>CM050513.1:8250595-9450595 GCA_027563665.1 Antrozous pallidus
CTACAGAGCGGAAAGATCCCAGTCTGAACCACAGAACGGAGAGATCACAGTTTGGAACCACAGAGCAGAGAGATCCCAGTATCAACTACATAGCAGAGAGATGCCCGTCTCAACTACAGAGCAGAGAGATCCCAGTCTGAACTACAGAGCGGGCAGATCGCAGTCTGAATTACAGAGCGGAGAGATCACAATCTAATCTAAAACTACAGAGCAAAGAGTTCCCAGTCTGAAACTATAGAGTGGAGAGTTCCCAATCTGAAAGTACAGACCAGAGAGATCACTGTTTGAGGCTATAGAGCAGAGAGATCACAGTGTGAACTACAGAGCGGCGAGATCCCAGTCTGTACTACAGAGCGGAGAGATCCCACTCAGAAACTACAGAGCGGAGAGATCACTGTTTGAGGCTACAGAGCAGAGAGATCCCAGTCTGAGACTAGAGAGCGGAGAAATCCCAGTCTGAACTACAGAGCGGAGAGATCCCAGTCTGAAATACAGAGCAGAGTTCCCAGTCTGAAACTATAGAGCGGAGAGTTCCCAGTCTGAAACTACAGAGCGGAGAGATCCCAGTCAGAAACTACAGAGCGGAGAGATCACTGTTTGAGACTACAGAGCGGAGAGATCAGTGTTTGAGGCTACAGAGCAAAGAGATCCCAGTCTGAGACTAGAGAGCGGAGAGATCCCAGTCTGAAATACAGAGCAAAGAGTTCCCAGTCTGAAACTATAGAGCTGAGAGTTCCCAGTCTGAAACTACAGAGCGGAGAGATCACTGTTTGAGACTACAGAGCGGAGAGATCACAGTTTGAGACTACAGAGCGGAGAGATCCAAGACTGAGACTAGAGAGCGGAGAGATCCCAGTGTGAACTACAGAGCCGAGAGATCCCAGTCTGAGACTAGAGAGCGCAAAATCCAAGTCTGAAACACAGAGTGGAGAGATCGCAATCTGAAACTACAGAGTGGAGAGTTACCAGTCTGAACTACATAGTAGAGAGTTCCCAGTCTGAGACTACAGAGTGGAGAGATCGCAGTCTGAGACTACAGAGTGGAGAGATCCCAATCTGAGACTACAGAACGGAGAGATGCCAGTCTGAGACTACAGAGCGGAGAGATCCCAATCTGAGACTACAGAACGGAGAGATGCCAGTCTGAGACTACAGAGCGGAGAGATCCCAGTCTGAGTCTACAGAACGGAGAGATGCCAGTCTGAGACTACAGAATGGAGAGATCCCAGTCTGAGTCTACAGAGCGGAGAGATCCCAGTCTGAGACTACAGAGCGGAGAGATCCCAGTCTGAACCACAGAGCGGAGAGATCACAGTTTGGAACCACAGAGCAGAGAGATCCCAGTATCAACTACATAGCAGAGAGATGCCCATCTCAACTACAGAGCGGAGAGATCACAGTCTGAACTACAGAGCGGGGAGATCCCAGTCTGAATTACAGAGCAGAGAGATCACAATCTATTCTAAAACTACAGAGCAGAGAGATCCCAGTCTGAAACTACAGAGCGGAGAGATCCCAGTCTGAAACTACAGAGCGGAGAGATCCCAGTCAGAAACTACAGACTGGAGAGATCACTGTTTGAGGCTACAGAGCAAAGAGATCCCAGTCTGAGAATAGAGAGCGGAGAAATCCCAGTCTGAACTACAGTGCGGAGAGATCCCAGTCTGAAATACAGAGCAGAGTTCCCAGTCTGAAACTATAGAGCGGAGAGTTCCCAGTCTGAAACTACAGAGCGGAAGATCCCAGTCAGAAACTACAGAACGGAGAGATCACTGTTTGAGACTACAGAGCGGAGAAATCACTGTTTGAGACTACAGAGCGGAGAGATCACTGTTTGAGACTACAGAGCAGAGAGATCCCAGTCTGAAACTACAGAGCGGAGAGATCCCAGTCTGAGACTGGGGAGCCGAGAAATCCCAGCCTGAACGACAGAGCCGAGAGATCCCAGTCTGAATTACAGAGTGGGGAGATCCCAGTCTGAACTACAGAGCGGAGAGATCCCAGTCTGAACTACAGAGCAGAGAGATCACTGTTTGAGACTACAGAGCGGAGAGATCACAGTTTGAGACTACAGAGCGGAGAGATCCAAGACTGAGACTACAGAGCGGAGAGATCCCAGTCCGTACTACAGAGCTGAGAGATCCCAGTCTGAGACTAGAGAGCTCAAAATCCCAGTCTGAAACACAGAGTGGAGAGATCCCAGTCTGAACTACAGAGCGGAGAGATCCCAGTCTGAGACTGGGGAGCCGAGAAATCCCAGCCTGAACGACAGAGCCGAGAGATCCCAGTCTGAATTACAGAGTGGGGAGATCCCAGTCTGAACTACAGAGCGGAGAGATCCCAGTCTGAGACTAGAGAGCGCAAAATCCCAGTCTGAAATACAGAGTGGAGAGATCCCAGTCTGAGACTAGAGAGGGCAAAATCCCAGTCTGAAACACAGAGTGGAGAGATCGCAATCTGTAACTACAGAGTGGAGAGTTACCAGTCTGAACTACAGAGCGGAGAGATCCCAGTCTGAACTACAGAGTGGAGAGATCCCAGTCTGAACTACAGAGCGGAGAGATGCCAGTCTGAGACTACAGAACGGAGAGATGCCAGTCTGAGACTACAGAACGGAGAGATCCCAGTCTGAGTCTACAGAGCGGAGAGATGCCAGTCTGAGACTACAAAGCGGAGTGATGCCAGTGTGAGACTACATTGCGGAGAGATGCCAGTCTGAGACTACAGAGCGGAGAGGTCGCAGTCTGAGTCTACCTAGCGGAGAGATGCCAGTCTGAGACTACAGAGCGGAGAGATCCCAATCTGAATTACAGAGTGGGGAGATCCCAGTCTGAAATACAGAGTGGAGAGATCCCAGTCTGAGACTAGAGAGGGCAAAATCCCAGTCTGAAACACAGAGTGGAGAGATCGCAAGCTGTAACTACAGAGTGGAGAGATACCAGTCTGAACTACAGAGCGGAGAGATCCCAGTCTGAACTACAGAGTGGAGAGATCCCAGTCTGAACTACAGAGCGGAGAGATGCCAGTCTGAGACTACAGAGCGGAGAGATGCCAGTCTGAGACTACAGAGCGGAGAGATCCCAATCTGAGACTACAGAGCGGAGAGATCCCAGTCTGAGACTACAGAGCGGAGAGATCCCAGTCTGAGTCTACAGAACGGAGAGATTCCAGTCTGAGACTACAGAACGGAGAGGTCCCAGTCTGAGTCTACAGAGCGGAGAGATGCCAGTCTGAGACTACAGAGCGGAGTGATGCCAGTCTGAGACTACAGAGCGGAGTGATGCCAGTCTGAGACTACAGAGCGGAGAGATGCCAGTCTGAGACTACAGAGCGGAGAGGTCGCAGTCTGAGTCTACCTAGCGGAGAGATGCCAGTCTGAGACTACAGAGCGGAGAGATGCCAGTCTGAGACTACAGAGCGGAGAGATGCCAGTCTGAGACTACAGAGCGGAGAGATGACAGTCTGAGACTACAGAGCGGAGAGGTCCCAGTCTGAGACTACAGAGCGGAGAGATCCCAGTCTGAGACTACAGAGCGGAGAGGTCCCAGTCTGAGACTACAGAGCGGAGAGATGCCAGTCTGAGACTACAGAGCGGAGAGATGCCAGTCTGAGACTACAGAGCGGAGAGATGACAGTCTGAGACTACAGAGCGGAGAGGTCCCAGTCTGAGACTACAGAGCGGAGAGATGCCAGTCTGAGACTACAGAGCGGAGAGATGCCAGTCTGAGACTACAGAGCGGAGAGATGCCAGTCTGAGACTACAGAGCGGAGAGATCCCAGTCTGAGACTAGAGAGCGGAGAGATCCCAGTCTGAACTACAGAGCCCAGAGATCCCAGTCTGAGCTACAGAGCGGAGAGATCCCAGTCTGAACTACAGAGCGGAGAGAATCCAGTCTGAAGTAAAGAGAGGAGAGATGTGATTCTGAGACTACAGAGCGGAAAGATGCCAGTCTGAACCACAGGGCGGAGAGATCACAGTTTGGAACCACAGAGCAGAGAGATCCCAGTATCAACTACAGAGCGGAGAAATCCCAGTCTCAACTGTAGAGCACAGAGATCCCAGTATGAACTACAGAGCAGAGAGATCCCAGTCTGAACTGCGGAGCGGAGATATAGCAGTCTGAAACTACAGAGCGGAGAGATCACAGTCTCAAACTACAGAGCGGAGAGATCCCAGTCTGAAATACAGAGCGGGGAGATCCCAGTCTGAACTACAGAGCGGAGAGATCCCAGGCTGAGACTAGAGAGCGCAGAAATCCCAGTCTGAAATACAGAGCGGAGAAATCGCAATCTGAAACTACAGAGCGGAGAGAGCCCAGTCTGAACTAGAAAGCGGAGAGATCCCAGTCTGAACTACAGAGCGGAGAGATCCCAGTCTGAACTACAGAGCGGAGAGATCTCAGTCTGAAATACAGAGTGGAGAGATCGCAATCTGATACTACAGAGCAGAAAGATCCCAGTCTGAACTACAGAGCGGAGAGATTGCAGTCTGAAACTACAGAGCGGAGAGATCATAGTTGAACTACAGAGTGGAGAGATCGCAATCTGAGACTACATAGCCGAAAGATCCCAGTCTGAATTACAGAGCAAAGAGTTCCCAGTCTGAAAATATAGAGTGGAGAGTTCCCAGTCTGACACTACAGAGCGGAGAGATCCCAGTCAGAAACTACAGAGCGGAGAGATCACTGTTTGAGACAACAGAGCGGAGAAATCACTGTTTGAGACTACAGAGCGGAGAGATCACTGTTTGATGCTACAGAGCAGAAAGATCCCTGTCTGAAACTACAGAGCGGAGAGATCTCCGTCTGAGACTAGAGAGCGCAAAAATCCCAGTCTGAACTAGAGAGCGGGGAGATCCCAGTCTGAGCTACAGCATGGAGAGATTACAATCTAAGTCTACAGAGCGGAGTAATGCCAGTCTGAGAATACAGAGCGGAGAGATTCCAGTCTGAACTACAAACCAGAGAGATCCCAGTCTGAATCTACAGAGCGGAGAGATCCCAGTCTGAACTACAGAGCGGAGAAATCCCAGTCTGAACTACAGAGCAGAGAGATGCCACTCTGAGACTACAGAGCAGAGAGATCCAAATTTGAACTAAGAAACGGAGAGATCCCAGTCTGAACTAAAGAGCAGAGAGAGTCCAGTCTGAGACCACAGAGTGGAGAGATTCCAGTCTGAGACTACAGAGTGGAGAGATCCCTGTCTGAACTACAGAGCGGAGAGATACCAGTCTGAGACCCTAGAGCGGAGAGATCCCAGTCTGAGACTACAGAGCGGAGAGATCCCAATCTGAACTACAGAGCGGAGAGATCCCAGTCTGAACTACAGAGCGGAGAGATCCCAGGCTGAACTACAGAGCGGAGAGATCCCAGTCTGGACTACAGAGCGAAGAGATAGCAATCTGAAACTACAGAGCGGAGAGATCGCAGTCTCAAACTACAGAGCAGAGAGATCCCAGTCTGAACTACAGAGTGGGGAGATCCCAGTCTGAACTACAGAGCGGAGAGATCCCAGTCTGAGACTAGAGAGCGCAGAAATGCCAGTTTGAACTACAGAGCGGAGAAATCGCAATCTGAAACTACAGAGCGGAGAGAGCCCAGTCTGAACTGTAAGGCGGAGAGATCCCAGTCTGAACTACAGAGTGGAGAGATCCCAGTCTGAACTACAGAGCGGAGAGATCCCAATCTGAACTACAGAGCGGAGAGATACCAGTCTGAACTACAGAGCGGAGAGATCCCAGTCTGAACTACAGAGCGGAGAGATCCCAGTCTGGACTACAGAGCGGAGAGATCCCAATCTGAACTACAGAGCGGAGAGATCCCAGTCTGAACTACAGAGCGGAGAGATCCCAGTCTGAACTACAGAGCGGAGAGATCCCAGTCTGAACTGCGGAGCGGAGATATAGCAGTCTGAAACTACAGAGCGGAGAGATCACAGTCTCAAACTACAGAGCGGAGAGATCCCAGTCTGAAATACAGAGCGGGGAGATCCCAGTCTGAACTACAGAGCGGAGAGATCCCAGGCTGAGACTAGAGAGCGCAGAAATCCCAGTCTGAAATACAGAGCGGAGAAATCGCAATCTGAAACTACAGAGCGGAGAGAGCCCAGTCTGAACTAGAAAGCGGAGAGATCCCAGTCTGAACTACAGAGCGGAGAGATCCCAGTCTGAACTACAGAGCGGAGAGATCTCAGTCTGAAATACAGAGTGGAGAGATCGCAATCTGATACTACAGAGCAGAAAGATCCCAGTCTGAACTACAGAGCGGAGAGATTGCAGTCTGAAACTACAGAGCGGAGAGATCATAGTTGAACTACAGAGTGGAGAGATCGCAATCTGAGACTACATAGCCGAAAGATCCCAGTCTGAATTACAGAGCAAAGAGTTCCCAGTCTGAAAATATAGAGTGGAGAGTTCCCAGTCTGACACTACAGAGCGGAGAGATCCCAGTCAGAAACTACAGAGCGGAGAGATCACTGTTTGAGACAACAGAGCGGAGAAATCACTGTTTGAGACTACAGAGCGGAGAGATCACTGTTTGATGCTACAGAGCAGAAAGATCCCTGTCTGAAACTACAGAGCGGAGAGATCTCCGTCTGAGACTAGAGAGCGCAAAAATCCCAGTCTGAACTAGAGAGCGGGGAGATCCCAGTCTGAGCTACAGCATGGAGAGATTACAATCTAAGTCTACAGAGCGGAGTAATGCCAGTCTGAGAATACAGAGCGGAGAGATTCCAGTCTGAACTACAAACCAGAGAGATCCCAGTCTGAATCTACAGAGCGGAGAGATCCCAGTCTGAAACTACAGAGCGGAAGATCCCAGTCAGAACTACAGAGCGGAGAGATGCCACTCTGAGACTACAGAGCAGAGAGATCCAAATTTGAACTAAGAAACGGAGAGATCCCAGTCTGAACTAAAGAGCAGAGAGAGTCCAGTCTGAGACCACAGAGTGGAGAGATTCCAGTCTGAGACTACAGAGTGGAGAGATCCCTGTCTGAACTACAGAGCGGAGAGATACCAGTCTGAGACCCTAGAGCGGAGAGATCCCAGTCTGAGACTACAGAGCGGAGAGATCCCAATCTGAACTACAGAGCGGAGAGATCCCAGTCTGAACTACAGAGCGGAGAGATCCCAGGCTGAACTACAGAGCGGAGAGATCCCAGTCTGGACTACAGAGCGAAGAGATAGCAATCTGAAACTACAGAGCGGAGAGATCGCAGTCTCAAACTACAGAGCAGAGAGATCCCAGTCTGAACTACAGAGTGGGGAGATCCCAGTCTGAACTACAGAGCGGAGAGATCCCAGTCTGAGACTAGAGAGCGCAGAAATGCCAGTTTGAACTACAGAGCGGAGAAATCGCAATCTGAAACTACAGAGCGGAGAGAGCCCAGTCTGAACTGTAAGGCGGAGAGATCCCAGTCTGAACTACAGAGTGGAGAGATCCCAGTCTGAACTACAGAGCGGAGAGATCCCAATCTGAACTACAGAGCGGAGAGATCCCAGTCTGAACTACAGAGCGGAGAGATCCCAGTCTGAACTACAGAGCGGAGAGATCCCAGTCTGGACTACAGAGCGGAGAGATCCCAATCTGAACTACAGAGCGGAGAGATCCCAGTCTGAACTACAGAGCGGAGAGATCCCAGTCTGAACTACAGAGCGGAGAGATCCCAGTCTGGACTACAGAGCGAAGAGATAGCAATCTGAAACTACAGAGCGGAGAGATCGCAGTCTCAAACTACAGAGCAGAGAGATCCCAGTCTGAACTACAGAGTGGGGAGATCCCAGTCTGAACTACAGAGCGGAGAGATCCCAGTCTGAGACTAGAGAGCGCAGCAATGCCAGTCTGAACTACAGAGCGGAGAAATCGCAATCTGAAACTACAGAGCGGAGAGAGCCCAGTCTGAACTGTAAGGCGGAGAGATCCCAGTCTGAACTACAGAGCGGAGAGATCCCAGTCTGAACTACAGAGCGGAGAGATCCCAGTCTGAAACTACAGAGCTGAGAGATCGCATTCTCACACTACAGAGCGGAGAGATCCCAGTCTGAACTACAGAGTGGAGAGATCCCAGTCTGAACTACAGAGCGGAGAGATCCCAGTCTGAACTACAGAGCGGAGAGATCCCAGTCTGAAACTACAGAGCTGAGAGATCGCATTCTCACACTACAGAGCGGAGAGATCCCAGTCTGAACTACAGAGCAAAGAGTTCCCAGTCTGAAACTATAGAGCGGAGAGTTCCCATTCTGAATCTACAGAGCGGAGAGATCCCAGTCTGAGACGAGAGAGCGCTGAAATGCCAGTCTGAACTACAGAGTGGAGAAATCGCAATCTGAAACTACAGAACGGAGAGATCACTGTTTGAGACTACAGAGCGGAGAAATCACTGTTTGAGGCTACAGAGCAAAGAGATCCCAGTCTGAAACTACAGAGCGGAGAGATCCCAGTCTGAGACTAGAGAGCCCAGAAATCCCCGTCTGAACTACAGAGCGGGGAGATCCCAGTCTGAGCTACAGCGCGGAGAGATTACAATCTCATCTAAAACTACAGAGCAGAGAGATCCCAGTCTGAACTACAGAGCGGAGAGATCCCAGTCTGAAATACAGAGCGGAGAGTTCCCAGTCTGAAACTACAGAGCGGAGAGATCCCAGTCAGAAACTGCAGAGCGGGGAGATCACTGTTTGAGGCTACAGAACGGAGAGAACCCAGTGTGAAAGTACAGAGCGGAGAGATCCCAGTCTCAAATACAGAGCAAAGAGTTCCCAGTCTGAAACTATAGAGAGGAGAGATCCCAGTCTGAAACTACAGAGTGGCGAGATCCCAGTCTGAGACTAGAGAGCAGAGAAATCCCAGTCTGAACTACAGAGCCGAGAGATCCCAGTCTGAGCTACAGAGCGGAGAGATCGCAATCTGAAACTACAGAGCGAAGAGATCCCAGTCTGAACTACAGAGCGGAGAGATCCCAGTCTGAACTAAATAGAGGAGAGATGTGATTCTGAGACTACAGAGCGGGAAGATCCCAGTCTGAACTACAGGGCGGAGAGATCACAGTTTGGAACCACAGAGCAGAGAGAGCCCAGTATCAACTACAGAGCAGAGAGATGCCAGTCTCAACTACAGAGCGGAGAAATCCCAGTCTCAACTATAGAGCACAGAGATCCCAGTCTGAACTACTGAGCGGAGAGATCCCAGTCTGAACTGCACAGCGGAGAGATAGCAGTCTGAAACTACAGAGCGGAGAGATCACAGTCTCAAACTAAAGAGCGGAGAGATCCCAGTCTGAACTACAGAGCGGGGAGATCCCATTCTGAACTACAGAGCGGAAAGATCCCAGGCTGAGACTAGAGAATGCAGAAATCCCAGTCTGACCTACAGAGCGCAGAAATCGCAATCTGAAACTGCAGCGCGGAGAGAGAGCCCAGTCTGAACTTGAAAGCGGAGAGATCCCAGTCTGAACTACAGAGCGGAGAGATCCCAGTCTGAACTACAGAGCGGAGAGATCTCAGTCTGAAATACAGAGTGGAGAGATCGCAATCTAATACTACAGAGCAGAAAGACCCCAGTCTGAACTACGGAGCAGAGAGATCGCAGTCTCAAACTACAGAGCGGAGAGTTCACAGTTGAACTACAGAGTGGAGAGATCGCAATCTGAGACTACATAGCCGAAAGATCCCAGTCTCAATTACAGAGCAAAGAGTTCCCAGTCTGAAAATATAGAGTGGAGAGTTCCCAGTCTGACACTACAGAGCGGAGAGATCCCATTCAGAAACTACAGAGCGGAGAGATCACTGTTTGAGGCTACAGAGCGGAGAGAACCCAGTGTGAAAGTACAGAGCAGAGAGATCCCAGTCTCAAATACAAGGCAAAGAGTTACCAGTCTGAAACTATAGAGAGGAGAGATCCCAGTCTGAAACTACAGAGCGGAGAGATCCCAGTCTGAGATTAGAGAGCGGAGAAATCCCAGTCTGAACTACAGAGCCGAGAGATCCCAGTCTGAGCTACAGAGCGGAGAGTTCCCAATCTGCAAATACAGAGCGGAGAGATCCCAGTTTGAGACTACAGAGCGGAGAGATCCCAGTCTGAACTACAGAGCCGAGAGATCCCAGTCTGAAACTACAGAGCGGAGAGATCCCAGTCTGAAATACAGAGCGGAGAGATCCCAGTCTGAACTACAGAGCGGAGAGTTCCCAATATGCCACTACAGAGCGGAGAGATCCCAGTCTGAAATACAGAGCGGAGAGATCCCAGTCTGAACTACAGAGCGGAGAGATCACAATCTAATCTAAAACTACAGAGCAGAGAGATCCCAGTCTGAAATACAGAGCAAAGGGTTCCCAGTCTGAAACTATAGAGCGGAGAGATCCCAGTCTGAAACTACAGAGCGGTGAGATCCCAGTCAGAAACTGCAGAACGGAGAGATCACTGTTTGAGACTACAGAGCGGAGAAATCACTGTTTGAGACTACAGAGCGGAGAAATCACTGTTTGAGAGTACAGAGCGGAGAGATCCCAGTCTGAGACTAGAGAGCGCAGAAATCCCAGTCTGAACTACAGAGCAGGGAGATCCCAGTCTGAGCTACAGCGCGGAGAGATTACAATCTAATCTAAAACTACAGAGCGGAGAGTTCCCAGTCTGAAACTACAGAGCGGAGAGATCCCAGTCAGAAACTACAGAGCGGAGAGATCACTGTTTGAGACTACAGAACCGAGAATTCACAGTTTGAGACTACAGAGCGGAGAGATCCCAGTCGAACACTACAGAGCGGAGAGATCCCAGTCTGAACTACAGAGCGGAGAGATCGCAGTCTGAACTACAGAGCGGAGAGATCCCAGTCTGAACTACAGAGCGGAGAGATGCCAGTCTGAGACTACAGAGCGGAGAGATCCCAGTCTGAGACTTGAGAGCGGAGAAATCCCAGTCTGAACTACAGAGCCGAGAGATCCCAGTCTGAAATACAGACTGGGGAGATCCCAGTCTGAACTACAGAGTGGGGATATCCCAGTCTGAACTACAGACCGGAGAGATCACAATCTAATCTAAAACTACAGAGCAGAGAGATCCCAGTCTGAAATACAAAGCAAAGAGTTCCCAGTCTGAAACTATAGAGCGGAGAGATCCCAGTCAGAATCTACAGAACGGAGAGATCACTGTTTGAGACTACAGAGCAGAGAAATCAGTGTTTGAGACTACAGAGCGGAAAGATCACTGTTTGAGGCTACAGAGCAGAGAGATCCCAGTGTGAAACTACAGAGCTGAGAGATCCCAGTCTGAGACTAGAGAGCGGAGAAATCCCAGTCTGAACTACAGAGCCGAGAGAATCCAGTCTGAACTACAGAGCAGAGAGATCCCAGTCTGAGTCTACAGAGCGGAGAGTTCCCAGTCTGAACTACAGAGCGGAGAGATCCCAGTCTGAACTACAAAGCAGAGAGATCCCAGTCTGAGTCTACAGAGGGGAGAGTTCCCAGTCTGAACTACAGAGCGGAGAGATCCCAGTCTGAACTACATAGCGGAGAAATCCCAGTCTGAACTACAGAGCGGAGAGATGCCACTCTGAGACTACAGAGCGAGAGATCCAAGTTTGAACTAAAAAACGGAGAGATCCCAGTCTGAACTACAGAGCAGAGAGAGCCCAGTCTGAGACCGCAGAGCGGAGAGATTCCAGTCTGAGACTACAGAGTGGAGAGATCCCTGTCTGAACTACAGAGCGGAGAGATCCCAGTCTGAACTACAGAGCGGAGAGATCCCAGTCTGAACTACAGAGCGGAGAGATCCCAGTCTGAACTACAGAGCGGAGAGAGCCCAGTCTGAGACTACAGAGCGGAGAGATGCCAGTCTGAGACTACAGAGTGGAGAGATCCCAGTCTGAAGTACAGAACGGAGAGATCCCAGTCAGAAAATACAGAGCGGAGAGATCACTGATTGAGACTACGGAGGGGAGAGATCACTGTTTGAGACTACAGAGCAGAGAGATCCCAGTCTGAAATACAGAGCTAGAGTTCCCAGTCTGAAACTATAGAGCGGAGAGTTCCCAGTCTGAACTACAGAGCGGAGAGATGCTATTCTGAGACTACCTAGCGGAGAGATGCCAGTCTGAGACTACAGAGCAGAGAGATCAGAGTCTGAACTACATAGCAGAGAGATCCCAGTCTGAAACTACAGAGCAGAGAGATCCCAGTCTGAAATACAGAGCAAAGAGTTCCCAGTCTGAAACTACGGAGCGGAGAGATCCCAGTCAGAAACTACAGAGCGGAGAGATGCCATTCTGAGACTACAGAGCGGAGAGATGCCCGTCTGAGACTACAGAGCGGAGAGATCACAGTTTGGAACTACAGAGCAGAGAGATTCCAGTATCAACTACAGAGCGGAGATCCTAGTCTCAACTATAGAGCAGAGAGATCCCAGTCTCAACTACAGATCGGAGAGATCCCAGTCTCATCTACAGAGCGTTGAGATCACAATCTAATCTAAACTACATAGCAGAGAGATCCCAGTCTGAAACTACATAGCAGAGAGATCCCAGTCTGAAATACAGAGCAAAGAGTTCCCAGTCTGAAACTACGGAGCGGAGAGATCCCAGTCAGAAACTACAGAGCGGAGAGATCACAGTTTGAGACTACAGAGTGGAGAGATCCCAGTCTGAACTACAGACTGGAGAGATCCCATCCTTGTTACAGAGCGGAGAGATCGCAGTCTGAACTACAGAGCGGAGAGATCGCAGTCTGAACTACAGAGCGGAGAGATCCCAGTCTGAACTACAGAGCAGAGAGATCCCTGTCTGAACTACAGAGCGGAGAGATGCCATTCTGAGACTACAGAGCGGAGAGATGCCAGTCTGAGACTACAGAGCGGAGAGATCACAGTGTGAATTACAGAGCGGCGAGATCCCAGTCTGTACTACAGAGCGGAAAGATCCCAGTCTGAACCACAGAACGGAGAGATCACAGTTTGGAACCACAGAGCAGAGAGATCCCAGTATCAACTACATAGCAGAGAGATGCCCGTCTCAACTACAGAGCAGAGAGATCCCAGTCTGAACTACAGAGCGGGCAGATCGCAGTCTGAATTACAGAGCGGAGAGATCACAATCTAATCTAAAACTACAGAGCAAAGAGTTCCCAGTCTGAAACTATAGAGTGGAGAGTTCCCAATCTGAAAGTACAGACCAGAGAGATCACTGTTTGAGGCTATAGAGCAGAGAGATCACAGTGTGAACTACAGAGCGGCGAGATCCCAGTCTGTACTACAGAGCGGAGAGATCCCACTCAGAAACTACAGAGCGGAGAGATCACTGTTTGAGGCTACAGAGCAGAGAGATCCCAGTCTGAGACTAGAGAGCGGAGAAATCCCAGTCTGAACTACAGAGCGGAGAGATCCCAGTCTGAAATACAGAGCAGAGTTCCCAGTCTGAAACTATAGAGCGGAGAGTTCCCAGTCTGAAACTACAGAGCGGAGAGATCCCAGTCAGAAACTACAGAGCGGAGAGATCACTGTTTGAGACTACAGAGCGGAGAGATCAGTGTTTGAGGCTACAGAGCAAAGAGATCCCAGTCTGAGACTAGAGAGCGGAGAGATCCCAGTCTGAAATACAGAGCAAAGAGTTCCCAGTCTGAAACTATAGAGCGGAGAGTTCCCAGTCTGAAACTACAGAGCGGAGAGATCACTGTTTGAGACTACAGAGCGGAGAGATCACAGTTTGAGACTACAGAGCGGAGAGATCCAAGACTGAGACTAGAGAGCGGAGAGATCCCAGTGTGAACTACAGAGCCGAGAGATCCCAGTCTGAGACTAGAGAGCGCAAAATCCAAGTCTGAAACACAGAGTGGAGAGATCGCAATCTGAAACTACAGAGTGGAGAGTTACCAGTCTGAACTACATAGTAGAGAGTTCCCAGTCTGAGACTACAGAGTGGAGAGATCGCAGTCTGAGACTACAGAGTGGAGAGATCCCAATCTGAGACTACAGAACGGAGAGATCCCAGTCTGAGTCTACAGAGCGGAGAGATGCCAGTCTGAGACTACAGAATGGAGAGATCCCAGTCTGAGACTACAGAGCGGAGAGATCCCAGTCTGAGTCTACAGAACGGAGAGATGCCAGTCTGAGACTACAGAATGGAGAGATCCCAGTCTGAGTCTACAGAGCGGAGAGATCCCAGTCTGAGACTACAGAGCGGAGAGATCCCAGTCTGAACCACAGAGCGGAGAGATCACAGTTTGGAACCACAGAGCAGAGAGATCCCAGTATCAACTACATAGCAGAGAGATGCCCATCTCAACTACAGAGCGGAGAGATCACAGTCTGAACTACAGAGCGGGGAGATCCCAGTCTGAATTACAGAGCAGAGAGATCACAATCTATTCTAAAACTACAGAGCAGAGAGATCCCAGTCTGAAACTACAGAGCGGAGAGATCCCAGTCTGAAACTACAGAGCGGAGAGATCCCAGTCAGAAACTACAGACTGGAGAGATCACTGTTTGAGGCTACAGAGCAAAGAGATCCCAGTCTGAGAATAGAGAGCGGAGAAATCCCAGTCTGAACTACAGTGCGGAGAGATCCCAGTCTGAAATACAGAGCAGAGTTCCCAGTCTGAAACTATAGAGCGGAGAGTTCCCAGTCTGAAACTACAGAGCGGAAGATCCCAGTCAGAAACTACAGAACGGAGAGATCACTGTTTGAGACTACAGAGCGGAGAAATCACTGTTTGAGACTACAGAGCGGAGAGATCACTGTTTGAGACTACAGAGCAGAGAGATCCCAGTCTGAAACTACAGAGCGGAGAGATCCCAGTCTGAGACTGGGGAGCCGAGAAATCCCAGCCTGAACGACAGAGCCGAGAGATCCCAGTCTGAATTACAGAGTGGGGAGATCCCAGTCTGAACTACAGAGCGGAGAGATCCCAGTCTGAACTACAGAGCAGAGAGATCACTGTTTGAGACTACAGAGCGGAGAGATCACAGTTTGAGACTACAGAGCGGAGAGATCCAAGACTGAGACTACAGAGCGGAGAGATCCCAGTCCGTACTACAGAGCTGAGAGATCCCAGTCTGAGACTAGAGAGCTCAAAATCCCAGTCTGAAACACAGAGTGGAGAGATCCCAGTCTGAACTACAGAGCGGAGAGATCCCAGGCTGAGACTGGGGAGCCGAGAAATCCCAGCCTGAACGACAGAGCCGAGAGATCCCAGTCTGAATTACAGAGTGGGGAGATCCCAGTCTGAACTACAGAGCGGAGAGATCCCAGTCTGAGACTAGAGAGCGCAAAATCCCAGTCTGAAATACAGAGTGGAGAGATCCCAGTCTGAGACTAGAGAGGGCAAAATCCCAGTCTGAAACACAGAGTGGAGAGATCGCAATCTGTAACTACAGAGTGGAGAGTTACCAGTCTGAACTACAGAGCGGAGAGATCCCAGTCTGAACTACAGAGTGGAGAGATCCCAGTCTGAACTACAGAGCGGAGAGATGCCAGTCTGAGACTACAGAACGGAGAGATGCCAGTCTGAGACTACAGAACGGAGAGATCCCAGTCTGAGTCTACAGAGCGGAGAGATGCCAGTCTGAGACTACAAAGCGGAGTGATGCCAGTGTGAGACTACATTGCGGAGAGATGCCAGTCTGAGACTACAGAGCGGAGAGGTCGCAGTCTGAGTCTACCTAGCGGAGAGATGCCAGTCTGAGACTACAGAGCGGAGAGATCCCAGTCTGAATTACAGAGTGGGGAGATCCCAGTCTTAAATACAGAGTGGAGAGATCCCAGTCTGAGACTAGAGAGGGCAAAATCCCAGTCTGAAACACAGAGTGGAGAGATCGCAAGCTGTAACTACAGAGTGGAGAGATACCAGTCTGAACTACAGAGCGGAGAGATCCCAGTCTGAACTACAGAGTGGAGAGATCCCAGTCTGAACTACAGAGCGGAGAGATGCCAGTCTGAGACTACAGAGCGGAGAGATGCCAGTCTGAGACTACAGAGCGGAGAGATCCCAGTCTGAGACTACAGAGCGGAGAGATCCCAGTCTGAGACTACAGAGCGGAGAGATCCCAGTCTGAGTCTACAGAACGGAGAGATTCCAGTCTGAGACTACAGAACGGAGAGGTCCCAGTCTGAGTCTACAGAGCGGAGAGATGCCAGTCTGAGACTACAGAGCGGAGTGATGCCAGTCTGAGACTACAGAGCGGAGAGATGCCAGTCTGAGACTACAGAGCGGAGAGGTCGCAGTCTGAGTCTACCTAGCGGAGAGATGCCAGTCTGAGACTACAGAGCGGAGAGATGCCAGTCTGAGACTACAGAGCGGAGAGATGCCAGTCTGAGACTACAGAGCGGAGAGATGACAGTCTGAGACTACAGAGCGGAGAGGTCCCAGTCTGAGACTACAGAGCGGAGAGATGCCAGTCTGAGACTACAGAGCGGAGAGGTCCCAGTCTGAGACTACAGAGCGGAGAGATGCCAGTCTGAGACTACAGAGCGGAGAGATGCCAGTCTGAGACTACAGAGCGGAGAGATGACAGTCTGAGACTACAGAGCGGAGAGGTCCCAGTCTGAGACTACAGAGCGGAGAGATGCCAGTCTGAGACTACAGAGCGGAGAGATGCCAGTCTGAGACTACAGAGCGGAGAGATGCCAGTCTGAGACTACAGAGCGGAGAGATGCCAGTCTGAGACTACAGAGCGGAGAGATGACAGTCTGAGACTACAGAGCGGAGAGATCCCAGTCTGAGACTACAGAGCGGAGAGATGCCAGTCTGAGACTACAGAGCGGAGAGATCCCAGTTGAGTCTACAGAGTGGAGAGATCCCAGTGTGAGACTACAGAGCAGAGAGATCCCAGTCTCAACTACGGAGCGGAGAGATAAGGAGGGAGGAGATGCAGCCGGCCCCCACCCAGTCCACCGTAGAAATACTCCCCACTCTTCCCCTAAGCAGAAGCCGAGCACCGTGGATTCTGGAAGCGGGGATAATACAGAAACACGGCAGGTAAATAGAGACTCTTTGGACCAAGATCCCTCCAGAAGTCTGAGTCGGGAGGCTTTGCCACCCAGCCCTAAGAGGAGCCCAGAAGCTCTCGCTGGTAGAGGTGATGTGCATGCAGGCCACCCAAATGGCGAAGATCCAGCAACCTTTAAACCGCCCAGGATGGACCTCCCAGTCATGGAAGGGAAGAAACAACCACCTCCACCCATAATCTCAAACCTCGGGACTTGAACGTGCTCACACCCACCGGCTTCTAGTATTCTCTTCCAACAACTGAATAGAGTGTCTTGCACCCACTTCCTTAATACCCTGCCTCTGATAAAGGAATGGTTTGTTTGTTTTTTTTTTGTTGTTGTTGTTGTTATTTTTTTTAAAACCTTTACCTGAAGGAGACAGGTTTTTGAGAAACCTTAGTGCAAATCCTATCCTGTGTGGAAGAAGCCATTGTGCATTGCTTTAATTTAAAGTTGAACTAAATACTCTCAGTGGTGATGTATGGGGGCCTGAGCACCTATTTTTGCATTATTTAGTCAAGGACTTGATCCTTGCTTACCAGGTAGATAATGCTTACGTTGTTCCCAAACCAAGACTTCTTGATTCCTTTAAGGGTCAGCGAGGGCATAGGTAAGTCCGGGAGTACCGGGGCTCACCGACTAGTCTCTGGCCCTCCCTTCGGCTAGAGCCATGTGCTGCATCCTTGGTGTGGGGACCTACAATCCATTTGAGATCTGGGCACGAAGAAAAGCCAGACTTGGCAGGAACCCTTCTCCTGCATGGAGACAGATCCCTCACTAGAGCTTTCGGGCAGAGCCAGTTCTTTCTGCGATGCCTCCTGGCAGTTCTGCTGGGCAGGACTTCCCTTCACTGTCAACAAACACAAGTCTTGCATGTCCTCTGCTGCACTGTAAAGTGAGGCTAATTTAACTCCAATTTGGAGTTAAATCTTCTCCTAAGGGAGAAAATTCAGCCTACTGCTTTGGTATTAAGCTGTTTGGATTAATAGATGTTAAAGTTTTTAAAAATAAAGATGGTAACTAGATGTAGATTCTAGTCCAGACATTCACGTGAAACAGGTGTCACCAGGACCTGCACCTTTTTCTAAGAGCTATATGGAAGGTTGAAAAAAGGTTGTTATACTAATTTAACCCCTCTAATGCATAAAATAATTATTGTGTGAAATGTTTGCTGTATGGAAACCCCAAATACTGTAACTTGCAAAATTAATGAATACCCCACTCTCTTGATATAAAAGCTCTGAGCCCTTAAAGTGTAAACATCCTGCTCCTAACACAGTGATAGGTAACCTTTTGTGCTTGGTGTGTCAAAATTCCCCCAAAATACCGAGCATAACTCTGGTGGTGTGTCACTTAGAGAAAAGAAAAACATAATTTCGCGATATTCATAGTTTAAATAACAAAAATGTATAATTGTAATATATAACTGTATTTAATAAACCAAAAACTAATTATTTAACTTACCTGCTTAGTGACTTCTTTGTTCATCTGTCAGTTGGTTTCTTTTGTTGGTCTTGATATTATTTAACTTCTGTGGGTGCCGTGAACTAAGATAAATGAGGGGGAGGGGGAATTCTTTAACTAACCTGCCTATTAGTGACGTTTTTGTTGCTGAATTTCATTGGTTAAACCTTCAATTGAAGGTCAGTATTTTGTACACTTCAAGCCCATCTGTCAATCTGTTTCTTTTGTTGGTTTTGATATTAGTTAATGCTGAGAATAAGGTCTCACAAAAGTACGAGGAGGGAAAAGTTGTGAGTAAAGCCATTGCTATATTTTTCAGGGTACTAAAAGTGTCTGGTAATTGGTTCCAGGCACTCCAAATTTCCTGTTTGTAGTGACACTCCTCTTGATTCTCCAAGCGGCACCTTTCCAGATTCTCAAACTTTGACCTCAAGTCAACAAACACCTGAGCTCAGATGCTATCTTGAAATTCTGCAGGTTGCATCTCCAAATCATCAATTTGCATCCATTGGAAACCATTTAATTCCAAACTACTGTAGACTACTACATCAGAATACTTATTTTTATGGCCTGTTCTAGGCTTCTAAATTGATTAATCTATCACTGAACTGGTCAAGTAACGAGTCTAAAACATGCTGGGACTTTGTTTTTTTGTTTTTTTCTTTTTTTTTTCTTTCTTTATTGTTCAGTTTATTAATTACATTGTTTCCCCTTTTTTATCCCCCTATATCTCCCCTCCGCCCTGTACCTATCCTACCCTCCACCCTCACCTCCCCCTCCCCAATGTCCTCTCCCATTGTTGCAAGATTTTTGTCCAATCTCTTGCTGTACTTCCCACAACCCTTTTCTCCCCAAGAATTGTCAGTCCATTCCCTCTCTATGACCATGTTTCTGTTATAGTCACCAGTTTATCTTGTTCATCAGCCTATCAATTCACTTGAGTTTTATGTTCATTTGTTGATAGATGTGTATTTGTTGTTCATAATTTATATTTTTACCTTTTTCTTTTTCCTCTTCTTAAAGAATATCTTTCAGCATTTCATATAATACTGGTTTGGTGGTGATGAACTCCTTTAGCTTTTTCTTATCTGCGAAGCACTTTATCTGATCTTCAATGCTGAATGATAGCTTTGCTGGATAGAGTAATCTTGGTTGTAGATTCTTGCTCTTCATTATTTTGAATATTTCTTGCCACTCGCGTCTGGCCTGCATTGTTTCTGTTGAGAAATCCGCTGACAATCGTATGGGTGCTCCCCTGTAGGTAACCAACTGTTTTTCTCTTGCTGCTTTTAATATTCTCTCTTTATCTTTTGCTCTTGGCATTTTAATTATGATATATCTTGGTGTGGTTCTCTTTAGATTCCTATATTTTGGGGTTCTGTGTACTTCTTGGGCTTTTAAGTCAGTTTCTTTCACCAGGTGGGGGAAGTTTTCAGTCACTATTTCTTCGAGTAGGTTTTCATTAACTTGCTCTCTCTCTTTTTCTGGCACCCCAATAATTCGGATGTTGCTTGAGGTTGTCCCAGGGGCCCCTTATGCTATCTTCAATTATCTGAATTCTTTTTGTTTCTTGCTTTTCCAGCTGAGTGGATTTTGCTTCTTTGTATTTCAAATTTTTGACTTGGTTCTTGTGGCCCTCTGGACTGCTTTTAGGACTTTGTGTATTATTTTTTATTTCAGTCTGTGTAAGCTTGATTTCTAGTTGGTCCTTTTTTTTATCTGTGAGGGTCTGGTTCGTATCCTCAGAGGCCTTGTTCATTTCCTTGAGGTTCTCATTCATTTGCTGGTTGGTCTTGTTTATTTCCTGGTAATTCTCATTAAGTTGATCGGCCTTTTGTAGGAGCCTCTTGAAAAGCTTTATAACCGTGGTTTTGAACTCTATGTCTTGCCGTCTTTTCTCCTCCATTTCTTTCACACCTGATTTCTTTCCATGTCTCTGCATGGTGGCTGCTTTATGTGGTGGATATCTTCAAAGGGACAGTAGCTCAGCCTCCCCAGTTACCTGAGGTGGGTGCTCTTACTGCAATCCTTTATGGGTTGTATTCAGTATTTTTGAATTTAAACCCAGGTTTTTGTTGTTAGCCCTAGGAGGGTTTGACCTCCAGGCCAATTGGCTGTGAAGGGAGACTGTGTTCAGGTTGGATGGGCGGAGTCTCTGAGCTGAGCAGGCAGCCTCAGTGTCAGCTGCGTCCTATGCGGCGCTCGCGGGTCTCTGTTGGATGGGGATGGCTGCAGACTCCTCCAAGAGAAAGCCGCTAGTCTCTTCCCCTTGCCAGACCACTCTGCCTTTCCCCAAATGTGCCTGCACACCAAAAGTCTAGCCCAGGATTGTAAAAATAAATGGTTTCCAGAACCAGGAGACAAGTTTCCAGGGGGCAAGTCGCAGGTTTGCGTGACCCTTTCGCGGAAACTAGCAGTTCAGGAGCCTCTGCCATGCCCCGCTTCCAGGGTGCGTCCCCTGGACCTCGGCTGGATCTCGCCTGGTGCTGGGAAATCCGGGCAGTGGGACTGGGCGTTGCTGCTCCAGCCCCAGCCCGTGTGCGCGCAACCAGGACGGCTCCTAACCTGTTTCCGTCTGAAAGACTGAGCTCCTGCCGCTTCTGAGTCTCAGTGTCCCACCTCCACTCCAGTTAGTGGAGTGTTCATTCAGCCAGCTTTCTGGCGATTCTGGGTGCTGTCTGTTCTGTTGTTATGTTGTAGTTCCTAAATCGTTGCGCGGGGCAGAACAATAGGTGTCCACCTATGCTGCCATCTTTGCTTCTCCCACATGCTGGGACTTTGTATGCAAGGGTTCCATTTCATTTTGTACAGCTACACTGGCCTTCTCAAAATACTTTGTTACTAGAGGAAAGTATTTATAAGTTTTAGTTTCTACATCTCGCTTGAAAATTTTAAGTTTACTTTCAAAAGCTTTTATGTATCCAAACATAACGTCAATACTTTTGCCAAAACCTTGTAACTTCTCTGTTCATTAATATGAACAGAGAGATCTGTAAAAAACATCAGGGTGTTGACCCACTTATCATCATTGAGCCAAGAAAAGTTTTCCAGATCCTGATCCTCAAGAAATACCTTAATTTCTTCAAAGCACTCCACAAAGCACTCCACAAAGCACTCAAGAACTTTGCCGTGGCTCAGCCATCTTACATTATTGTACATCAGCAGTCCACTGTAGGTGGAGTCAACCTCCAGCCAAAGTGCAGAAAATTCTCACTTGTGAAGGGGGCGAGCAGCTATTAAATTAACTATTTTTGTAACAAGTGACATTAAGTCCTTTCAGTCGATGAATCCTGCCTTGGCACATAAAACCTCCTGATGGATAATACAATGAAAAGGCACAATTGGATGTCCAATAGCTTCCGTAAACAATTTGACAAATCCGACTTTTTTCCCCACCATGTTTGGTGCCCCATCTGTCATCACTGACACAACTTTAGAGATATCAATGCTTAGGAAGAGGACCCAAATCAATAAAATCAGAAATGAAAGAGGTGAAGTAGTAACTGACCCCACAGAAATACAAAGGATTGTTTAAAAAAATATTATGAGCGACTTTATTCCAACAAACTGGACAACTTGGACGAAATGGACATATTCCTAGAAATATACAATCTTTCCAAACTCAAACAGGAAGACTCAAAAACCTGAATAGGTCAATAACTACTGGATGAAATTGAAGCAGTAATTTAAAAAAACCTTCCAGCAAACAAAAGCCGTGGTCCAGATAGGTTCATAGCGGAGTTTTACAAAGCATTCAGAGAAAAATTAACACTTGTCCTCCTCAAACTATTCCAAAAAATTCAAGAGAAAGGAACACTTCCAAGC
This sequence comes from Antrozous pallidus, assembly GCA_027563665.1. Lineage (NCBI taxonomy): Eukaryota > Metazoa > Chordata > Mammalia > Chiroptera > Vespertilionidae > Antrozous > Antrozous pallidus. Next base: position 8,272,855 of record CM050513.1, read on the forward strand.
TCTTTTTATGAGGCCAACATTATCCTAATTCCCAAACCAGATAATGATGCTACAAAGAAAGAGAATTACAGGCCAAGACCCCTGATGAACATAGATGCTAAAATCCTCAACAAAATATTAGCAAATTTGATCCAGCAATAAATTAAAAAGATCATATACCATGACCAAGTAGAATTTATTCCTGGAATGCAAGGCTGATACAATATTTGCAAATCAATAAATGTGATACCTCACACAAACAAATGGAGATACAAAAATTACCTGATCATATCAACTGACACAGAAAGATAATTCCACAAAACCCAACACCCATTTTTTATAAAAATTCTCAGCGAAGTGAGAATAGAGGGAACATACTTCAACAAAATAAAAAGTATATGACAAACCTCCAGCCAACATCATACTCAATGGGCAAAAACTAAAACCATTTCCCCTAAGACCAGGAACAAGACAGGAATGCCCATTCTTATCACTCTTGTTCAACATAGTACTGGGAGTCCTAGCCATAGTTGATCAGACAAGAAAAAAATAATAAGCATCAAAATTGCAAAGGAGGAAGTAAAATTCTCATTATTTGCAGGTGATATGATGTTGTACATAGAAAACCCTAAAGACTCCATCAGAAAACAACTTGATTTAATAAATGAATTTGGCAATGTGGCAGTTTACAAAATTAATGCCCAGAAATCTATGGCATCTTTATATACCAATAATGAACTCTCAGAGAAAAAAAATTTAAAAATCCCATTTACCATTGCAACAACAACAACAAAAAATACTTAGGGATAAACTTATCCAAGAAAGTAAAAGACCTGTATTTGGAAAACTACAGGATGTTGAAAATAGAAATAAAGGAAGATATAAACAAGTGGAAGAAAATACTGTTTTAGAATCAACATAATTAAAATGTATATACTACCCAAAACAATCCATAGACTCAATGCAATTCTGATTAAAATACCAATAGCATATTTCACAGATCTAGAACAAATACTCCAAAAACTTATATGAAACCAAAAAGTCCCCAAATAGCTGCAGCAATCTTGAGAAAGAACAGTTGTAGGAATCACAATACCAGATATCAGGTATACTACAAAGTCAGTGTACTCAAAACAATCTAGTACTGCCTGGCTGGTGTAGCTCAGTAGTTGAGCATTGACCTATGAACCAGGAGGTAATGATTCAATTTCTGGTCAGGACACATGCCTGGGTTATGGGCTCAGTCTCTGGTGTAGAGCATGCAGGAGGCAGTAAATCAACTCTCTCATCATTGAATCTCTCTCTCTCTCTCTCTCTCTCTCTCTCTCTCTTTCTCTATAAAATAAATAAAAATATATTTTTTAAAAAGCCTACTATTGGCACAAGAACAAGCATCTAGATCAATGGAATAGAATAAAGAACCCAGAAATTGACCCAAGCCATTATACTCAATATTTGACAAAGAAGGCAAGAGCATACAATGGAATAAAGACAGATTTCAATAAATGGAGTTGGGAAAATTGGACTGATACATGCAAAAAAAAAATGAAAATAGACCACCAACTTACACCACACACACACACACACACACACACACACACACACACACACAAAACCCCTCAAAATGGATAAAAGACTTAAATATAAGTTGTTAAACAATCAAAATCTTAAAAGAAACCATAGGCATCAAAATCTCAGACATCTCTCATAGCAATATGTTTATGGATACATTTCTTAGGGCAAAGAAAACTAAGGAGAAAATATAAAAGTAGGACTACATCAAAATAAAGAGCTTCTGCACAGCAAAAGAAACCATCAACAAAATGAAAAGATAGCCCACTGCATTGGAGAACATATTTGCTAATGATTCATCCTTGCAGGGTTAATTTCCAAAATGTATACGGAACTCATGCAACTTAACAAAGGGAAGATAATCTAATTTTTAAAAATGGGCAAAGGACGTAAATTGATTCTGTATGTCCACTGTGGATTATTATAGAAGGCTAAGAGACATATGAGAAAATGCTCAAAGTCACTAATCATCAGTGAGATGCAAATTAAAACAAGTATGAGGTATCACTTCATACATACCTGTCAGAATGGCTATCGTCAACAAATCAACAAATGTCCAGGTGTTGGCCAGGATGTGGAGAAAAGGGAACCCTAATACATTGCTGGTGGGAATGATAACTGGTGCAGCCACTGTGGAAAACGGTATGCAGTTTCCTAAAAAAATAAAAACTGGAAGTCCCATTTGACTCTGTGATCCCACTTCTAGAAATATGTCCTAAGAATCCTAAAACACCAACCATAAAGAATATATGCTCCCCTGTGTTCATATCAGTGCAATTTACAATAGCTAAGATTTAAAAACAGTCCAAGGTCCCATCAGCAGGTGAGTGGATTAAAAAGGTGTGGTACATTTATACAATGGAATGCTACACAGTTCTAAAAAAGAAAGAACTCTTATGTTTGCAACAGCACAGATGGACCTGAAGAGTATTATGCTAAGCAAAATGAGACAGTCAGAGAAAGATAAGTATCACATGATTGCTGGGAGCCAATTCCAGCATGAGTTTTATCAAAAGGTTGATGAAACTTGGAGGCTCAACAAGGGCTAATTACATATGTAATTACCTGTTGGGATAGCGGAAAAGGCACTTCCCCCAAACATGAATAGGATGATTGTTTACTGCTCAGGGCTTCTTAATCTACATGTTATTGCCTTCTGTTGGCCAAACACCTGAACAGCTGTAGGCTATTCCCCAATCTGACAATGCTTCTGTAAACCCTACCCTTTGAAACCCTACCCTTTGTAGTGTATGTCTCCACCTTGCCTTAGGACAAATTGTGCTAATAAAAAGCAAGGGGTCCTGAGATGAGGAGAGTTTCAGGTTCCTCTAGCTGAAGCTCCTCTGACCCCAAATGCCTTTCAAAACTATTTTTCAGCTCTGGACTCTTTCTTAATCTACGCATAACCTTTCTCCAGATTGCTGAACCCTTTGTAATGCTGGGACAAGAACACAGGCACATGATCTAACTCAAATGTGGAATCTAATGATCAAAATAAACTGATGAACAAAATAGATCCAGAGATATAGAAGCATGGAACAGAATGTAGAATTGCAGAGGAAAAGGGGGAGAGCAAGGGTAGTTGGAAAGAGATCAGCTAAAGAACTTGTATGCATATATGCATAACCCATGGACACAGACAATAGGGTGGTGAAGGCCTGGGCTGGGGACAGGGGTGGGTTAGAAGGAGTCATATGTAATACTTTCAGTAATAAAGATAAAAAACGTTAGATCTAAGTCTAAGCTGAAGAACACATTCTTTTCTAGAGAAGATTTGGAAATAAAGGATAATTTCAAAGGTTGACCTTGTTTTATAAACAAAGAAAAAGACACACTGAATGCTTTTAAGAGGAATACTACCATGCTGAATGTAGTATAAGGACAATAATTCTGAAAGAATGGGTTGAGAAAAGTAAATTTTGGTTGAAAGGCCAATGAAGTGAAGAGAGAGGGATTAGGGTGGTAGAATGGGTGCCAAGTCAAGGGTTAGCTGGAACATAACTTTAAAAAAAATGTTTTTATTGATTTTAGAGAGAGAGGACAAGCATGTGCCCTGATCAGGAATGGATCCAATGACCTCTTGGTACATGGGTTCATGATCAACCAATTGAGTCACACAATTGGTTGATTGGGTGGGACAGAAGGTTGTATTATTATTATTATTATTATTATTATTATTATTATTATTATTTCTAGTGGAGTGGGGGTGGGGATGGCAACTTTTTAAAGGAAAAAACAGCCTGTACTTGGTGACTACCCAGCCATCTTATCCTCAAACTCCTCTCAAACAGCAAATTTCCTGGAGCCCATACCCCCAACACCAAAACTATTCTGTGACTCACCCTGTCTACTTCCTTAGGAGATATCTAATTAACAGATGCTTAGGTGATGGTCCATTCTTTTTTGTTAATAATTAACATTGTTTTATTTTTTAAAGTATTTAGAGTAATAGGAAAAAATTAGAAAATTCAGACAGCAAATAAAACTATTAAGTAATTTTTAACACATTGCTTCCCAGGCCCATATTTTGAAAAAGGCTATTCAGAGACAAATCTATTTAGAGGAATGGTTCTAGGTGGTGAGCTATAGGGATCAGAGCAGGCCAAGGTTTTTGAGATCCTCAGATAGCACCACTTTTCACCCTCCACGTAAAACACTCTATCTCCTCGAGTCCTGTAGCTCATCAGCCTCCTGTGACCGATGTTACTTGTTCACTGGTGCCCACAGAATCCCGGCCAAGGTTCCTGACTCCTTTCCCTCCACACAGCCATGCAGAGCAAGCCTGTCTTCTTCTGGGCTTTGGTTATGGTCTACTTGCTCATGATTCCCAAGTCTGTTCAGTTCAGGCTGCCTGCTGAACCTCACACCTTTATTTAAACAGCCTCTGGTCATTCCCACCCCACTGGTTCAGCCATGCACAGTACATCAAACCCTGCCCTCTTCCAACTCACATCTGCCCTTCCAGACCTGCTGCTCCTCCTCCTGGTTCCTTGGCTCTGAGACCAGCACAGTAGCCATTCAGTTATCCAGGTCAAATCTGCATATCATCATTGACTTATCCTTTCTCCTTTCTACTCGCCCCCCGCACCACCACACATACACCCACTAATCAGTCATCTAGTTCATCCTTCCTAAAGTCAGTACTTTTCAAGGACATATGGTTCATTGCTGGACTGTAAAAAGTACAGAAACCAAACCAAGATAAATGTTTAGGAAATTTTATGGCAACATGAGTAATATCATATTTTAGAATCCTACATAATAAAGAGGTAATATGCAAATTAACCCTCACACCCTTGCACAAGATGGTCACCTCCAGGTGGTCAAAGATAGCTGCCACAAAATGGCTGGCCAGGGAGGGTAGTTATGGGCAATCAGGCCAGCAGGGGAGGCAGTTGGGGGTGATGAGGCCAGCAGGGGAGGACAGTTGGGGGTGGCCAGGTCTGCAGGGGAGGGCAGTTAGGGGTAACCAGGCTGTCAGGGGAGTCCAGTTGGGGGCAAGATCGAGCCAGAAGGGGAGGGAAGTTGGGGGCAATCAGGCCAGCAGTGGAGCAGTTAGGCATTGATCAGGCTGGCAGGGGAGTGGTTAGGGAGTGATCAAGCTGGCAGGCAGGTGAATAGTTGAGAGCCAGCAGTCCTGGATTGTGAGAAGGATGTCCAATTGCCAATTTAGGCTCCATATCTTCAGGCCTAACCGGCAGTCAGACATCCCCGACTGGGTCCCAGATTGGAGGGGGTGCAGGCTGGGCTGAGAGACACCCCGCCCCGCAGTGCACAAATTTTGTGCACTGGGCCTCTAGTCTATTAATAAAAACATAGGCTTTTATTTTGTTCTTAAATTCTATTTATCTGTAATCTATTTTTATTTTATTTTACAAAACAATATTGGTGCAGTCTGAGTGTGTGGTTCAATGATTGAGTGTTATGACTGGGTTGTGGGCTTAATGCCCAGTAGGGGGTGTGCAGGAGACAGCTAATCAATTATTCTAACTCTTTCTCTTCCTCTCCCTTCCTCTCTGAAATCAATAAAAATATATTTTAAAAAACTGAAAATAAGCCGAAGCCGGTTTGGCTCAGTGGATAGAGCGTCAGCCTGCGGGTTGAAGGGACCCAGGTTCTATTCTGGTCAAGGGCATGTACCTTGGTTGTGGGCACATCCCCAGTGGGGGGTGTGCAGGAGGCAGCTGATCAATGTTTCTCTCTCATCGATGTTTCTAGCTCTCTGTCCCTCCTCCTTCCTCTCTGTGAAAAATCAATAAAATATATTTTAAAAAACCCTGAAAACAAAATGTATTGCTTCATAATGGACTGAGAGAAAAGCAGGTCCTTTATTATGAGTAGAAAAACACTGTCCTAAGCCTCTCATAGCCACTAGCCATGCTAGCTCATGGTGTGCTCTCTGCCTTCAGCCTGGCTCCCCTCAAATTGTTCTCTATAGCAAGGTCAAGTGAGCAAAAGAGCACGTCTGGGCTCCATTTCAGCCTGCTATTTAAGCACTTCCCTGTCTTAAGAATTGGCAATCCCTCCGCTTTCCTTCCCTACATCCACCACCTCCTGCCCCACAACACCTTTTTAGGACAGCTTCCCAATTCCTCACCCTGGCCTGGCCCCTACATTCCTGCTGGCTGCATCTCCCAATCACTCCTCCACCTCCTCTCCCTGCCAGCCACTCTGAACTTTCACTCCCGGGAACAGGGCAGTCTCTTGCATCTGAGCCTTGCACACACCGTGCTTTTGTTGTTGTTGTTGTTAGGGCTGGGCAATTATTTTTATTTTTTCTCTATTTTATTTTATTTATTTTATTTTATTTTAAATTTTATTGATTTTTTACAGAGAGGAAGGGAGAGGGATAGAAAGTCAGAAACATCGATCAGCTGCCTCTTGCACAGCCCCCACTGGGGATGTGCCCATAGCCAAGGTACATGCCCTTGACCGGAATCGAACCTAGGATCCCACAGTCCACAAGCCGACGCGCTATCCACTGAGCCAAACCAGTTTTGGCTTCTCTATTTTAATTATTTTTATTTTCATACTGCGCTCTTGACTCTTTTCCCATCTCTACCTGATGAATTACAAATTGTTCTTCGGACTTTAGCTTCCTCTCCAGTCCCTCAGATGTTATCTAGGAGCCCTTTCCTGTGACCCTCATTTAGCACTTAGTTTTGGCTCTTCCTATGTTGTCTAACGGACCTGTGTCCCCATCAAAATGATGTCACGTGAGAGGAGAGTCTCAGGACTGTGTCCTGGAGTCCAATACAGAGGAATTCAACACAAATGTTTGAATCAGCAAACTGGAGGGTGACACTGCATCCAACTGCGCAGTCAGTCTTATCCCGAGACAGACTTGTTCTTCAGCGGCCATAATGTCTCCACATGGTGAGGAGGTACGCCAGGCCAATGACCATCATCTCTCCCTTCCTCTAATAAGCAGAGAAACGAGAGCTCTCAGGTATGAGCCCCTTACACAAGCAGTGCCAGGAAATATCTGCTTCCTGATTTAGATGTTGTCTGAGTTAGGGAGCCACCCCCTCTTGCCTACTACTACCTTCCTCCTCAAAGCAGCAGAGGAGGGATGAGACCCATTCCCGCTGACTGCTGACCTCTTCCTCGACTGTTTATTTGCCTGCCGATTCTAAGCTTGATACATACAGTCAGACAACACAAAAACTTACCTGTTTTCAGTAAGAACCTTCTGACTTTCCTGGATGCCAAGATACAGGCCAGATTACTGCTGAATCCTTGTTTTGTTTGTGGCCCTGTCTCTTCACACCCACAGCAACCCTTTCACCTTCAAACAGGTTGGGTTTGAATGAAACCCCAAAGAGGTCTAGTCAGCCGTCTCTCCAGGTGGCTGTTGACTTGGTTGCTGGTATGACTGGGACAAAAACTCTGGCTGAGATTTGCTCAAGGGAGTGTGTGTGTGTGTAGCCTGAGGGGGTGGTGGTGGTGATGGGAGACTCACCACCCACTCAGAGACCTGGAGGTCAGGGAGGAGAACAAACAACAGAAAATGAGAACAAACAGCAGAAAATCAATGCAATGGATAGACTCTGCCAGATATTTAGTGCCAGAGGCTACTCTCTGCTTCTCAGACTCCAGCACTTTTCTAATTGTAGGCATCTGACTCCGAAATAGAGGCGTCAGTTTCCAGTAGTTTTGAGTCACTCTCTTCAGGAAAACTGTTTTTGGTTTGTTTGGCATGGATTTCCCAGAGGCCTGTGCTCAGCAGTGGGAGGGCTGCAAGCAGAAAGTTACATTCTGAGCTGTGAGCGCAGCTCTGCATTTCAGCGCTAAGCTAGAGAGGTAAAATTGAAACCCAGCTTCTCTTTAGAGACAAATTGTCTAATTTGGGGCAAGGGATAAGGCAGTATAGGGAGAATAAACCTGGCAAGCCATGTTGTGTAGTATAGGACCTTGTTTCCTGGCCAAGGATTTGGGAAAGAAACTTTGGTGTCAGAAACCCAGGTTCAAATTCCAGCTCCCAAGTTCATACCGTAATAATGATTACACTTTAGTGTTTTTATATCAGAAGGGAATTGACAAGGCAGGAGAGCAAAGTGGCTCATAGGCTTTGGGGTAAGACTGCTTTTGAGCTGATTTGGGCTCTCTTCACAAATGTTAATGAACATGGTGTAAAATGTCTGTGTAAGAATTCGTTTACAACTTACAATCTGTGTAACGTTAAACAAGTTGCTTCTCTTTGCAAGCTTCCTTATATGTGAAATGAGACTTACACTTAGATGTAGAGAGAGCACTTAGTACAGTACCCACACTTAAAAGGTGTTCACTAATTTCCCCCCTCCCTTTTCTGTGGGCAATGGGAAGCTACTATGGGATGGAGAGTAGGGACTTGGAAGGCACAGTTCAGGTTTATGGCAGCAAAGTGGTTTGGACAGGCCAGGGTTATTACAATAATCCAAGCCAGATATTAAACTGAGAACCTGCGTGTAGGAAGGAAGAGATATGATTTCTGTGAAGAATAATAGGGCCTGAAAGCTGGTTGAATATGCCAAGGACAATTACCAGGGATGAGACATGGATCAGCAGGAGGACTGGTATTGGTATTGGGTGAGGAGAGAAGAGGGCAGACGAATTTGGCTGTTGACGGGATTTTAAAGTGGCAGATGCAAAAGAGGGAGTAGCAATGTGTCTGAGAAAGGGTGCCAGAGTGCTAGCCTCACACCAGTGAGGGTGGTACAATAAAGAAATCAGAAAACGTGCTGTGGAGGATGTGGAAAACTGGAACTCTGTGCATTGTTGATGGGAACATACAATAGTGCAGCTACTGTGAAATGAATGGCACAGTGGCATGGCAGATCCTGAAAACAAAATTAAAAATAGGATTACATTACAATCCATGACTCCACATTAGGGAATACACCCAGAATTGAAAGGAGGATCTTACACAGACATTTTACACCATGTTCATTAACATTTGTGAAGAGAGCCCAGAGAGGGAAACAACCCAAATGTTCCTTGATTGATCAAAAGGTAAATAAAAGGTGGTATGGTATATCTATACAATGCCTTATTCAGCCTCAAAAAGTAAGGATATTATTCATCGACCCATGAAGCAAGAGGTCATGTTTGATTCCTGGTCAGGACACATGCCTGGGTTGTGGGCTCAATCACCGGTGGGGGGTGGGGGGTGCTGGAAACAGCCACTCAATGATTCTCTCTCATCATTGATGCTTCTCTCTTTCCCTTCCTAAAATCAATGAAAATATATTTTAAAAGCAGGATATTCTGATACACACAACATGGAGAAACCTTGAAAACATTATGCTAAGTGAAATAAACCAGTCACAGAAGGATAAATAATTTATAATTCCACTCAATCTGGGGATTTTCCAGCTGCCTTCTTGGCTAGCATTACAAAATCCATATACGCTAAAGGTTTTAGCTAAAATTAGACTTAGCCTTGGTAACAGAGAAGGGACTATCATATATGCACAGGTATTCTTTGAAAACACCCAAGGGAAAATCATGACGCCAGGGAAACATCTGCTGGTCCGTTTACAGAGAACCCAGTGAGGAAGGGGACAGTGAAGGCGATTAATAGCCTGGACACTCAGGAGGAAAGGTCCAATGGCATTCCTTCCAAAGGCAATTATTGCCTAACAGTTTAATGACAGAGGTCATTCACCTATCTACGAAGAGATTTCAGGGTGAAGGTTGGCTTCCAAACTGTACCCAGTTTGAAACAGAGTTGACTAGTGGAAAATGCTTTGCTTTGAAGGATCCATCTTAAATAAAAATAAAAACTGCTGTTTAAAATTTTAACTCTGCTATTCTGGCTTCTGTAAATGCTTGCTTGCTTAAATAATAAGGAAAATAAGACTACTCCCACTTCAGAGAAGCCATTAAACCTTCCCTGGATGAAGTTATCAGTGCTGGCACCAGGCCAGGCCTTTGGTTGAGGTCTCAAAGCCCCGCACACAGGGCTCTTTAACAACTTGCAAAGGGGGCCAAAAACCCCATATTTGGGAGACAAAGAGGGCAAAAAGGTATAAATACTTAAACTTCCTGTATGATGGGGCCCAGAATTTGAGAGACATTTTCCTCTGGGCCCGTGCATCATCATCATCATCATCATCATCATCATCATCATTGTCATCGTTGTCGTCGTCGTCGTCGTCATCATCATCATCATCATAAATGTAACTCCATCTCTCTAAGCGTTGCTTGGTTCTTCTCCAGTTTTCTATAACAGATATTTCTAGCAATACCCAGGCACTCTGCTAAGAGCTAAATTCCTATTGAAAGTAAAGTCAAGCCCTATTATTAGCTAAAATTGTCAGTCAAAATTTAGCTTTTGATAAGGAATTCATGTTGCAGAAGAGGTTTCAGTTGGGAACCCAAGTTAGAAATCAACTTTAGATAAATTTAAGGGTGTGATACTATTATGCAGAGAGAGGAGTTGATGCTGACCATGCCAGTGTCAGCATAGCAAAGAAAGCCAGGCCAAAGCAGTGCCCCACCCACCTTGCCCCATCAAGAGAAAAGAGGGACAGTCAAGTGAGATAAACAATCTGACCAGTGCCATTTCAAATCTGGGGTTTACTAATGATTTTTTACTTTAAATTTCCTTTGCTGTGAAAATTATATAGCAATACAACTACACAACTAGGAAATAAGGTATACACATTTTATAGGAAACATGTTTTTCAGAGGAAAATGAAATTGAACACGGTTTTAAAAATAGCAATAGGAGAAAAGTCTAAAAAATAATGTGGGATAATTTGTTACCAAACAACTGGAGGTCAAGATGGAAAGATCTGCCATTGCCCTAGGAGTGAACAATAGAAATTGGTATTGCCTATGATAGACTTTTTACTGAATGCAGCTACTTTGCAAGGTGAATTATTTAAGGCTAAACAAGGCCAGGAATTTTGGTGTCTCAAGGCTATAGCTATTGTCTTCCTGCCCCAATTAAAACCCTCCCATGGAAAGAATCCTCCTACCTAATAAAAGATATGCAAATTAACCATACCTCCACTACAAGTCATGCCCACCAGCCATGCCCAGCAGCCAATCAGGATCTATATGCAAATTAACCCCCAAACAAGATGGCTGCCAGCCACAGAGAGTAGGAGGGAGGCTTGGGTTTCCCTGGCAATGGAGAAAGCCAAGCTTTCTGCCTGCTCTTGCCGGCCTAGGCTTCCATTCAATGCTACAAAGTTTCAAGTATAGAAGATACATAAACCCCAACAGAAATGGCACCAGCCATAGAGCTAGAGAAAGCAGAGGTGAGGGTTGGCCCTGGTGATGGAGGAAGCCAAGCTTTCTGCAGCCCTGGCCTGCCTTGGCCTCCACTCCAGACTACAAAGTTTCAATTGTAGAACATAAATAAATTCCAGATACCAGGGCCTCCACTTGGGTAGCTGGGGGGGGGGGGGCGGTCAGCCTGCAAACCACCACAGGCCCCTTGCCCAGGTCACCCCCATCCCCCAAGGAAACCCCCACCCTGATCCAGGACACCCTTCAGGGCAAACCAGCTGGCCCCACCCATGCACCAGGCCTCTATCCTATAATAAAAGAATAATATGCAGATTGACCATCACTCCAACACACAAGATGGCTGCCCCCATGTAGTCAAAGATCCTGCCCCCATGTGGTCAAAGTTGGCCAACACAAGATGGCCAGCAGGGGAGGGCCGTTGGAAGGGACCAGGCCTGCAAGGGAGGGCAGTTGGGGGTGATTAAGCCTACAGGGGAGGGCAGTTAGGGGTGACCAGATGGCAGAGGAGGGAAGTTGGAGACAAACAGGCTGGCAGGGGAGCAGTTAGACATCAATTAGACTGGCAGGGTAGTGGTTAGGTGGTGATCAGGCTGGCAGGCAGAAGTGGTTTGGGGCAATCAGGAAGGCAAGCAGGCGAGCAGTTGGGAACCAGCAGTCCTGGATTATGAGAGGGATGTCTGACTGCCCATTTAGGCCCGATCGTACTGGTGGGATTGGGCCTAAACGGGCAGTCAGACATCCCTCTAGGGGTTCCAGATTAGAAAGAGTTCAGGCTGGGCTGAGGGACCACCTGCCCTCCCTGTGCACGAATTTCATGCACCAGGCCTCTAGTAAATAAAATGAATAAGTAGAAAAGTACCTGCTTATTTAACTTACAGTTCTCACTATGGCCATTTGTAATTCAGATGGCTCCAGGCTAGAGCTGCCTACTATTACTCCATTATCAACTTTACTTACCAGGCCCTAGATTTTGGAAGATTGAAATTAGTGATTACAGGTGTGTTTAAGATGATGTATCATGAGCTGGGAATGTGTGAGTAGTATGGGTGGTAATGAATGTATGACATTGTGTAGAATTGCCAGCGTTTTATTACCGTTCTTCTCTGGAGCACACAGAACTATCAACTGCACAGGGTCCACAGCTCCCATGCCAACCAACACCTCTTATGTTGACTAAGTGAGGCTAGGATGGGATGACTTAAAAAAAACCAACTTTACTGTTGAGAGTATTACAAATATTCCTTCTTTTCCTCTCTCTCCCGGATTCCTGCCCCATTGAAGGCCTTTATCACCCTGTTGTGACCATATGTGATGCATATATGCACATGTTTTTTTGGTTAATCTCTTCCCCCCTCCCCTTCCCTCTGAGATTCAGGTTTGTTCCATGTTCCCTTGCATCTGGTTCTATTTTATTTATTTTGTTCATTAGATTCCTTGTTCATTTATTTTGCTTTTTAGATTGAGTTGTTGATATGTATTCATTGACATTTTATTGTTCATATTTTTAATCTTTCTTCTTCCTCCCTTCCCCCACCCCCTTCTTCTTAAAGAATGCCTTTCAACATTTCAAGTAATACTGGTTTGGTGGTGAACTCTTTTAGCTCTTTCTTGTATGTGAAGATTTTTATCTGATCTTCAACTAAAGAAAATTTTTTTTTATTGATTTCAGGGGAAGGGAAAGAGTAGATAGAAACATCAATTATGAAACAATCATCGATCAGCTGCCTCCTGCACTGAGCCAGAAACCCAGGTATGTTCCCTGAACCATTGACCTCCAAGTTCATAGGTCAGTACTGAACTGAGCAATGCTGGCTGGGCTGACCTTCAATTCTAAATGAGAGCTTTCCTGTGTAATCTTGGTTGTAGGTCCTTCATCACTTTTGAGTATTTCTTGCCATTCTCTTCCAGCCTACAAAGTTTTTGTTGAGAGATCAGCTGACAGTCATATGGATGCTCCCTTGTAGGTAACTAATTGCTTTTCTTTTGCTGCTTTTGATTCTTTAAGTCTTGGCATTTTAATTATGTGTGACACTTTGGGTTCCTCTTGTTTGGGACTCTGTGTTTCCTGGACTGGTAAGTCTACTTCTTTATCAGTTAGGGGAAGCTTTCTATAATTATTTCTTCAAGTATTTTTAATATCTTGTTCTTTCTTCTACTTCTGGAACCCCCATGATCTGGTAGGCTTAAAGTTGTCCCACTACCTTCATATTTTTGAATTCTTTTTGCTTTTCTGCTTCCTCATATTCCAAATGATTGATTTCTCAGGATCCTCTATTGTTGAATCCCTGTAAATTATTATTGCAGTTAATATATGTTAATTTTGGCTTTGAAATTCTAAGGCCCTTGAAGCTCTAAGATCCTTGAGCATCCTTATAATCATTTTTTAAACTCTGTATGTAATAGTTTTCTTCCATTTCTTTTAGTCCCCTCCGTGGGGATTTCTTGTTCACACACACACTAATAAAAGGGCAATATGCTAATTAGACCAGATATATTCTGGACAAAGCCATGGTGGTGGTGGCCGAGGTGGTGGGGTTGATCAGGCCAGCAGGGGAGCAGTTAGGGGTGATCAGGCAAGTGAGCAATTAGGAGCCAGTAGTCCCAGATTGCAAGAGGGATCCCAGATTGGAGAGGGTGCAGGCCCCTCTCTCCAGTGCATGAATTTCATGCACGGGGCCCCTCTGGTGTGTGTATATATATTGATTTGAGGGAGTAGAAACATGAATGAGATCATTGGTTGGCTGCCTCCTGCATGCCCCCCACTAGGGATTGAGCCCATAACTGAGCACATACCCTGACCAGGAATCAAACCATGACCTCTGGGTTCATAGGTGGATGCTCAGCTGGGCTGGCCAGGCTGTTGGTTTTCTTTTTCATTTGTGAAATGTTTGTCTCTGCACTTCAGCTGCTTCCCTGTTTTCATGTATTAGACAGACCTGCTGTCTCCTGGATTTGGTAAAGTGGCATTGTGTAGTACATGTCCTAGAGAGTCCAGTGTATCTCCCCAATCACCTCAGATGGCACTCTAGGTTCATATCTATGTGGGCTGTATAGCAGTGTTATAGTTGAGCCTTGATTTCTGTTGGCATCACTGGGAGAATTGGACCTCCAGGCCCTTTGGCTGTGAGGACCTGCTGAGACTACAATGGAGGAAGTGCTAGCATGAGACTCCTCTATGGAGCAGGACTTACTTTAGTGGGGCTTTGGTGCCGAGTCCAGCCCTTGAGTATGTTGCTTGTGAATGTGTAGAGTTGTAACCTGCTATGGTCTGAAACTGTCCACCAGGTGCACTGGCTTTGGGGCATCCTGGGAGGTGCAGTCAATGCCTGGGGCCACCAGGCCAGAGCTATGAAGACAGGCTGCTGCTAGTGTCAGGTCTTGCGGACACCAGCTATTGCTTGAGATTTTAGTAGTCTTAAATCTAAGCCAGGACAGGCTATATATATGGAAAAGCAGCTGCAGTTTGGATTAGATTGCAAATTAGATGGGGAGAGGACCTCATGGAATCACCAGGGCAAGTGAATGTGTGAGCCACATGGTTGCCAGACAGCTCTGAGGGGAGGTGGTGGCCAGCACAGGAACAATTTTCCTGAAAGCACCTGTCTGGGAGAAAGCTGCCCCCCAAGCTCTTGCCCTGATGCCAGACAACCCAATTCCTCCATGTCCAGATTTTCCCCAAGCTGCTGCCAGTGGGTCCATACAAGTTTGTGGGTTGGTCCTTTAAGAGGAACAGTCTGGGTCTCCAGCAGTCTCCTTGTCACACAGCCCCAATTTATGGAAACTTCTCTTCTGAGCTCTGGAAACTTTGGCCGGGAGTCTGGTGTGGAACTGGAACCCCTTACTCCTCACAGGAGGCCTCTGCAGCCAAGATATCCCTCCTGAGGGAGGAGGAGAAAGCCACATGGGAGAGCTGGACCAGCCCATTCCATCTCTCCTTTACTTCTCTAGTTGTGGAAATTCCATTAAATCAGATTTCAGGTGGTTCCGAGTGGTGGTTCTTCTGTATTTCAGTTATAATTTTGATGTTTGTGGGAGGTGATGGAGTACCTACATTTGCCTATGCCACCATCTTGGCTTGACTTTTTAAAAGATATGTTCTTTAAAAAAAAATATTTTTATTGATTTCAGAGTAGAAGGGAGAGGGAGAAAAGGAGACAGAAACATCGATGAGAGAGAATAATTGATCAGCTGCTTCCTGCATGCCTACACTGGGATCGAACCTACAACCTGGGAATGTGCCCTGACCAGTACCTGAACCATGACCTCCTGGCTCCTAGGTCGATGCTCAACTGCTGAGCCATGATGGCTGGGCCTGAGGATATGTTCTTACTGATTTCGGAGAAAGACTGATGTGAGAAATATCAACCAACTGCCTTCCACACACACTCTGATCAAGAATCAAACCTGCAGCCAGGGTGTGTGCCCTGACCAGGAATCGAATTTATAAGCCTTTGATACACAGAACTCCGCTTCAACCAAATGAGCCACACCGGCCAGGGGTGGGATGACAGTTTCCTTTTTGTTAACCCTCACTGGAGGGTGTTTTTTCCATTGATTTTTAGAAAGAGTGGGAGGGAGGCAGGAAGAAGGGGAAAAGATAGAGACAGATACCGATTGGTTGCTTCTCACACATGCCCTGACTGCGGGCTGTAAATCAAACCTGTAAACCAGATATGTGTCCTTGACTGGAAATTGAACACATGACCCTTTGGTGCAAGGGGTGACACTATAACCACTGAACCACACCAGCCAGGACTGGGATGGAATTTTTGAAGTAATGGCATTTGGGACCCAGAATAAACCTGTTTTGATGGGAGTTTGCCCTGATGATAAAAGTGACACATGGACACACACAACTCACACACATCAGAGACGTGCTATTTTAAGAATGTACTTTATACAAAATAACCAGTTCATATGGAAATAAATCTACAGACCTCCAAAGATCAAAAAGATTTTTAAAAAGTTCTTTCAAAAAATTATCCAACACACAATATTGAACTATTGAGGTAAGTGTTGCTCTTAAACAGGGAATCAGCAGAGCACGACAAAATATACACAATATAAAAATAAATACCATTCCCCTTTCCAGTATTGGCCAGCAAAGTTCACAGAGCCTTTGCAGCAGGCACAAAGAATCCCTGACCCTGTGTGCCACAGGCTAGTGGACACTGGCCTGGGCTTCCAGGAGCTGTGTGCAAGGCAGGACGGTGAGGTGCCTGATCCCAGCTATGGAAAGGGGTCCCACAAGTGTCTGAACAGGGGCTCAGCATTTTCAGTAACTTATTAAATATCCATACCCGTTTCCAACCCCAATGCACAGGAAAATTAGTTGGTTATCAGACATCTCTACATAAAGGTTCAGTAAAACCCTGGTGGAGAATTAAAGAGATTAGCCAGGAGACCGCTTCTCCAAAAGTCTGTTTTACAAAGGTCCTACAAAGCAGAGAAGGATAAACACTTATCCTGCAGACAAAGCTTGTGCACAGATTCATATGAGAGAAGACATGGCTCAGTGTCCTAAGGATGCATGGTACATTCCAACCCACCAAAAAAGAAAAAAGGGGGTCTGGTTTCTTCTCACCCAGAAAGCCTCATAGCCTTGCTTCTTAAACAGTGATGTGAGCTCCTGCATGTTCAACCAAAATTCCAAGTATCTTCTCACTGTAGTGTTGATCAGAGTGCTGTCTGCAGGAATACTGCATCCCAGAAAGCCCCAGGGTTGAACAGTCCCTTCACTCTCAAACACAGAACCAATTCTTACATCTGGACTCCATGCAGAATTGGTAGGGGGTGAGGGGAGAGCAAATGGACTGACAGACACAAAGGGGAGTAATAATGCTAGAAAACTAAGCCTTTCATTTCCTTAATAACAGTTTCTATAAAAACATGTCAGGACTCTGACACTATGTAATTGTCCTTGCTTTGGGACAGCTGAATTACACTTCCTGTGAAATTTCAAAGCAAGTCTTAAGAGCAGTATTTTATGTATAGATTTGAAAGTCCATTAAAAAAAAGGGAAGAAAAAAGTTCAGCCAACAAAAGAATTTTGTGTTTTGGACAGTAGCAGTTAGTATAATAACGACACAGCAGATAAGTGCCGCAGACACCAAGCGGTTAGTCAGGACACGCACTTTTAAGGTCTGAGGGCTAGCGAGGGCAAGTGGACACTCACAAGCTGAGTCCGACTAGACTAAAAGGTACAAACTACCCCCAAAATAACCACAAAAAGTGAAGATGAGCACGAAAAAGTTTGCCTTTTGAGAGCTGCTGGGCTCACTGTTAATAATAAGCTCATATAAATGATCAGAAGAACCAACCAACTTAAGGAGAGATGGAGTGACTTCACATTTTATTTTTTAAAATTGGGATGGAAAAATTATATGAACAAGAATCTGCATATTTTGTCCTTCTGTATTCTCCAAATGCTTACCATAATACATTTTAGCTGAGCTAACTTTTTAAATGAACAGACTCTGAGGGGGTAAAAAAATCCAAACCTTAAAAATCTTAAAAAAGGATCTCCTCTTCGTTCTGGATGTTTTATCTCTCTTAGGTCTTGGAGAAATATCATCAACTCCAATAAAAGCTAGCCATTAATGTAAGATCAAATAGGTTTGAGACTCATCCTTCAGAGTGCAGCTGACTTTCTGAGGGACCACTGAGCGCCAGCACCCTGACAAGGCTGCAGTGATCCAGTGTGTTAAGTCCTAAGAGCAGGACTTCTTGGGATCTCCTTACACTCTACTGTCTAGTATGCATGTTACATTATCACCATTCATTCCCTAATGGAGATGGCAAATGCATCTGCTTCAGACACTTGGAGAGAGTGACAGAGGAGAAAGAAGAGGTAAGAGAAAAAAAGAGCTTGCTAGGGGAGTGTGTCGATGAGCAGCTATAGCAGTTTATCATGGGCATTCCTGCAATCCTACAGCTCTTGATGGCTTCTAGAATATCTGCACTTCAAAGGTCAGTTAAAGCTCAGGATATACCAGACAGGGATGAAGTACCTGTAACACACAACCAAATTTCCATACAGGATGCAGCAAGGCTGACATGTTTCTGTTGCCCCTTTTCACAGTGTGATAATATAAATACAGTAGTTCTATTTACTATGGTCTGCCTTAATTATTTCCTCACCTTTCTACATACCAAGGAAGATTAAGGATAAAAGAATTCACTGATTTTTTCCCCTATACTGTTCACAGCTTCTAACAATAGGACATAGATAAAGGACTGGGAATGAGAAGAAAGGGTTACAGTTACCTTAAGCAGTGTGTACACAGCTGCTCAAATGCAACCAGGGTAGAAGGAAAGGGTATATATCAGCCAACTATTGCTTCCGCTCTTTGCCTACCCATGCTCCAGGGAGTTCAGCACAAAACAATCCCTACAGTGTTAGCATCAGGGAAGAGGACCTATGGTTAGTGTGTTCCTAGTTCAGGAAGGAGAAAAGGCCTCTCAAATCAGCTTTAATGTAAAAAGAGAAAGGCTGTCAGTGACAGAACGCTCTGAGCCATGACCAGGTCTAACCAGACCTATGCTAGCTGTAAAGACCAAGAGGTCTCTCCCTTTCTGCTTTTGCACACACACAGAAACAGAAGTAGTAACACTTCCACCATGCTATCTTCCACAATAACTAGCTTAAGGGCTGGCTGAGACCCGCCCACAAACCTTCTAATCTTCCTGCAGAGAATGCTGATCTCTGCATTTCTCTAAACCAGATTATGCCCACAAATGTTTCTAACAAAAATTAGGAGAAAATGAGAACAAAGCCTCCAGACTCACTCCACTTAAAAGCACACCAAATTTAAAACTGAAGTCTGTTAGAGAAAAATTCATGTTATTGTCCATTGTACCTTAGAGGCAGGCACCTGTGTTCTCTACCCAATTCAGTCCTGCCTGAGCTATGAGCCACACTGCCAGGTCAACAAGAATGCCTTTGTGTGTATCAATTTCCCTTATCCTGGAGCTGTGTCTTGGGGTCCATTTGTATAACACAAATGTTTCCAATCTGTTTCTCTTTTCCTAAGGATAGCATATGCTTAGCAAACTTTAAATATGGCAGTTTCACATTTCATCAAAGATGTTGGAGTGTAAGGTTCTATTGGCACTTCACACAGATAAATTTATAAGTAAATAGGACAGATTAATATACCTTGGTAGCTTTTCCATTATCCCAAAGGCATGCTTAAACATATGCTATTCTTAAAAAAAAAAAAATCTATTAATTTCAGGGCATTTTCCTTAGTTTTTTCTTTGTGGGATATTTATATAGGCCCTAACTTTGGTGGCATCTCAACGAAAATAAAATACAGAATGCTAAACAGGGAAAATCCAGTGTAACTCACTTCTAAAACTGTAATAAATTTAATACTGTAAAATTGTTTCCTATCACATATACGACAAACATTCCCAAGAACTTGTTCTTGATAGCTATTTTAAACCACCATCACTTATTTTACACTTAAAATAAGGACTATATATAGTGAAATATTACTAAATTCAAACTGTAAACCTATAAAATACATTTTCCCTATTCAAAACTGTGCAATTTCTTTATTGATGCTAACATACACAAACCTGAGTAGTCGCTTCCACAAAATGTGATTTGTGCCAGAAAGCTTTGTGTGATGCCTTCCAGACCACAGTCCCAGCAGGTCTGTGAAAGAGGATAAATCATCTAAGAAGAAAACACTCTAGTGATCCCAATTCCAGAAACTGGTTTACAGCTCTGGGAGAGCTGGTGGCAAACCAGGAAGGGCACTGATCTCCCAGTCTAAGACCTGGGCCACCAGACAAAAGGACAGCCTGTCTTCCCTTCTGGACGGAAACTTCTGGAAGGCCATGAGAGACTCTGCCTCTGAACTGAGAAACTGGACAGTTAGGGGGCAGTGGAATAAAACTCTCTTGGGCTGATATATTCAGTGTGATGTGATTGTAAACAGATAAGGATCACACCAGTGTGGTGCCCACCATAGTTGGGACTTCCATTTTTTCCAGATTCCTACCCATCTTCCCAGTTTATGTACGTACATTCACTACCACCAACAAAAATTATTTTAAAAGGCAACGTGAAAATTCTGTAAACTGGACCAGCTCCAAAGACAATACCATGAGTAGTTCCTTCCCCATATATATATATACCTGAGTTTAGCTGCTCATGAAGGTTTACAAGCACCATTCCATGCTTATGTATGCCCCTCCCTAGTTTTAGATTACAAATCTCAGGACCTGGAAGCCATCACTAACTACAATTCATTTGTTCTTGACTACCAGCCATGCAAGAGATCCCTAACCAGGACTCTTGGTGCGCTGTGTGTTAAATTATTGGAGCGGGGTGGTTCTAGGGCTGTGGGCATGGCTCCAGCTCCAGATGGCATGAGGTGGTACACTGTGAGGGGGGGGGCACGGCAGAGTGGCAAGAATAAAGATGGGCGAAGATTGTTTCCCGAAATTCTCCATGTTCCAGTATTCATGTGCAGCTTCCTGTTTTCTTAGGGGTTTTTTCCTCCTTGGGCTAGCTCTGGGAAAAGCAAAACAACAATGTTTTAAACAAAATTTACATTTGTGTTAATTATTTAAAAAAAAATTTTTTTTTAATAAGCCAAACACCTGTTCTTGTAATCTGGGAAAATGGCTGAATTTTGTTTCCCCATCCATTTTATTTCCAGAGGGGGCTCAGAAGAGCTGGACCGCCCACTCAAACCCTACCAGTATCTAGAGACTTCTGGTACACAAGAATGACAATCTGCTGTACTGAAAACTACTTTGTGGAGGCCGAGGGAGAGACTATGACTGAGAGAAGACTGCACGTAGAAGCTCTTAGCTCAGTGCCAGGTACCAAAGCAGCACTAAAAAGTAGCTTCTATTATTTAAAAACCTGATTGCCTAGTCCCTCAAAAATCAAATAGGTAGAAAGGATAAAATAGGCAAGGGATTATATCAAAATAATGCTGGTGGCCAGTTTGGAAAAATAAAGTTCAAATAATCTCAAAATAACTGGTAACCTAAGTAAAGGAAAAGGAGCATGTGGCAATAGCAGAGAAGCTACTTCCAGAGGCCTCCTCTTGACCTTTCCACTGCTGAGCCCACCTCGAGCACAACAGGGCCTGCGGCACTTTCTGGGAAAAGTGTACCAACAGGACACCTTAAAATAGATTTTCTTTCAGAACAGCAATGCAGTTGTGGAAAATGTGGGTGAGAGGTGCCGCCCCACCGTGCAGGTGAAAGTTCACTTATAACGTAAATCAGCTCTCCGCATGGCGGATTCCCAATGCGGACGGGGACTATGCACTTCTCTCCTACTACCATCTGCAGGAATAAAGAAAGCTCTAATTTTTGGCACCTCTTACCTGATCAAGAGAGAGTGTTGGGGGCTTATGTGGTGGCAACTCTTCCTGAAATGTTGCTGGTGCTGGGGTCTTTGGGAAAGAGGACTGTGACTGGACTGGATGCATTTGCATTCTATAGCCATGAGAGAGGAACAGTTAAGAATTGAAGAGAAAAAAATTCTTTACTCATGAAAATCTCAGGTAGCTACTCAAGCTGATTAAACTGGAAATCATCAATACTGGGACAAAACTGGCATTATGTGCATCTAGGGTATGATGTATTAAGTGCATGACCCCTTATTTAGTGTTTAACTAGACTGTAAACACAAACAGTAAGAATTCAGAATTTGGGACACTACATGAGAACTGGCCACGGCTCTTTGAAGACAAAAGAAAACAATACAATGATAGGGTGAATGTTGTAAAAGAGACTAAATAGACATTATAACCAAATGTAAATACATAAACCTTGATTGGATATTAAATGGAAAAAAAAATCAAAACAAAGAAACTTAGCTATAAAAGACATTTTGGGAACAACTGGAGCAATTAGGACTCTATATTAGATACTATTAATATCCTTTTCCTTGGATGTGATGAATAGTTTAAGATTATGGTCCAGGACAATGATCCTCATTCTTAGGATATGCATGTGGAAGTATTTAGGGATAAAGGATCATGATATCTAAAACTTACTTTAGGATGGTTTAGGAAAAAAGGCAAAAGACAAAACAAAAAAAACCCCAAACATATTTAGAGAGGCAGAAAACAAATATGACAAAATGGTAAATGCAGGAGGGTTTGAAGGTAAGGTTTTCTTAGTTGGCCCTAGGGAGGGGAATGTAGGTTTTTAAGTTGGATAACACTGGTTTTATGATTAAGTCTCATTAACTTTAACTGATTTGAGGACTAAAACCTGAATATGATGTCCAGTCGCCCCGCAGGGTTTGAGGGACCTATTTTGCCTTAGTCAGAGTATATGAACTCAGAAACAATGCAGAAGCCCTTGATAACAGCTCACAAACTGTGGTCATCGTGTTTCCGGTATTAAAATCTAACTAAACAGTAATTTAGATGCCAATTCATTTTCATGAGGGGGGAAAAATTTCAAAGATAAAAATCAAACTTCATGGCTAATACATTTCCATTAAGTCTCCATATCAACAATTCACATGCTCTTCTTGGTCTCAGAAGACTACTAAAGTTTATCTTCATTCCTAAGGCCATTTTTCTTTTTAAAAACTATCATCTACTTTTTATTTTCCTCAGGGAAGAATAAATCAAATGCAATCTTACCCTGATGGCGTGTACGTTTCTTGAAAAGATCCCCTTATCCCACTTCCAGTCTCTACTTGCTCCATCATGACAGCCTGAAAGTGGCCCAGGCCCTCCTCCTGACAGTGGTAGATGGGGCCCTCCTGAGAGAGGCCATTGGGCTGGGCAGCCACTGGATGGTGAGGTGGGTGAGTGGCCACAGGGGAAGAATATGCCCTGGGTTGGAGATGACTGGCTGGCCGGTGAGGTGTATAGGAAGGCCTTGTTTGTAGCATCACACCCGGAGGTGGAAAAGCAGATGAACCAAACCCCATCCCTGAACTCACAGGTGAAGGAGGAGTCCCATAAAGATACTCGCTGGCTGACAACAAATTCTGTTGCTTGGTAGCTGCATTATGGTTGTCCAGGTCTAAAAATTCTTTGGGACTCTCTGGCCTCTCCATAGATTCATCTGGCTTCTCTTCCTCTGGACCAGGATTCTGCCCATCAGTTGCAATGACCTTAGCAGCCACTGCATCCATGCAGGTCGGGGAAGTTAAGGCAGCATTCAGTGACTCATGGCCTTGTAGCATAGCATTCTTGTCTGAGAAGAGGGGTCTTGGAGGGGGAGGCTGGCTAGGTGGGAGCCCACTTGGGCTTCCCGGGGGATGAAGGTGTCTCTGCCAATCAGAAAAGCCCTGTGGACATGTGTAATAAGGAGTTCGCTGATAGTGATGGTAGGAAGGCTGAGGTGGTGGCTGGTAGGAATACCTCATTCTTTGGTGGGGGCGATAACGGGGAAGGGCTCCAGAATGAGGGTTGTTAGTATGAAAGCCCCTAGGGGAAAAATGCTGAAGATGTGACACTGAGGGTTTACCTCCCATCACAGGGCCAAGACCTTGCAGGCCTGAACTGATGTGATAATGTGTAGCTGAATTTGGGTATTCCAGGCTAGGCATGTATAAGGGAGAAAACTGACTGACAGTGCTTTCCATCAAATTGGAGTCTGCATTGGGAGGTGTAGCTGGGCTCTGTCCTGAACAGGAAATGATTTCCTGCAGTGTTTTACCCTTGGGGCAGAGTGGCTTTTCTGTACCACTACCACCAAGGCCCTTCCCTTCTGATCCACAAGTCGGTACTTCAACCACCACTCCATTTTCAGGCAGAGCTCCTCTGTTTGCCAGAGTGGAGAGGCCCCCCACACATCCCTGGGCTGCTGGGCTGCTGTAGCCACTCTCCGAGGGCCAGGTATTTTTGCCCTTTGTTGCCTGACAGTTGTTTTCAGATGCTGAGGAGTCATTTTTGAGCTCTGGGCCCTCTGCTTCCCTTTCTTGTGGTGAACTCTGCCTAGTACAGCTGGTTGGCAAGGGCGGTGTAGTGTGAGGTAGCTGTTTGAGGTAGACCCCCTCTGAGGCACCAGCGCTTGGTGGCTTCTCTAGCCCAGGTAAGAGATCTGCATAAGAAAATGGAGAACAAAAGAACATGTCAATACCGATGGAGATAGTAATGAAAGGAACATGATAAGCAGTCAGATAAGGTGAGTCAGGGTTGAGGTGGATGTGTAGTCATTCAAGCCTCAGCTAGAAAATTTGAGAATCCCTGAAAGGAGTCACGATGTTGAGTCCCTTGTACACTCCCTTTTGTAGACCAGGAGGCAAGATCTAGTAACTCTACAAGCTACTCAAAAGGTTTGCCAGGTAATGGAGATGTTATTCCTCTTCCTGTGTTGTCACCAACAGATTACTGGATGGGGGTGAGATGGCTCATGGCTTCCAACTAGATCATATGCAACACCACAGGAGGGCATGGTTGTTACTAGAATTGTAGACCAGGCTGGGAAGCTCTAAAACTTGACACAATGAAGACGACCAGGGAATAATGGCTCATAGGAAGCTAGTCCCCAAATTGTGGCCTATCAGAGCATAAGCTCCACAGTGACTTCATTTTGTTCCCCACCATACCCTCAGTATTTGCACAAAACTGGAATCAATATTTATTGAAAGAAATGAAAATATCTTATTAAAAAAGATTTTAAAATTGATTTTACAGAGATAGGTCGAGGAAGAGAGAGGAACATCAATGTGAGAGAGAAACATTGATCGTTTGCCTCTTCCACATGCCCCGACTGGGGATCAAACCCCGCAGGCCTTTCAGTGCACGAGACAATACTCAACCAGCTAAGCCACTCTGGCCAGGGGCAATCTCACTATTCTTCATTCTGAGTAGATATTGGTATGTGTCCAGGGAGTAAAAGGATAGAAATAATTAGTCTTTAAGTAAATACTGAAAACTTATTTCATATAATGATAAACTTCCAGGACAAGGAAATTTAAAGGCAGTTTGATGTCATGATTAAAAACATGGATGCAGTCCAAGCTGGTTTGGCTCAGTGGATAGAGTTTTGGCCTGGGGACTGAAGGGTCCTGGGTTCGATTCTGATCAAGGGCACATGCTCTGGTTGTGGACTTGCGTGCATGAGGCAGCCAATCAATGATTCTCTTTCATCACTGATGTGTTTTTCTCTTTCTTCTTTCCTCTCTGAAATCAATAAAAATACATTAAATAACAACAAAACCGTGGATGCTGGATCCAGTCTGTCTGGGTTCAAATCTCAGTTCTACCACTTACTAGGTAGATCAGAACAAATCATCCACTATCTTTGTATCTTGGATTTCCCATCTGTAAAAACAAGATTAATAATAGCAGCTTGTTCTGAGAATGAAATGAGTTAATATACCTAAAAGCCTCAAAAAGAGTGCCTGGCACTCATTTGTATAGTGATCACTATTGACAATAATCTTTTTGGATAAAAAACAGTACCACGATTGCCCCAACCAAGAAAAAGAGGCTGAAAATCAATTTATATTTGGCTTGATATTGTGTAATAAGATTATTCAGGAATGAACAGCTGAGATGGCCAGAAGTAGGATAAAAGTGACTAAATTACCTCGGTCACTTTCAGGCTCTTCTATTTCACTGTTATCCTGTGTCCTCCCAGGGTTCCCCAAGGCAGGCTTGGGGGCTGACACACTTGAGTGAGCTCCCTGTGGAAAAGGGCCAGGTAAATGTGGGGGAGCAGGCTGTCGGGGGTGGTAAGGCACACCAGGCAGGCAAACACGTGAGGAAAGCTGCTGCATGGCGATCATCTCTGGGCTGTCCATCATGGAGTCCCCTCCTTGCACCCCTCTCAGAACCTGGGAGGATGCTCCAAACAGGGGACTGGGTGCTAGAGGTGGCTGTAACCGATGCCCACCAGATTTACAATGTGGTCGCATGTACCCTGAAGAAGGAACGCCATGAGGTAGAAAGCTTGATTGTTCAGTCCACTGGTTTGGAGGAAGAGGTGGTCTCATCACTCGGGAATCCATCATGTGACCAAAAGTGTGAGGCAGGTGGGACGGTACTGGCCCCATGAGGGGTTTTTCGTCTGGCCCTAAGGGTCTTGGGTTTGCAGCACTGTGGTTCCCATTCCAGACAGCAGGGTATACTCGATTCAGGTATTTGTATGATCGGTACATGTGGCTGGGAGGAATTTCTGAGCTTTCAGGAAAGTCTGGGGGTCTGACTGGAACCCCTCCAGGCCGGGGAGGAATAAATCCTGGCTGGAATTGAGTTGGGGGATACATACTTCTATCCTGACTGGGGCCACTCATCTGCCCAAGAGGTAAGGAACCAGGATGTGATCCCATGTTAGAAAGGTGCCTCAACCCCCCACACATTTGCTTCTCTTCAGGCGTGCCCAGCCTGGGTCCTCGATGCTTGTTAATTCCAACTGGAGGCTGGCAACAAGAAAAGACAAGACAGTGGCATTCACCAGACCCATAGAATCAGGTATCCCTTGTAATGTGCTTCATTTATAGATTCTACAGAATAGGAGATAATTAAATTTAACCTGGTTAGACACTGCATTTCTAAAAGTTACCTTGGAGACTCTCTATACCTCCAGGTAATGAGCAGGTTGCTTACCTGCAAGGCAAAAGGTGGATGTTGCTGGGCAGGCTCCCCAGGGTGTGGTTCTGGGACTCTGGAGGAGACATACACACTGGTAGGATCTGACCCTCGAAGATGGCCAAATGTTCCTGGTACTGCTGGCCTCTGGAGGATATTGAGTAAAGGAGTGGGGGTGGGGAAAGGAAGCATAGACATTAGAAAGAAAATAAGGACTTTCCTCACAATGAACATAACAGGCCCAGCACAGAGTACCAAGGAAGGGAAGAATGGTGGCACATGGGCTCATCGACTAGTTCCAGAGCCCAAAGCACTTTCCCTCTCTTGTGTTTATCTTTTCCATTATTGCCCCCTCACTGCCAAGAGCCTTTTTAGCTAATATCGCCCAATGAAATTTTAATATCACAGATAGACTGTATATCTATGAATTGTATGTTGCTCTGTGCTTTTTTTTTTCTTTTAAATAAATCCTCACCCATAGATATATTTGTTGATTTGAGAGAGAGGGAGAGGGGGAGAAACATTGATTGGTTGCCTCCTGTATATACCCTAAGGATCATAACCACAACCTACCAGGTATGTATCCTGACTGGGAATTGAACACATGACCTTTTGTTTGTGTACAGGGTTGGGGCTGTACCTCTGTGCTTTATTTATAGTTAGACTTGAAACATTTTTATGCAATTTCCCCTCCATGTTGATAATGTGTGGTTCAAATGATTAAGAGACAGGATACTATCTAATAAAGAGGCAATATGCTAATTGACCATCACAAAGATGGTGACCAAGCCAATAAGGAGGGAATATGCTAATTGAGTGCCACATCCTCAAAGATGGCAATGTCCACAGCCACAAGGTGGCGGTGCCCAGTCCCCTCAGCCCTGCCAAGGTAGCAGGCATGCAGCACAGCCGGGCTTGCCTCCAGGTGGGTCCGGCTGCTCTGCATGCCTACCTCTGGAGTCCCCCAGTCTCCTCAACTCCTCCCTCCCAGCTGCCCAGGGCTGGTCCAAGGTGTAGGCATGCCTCGGATGGCGGCTGCCCAGCTGCGTAGGGCCGCCCGAGGCTTGCGCCTTTCCCTGACAGCCGGGTGGCCTCTCACCCCTGAGGGCTCCTGGACTGTGAGAGGGGGCAGGCTGGGTGGAAGGACACCCCCCCTCCAGTGCATGAATTTTCATGCACCAGGCCTCTAGTTTAAAATAAAAGGAAGAATAAAGGAAGGACAGCTGAGGGGGGGAAAAAGCACCCAAATATAGCAAAATTATCATGGAAGAGGAGCCAATTGAAAAGGCTTTACTTTGCTCTGAATTCACAAACTAGGAGAAACCTCACTCAGCAGAATTTCTGCTATTTCTTACCATCTGGTTTAAAAGGGGTGCCTGGTTGGGCATCCCACCATAATGCAGGGGATGAGGAAGGCCTTGGTTACTTGGTGTGCCCACCTCCGTAGGGAGCTGTGTAGAGCTGACACTCTGACCAGCCCCAGAGGAGGGAGCTCTGCGTGCAGGTGGTAATGATTTCCCTCCATTCTCCACAGGTTGCTGTTTCCTGCTGGGCCCTTCAGAGTCCCTGGAGCGGGTGCAAATGTGGCTTCCACCACTTCGCCCAGCCCGACTCCGTCTCTTCTCCCGCTTCTCATCCTCTCTGATCCAGAATTCTTCATCCGTATCTCCATCTTCACCAGGAAAATGCTTCATCATTGCCCGATGGAAACACCTCTCTAAATTATCCGACATCTTGGTATACTCTACAGGAAGATACAACAATTGCCCTCCAGCTACAGTTTTTATAGGCTACAAAGACAATTGTCCTGCTTATAAACAAAAGATGCTATTGGGGCAAACTGAGTTTCTGTCATAAGAGGCTCTAGGCTGCATGGCTGATAGTCACTCTAGAAACCATTAGACTAAGCCAGTAAAAAAATACTAAATATAATCGCCTGATCTGTTTAGGTTTTAAACTAAGGCACTCTGAACCACTGCACAAATGACTCTAAGTTTCCATACCTGAGCCATATATACCCACAGACAGCTAATCAAGTATGCTTCTCAAGATGATTGAAGAATCAGCTCTATCTAGGTAGTTATCGTTAGTGGTACACTGTGTTTAAGGAGGCACAATACAAACTGGACCTGAACTGCCCTGTAGGAGAATGAGAAATAATCTGAGCCTAGTTGCCACCAGCTCTCCTATTGTGTGAGATAGGATAGAATTCCTGACACATACTGTGTAAGTGGTTAGAATGGCCAATCCCAGTGCTTTTATTTGTTTTTAAAATATATTTTATTGATTTTTTACAGAGGAAGGGAAAGGGATAGAGTTAGAAACACGGATGAGAAACATCGATCAACTGCCTCCTACATACCTCCTACTGGGGACGTGCCTGCAACCAAGGCATATGCATGCCCTCAACCGGAACTGAACCTGTGACCTTGCAGTCCACAGGCCGATGCTCTATACACTGAGCAAAACCAGTTAGGGCAGAAATGTGCTCTTGACTGGAATGGAACCTGGGACTCTTCAGTCCAGGGACTGATGCTCTAGCCACTGAGCAAAACCAGCTAGGGCTGTCTCTCTTTTTAAAAAAATGTTTTTATTGATTTCAGAGAGAAACGGAGAGAGACAGAAAGAGAATCATTGATTGGCTGCCTTTTGCACGCTCCACACTGGGGATCGAGCCCACAACCTGGGCATATGCCCTTGACCAAATCAAATCTGGGACCCATCAGTCCACAGGCTGATGCTCTACCCACTGAGGCAAACCGACTAGGGCCAGAATGTATAGTTCTATTTTTTATTTTTAAAAATATATTTTATTGATTTTTTACAGAGCAGAAGGGAGAAGGATAGAAAGTCAGAAACATCGATGAGAGAGAGACATCGATCAGCTGCCTCATGCACGCCCCCTACTGGGGATGTGCCCGCAGCCAAGGTACATGCCTTTGCCGGAATCGAACCCGGGACCCTTCAGTCCGCAGTCCGACGCTCTATCCACTGAGCCAAACCGGTCTCGGCCAGAATGTATAGTTCTAAAAGGCATTTTATTCTTGGTTACAATAACTCAGCCAATGTGCACCCAGAGGAAACCCCTGCCCCACTTACCACTACTTTCCCCATTATATTTTCGACAATTCCTGAACATTGTCTTCATGTCATTTACAAATTCCTCCTTGGTACAGTATAAGCCTCCATTTAGTTTCTTTTCCATGCTTGAAATATCCATTGGGACCTAAAACAGGACACATTTAATTACAATATGCTGGAGAAAACATCTCATAACCAATATAAGGCAAAGGGATCATGCTGTTTTGAATTGCTCAAAAGCTTTGTGTATATGATCAGCAACTCAGACCCTCAAGGAACAATAAATAAACTCAAGCAAAACATAACAACAAAAAGCAAGAGCAAAAAACAAACATCGCGATTGGTGTAACTGCATAGTAGTAGGTTTAGTTACCTTAATAATCTGATAATAGTTTGGGGCATATGATTCATCCACAGGTTCTAAAAAGGGCCAGGAATCCTTGTGAGCCTTTACCACATCTAGAACTGAGAGCCAAAGAAGAGAGCTTAAACTCACATAGGAGTACTTTTATCAGAAACACAATAGTTGAGAATGAAACTGACCTTTATACATGGCAGTGAAATCATCATCCAACTCAAAGCTGTAAACCATAAAGAAAAAATTAATATTAACTTTGATCTCTCTTTAACTCTCTTAATTCAAACACAGACTTAGTTGGTTGCACCAAGTTTTGGAATAGATCCAATAGTTTCTATTAATGATAAGTTTATAATAGTGATAACACTCCAGAAAATAATTATAAGACGAGGGTTAGCATAGATGATACAAAACTTACTTTATTACCATTATGTTAGTTACTTAATAGCACATTCTTTCCAAGGTCTTATTATACTCTAATGAATATTTGTGATATAAAGAATAACCCAAAAAAGCATAAAATAGAATGAGAAACTCATGAAGATGGACTATTACCTACCAAATTGTGTTGTTTTAAGGGTTAAATGAGAGAGTACTTAGCACAATGCCCAAGTGCTTAATAAATGTTACAGGTTGCTATTGTTAGTATCATTTAAATACTCACAGGTCTTTAGTCTTTTTTTCTTCCCTCATGGGGGAATTAGGGTCCAGGTGGGAAAGCTCTGGGGGGAGCTCCTTGCCTTGAGCCAGCAGCCATGCCCTTTCTTCCCTGAGCTTTCTCCTCTTAGCTCGGTCTACAATGGACAAAGCATCATGGTACAAGTGAGTTAAGTAAGTACTCTCTACTTAAGATGTTGATTAAATATCCTTATCATTGTGAGAGAAGGAAGAAATAAAGATCACAAAGTAGTATCATGAAGTCACCCGTGCTTGTCAGTCTCTTTTTGGTAATTATGATGATTCTATAGATGGAATACTGTTTCATCTTAGTCATACTGAGCTCAAGTTGAGTAATGAGGGTAGTAAGGCAAGCACTTGTATGTGGGAAGGGAAAAGAGCAAGGCTGGAGGATAATGAAATTAGAAGAAAAAGAAAAAAATAGAAGATTGAACGAGGGATTATCCTTGTCACTACCAGAGGTCTTTCCTTTTTCTCTCTAAAAAGCAACATACAGTGCTGGCTTGGTGTGGCTCAGTTGGTTGAGCGCATTCCATGCACCGAGAGGTTGCCAGTTCAATTCCTAGTCAGGGCACATGCCCAATAAGGAGTGTACACGAAGCAGCCAATTGATGGTTCTCTCTCATTGATGTCTCTCCCCCGTTCCTTTCTTTTTTAAAAAATCTATAAAAAATATTAAAAACAAAAAAAGTAACATACGTTTTTAGGGCCAGACTCTCAAATCATTCATATACAAGATTTTATATGCATCTACAAGTTCTCAAGGTTTACAAAGGCATCCATGCACATCCATTGTCTATGCTCTCCAACCAATCCTCACACTGGCAGCTGACCCTATCATGTCTGGCTGGGAACAATGGAAAAGATGCCAGCTGGAATTGGCATAGAACTGGGAGGCAGGTATGATTTTTTTTTTCTGGCTCAAAGATATGTCCATGGGCCACTCAATGCCAGTAGGGAATCGGAAGGTCAGGAAAGAGAGAAACACAAAAGGATGAACAATTTCAGACACAAAAACGAAAGGGAGAAGCCAGAATAGATCTTGTTTTCTTCCCTAAGGGATAGGCCCCATGTCTTCCATTGCTATCAGCATTGTAAGATTCTAAAAACAGTGTTTTCCTTGTTAAGTTCCATTTGACTTGTGTTTCTGTTCCTACATTATTTTTATGTATGAATTTATTTAGAGTATCTGCTTTGATTAATCAATGGTACTTTGCTATCAACTTTAAAAATTGTTGACATTTTTTTAAAAAAAGAGAATGACTTCAAGCTTAAAGTATAAGTACACTAATGAATTACCCACGTATCTACCAAATTCTCAAAGCTTAATATTTCCACCTTAACTTTTTAAAAAAATATATTTTATTGATTTTTTACAGAGAGGAAGAGAGAGGGATAGAAAGTCAGAAACATCGATGAGAGAGAAATGTGCCCGCAGCCAAGGTACATGCCCTTGCCCGGAATCGAACCCGGGACCTTTCAGTCCAAAGGCCGATGCTCTACCACTGAGCCAAACTGGTTTCGGCTCCACCTTAACTTTAATACAGTATTTCTCCACTTAATAATAATAATCCTTTTCCAGTTGACCGCAACTT
The DNA here is from genome assembly GCA_027563665.1 of Antrozous pallidus. NCBI lineage: Eukaryota > Metazoa > Chordata > Mammalia > Chiroptera > Vespertilionidae > Antrozous > Antrozous pallidus. The sequence goes on from CM050513.1 coordinate 8,305,395, forward strand.
TTTTGCAGTAGACGCCTGGTGCATGAAATTTGTGTACTCGGGTGTGTGTGTTTCCTTCAGCCTGAATTGCAAGAAGGCCAGGGCAGGCTGAGGGACCCCGCCAGTGCACAATCAGGGGTGGGGACTCGGGAGGTTGACCAGCCAGGGAGGGACCACAGGAGGGTTCCAGGGCGTGTCTGGCCCATCTCTCTCAGTTCTGATAGGCCAGACCCTAGCATCAAGCTAACATACTGGTCTGAGCGTCTGCCCCTGGAGGTCAGTGCATGTCATAGTGAGCAGTTGAGTGGCCTTAGTATATCAGCAGCATATTATGCTTTGATTGGTTGAACGGACAACTGGGCACAGCATATTAGGCTTTTATTATATAGGACTAGAGGCCCAATGCATAAAATTCATGCAAAAGTCTTGGTCACCCTCCACCACTACATGACCCTTGCTGCCACTTCTGCTTGGGCTCCAGTGGCTTTGTCTAGGAGGTCATCGGAAGGATACCTGGTCTAATTAGCATATTAATCTTTTATCATTACAGGTTATAATGACCATTCTTTTAAAAACTCTCATGCATATGTATGAAAGTCCTCTATGATACAAATCTCCATCAATGCAATTGCTAGAAGTACAAGGGTAACTTTATTAGACATTGTCAAAGTGCTATAGCTATTAAGGGTTATAACTATTTTTTCAATAGTGATTTTATCAGTTGGTATGATAAAAGTTAGCATTTTGCCAAACTAATGGGTATGACATGGTTTCATTTATTTTTTGGTGAATCCTTACCTGAGGATATTTTCCCATTCACTTTTAGAAAGTGGAAGAGAGGGGGAAGGAGAGAGAGAAAAATAGTGAAGTGAGAGAGACACCTCTTGCACTGGGATTGAGCCTGTAACCGAGATCTATGTCCTTGACCAGAATTGAGCCTGGGACCCTATAGTCTGTGGGCTGACATTATATCTACTGAGCCAAACTGGCGAGGGCTCATTTTCATTTTTCTGATCCAAATGATAATGAACAATTTTTCAGTTTATTGGCCACTAAAGCAACCCTCTTCTGTGAATTTCCTGCTTGCATATTTTGACCTTTTTTTCCCTGTGGATTTTGGAATTTTTAAAACATAATTTTATTGATTTCAGAGAGGAAGGGAGTGGGAGAAAGATAGAAACATCAATGATGAGAGAGAATCACTGATTGGCTGCCTCCTGCAAGCCCCCACTGGAGATGGAGCCCAACACCTGGGCATGTGCCCTTGATCAGAATCAAACTCTGGACCCTTCAGTCCACATAATTACGTTCTATCCACTGAGCCTGTCTAGGGTGGATTTTGGAATTTTTACTGATTTGGATAAATGCTTTATTTATTTATTTTAAAAATATTTTTTATTGATTTTTCACAGAGAGGAAGGAAGAGAGATAGAAAGTCAGAAACATCGATGACAGAGAAACATCAATCAGCTGCCTCTTGCACACCCCTATCGGGAATGTGCCCACAGCCAAGGTACATGCCCTTCATCGGAATTGAACCCGGGACCTTTCAGTCCGCAGATCGACGCTATATCCACTGAGCCAAAATGGTTTCGGCTCGATAAATGCTTTAAATAATCTTTTTGATTATGCATGAAAATTTTCTTTTTCTACTCCCTGGTTTGTCTTTTCTCTTTGTTTATCGTGTTTCTGCCACATGTAAGTTTTATACAATTACTATATCAATCTCTATCTACCTATAGTTTCCATGACTGAATGCTCAGTGCTGGAGTTTATCTAATTCCCTGGAAACATATTCCATCCCGATTTTTTTTGATAATTTAAATTCTTTGTTGTTTAAATTATTACACGTCTTCCTTTTTACCCCACTGGCCTCTCCTCGGTTGTTCCCATCCTCCAGTCTGCTGATGCTTATTGATGTGTGTCTAAACTGTAACCTGGTTTTAAGTTATTATTCCAATAATCACATATTACATTTGTAAGAACTCTATTTGTTTCATTTGAATCTGCCTATATTTTCATCAAGATTATTTGCCCCTTATATTTACAATCCCTTTTTATATTTGACTAGAGGCCTAGTGTACGAAATTCATGTGTGTGTGTGTGTGTGTGTGTGTGTGTGTGTGTCCCTCAGCCCAGCCTGCAGCCTCTCCAAACTGAGACCCCTCAAGGGCAGCTGGACATCCCTCTAACAATCCAGGACTGCTGGCCCCCAATTGCTTGCCTGCCTTCCTGCCTGATCACCCCCCAACCACTCCACTGCCAGCCATATCGATGCCAAACTGGTCCCCTGCCAACCCGATTGTCCGTAACTGCCCTCCCCTTCAGGCCTGATTGTTCCCAACTGCCCTCCCTTGCCAGGTTGGTCGCCCCCCCAACTGTCCTTCCTGGCTGGCCTTGTCCCTCCCAACTGCTCTCCCCTGAAGGCCTGGTCCCCCTCCCCCAAACTGCCTTCACTTGCTAGCCTGGTCATCCCTAACTACCCTCCACTGCAGGTGTGATCACCCACAACTGCTGGACCTCTTTTGTCCACATGAGGGTAGCCATCTTGTGTGTAGAAGTGATGGTTAACTTGCATATTATATTTTTATTATATAGGATAATGCTAAATATATAATTTTTGTCTATTGCATGTACCAACTATTATTCACAGCGATGTTTCCCATTGTGCTTTTGAAATCTAATTTCCATTCATCTTTTACAGGTATTTTAGCTGTGGTTATTGTCCCTGGAAATAGAGGTTCTCTAGACTGATTACTCCACACCCACAATTCAAACTAATAGTATGCCCACTAACTTACTGCTATTCTTTATGTCCCCTAAAAATAGTTCCTGAGAAATTTCTTTCCTTAGGTAAGAGTTCTAATCCTATCTAATAAAGAATATGCAAATTGACCATAACTTTGCTACACCCACAAGCCACGCCCACCAGCCAATCAGGAGCAAATAAAACCCAACCAAGATGGCTGCTACCACTGAGAGCAGGAGGGAGGCTTGGGTTTCCCCAGCAATGAAAGAAGTCAAGCTTTCTGCCTGTCCTTGCTGGTCTAGGCCTCCACTCAATGCTACAAAGTTTTAATTATAGAAGAAACATAAATCCAACAGAAATGGCAACAGCCACAGAGTAGAGAGATCAGGGGCTAGGGTTGCCCTGGCAATGGAGTTAGCCAAGCTTCTGCAGCCCTAGCACCTAGGCCTCCAAGCTAGGCTACAAAGTTTCAATTGTAGAACATAAATTAATTCCAGATCATAGGGCCTCCACTTGGGTCTCTGGGGGGGCATGGTCAGCCTGCAAACCACCACAGGCCCTCTCCCAGGCTGCTCCACACCCCAAGGCAACCCCCACACCCTGATCCGTGACACTCTTCAGAGCAAACCAGCTGGCCCCACCCATGCACCAGGCCTCTAGCCTATCTAATAAAAGAGTAATAAGCAGATTGACCATCACTCCAAGACACAAGAAGGCTGCCCCCATGTGGTCAAAGTTCCTGCCCCCATGTGGACACAAGATGGCCACCACAAGATGGCCAGCAGGAGAGGGCAGTTGGGAGGGAGCAGGCCTGCAAGGGAGCAGTTAGACATCAATTAGGCTGGCAGGGTAGTAGTTAGGAGGTGATCAGGCTGGCAGGCAGAAGCAGTTAGAAGCAATCAGGGAGGCAGGCAGGTGAGCAGTTTGGAGCCAGCAGTCCTGGATTGTGAGAAGACTGTCCAAGTGCAGTCGGACATCCCTCAAAGGGTTCCAGATTGGAGAGGGTGCAGGCTGGGATGAGGGATACCCCTCGCCCCCTGTGCACATATTTCGTGCACTGGGCCTCTAGTCTATATATATAAAAAGGCAGTGACCGTAATGACTGAAAGCTCAACTGAACACTGGAAGTCAGTTCTGAAGAACAGGGCTGGTGCTGTGGTGACCCACCACTGACTGCTGAGGGGGCTGAAGATCAAGTTTGGAGAGAGACCTGGTGAGAGAAACAGAGTCTGATCCACAGCCTCTGTGGCAGCTGTAGATCAGCCTTTGCTCTATCTTTTTCTCTGGGCCTCCAAGTTGGCTGCTGATCAGCCCTGCCTCCCTGATCAGGCCTGAGACCCAGAGATGCTGACTAGCATAGAAACTGACCAATCGGAATCAAATTTGCATGAACTCCGAGGAGCTAATCGCTGCCTAGGAGGTGGAGCTTTTGATGCTGACTGGCATAGAAACTGCCCAATCAGAACCTAATCTGGGTGAACTGCCAAGACAGAACCTAAGGTGGAAGCTGAGGTGGGGTTTTAAGGCAGTTGGGCTGAGATCAGGCTGGTAGAGGAAGGCAGATGGAGGGAAATCAGGCAAGCAGGAAGAAAGGTTAGGGGAAATCAGGCAGACAAGCAGAGGCAGTTAGGTGCCATCAGGCAGACATGCAGGTGAGCGGTTAGGAGCCAGCAGTCTCAGATTGTGAGAAGGATGTCCAACTGCTGGTTTAGGCCAATCCCAATGGGTCCCCAACTGAAGAGGGCACAGGCTGGGCTGAGGGGAACCCCCCCCCCCCCACCCATGCACAAGTATTGTGCAACACTAGTATTGCAAAAATTCCCTTTTTAAGAGCACATCTGAAATCTTAACTAAGGGAGGAACAATTTAAGGAACTGATATATATATATATGTATGTATAATGTATTTGAGGCAAGATGAATTTAGATTACCTAGCAACCATACTGAGTAAATAAGAAAGTTTCAATAATGCCCACTCCATACTGACTTAGCATGAATATTAATTTTATAATCCAGTTTTGCAGTATCCTTGGCCTTTCCCCCTTTTTAGCTTTTTTTTTTTTTTAAATATATTTTATTGATTTTTTACAGAGCAGAAGGGAGAGGGATAGAAAGTCAGAAACATCGATGAGAGAGAGACATCGATCAGCTGCCTCTTGCACGCCCCCTACTGGGGAGGTGCCCGCAGCCAAGGTACATGCCCTTGCCGGAATCGAACCCGGGACCCTTCAGTCCGCAGTCCGACGCTCTATCCACTGAGCCAAACCGGTCTTGGCACCCCTTTTTAGCTTTTAAAAAAAATTGGTAAAAACAAATAAATGTATATTTTAATAATCCACACATCTGCTGATGGTCGCTTAGGCCATTTCCAAATCTTAGCTATTGTAAATTGTGCTGCTATGAACATAGGGACACATATATCCTTTCTGATTGGTGTATGGTTTCTTGGGATATAGTCCTAGAAGTGGAATTTCTGGTTCAAATGGAAGTTCCATTTTTAATTTTTTGAGGAAACTATACACTGAGTGGCCAGATGATTATGCATTCAGAGGTCATAATCATTTGGCCACTCAGTGTATATCCTATATAATAAAAGGCTAATATGCAAATTGTACCCTTGAGCAGGAGTTTGACCAGCAGGCAGGACGGCCAACTGCCCATGTCCCCTCCTGCTAGCCAGGCTAGCCGGACCCCACTCATGCATGAATTCATGCACCGGGACTCTAATACACACACACACACACACACACACACACACAAACACACTGATTGGCCAGATTCTTATGCGTTCAGAGATCATAATAACATGGCCACTCAGTGTATACTGTTGTCCACAGTGGCTGCAGAGTCTGCATTCCCGTAAGGGTTCTTTTTTCTCCACATCCTCACCGGCACTTGTCTTTTGTTGATGATAGCCATTCTGACAGGTGTGTGGTGGTACCTCATTGTTGTTTTGATTTGCATCTCTTGGATGATTAGTGAGTTTGAGCATATTTTCTTATATCTCTTAGCCTTATGTATGACCGCTTTTAAAAAGTGTCTATTTAAGTCCCTTGCCCATTTTAAAAAATATATATATTTTATTGATTTTTCACAGAGAGGAAGGGAGAGGGATAGAGAAACATCGATCAGCTGCCTCTTGCACACCTCCAGCTGGGGATGTGCCCGCAGCCAAGGTACATGCCTTTGACTGGAATCGAACCTGGGACCTTTCAGTCCACAGGCCAACACTCTATCCACTGAGCCAAACCGGTTCGGCCCCTTGCCCATTTTTTGACTGGATCATCTTCCTTTTGTTAAGTTGTATGAGTTCCCTATAAGTTTTGGAGATTAGGCCCTAATTGGATATAACATTGGTAAATATGTTCTCCCATGCAGTGGCTTTTTTGTTGTTTTGTTGATTGTTTATTTTGCTGTGCAGAGCTTTTTATTTTGATTTATTTTCTCCTTAGTTTCCATAGCAATCAGATAATAAGAAATAAAAGGCATCCAAACTGGAAAAGAAGTAAAAATGTCACTATTTGCAGATGAGATGATATTGAACACAGAAAACCCTATAGACTCCATAAAAAAAACTATTCGATTTAATGAATGAACTTGGCAATGTAGCAGGATATAAAATTAATACTTAGAAATCTATGGCTCTTTTATAAACCAATTAGAGGCCTGGTGCATGAATTCGTGCACCAGTGGGGTCCCTTAGCCTGGCCTTTGGAATAAGGCTGAAAGTGGATCTCCAATATCCCCTGAGGGGTCCTAGGTTGGAAGCGGGCACAGGACAGGTCGAGGACCTCATTGGTGCACGATCAGGACCAGTGAGGGTTGCAGGAGGTTGACCAGCTGGGGAGGGACTGCAGGAGAGCTCCAGGGCATGTCGAGCCCATGTTGCTCAGGCCTAATCAGCTGGACCCCAGCAACAAGCTAACCTGCCGGATGAAGTATCTGCTTCCTGGTGATCAGTGCATGTCATAGCAAGCGGTTGAGTGGCCTTAGCTTATCATTAACATACTAGAGGCCTGGTGCACGAATTTTATGCACAAGTGGGGACCAGCCGGCCTGCCCTGGGCCTGTCCTGAGAGGGGAGGTGGCAAATGGGGGTTGGGCCAGCTGTGGGGGCAGATGATTAGGGCAGGAGTCAGGCCAGTTGGCTGCTATAGTGCGCATCATAGCTACTGGTCTTTCTGGTCATCCTGGTTCAGCCGTTCCGGTCGCTGGGCTTTTATATATTTATATATTGATCATGCTTTGATTGGTTGAACTGATGACCAGATGACTATACACTTAGACCTATACATGGCCAAAACTGGTTTGGCTCAGTGGATAGAGGATCAGCCTGTGAACTGAAGGGTCCCAGGTTCAATTCCAGTCAAGGGCATGTATCTTGGCTGCGGGCACATCCCTAGTAGGGGGTATGCAAGAGGCAACTGATCGATGTTTCTCTCTCATCAATGTTTTTGACTTTCTCTCTCTCTCTCTCTCTTCCTCTCTGTAAAAACAAAAAAAAAATCAATAAAATATATTAAAAAAAAAATACCTATACTTGGAAAACTACAGGACAATGAAAAATGAGTTAGAGGAAGACAAAACAATGGAAGAATATATCATGTTCATGGATTGGTAGAATCAACATCATTAAAAGGTCCATAGTACTCAAAGCAATTTATAGATTTAATGCAATCCCCATTAAAATACCAATAGCATATTTCATAGACCTAGAACAAACACTTCAAAAGTTCATATGGAATAAAAAAAAGACCCTGAATAGCCCTAGCTGCTTTGGCTCAGTGGATAGAGTGTCGGATAGCAAACTGAAGGGTCCCAGGTTCAATTAAGGTCAAGGGCACATGCCTGGGTTATGGGCTTGCTCCCCAGTTGGGAGCATTCAGGAGGCAGCCAATCAATGATTCTCTTCACTGATGTTTCTCTCTCTCCCTCCCTCTCCTTCTCCCTCTCTCTATGTCTTTATCTATATCTGTATATCTATCTATCTATCTATCTAATTTAAAAAAGGACCCTGAATAGCTGTAGCAATCTTGAGAGAAAGAAGAAGAATGTTGGAGCAATCAGAATACCAGATATTAAGTGATATTACAAAGCCACTGTTCTTAAAAGTGCCTGATACTGGCACAAGAACAGACATACAGATCAATGGAACAGAACATAGAACCCAGAAATTGATTCAAGCCATTTTGCTCAACTAACATTTGACAAAGGAGGCAAGAGCATACAATGGAATTAAGACAGTCTCTTAAGAAAATGGTGTTGGGCCGAGACCGGTTTGGCTCAGGGGATAGAGCATCGGACTCCGGACTGAAGGGTCCCGGGTTCGATTCCGGCAAGGGCACGTACCTTGGCTGCGGGCACATCCCCAGTAGGGGGCGTGCAAGAGGCAGCTGATCGATGTCTCTCTCTCATCGATGTTTCTGACTTTCTATCCCTCTCCCTTCTGCTCTGTAAAAAAAAAAATCAATAATATATATATATATATAAAAGATTAAAAAAAGAAAATGGGGGGAACACCAAGATGGCGGCATAAGCAAACACCTATTGTTCTGCCCCGCACAACTATTTAAGAACTACAACATAACAGCAGAACAGACAAGCACCCAGAATCGCCAGAAAGCTGGCTGAATGTAAACTCCACTAATAGGAGCAAAGGTGGGACACAGACTCAGGACCGGCGGGAGCGCAATCTTTCACACGGAAAGAGGTTAGGAGCCGCTCTGGTCACGCGCGCGCGGGCTGGGGCTGGAGCAGGGACCGGCCGGATTTCTCCCACGAGGAAGGGCGGAGGCGTCTCACTGCCCAGATTTCCCGAGCCGGGCGAGGTCCGAGATCCAGGGTAGGAGAGGTCCCCTGCACAGATTACCCGGAACTGGGCGCGGTCTGAGGTCCTGGGACGCACCCTGGAAGCGGGGCGCGGTGCGCAAACCTGCGACTTGCCCCCTGGAAACTTGGTTCCGGAAACCATTTATTTTACAGCCCTGGGCTGGACTTTTGGTGTGCAGGCACATTTGGGGAAAGGCAGAGTTGTCTGGCAAGGGGAAGAGACTAGCGGCTTTTTCTTGGAGGAGTCTACAGCCATCCCCATCCAACAGAGACCCTCGCGCGAGCACCACATAGGACCCAGCTGCCGCCGCCACTACTGCCGCTGCGCGCAGCCCAGAGACTCCGCCCATCCAATCTGAACACAGTCTCCCTTCACAGCCAATTGGCCTGGAGGTCAAACCCTCCTAGGGCTAACAACAAAAACCTGGGTTTAAATTCAAAAACACTGAATACAACCCATAAAGGATTGCAGTAAGAGTACCCACCTCAGGTAACCGGGGAGACTGAGCCACTGTCCCTTTGAGGATATCCACCACATAAAGCAACCACCATGCAGAGATATGGAAAGAAATCAGGTGTGAAAGAAATGGAGGAGAAAAGACGACAAGACATTGAGTTCAAAACCACGGTTATAAGGCTTTTCAAGAGGCTCCTACAAAAGGCCGATCAACTTAATGAGAATTACCAGGAAATAAACAAGACCAACCAGCAAATGAATGAGAACCTCAAGGAAATGAACAAGGCCTCTGAGGATACGAACCAGACCCTCACAGATAAAAAAAAGGACCAACTAGAAATCAAGCTTACACAGACTGAAATAAAAAATAATACACAAAGTCCTAAAAGCAGTCCAGAGGGCCACAAGAACCAAGTCAAAAATTTGAAATACAAAGAAGCAAAATCCACTCAGCTGGAAAAGCAAGAAACAAAAAGAATTCAGATAATTGAAGATAGCGTAAGGGGCCTCTGGGACAACCTCAAGCATACCAACATCCGAATTATAGGGGTACCAGAAAAAGCGAGAGGCCAAGACAATGAAAACCTATTTGAAGAAATAGTGACTGAAAACTTCCCACACCTGGTGAAAGAAATTGACTTAGGAGACCAAGAAGTGCACCGAACCCCAATATATAGGAACCCTAAGAGGACCACACCGAGGCACATCATAATTAAAATGCCAAGCGCAAAAGACAAAGAGAGAATATTAAAAGCAGCAAGAGAGAAACAGTTGGTTACCTATAAGGGAGCACCCATACGACTGTCGGCGGATTTCTCAACAGAAACGATCCAGGCCAGACGGGAGTGGCAAGAAATATTCAAAGTGATGAACAGCAAGAATCTACAACCAAGATTACTCTATCCAGCAAAGCTATCATTCAGAATTGAAGGTCAGATGAAGTGCTTCGCAGATAAGAAAAAGCTAAAGGAGTTCATCACCACCAATCCAATACTATATGAAATGCTGAAAGATATTCTTTAAGAAGAGGAAGAAGAAAAAGGTAAAAATATAAATTATGAACAACAAATACACATCTATCAACAAATGATCATAAAAATCAAGTGAACTGATAGGCTGATGAACAAGATAAACGGGTGACTATAACAGAAACACGGACATAGAGAGGGAATGGACTGACAATTCTTGGGGAGAAAAGGGTTGTGGGAAGTGCAGCAAGAGATTGGACAAAAATCTTGCAACAATGGGAGAGGACATTGGGGAGGGGGAGGTGAGGGCGGAGGGTGGGATAGGTACAGGGGGGAGGGAAGATATAGGGGGATAAAAAAGGGGAAACAATGTAATTAATAAACTGAACAATAAAAAAAAAGAATAAAAAAAAAAAAGAAAAAAGAAAATGGTGTTGGGAAAGTTAAACAGATACATGTAAAATAATGAAACTAGAAAACCAACTTATACTATACACAAATAAACTCAGAATGGATAAGGGACTTAATATAATATGGGAAACCATAAAAATCTTAGAACAATCCACAGGTAGCAAAATATCAGACATATGTTGTAGCAAAATCTTTACTGATAAAGCTCCTAGGGTAATGGAAACTAAGGAGAAAATTTCCTTTGCCTTTTTAAAAAAGTAGAAAGGAAGGGGGAGGAGAAAGAGAAATATTTATGTAAGAGACACATGAATTGCTTTCCTTCTGCACATACCCTGATGGGGCCAGGAACACTGGTAAATGCCTTTGACCAGGAATTGAACGCACAAACCATCGGCTCAGGGGGCTGTCACTCTAACTACTGAGAAACACCAGCTAAGGCTGAATTTCCATTCTTTATAAGGCTAAGTAACAATTTATTTTAAGTATAAACCACATTTTGTAAGGTGAACACAACAACCACTAGAGTTAAGGTGATTATGCCACATTTTGTTTACCCATTTATCCATTGATGGACATTTGGATTGCTTCTTTCTACCTTAATTCCTCCTTTCAAATTTACTTAAATAAATGAAAGCTAAGAGCCCTCCCCTTTGAAATATGTGCTTATGTGTCACATCACATTAGTTTTGCCAGCAATTTCAGGAGAGCCATACACTAGTAACTGACTTAAAACACTGTGTGAAAGCATACAACATAACCAAACTAGTAGGTAAGTTGTTTGTTCCTTTTATAAACAGAACTTACACATAAATGTGAAATATGTTCTGATTCATCCTATCAGTAAATAATCTATTTCCCTTTTTAAAAACTTAGCTGCCAAGTAACCAGGAGAAGTTTATATTTTTTATACCTGTAAAATACTCTCCACATTTCCTCCATAGGTATAATATGTGAGTTTGCTGTGTGCTAGGGTTTTTTTAAATTAATCACTCTAAAAAGGACTGCACATGATATAACCCATACTTATCTACATGAACACATTTCCTGCCAATCTTCTTGCTTTGCCGATTTTGCTAGCCATACTGGCTATCATACTGCATATTCCCCACTCAGTGCTACCGCACTTCGTTATTCCCTCTCTCTACAAAGCTCTGCCCTATCAGATTTTCATAGAGCACCTATACTCTATTCATTATATATGTTTTTAGTATTAAACAAGTCCTTTTCTGTTTTTTTCCCCCTTCCATATTGTTCCCCTTCCATCCCATACCTGCCTCTACCAGGCCTTCAACATTTCATTTTCTATTTCCATATTATATATCCTATACTAGAGGTCTGGTGCACAAAATTTGTGCACGGGCGTGTGTGTGTGTGTGTGTGTGTGTGTGTGTGTGTGTGTGTGTGTCTCCCTCAGCCCAGCCTGCACCCTCTCCAATCTGGGATATCCCTCTCACAATCCAGGAATGCTGGCTCCCAACTGTTTGCCTGCCTGCCTGCCTGATAGCCCCTAACCGCTTTTCCTGCCAGCCTGACCACCCTCAAACTACGCCCCTGCTAGCCTAGATTGACACGTAACTGTTATCCTGCTGGCCCGATTGCCCCTAACTACCCTCCCATGCTGGCCTGGGCACCCCCAATTGCCCTTCCCTGACAGCCATCTTATTTGGAATGATGGTCAATTTGCATATTACTTCTTTATTATACTAATAAAAGAGTAACACACAAATAGACTGTACCTCTGACACACCCACAAACCACGCCCACCAGCCAATCAGAGTACAAATGCAAATCAACCGAGCTAAGATGGTGGTTAATTTGCATATCCAGGTGTAGAAGTCTGCGTAGAAGGAAGCCAAGACTGCAGAAGGGAGCAAAGCTGCAAAAAAACAAGCAAGTGGGGCGCAGAAGGGATGAAGCGAGGCAGAGGAAATGGGAGGGAGCGAGGCAACAGAGAAGGGAGGGAGCTTTGCTCAGGCCATAGGAAGCCCTGTTCTTGCAGGAATCTTCCTGCAACGGGTCTCTAGTACAGGATAAAAGCTAATATGCAAATTGACTGAATGTTGGAATGACTGGTCACTATTACATGCACTGGCCACCAGGGGGTAGACACTCAATGCAGAAGCTGCCACGTGGTGGTCAGTGCGCTCTCGCAGGGGTAGCAGCATTCAGCCAGAAGCCCTAAGCTGGGCTCATGGCTGATGAGCACAGTGGTGGTGATGGGAGCCTCTTCTGCCTCCGTAGCAGTGCTAAGGATGTCCAACTGCCAGCTTAGCCCCACTTCCCAAGGGCTCCCGGACTGCAAGAGGGCGCAGGCTGAGCTGAGGGGCCCTCCTGAGTGCACGAATGCATGTAAGTTCTCCTTGCAGCCCTTTACACTGCCTTCCCTTTAAATCAGCCTGTTCCATGCTTCTATGTTGTTGGTTCTATTTTACTCACCAGTTTATTTTGCTCATTAGATTCCATATGGATGAGTGAGATCATGTGGTAATTATCTTTTTCTGACTGGCTTATTTTGCTTAGCATAATACTCTTTAGGTCCATCCATGCTGTTGCAAATGGGAAGAGTTCTTTCTTTTTTACAGCTGTGTAGTGTTCCATTATATAAATGTACCAGTTATTTTAAAAAATAAAATGTTTATTGTTGAGAGTATTAAATATGTCCCCATTTTTCTCCCTCTAACCCCCTCCAGCCAGCTCCCCCCCAGGTCCTTACTTCCCCATTTTCTGTGTCCATGGGCGATGCATATATGCATACAAGGTCCTTGGTTGATTACCTCCCATGCACCATCCCTGCCCCACCTTCCCTCTAAAATTCCCCAGATTTGTCCATATTTCTATGTCTCTGGATCCACTCCATTCATCAGTTTACTTTATTACTGATACTAGAGGCCCGGTGCACAAAATTCATGTACAAGATGGGAGGAGGGGTGAGGAGTGGGTCCCTCAGCCCGGCCTGTGCCCTCTCACAGTCTGGGAGCCCTGGGATTGATTGCCCCAAAGAGGTAGGCCCCACACACCCAGCTTGCTCTCTCTCTTCTTCTGGCACTCCCATAATTCAGATGTTGGTACGCTTGAAGTTGTCCCAGAGGCTCCTTACACCATCTTCATATTTTTGGATTCTTTTTTTCTTTCTCGGTTGAGTGTTTTTTGCTTCTTTGAATTTCAAATCTTTGACTTGATTCTTGTGATCCTCCAGTCTGCGGTTGAATCTCTGTACATTATTTTTTATTTTAGTCAGTGTATGTTTAATTTCTAGTTGGTCCTTTTTCATATCCTCAAGGGTCTCACTAAATTTATCGGCTTTTCCTAGAAGTCTTGAAAAACCTTACAACTGTGGTTTTGAACTCTATATCTAGTAATTTGTTTTCCTCCATTTCTTTCATTTGTGACTGGTTTCTTTGTCTCTGCATTTTGGCTGCTTCCCTGAGTTAATAGAGTGGTTTTGTGTGCTCAGTGTCCTATAAAGCCCAGAGGCTCAGCCTCCCTAATTATCTGAGGTGGACACTCTTGGTGCACCCCTTTGTGGACTGTGTGCACAGTGTAGTTAAGCCTTAATTGTTGTTGGTATCACTGGGAGTACTTGACCTCCAGGCCAATTGGCTGTGAGGATCAGCTGTGTCTACACTGGGAGAACTTCTGTGCTGGCGACAGCCTTATGAGACAAGACTTGCAAAAGCCTCTGTGCTCAGCTTGGATGGGGTGGAGTCTCAGGGCTGATCAGACAGCAATGGCTTCCCATCAGCCCTCTCCTAAGAGGCCCCAGGGTCTCAGTGTCCTGCGGTAATCACTGCATGCACCTCTGAGAGAAAGCCGCCCTCGAGTTCTGCCCGCTGCCAGACAGTCCAGTTTCTCCCCAAATGAATCTGGATCCCCAGTGTCTCACCCAGAACTGGAATTCAGAGCAGTTGGGAGCTTTTGTCTCCCACCCAATTGAGAAAGCAAGCTGCACACTCAGTTGCCAGCCCTCTCCACGTCCGCGTCTCTGTACCTCTGCCTCCTGCAGTTCCTGAGTCTCAGTGTGCTTTTCTCTTTCTTTCTAGTTGTAGAATTTCCACTCAGCCAGCTTTCCTGTGGTTCTGGATGTCAGTTTTGTCTTTTAGTTGTAGTTTTGAAATTGTTGTGTGAGGCAGCAGTTTAGGTATTTACCTATGCTGCCATCTCGAATTCTCCAGCACCATGTATTGAAGAGACTATCTTGAGTCCACTGTATGCTCTTGCCTCCTTTGTCAAATATTAATCAAGTGTAATGGCTTGGGTCAATTTCTGGGTTTTCTGTTCTGTTCCATTTTATCTATATGCTCAATCTTATGCCAGTACCAGGTTGTTTTGATTACAGTGGCTTTGTAATATAACTTGATATTGTGATTCCTCCAACTTTATTCTTCTTCTCAAGATTACTGCATCTATTCAGGGTCTTTGTTGGTCCCATATTCATTTTTGATTATTTGTTTTAGATCTGTGAAATAGGCCATTGGCATTCTGGATAGGGATTGCATTGAAACTATAGATTGCTTTGGGTAGTATGGATATTTTAATGATGTTGATTCCACTAATCCATGAACATGGCATAGTGTTCCAATTGTTTATATCTTCCTGTATCTCTTTTTCTCTATGTCCTGTAGTTTTCTAACTACAGGTCTTTTACTTCCTTAGTTAAGTTTATTCCTAAATCTCTTATTTATTTATTTTGTAATGGATAATGGAAAATTTTTTTGGTTAATCCTCACAGGATATTTTCTCCTGATTTTTAGAGAGAATGAAGGGAGAGAGACACACACACACACACATTGATTTATTGCCTTCATACACACCTGGACCAGGGCCAGGGATTGGGTCTGTGACTGACATACATGCCCTTGATTGGAATTGAACCTTGGACCCTTTAGTCCACAGGCTGATGCTCTTTCCACTGAGCCAGACAGACTAAGGTGCTTTCACTTTTTTTAAAGTTTTTCTTTCTGAGAAGTCATTATTGGTGCATAAAAATGACATAGATTTCGGGGAGTTAACTTTGTATCCTGTTAACGTTGCCAAATTCATTAAATCTAGTAGTTTTTTCATGGAGCAATAGAATTTTTATGTACAATATCATGTGATCTATGACACTCATTTCATTATTAAATGCCACATTTTCAGAGAATGCTCTCTTAATCTTTTTAAAAGGCTACTTATATTACTCCTTATATCACTAAACCAGTTTTATGTTTCTTGAGATTACTCACCACTATCTATGGTTTTTCAGTATTTGTTTACTGTTTACCCACTAATACAATGTAAACTCCATGAAAGAAATATCTTAATTTATTTACCACTAAATTTCCACAACAGTGCCTGGCAGAGAATGGGTGCTAAAAAAAATGTTGATTTAAAGAACAACCTATAACAGATATTAATACTAATCTTGCAGGTATAGAAACTAAGCCACAAAAATAAATTTTGGACCAGTCTGTATAAATTAAAACCCAAACTGACAATAGTGTACCCAATAATAACTGTCTGAAAATTAGAGTGGAGTTATATAATACCACCACTAAAAAAAAGAAAAACAAGAAAATAAAAAAGAGAGAGAGAAATAAAAGCCAGTTACCATCTAGAGGAATTTAAATCTAGCACTAGAATAAAATATGCTAAATCTTACAAGGTCTTATACAACACAGGCTAAATCTTATACTACATAGACTAAGACAAAGGCTAAATCAGCAGAATAGATAAACTGAGGATTTTAGAATGAATAAACAATCCAGGTAGGAATTGGGTTAACCTTTTAAGAAACAGAAGGCACTGCAGAGGAATGGGAGTAAACAGGCACACTGGGCCCAGCCAGTGTGCCTCAGTGATTGAGTGTCGAGCCATAAACCAGGAGCTCACAGTTCAGTTCTCTGTCAGGGCAAATGCCCAGGTGGTGGTCTCGATCCTTAGTGTGTGTGTGCAGGAGGCAACTAGTCAATGATTCTCTCTTATCACTGATGTTTCTATTTTCTCCCTTCCTTTCTGAAATCAATAAAAAGATATTTAAAAGAAAATAAATATTGGTTAGTATTCAAACAAACCAAAAGATAGAAATGAAGATGAGAGAGAACCATTGACCAGCTGCCTCCTGTACACAGGAACTTAGCAGAAATGAGAATAGGCAAGAGAATGAAAGGAAGACACACAATGAAAAAATACCAGTGTTTTAGCAGGAATGCAATGGCAATGAGACGGGATCTAGATGAATAAAGAAGACAGAATAGAATTTACAATTTATCAGTTGCCAGAAACAGCTTAAATGACAGAACCCAGTTTGATGTGGTTTTGGCTATAGGATTGCTATTAACATGCCATATGTTCCTTCCAGACTACACAGAAAGCCCACATACCTTCCACTGCTTTGACCTTTTCCTCCAACTCTCTTTTTTTCTCTTCCTTTAGCATCTGCTCTTGCTCCTTCTTCTGCACTGCTATAAGAAGTTGACGTTCTTCCTCCTCCTCTTTGCGCTTCAGTTTTTCTATTCTGGCAATCATAGGAGTCTCCTGTGAGGAGCCAGTAAGTGTAGAGTTAATATACAACAATGTAAGATTAGTTCTTCACTCTTAAGATTTGATTTTTATGAAATTCAATCTATTCAATAAATAAAACATTAGGTAGTTTGAGAATGTATGACATACTTACAAATTCTTTTTTTTATCACCTAAAGAATATATATAATATATATGTAAACACACTAACATTAAAACACACCAAAGATTTTAAAAAGGGTACAAATTTTGGGCCAATGGTTTATGTAATTTGTAGTCTTTGGGAGGTAATACTATAAAGAATACACGGAAGTGGAGAAGAACAAATTGAGGTAGTTCAGAGACCTTTCTTACAGCTTTAATATTTGACAAAAGTGAAACCTTACAAAGTACCGTCATCTAAGTAAAAGAATGAAAGATATTCACTAGACAGAAGAGACTCACAATTTCAACAATGTGCATCACTCTGAAAACCTTAACTTTTATACTTTTCTTTAGTAGTAAAAGAAAACAAAAATAGGGGGATGGTAGTAAGGACCACTGTTTTGCCCTAAATACACTGAGAATTTGCCTAACGAATCTAATAAAAGAAAAGATAAACAAATACACACATAAAAAAACAGGACAACTATACTTTATTGAAGATTTACTCTGTATATTTCCCAAAATAAATAATCTGCTTTGCACTAAGTTAGAGAAAAGGGGTCTAGGGGACAAGGTCAGGGGGTTAATTGGATGGTGCTGTCCACTGCTCCCTGGTTGTAAGCCTCCTGGGTGTCTCAAGTTTAGGAGGTGCATACCTGGGGGGAAGGAAAGGCAGGCATGCTCCTGAGAAGGAGAGCACTGTGAAGTTTTGTTTTTTTTTAAAGATATTTTCAATAGGAAGCAGATATAAGACTCTTTATGCAGATAATATTTAAAAGTTTCATGCTATGGAAATGATTTTAATGTGGGGAAAAAAGTGAATATAGGTTGCCATTTACATATGTTATAATTAAACACTAAAACTGCTGATTAAAACTTTGTATCATTTTCTTTATAGGCCTTAAAACTAGTTTTGATTCTCCATTTAACTCAGGTTTTGGAAGTTCTTATACCTAGATAGCCTTTGATAAAGTCATTTTTATCATTTAAATTCTGTAAGCCTGACTTAAAAGGAGTTTGCTATCCAAAGGTAAAATCTGGAATGAGAGGAGAGATAAAAATGAAACAAACAGAAATTAACCATTATTATTATTGTACTCATAAGGAACCGCAAAACCTAAATAGAATTAAAGTTCCCCATAAACTATAACCAGAGTAGATATGCTAGATACCGTTTCTGAAATGAGGATGGTCCTGGCATTAAAAGCAAGGACAATTCTTCTGAAGAATGTGTCCCTCTAGTTACTGGTTCCTAAAGGTCAGAAAAGTACCTTTGCTACAATGCACGATACCATTCCCTTTATCCCATCTCTCCAGGTCCTTATTTAGTCCAACTTTTAGGCAACATCTTTCCTCAGCTGAGAAGTTATGATGGAATTATAATTAATAAACCAAAGAAAACCAAAATAATTACTTTTGCTTCTTTCGGTCATATAGAGACTCCAAGCTCATACTACCTTCCTATATAATAAAGAGGTAATATGCAAACTAACCCTCATAAGGTAGCTGCTTATGACCAGGCCAGCAGAGAGGTTAGTGAGGGACAACCAAACAGCAGGCTGTGTGGGGCGACCAGGTTGGCGGGGAGGTTGTGAGGGATGACCAGGCAGGCAGCGGGGGCAGTTAGGGGCGACCAGGCTGGCTGCAGGGGGCAGTTAGGGGTGACCAGGCTGGCAGGTGAGCGATTAGGAGCCAGTGGTCCAGAATTATGAGAGGGATGTCCGACTGCTGGTTTAGAGCGATGGTCCAACTGACAGTTGGACATCACCTGAGGGGTCCCGGATTGGAGAGGGTACAGGCTGAGCTGAGGGGACTCCCAACCCCATGCAAGAATTTCACGTACCAGGCTTCTAGTTAATATATTATTTCATATGATGGAGGTGGGAAACGAGGAGACAGAGGAGAACTAAGTCGTGTCAAAGGAATTATTTCATTCAAAGAAAACTGTACTACTTTCTATAAATGAGACAATTAAGAAAGAAAAGTGGGTACATATTTACATGTAACAATAATGTGTGTGCATTCTGTGCCTCTATGACAAAAGGACAGATGGTGAAAACATATTCTTCATTCAAAGAGTACTACAGGATATTAATAGGACCAAGAATTTAAATAAGGACTAAAGAGATGCAAGCCAATGACTCATGAATAGATATATTAACTCACCAGAGTCACCTGGGAAACAACATGAAGAGATTTTAAGCATTAAGTCAATGGAAGGGTAAAAAGGGGAAAAAAAGTTAATTACATAAATCTTTACAACATACAAATCTTTTTTATAACAAATATGATTATTCTAAATATGTAACAATGTCTTACAAACAGTAGCCATTCCCAAAATAAATAGAACACAAATACAAAACATATAGAAGATAACTAAACCATCCACATCTATGATCAAAAGGGAGAGCATAATACAGTAGCTTTTTCACTTATGAAACTGTTAAAAATGATACAAAGGGACACATTGTAAAGACTGGTAAACATGTCTTCTGGAGGACAATCTGGACATATGTATCAGAAACCTATAAAGGGTACTTACACTTCTTAAAAATGAGATAGGCAAAATGTTGTTGTGGTAGATTAATAGGTGATTTTATACATTCAACACAACCAACAAAAATTTCATTTCTGCCCTGGCCAATGTAGTTCAAGAATTAGTGTCTGCCAACGCATGGAAGGGTCATGGGTTCAATTCCCAATCAAGGGCAAGTACCTGGTGGCAACCAATTGATGTGTCTCATATCGATGTTTCTGTCTCTCTCCCTTCCACTCTCTAATAATCGATGGAGGAATGAAAAATGGTGGTAGTAAGCGGAAAATACACTAACACTTTCTCAGGACTGAACTGGAAATACAACTAAAGTACAGGAAAACCACCCTGAAAAATGAATTGAAGACTGGCTGGAGAGAAAACTGATAACCAAGGAGGGAAAGTAGAGAAAGCACAGATTGGCAGGAAGAGCAGAGGCACAGAAGGGCTAGAAGAGATCCCACAGAAAACTCTGCGGTCTAAACCCAAGATGGGATCCCCAGCCCAAAGCATCAAAACTGAGAAAGGTGACTACCTAACATCTGGCTATGAAAAGAAAGCATCAGGATTGCTGTCTGCCAGTGAGAAACTGCTGGAAATGCAGGCACCCTCTTAAAGGGTCAATGCAAAAAATTTTATGTGCAGCCATTCACCTTCGGTTCTGGAAGAAAAGACTGGAACTCTCTGAAGAGGGGGCCTGGGGTTGGAGATTGGAGGGCAGCCACCCAGGTTTCTTTTGCTGGTGGACCTTTTGCTATCCAGGAGGTTTTGTCTGAGGGTAAGGCAGTTTAAGGCAGTTGTCTCACCCTGTTGGAAGACTCTCATCCCACCTGTGGCATATAGCCTGAGGCTAGTCAAAATTGAGTGTCCACTGGATTCTAAAGGCTTTGAGTCTTTGCCTGGTCTTCTGGACCCAGGACTAGGAAAAGCAGACTCTGGTGCATGTCTTGGTCCTTATCAAAAACACCTATTCCCAGCAGAGGGAGCCACAGGCTGTGGATTGCTGTTATCTACAAACAGGGTACTCAGGGCCAATCACAAACAGCATCTGAGATTGTCCTGCACTAGAGATTGGGAGTCATAGCAGACCTAACTAATACACAGATACAAACCAAAGAAATATCCATAATGAGGAGACAAAAATAACAACCACCAAACCAAAGAACAAGAGAATTCTCCAGAAGAAGAGCTAAACAAAATGGAGATAAGAAATTTATAAGAAATAGAATTCAGAATAATGATGGCAAGGATGGTCAACAGCATTAGAAATGATATAGTAACTATGAAGAATAACACGGCACTGATAAAGAAAACAGTGGCAAGAATACAAAACAGGTTAGGGGAAACTGAGGATAGGATCAATGAAATCACTCAATCAGAGAAACAAAAAGAAAAACAACTAAAAAACCCAGAAGGACAGCCCTAGCTGATTTGGTTCAGTGGATAGAGCATTGGCCTGAGGAACAAAGAACTCCAGGTTCAATTCCTGCCAAGGGCACATACCTCAATTGGTAGCAGGCTCCTCTCTGGCCCGGACCCTGGCTCAGGCTTGTGAAGGAGGCAACCAATTGATGTGTTTCTCTCACATCGATGATTCTCTCTCTCTTTCCCTCTCTTTTCCATTCTCCCCAAAAGTCAATGGAAAAATCCTCCTTTGAGGATTAACAAAACAAAACAATAGGAGGGATTTAAATCTTAAGGGAGCTGTGGGACAACATGAAATGCAACAATGTTCACATCACAAAAGACTTGGAAGGGGAAGAAAATGAATGAGGAATAGAGACAGTGTCTGAAAAAATAATGGCAAAAAACTTCTCTACCCTGGTAAAGAAAAGTCACACAAGTTCAGGAAACACAGAGTCCCAAGCAAGAAGAACCTAAACAGGCCCTTGCCCAGACACATCATAATTAAAATGCCAAAATTTAAGACAATGAGAGAAGCTTAAAGGCAGTAAGAGAAAAGCAGTTTGTTACTTACCAAGGAACTCCATAAGACCGTCAGCTGATTTTTCATCAGAAACTCTACAGACCATAAGGGAATGGCATGAAATATTCAAGGTAATGAAAAGCAAGGATCTGAAATGAAGATTATTATACTCAGCAAGACTATCATTCAAAACAGATGGTGAAATAAAGAGCTTACCAGACAAAAAAAACCTAAAGGAGTTTACCACCATAAAACCAGCACTGCAAGAAATGCAAAAGGGACAGCTGTAATGAGAAGAAATAGAAACAGAGGCATAAAGAATTAAAGTGGCAATAAATAAGTACCTATTAATAGTAATATTAAATACGGCAATCAAAAGACACAGGATCGGTGAATGGATAAAAAAACACACATGACCCACCTCAGGATAAAAGACTCACACAGGATGAGAGTGAAGGCATGGTAAAATGTTTTTCCATGTAAACAGACATAAAAAAATAATAAAAAAAGCTGGGGTAGTAATAATCATAAGTGTCAAAATAAGACTTCAAAATGAAGGCCATCACAAGAGACTCTAAAGGTCACTACATAATACTTAAGGGACCAACTGAATAAGAGAATATAACCCTGGTAAACATATTTGCACCCAATACAGGAGCACCTAAATATCTAAATAAATAAAAAAATCTAGAGGGCTTTAAGGAACAGGTCAACAGCAATTCAGATATAGTAGGGGACCTTAACAACCCACTGACATCACTGAATAGATATTCCAGACAAAAATAAATAAATAAATAAAATACAAAAATAACAGGAAAACAGAGACTCTAAATGATGATTTAAATGACATTTATAGGACATCTTACCCCAAAGCTACAGAATATAAATCAAGTGAACATGGGTCATTCTCAAAGATATATCACATGTTAAGACACAAATCAAGTCTCTCTAGAAGATTGAAATCATATCAAGCATCTTCTTAGATCACAATGAAATTAAATTAGAAATCAACGATAGCAAAAACATCCCCAACACTCAAACACATGGAGGCTAAATAGCATGCTATTAAACAATGAATAGGTTACGAATGAGGCCAAGAAAGACATAAAAAGTTTCCTGGAAACAAACGAAAATGAACATACAACAACTCTAAATTTATGGGACATAGATAAAGCAGTTCTGAGAGGAAAACCCCCCAAAACACAAAAAATTAATAAATTATTTAACCCTACAATTTAAAGAATTAGAAAGAGAACAACAAGAAAAAAAAACCAGTGTAAGTAGAACGAAGGAAATAATGAAAATTAGAGCAGAAATAAGTGACATAGAGACAAAAACAAAACAGTGAAAACAAGAGCTTTTGAAAATATAAACAAGATTGATGAACCATGAACCAGATTAATCAAGAAACAAAGAGGACCCAAATAAATAAAATCAGAAACGAAAGCAGTGAAGTAAAAACTGACCCCAGAGAAATACAAAGAATTTTAAGAAAATACTGTGAACATGCAAATAAGCTGGACAATGTGAAGAAATGGACAAATTACTGAAAAATAGAATCTATAGAATCTTCCAAAACTCAATTAAAACTAATAATAATAATAAAAACCCAAACAAAACAGAAGAGGCCAATAACAATTGATGAAGTAGAAGCAATAATAATAACAACAACAACAACAACAAT
The DNA here is from genome assembly GCA_027563665.1 of Antrozous pallidus. NCBI lineage: Eukaryota > Metazoa > Chordata > Mammalia > Chiroptera > Vespertilionidae > Antrozous > Antrozous pallidus. The sequence continues at coordinate 8,328,574 of CM050513.1, forward strand.
AATAATAAATCTCCCAACAACAACAACAACAATAATAAATCTCCCAACAACAACAACAACAATAATAATAAATCTCCCAACAACAACAACAACAATAATACATCTCCCAGAAAACAAAAACCCTGGTCTGGATGGTTTTTCATAGGAGTTTTACAAACATTCAAAGAATTAACTATTCCAAAAAGTCCAAAGAACACTTCCAAACTCTTTTTATGAGGCCAGCATTATCCTAATTCCAAAACCACATAAAGACATCATAAAGAAAGAGGATTACAGGCCAATGAACATAAATGCTAAAATCCTCAACAAAATATTAGCAAATCACTTCCAGCAATATATTAAAAAGACCATACACCATGACCAAGTGGGGTTTATTCCAGGGATGCAAGGCTGGTACAATATTCTTAAATCAATAAATGTGATATATCACATAAACAAACTGAAAGACAACAATCACATGAGCATATCAATGGATGCAGAAAAAGTATTCAACAAAACCCAACACCCAGTTTTGATAAAAACTCTCTGAAAAAAATGGGAATAGTGGGATTATATCTCAACATAATAAAGGCAACATATGACAAACTTACAGCAAACATACTAAATGGGCAAAAACTAAAACCTTTCCCCCTAAGACCAGGAACAAGACAGGGGATGTCTACTTGCACCACTCTTATTCAACACGGTACTGGAAGTCCTAGTCACAGTGATCAGAAAAGAGGAAAACATAAAAAGCATCCAAATTGGAGAGAAGGAAGTAAAACTGTCATTCACAGATGACATGTTCTGTACATAGAAAACCCTAAAGAATCCATCAAAAAAATACTGTATTTAATAAATTAATTTGGCGATATAGCAGGATACAAATTAAGAACCAGAATCTATGGCATTTTTATACACAAATAATGAATTCTCAGAAAGAGAAACTAAATAAACAATCCCATCTACCACTGTGAACAAAAAAAATTAGGAAACTAACAAATAAAATTAACCAAGTAGGTAAAAGGCTGGTATTTGGGAAACTGCAGGACATTGAAAAAAGAGATAGAAGAAGACAAACAAGTGGAAGAAAATACTGTGTTCACTGACTGGTAGAATTAACATAATTACATTTTTCATACTACATAAAGCAATCTACAGATTTGATGCAATTCCTATTATGCTACCAAAGACATATTTCACAGATCTAGAACTCCAAAATTTATATGGAATCAAAAAGACCCTGAATAGCTGCAGCAATCTGGAGAAAAAACAACATTGAGGAATCCCAATATCAGATGTCAAGTTATACTTACAAAGCCACTATATTCAAAACATATCACCTGGCACAAGAATGGACATAAGATCAATGGGACAGTACAGGAGAACTCATTATGTTCAATTAATATTTGACAAAGGAGTCAAGACAGTCTCTTCAATAAATGGTGTTGAGAAAATTGAGCAGATACATGCAAAAAAAAAAAAAAAAGCAACTAGATCACCAAATTATACCATACACAAGAATAAAGTAAAAGTGGACAGAAGATTTAAATGTAAGTTGTGAAACAATAGAAATCCTAGAAGAAACTATAGGCAGCAAATTCTCAGACATCTCCTGTAGCCATGTTTATAGATACATCCCATAAAGAAAACTGAGACAATAGGACAACATAAAAATAAAAAGCTTTTGCACAAAAGAAACCATCTACAAAATAAAAAGGGAGCCCATGGTATGGAAGAATATATTTGGCAATGATACATCTAATAAAAGATTTAATAGCTAAAATATATAAGGAACTCATGCAACTTAACAAAAGGAAGACTAACAATCCAATAAAAAATGGGCAAAGTACCTAAATAGGCACTTCTCCAAAGTGGACATCCAGATGGCCAAGTGACATGTGAAAAAATACTCAAAGTCACTGATCATCAGAGAGATACAAATTAAAATAACAATGAGGTATCACCTCACACCTGTCAGAATGGCTACCATTAACAAATCAACAAATGAGCCCTAGCTGCTTTGGGTCAGTGAATAGAGTGTTGGCCTGGGGACTGAAGGGTTTGATTCTGGTCAAGGGCTTGATCCCCAGTGGGAGGCGTGTAGGAGGCAGCTGATCAATGATTTTCTCTCATCATTGATGTTTCTATCTCTTTCCCTCTCGCTTCCTCTCAATAAAACATATTTAAAAAATCAACAAATGACAAGCGCTGGTGAGGATGTAAAGAAAAGGGAACTGTAGTGCACTGCTGGTGGGAATGCAGACTGATGCAGCCATTATGGAAAACACTATGGATTTTTCTCCAAAAATTAAATGTGGAACTGCCATTTGACCCAGTGATTCTACTTCTAGGAATATATCCTAAGAAACCCAAAATACCAATAAGAAAGAATATATGTACCCCTATCCTCATAGAAGCACAATTCACAATAGCTAACATCTGGAAAGAGCCCAAGTGTAGTAACTGTAGGTAAGTGGATTAAAAGCTATGGCACATTTACAACATGGAATACTTTGCAGCAATAAAAAAGAAGGATCTCTTATATTTTAAGACAGCATGGAGGGACCTGGAGAGTTTTATGCTAAGCGAAATACGCCAGTTAAGAGAAAGACAGGTATTATATTATTTGACTCATATGTGGAATGTAATGAACAAAATAAAATGAACAAAATAGATCCAGAGACATAGAAGCATAGAACAGATTGTGGAATCTTAAGAGGGAAACTGGGGAAGTTGGGGCAAAGGGGAGAAGAGATTAACCAAATAAGTCAACCATAAAGATTTTAAAGAGGGGAGGGGGGGGGAGAAAGAGAAACAAATTAAAATCAGTGGAAAAATATGCTTTGGTGAGGATTAACAATAAACTCTCTCTCTATAAAGAGATGGAATTTGCAAATTGACTGGGACACCATAACGTCATGACCGCTCAGGAGGAGGCTGTGTATGCAGGTGGGCAGGAGGGGACTGCGTGCGTGGTGAGGCAAGCCACGGATGGTGCAGGCCCACAGAGAACAGGGCTGCCTGCCACGGCAGGCCGACAGGCCCTCCTCTGTGTATGAGCTGCAGCGGAAACACCTTTTCTGACCGATCGTTAGCCAAGTTCCCTGTATGTCAGTTGCAGTACTCTTGGTAACTTTGGTAATAAGAATCCAAGAAGGTGATCTAAGATTTTTCCACCTCATTCCCAGAAGAAAAGTTGAAGGTCCACTGCTGGAGGAGCTAAGAAATGTCAGATCCTGCCTTAGCCAGTATGGCTCAGTGGACAGAGCCCTGGCCTGCTGAATGCTGGGTCTGGGTTCAATTCTGGTTAAGGGCCTGTACCTAGGTTGCAGGCTCCTCCCTGGATGGGGCCCATGTCAGGACTCATGCAGCAGAAAACCAATTGAAGTATCCGTCTCACATTGATGTTTCTTTCCATGTTTCCCTTTCTCTTCTATGCTCTCTAAAACTCAATGCAGAAATATCCTCATGCAAGGATAAAAAAAAGAAAGAAATGTCATATCCTATGAAAGAGACATCTTGAAAATGCCTAAAGAACGTTGTCATTTTCTTGTGGTGAAGGGGCTAGAAGTCTGTGTTGATGAAAGCACCTTGGTGGCTGCAGCGGCTATTCATGGCAGCAGCAGCGGGGTGACGGGGGTGGCGCCTTCCCCTGATCAGCCCAGTGGCCTCTTGCAGAGGGAGGCCAGACTGCGTGGAATGGGCCTATGCCGTCAGTAGGACATCCCCTGAGGGCTCCCAGATTGGAGAGGGTGCATGTCGGGCTGAGAGACCCCCACCCTGTGCACAAAATTTGTGCACCAGGTCTCTAGTAAACAGATAAATAAAATTATTTCTGAGGATAATCTGATGAAACACATTCCTTACAACGTTAATGAAAAAACACAGGTCACGGATTAATATTTACTACTAAAAGCCCAATGCACAAAGATTCGTGCAAGAATGGGCCTTCCTCTCCCTGGCTGCTGGCACCGCCTTTCCACTCAGCCCAGTCGAGGCGCCACCTCTTTCTGCTGCGGAGCTGCCTCTTTCTGTTCTGGCTTCACCTTCCCACGCTGCCCAGAGGCCCTGAGAGACGGGTGGGGGGGAACCCCTGCATCGTCTCCATGGTGATGACGCAAACGCCCCGCCCAACCCCGTCAATCGGTGCCTGTGTATGCAAATTAACTGTCATCTTTGTTGGGTTAATTTACATTATTGCTCCTGATTGGCTGCTGACGTAGCGGAGGTATGGTCAGTTTACATGTTTGTTTATTATTAGGTAAGATAATTCCAGTTCTGTAATAAATGCATTGAGAAGGGCCTTAAGCAAAGACATATAAACAGTGATTCTGTGGAATCTAATGAACAACATAAACTGATGAAGAAAAATAAAGCTAAAGACACAGAAGCATTGAACAGACTGTCAAACCTCAGAGGGAAGGCAGGGAAGAGTGAGGGTGAGGAGGAAGAGATCATCCAATGAACTCAAATGCAAATATCCATAACATATGGACACAGACAACAAGGCTGGTGAAGGCCTGGGGTGTGGGGTCAAGTGTGAGAGGTCAATGGAGGAAAAAAAGGGACATATGTAATACTTTTAACAATAAGGATTAAAAAAAACCCAAAAGTACCAAAAACAAAACAAACAGTGATGACTTCTTTAAAATAAAAAATTTATTGATTTATTACTGAGAGGAAGGGAGAGTGATAGAAAGTTAGAAACACTGATGAGAGAAACATGAATCAGCGGTCTCCTGCACATCCCCTACTGGGGATGTGCCCACAGCCACGGTACATGCCCTTGACCGGAATCGATCCTGGGACCCCTCAGTCCGCAGGCCAATGCTCTATCCACTGAGCCATACCACTTTTGGCGAGTGATGATTTCTTAACTGTGAGATTACTATGTCTTCTATAGGTTTCCACATGCAGTCTCACAAGTTTTTTTTGTAAAGGGATGGATATTATTTTGGACATAGAACTTTCCAAATAAACTGGGAAATACAACTATTACATGTTTTAAATGATTTATTTTTTAGTTACTTTTTACTTCCTCCAGTGCGTGAACCCTGATAAAAGTAAATTGTTAAAGTACAAATAGGTTAGAATTGAAGATTTTATTTATTACTATTATTATTTTTTTATATATTATTGATTTTTTTACAGAGAGGAAGGGAGGGAGAGTCAGAAACATTGATGAGAGAGAAACATCAACCAGCTGCCTCTTGCACACCCTCCACTGGGGATGTGCCCACAACCAACGTAAATGCCCTTGACCGGAATCGAACCTGGGACCCTTCAGTCCGCAGGCCGATGCTCTATCCACTGAGCCAAACCAGTCAGGACTAGAATTGAAGATTTAAAAAAAGAAGTTTAACTTTATTTAACTTTTTATTGAGTTTACAGAGAGGAGCAGAAAGGGAGAGAGAAAAACATCAATTGGTTGTTCCTGTATACCCCTCCTACTGGGGATCAATTCCCATATGCCCTGACTGGGAATCAAACCTATGACTTCTTGGTGCATGGGACCAAAGACACCAGGCCTGACAGAATATGTAGGTTTTTAAGGTGAGATATAAAGAATCAACTATATACAGTTTAAGATATTTTGGCAACAATGAAGCAGGCCTTTTAAAACATAGGAACATTCCCTGACCATTATGAGTATGGTTGAGTCTTGACCATATTTTGAAGAAAAAAATAAAAGAGCCCTAACCAGTTGTATCAGCCTGTGGACTGAAGGGTCCCAGGTTCGATTCCACCCAAGGGTACATGCCCACATTGTGGGTTTCATCCCCAGTAGGAGGCATGCAGGAGACAGCTGATCAATGTTTCTCTCTCATCATTGATATTTCTATTTCTTTTCCTCTCCCTTCCTCTCTGAAATCAATAAAAATGTATAAAAAATGGATTGGGTGCTAACTTAAAAAAAAACATAGGAAAATTATAGATGTAAATGATTACTGCTAAATCAGGGGCTCTACATCATTTGAAAAAATATGTACAAACTACTCTATTTTTTACTGAAGTGAAATCCATATAAAATAATTTAAAAGTATACAATTCAGTGATATTTAATACACCCACAGTGTTATGCAGCCACCACCTATATTAAGTTGCAAAACACTTTTAGACTCCAAAGGAAAACTCTGTATCCATTAAGCAGCCACCTCTATTCTGTACTACCCTAGTCCCTGACAACCACCAATGTGCTCTGCACCTCTATGGATTTACTTACTCTGTATATTTCACAAACACAGAATCATACAGGATTGTCTACTTAGTTATTTTAAGATACATTAATAAATACAGGCTATCTATATATATAAAAGCCTAAGCAACCATTCGACTGGTTGCTATGATGTGCACTGACCACCAGGGGCAGATGCTCAATGCAGGAGCTGACCCCTGGTCGTCAGTGAGCTCCCATAGTGGAACCACTGCTAAGCTGATTGATGGGTGCCAGTCACCAGCTCACAGCTGGCAAGTGCAGCTGTGGTAGTGTAAGTCTTGCTCACAAACACTCCTCTTCTGTGCCCCTCCCACATCTGGACCGGGACTAGGATCGGGACTGGTTATGGGACTGCCTGGGTGCAAGACTGCAGCCACTTTTCTGCCATGGGTGTGCTGGTATCACTGTAGCACGGGTGCGCAGAGACGAGTGGCAGTAGCAGGAACAGCCAGGCCAGGATGGGCAGGAGCGGCAGGCAGGAGTGACAGGGATTGCCAGTTTCAGCCCGATCCCTGCAGGCCATGCTGAGGGACCCCACCGGTGCATGGTGCACCGGGTCTCTAATATATATATGCCTAATATGCAAACTGTCCCCTTGGGAATTTGGTCGGAAGTTTGACTGGTTGCTATGACGTGTGCTGACCACCAGGGGGCAGCACGGAACGAAGGGAGGCCTTGCCTGGCAGCCGGGAGGCCCTGATTGGCCCAAATTGCTGGCCAGACATAGGGACCTTACCTATGTACAAATTTCGTGCACCAGACCTCTAGTATTATACTAACTTAGTATGGTGACGGGTGGGTACTAGATTTATTGAGGGGAACACTTTGTAAATTAGATAAACAATAATGTATCCTGAAACTTACAGAATAACCCCTCCTGCCCAAAACAAAGAAAACCACAGTGACATATTACTTCACATTGGACAACATGGCTTTTATTAAAAAGACAAGTTGTACATATTGAAGAGGAATGTGGAAAAATGGAAACCCTTTTGCACTATTGGTGGAATATAAATTGGTGCAGCCACTATGGAAAACAGTATCGAGGTTCCTTAAAAAAATTAAAAATAGAACTGCCACAGCATACAACAATCCCATTTCTGGTGATCTGAAACAAAACACTCATCAAAAAGATACCTACACCCACATGTTCAGTGCAGCATTATTTACGAAAGCCAAAATACGGAAGTATAAGTGTTCATCACTAGATGAATGGATAACGAAAATGTAGCACGTGCATGTGTGCATGCGTGCACACATATAATTCAGCATTAAAGAAGGAGATTTTGCCATATATGATAACATGGATGGACTGAGAATATTATGCTAAGTGAAATAAAGCAGACAGAGAAAGACAAATGGTGTATGATCTCACTTAAATGAGAAATCTTAAAAGTAAACAAAATAAACAAAACAAAACCAAAAAACACCAAACACATTAATGTCATGGGGATGTATTATATAGCATGATGACTACAAGGTAACACTGTATTATATATTAAAAGTTGGTAAGAGAGATCTTAAAATTTATCATTATAAAAAACCCAATAAACTTGTAATTGTGCAGTGATGAATGTTAAGACTTAATTGTTAAGCATTTATATATATACACTAGAGGCCCGGCGCATGAAATTCATGCACAGGGTGTGTGTCCCTCAGCCCAGCCTGCACCCTCTCCAATCTGGGACATCCCTCTCACAATCCAGGACTGCTGGCTCCAAAATGTTCACCTTCCCACATTCCTGATTGCCCCTGCTTCTGCCTGCCAGCCTGATCACCCCTTAACCACTCCCCTGCCAGCCTGATTGATGCCTAACTGCTCCCCTGCCAGCTGATTGCCCCTAATTGCCCTCCCCTGCAGGTCTGGTCCCCCACAACTGCCCTTCCCTGCAGACCAGGTTACTCCCTAACTGCCCTACTCTGCTAGCCATCTTGTGTCCACATGGGGGCAGCCATCTTGTGTGATGGAATGATAGTAAATCTGCATATTACTCTTTTATTAGATAGGATAGAGGCCTAGTGCACAGGTGGGGGCTGGCTGGTTTGCCCTGAAGGGTGTCCCAGATCAGGGTGGGGGGTTTCCTTGGAGTGTGGGATGGCCTGAGTGAAGGGCTTGTGGTGGTTTTTAGGCTGGCCATGCCCCCGGCAACCCAAGTGGATGCCCTGGGATTTATTTTCTATAATTGAAACTTTGTAGCCTTGAGCAGAGGCCAGGGCCAGCCAGGACGAGCGGGAAGCTTGGCTTCCTCCTTCGCCAGGGGCAACCCAAGCCTCCTACTCGCTTTATTTCTGTGGTTGCTGCCATTTTGGTTGGGTAAATTTGCATATTCACTCTGATTGGCTGGTGGGTGTAGCAAAGTGATGGTCAACTTGCATGTTACTCTTTTATTAGTGTAGATAGATATACTAATATACTATATATATAAACATCAAAGTATCATGTTGTGTATCTGAAACGAAATATGCTCTGTGTTAATTATACAAAAAAAAAAGTAAAGAGAAACAATTAAGATTTAAAGAATTTTTAAAAATCCAAATAAGAATAAAACAACAACTTAGAAGGCCCCAGAACACCATTATTGAGGGTGCAAGTGAAAAAGTCAAGAACCTATATGGGCACTGGTATGACTACCTTTGCCCGCTGTGGCCCTTTCTTCTAGTGTTTCCACCCCTGTCTATACTTTTCCTTCCCCCTGTTCTCTGGTCCCTTTCCAGACGCTTCCTCACACTCAGCGTCGCCCTGTCACTTGAAAACACCTCTCCTTAATTGGTACCTCTTTTTTCCACACTTCTTATGCCTCTTTCTCTTTCATCATGTGTTATAAATCAGCAGTTCTCACTATATAAACCCCCAACAATATTATTTTATAGAAACTGTAGCATATGCATCTGAAAAAAACAATTCAGCCATGCTCCAACAGTCTGTTTTAAAATTTCTGTGCTGATTTTCAACAGTATACTACCCTAAAGTAAAGCAAATGCTAATGAAAACATCACTGAAGGACAGGATTCACTTCCTGAAGATACTTTAGTAGTGCTTTAAAGTTGACATTTAATAGTTTAAACTTTACACACCCGATAAATTTAATAAAATTAGAAAATTATTAACTTTAATATTTTGAAAACAAGTACAATTAATGGACAAAACCAAACTGAATAATTTAAAAAGGAGTCATTTGTAAAAGGGATGAGGGTTGTCCTTGAAGGGATTTTTTTAAAAGTATATTTTTATTGATTTTTTACAGAGAGGAAGGGAGAGAGATAGAGAGTCAGAAATATTGAGAGAAAAACATTGATCAGCTGCCTCCTGCACATTCCCGACTGGGGATGTGCCTGCAACCAAGGTACGTGCCCTTGACGGGAATCGATTCTGGGACCCTTCTATCTATAGGCCGACACTCTATCCACTGAGCCAAACCGGTTAGGGCAAAGGGATTTTAATGAGAAGCTAATTACAAGCACCACTTAGCAATCTGCTGAAGAATTATAAATAGAATCTCTGGCTAAGTGGTGCCCAGGACTCTCCTTCCGAGCTCCTTTAGCCAAGGTCAGGTTATCAGACTCCCTGGCAAACCTTGTCAACTTAATAGCACACTTGAGACTAGACCACAACAAGGAGTCCCTAGAAACGGCAATGTCCAGGGTTTCCTGACGAAAATACCCTGTAGCACTAACCCTAGAGCTCAGCGACAGTTTCCCATTGTTAATATTGTCTCAGGAGTCAAAATTAAAAAGACTTTTTAAGGCAGTAAGACTGGACTCCTGGATGACAACATAGGTCATAACGCCAGCCTGTAAGGCTTCAACGGCCTGAACCGTCTCCTGCTGTTTAAAGAGAAGCACAAACCTCATGCCACAATTCAGCTTTCTCCAGCACATTTGGTACCATAATAGATACTCAGAATTGCTTATAATGCCATGGTTACTTGTATCTAAAACTAAAGGGCAAAATTAAAAAATGAAACAAAACAAAGCAACCCGCTGCCAAGAAAAACGAAAAGAAATTTTAGCATTTGAAGTTAAGATTTTGCTTGCATTAATGTAGAAGCTAATTAATCTATAATACCAAGCAATCTGAAATGTAAATGAAGACATTCGGGACTCAAGCCAGGGCAGTGAACAGAAATAGGAAAGAGAACTTTCAAGGAAGTGTCAAGGTACTAAAGACAGTGGAGAGGACCCATGAAGGCAAATGAGCTAGAAAACCATTTGAGAACTATGGCTAAGACAGTCATAGAATTGCTGACTCAAAGATAATTAAATGTTGGGCAATTTAACTCCTAGCAAGAACACATCTTTGAGCTAGGAAAATAAAACAAAGGATTGAAGGGTAAATACAAATATACTGAAGTACATAAAAGCTTATACATTTTTTCCTCTTTCAGGGCTCAAGGTAGAAAATACTTAATTGACAAGATCTCTGTAATATTCTATTATGTTGTCACACTTCAATTTTAGAGTCATGAAAACATCACTGGTAAGACACTAAGAAACCCCCATATTGCACTAGGCCAGCCAAAGACAGGGTCTGAAGTAACCTACTGTCTCCTAAGGTACAAGTTTCTATAACCACTGTTTAAACATTCCATGAAACATTACACTAAAAGGAGAGATAAATGGTTAAAAAGTAGACAGAACATGAGAAGTGGCCAATCCTCAGTCTTGAGAGACAGATTAGCAAAGGAGAAAAACCTTAGGGCAGAGAAATGAGTGAACTGATGATGGTCTTGGAGACGTGGGCAGAATGAGAAGGGTGTAAGGAGACATCACTCTTTGGACACTTGCACTGCTTCCTCCTTATTTCTACTGTCCTCCTTCCTTTTCACTATTTGATCTCCTTCGTAAAATATATCTTTACCCGGGATTGAGGTTTCTCAGGCCTCATTCTACTCCCACCTTGCCAATTTTTAAATCTCAGTAAATAAAAACATCAATTTTGTCCCTTCCTACAAGTGTGATGCTAGATAAAGTCATTTAACTACTCAAAACCATATTACAAAATGAAAATACTGAAACATAGCTGTCTCCTGAATGCTACTTGGAAAACCCTTTTATTAAACATAGTTGTTGTTCCCAACACTCTCTCTTCATCAAACATTCTGTTTTACCTTGCCCTTAATGTTCATCTGTCTTCAGAGACAGAGAAGCATCCCATCTAATAAAAGAGTAACATGCAAATGTGACTGTACCTTGGCTCCTGATTGGCTATGCTACTAGCCAATCAGGAGCAGGGGGCAGGGCCGTGCAGTGCGTGATCCTGCCTCTCCGGCAGCCCCTGCACGGCCTGGGGAACGAGCGCCATGGGCCTGGGGAGCGGACGCTGTGCTGGTGGTCCCAGCAAGCCTGCAGTGCCAGTTCCCCAGGCAGCGCAGAGGCATGGTGGGAAGGCCAGCCACCACTGTGCTTTGCCATGGGCGCCTGGGGTCTGAGATCGCAAAGGGCGGGAGCACAGGGGTCCCAGATCACTGGTGCGCATGCTAAGGGCGGGGCCATGGAGGCTAGGGGGAAGACTGGCTAGTGCCACGCTTCACTGCGGGCGCCGGGGGTCCCAGATCACCGGCACACGTGCGAAGGGCAGGGCCACGGGAGGCCGGGGGGAAGACCAGCTATAGCCACACTTCGCTGCAGGAACCGGGGGTCCCAGATCGTGAAGGGCATGTGCACACGGGGGTCCCAGATCGCCATGGTGAAGGGGCCAAGGCAGAGACCGTTGGGGTGATCAGGCCAGGAGGGGAAGGCAGTTGGAGGTGATCAGGCCCGGAGGAGTGGGCAGTTGAGGGTTATCAGGCTGATGGTGATGGGTAGTTGGGGCCGGTAGAGGGGACCAGTTGCAGAGTGGTTAGCAAGCAGAGTGGTTAGGGGTGATCAAGCAGTCAGGCAGGTGAGCGGTTAGGAGCAGATTGTGAGGGGGTTGTCCAAGTGCCAGTTTAGGCCGGATCCCACAGGGGTCTCAGATTAGAGAGGATGCAGGCCAGACTGAGAGACAATTAGTGGTAATTTAACATAGTTGATCAAAGCAAAGAATTTTAAAAATATATGTACTGCAAGCACTTAGTGTATAAATGTATTGCCATTCACCAATCAGTTGATGCAGGGCCCCATCAAGAAAGGTTTTCTATGATTCTTTCATATAACCCCTTAAACATTTATCTTTTCTTCCAGTTATTAATTAATTTTTAAAAAATCTATTTTATTGATTTTTATTTTTAAAGAGAGGAAGGGATAGGGATAGAAAGTCAGAAACATTGATGAGAGAGAAACATTGATCAGCTGCCTCTTGCACACCCCCTACTGGGGATGTGCCTGCAACCAAGTTACATGCCCTTGACCGGAATTGAACCCGAGACTTTTCAGTCCGCAGGCTGATGCTCTATCCACTGAACCAAACTGGTTTCGGCTATTAATTTACTTTTTAAGTGAAATGTTATGGACACTTGCAATCTAAATATAGAAACCTTACCCTAACTTGACACTCAACTTTTTAAAAAATATATATATTTTATTGGTATTTTACAGAGAGGAAAGGAGAGGAATAGAAAGTCAGAAACATCGATGAGAGAGAAACATCGATCAGCTGCCTCTTACACACCCCCTACTGGAGATGTGCCCACAGCACAGGTACATGCCCTTGACAGGAATGAAACCCAGAACCTTTCCATCCCCAGGCTGACGTTCTATCCACTAAGCCAAACTGGTCTCAGCAGACACTCAACTTTTTACAAGTAACTCATTTTGAATGACTTTTTAATAGTTGACTTTTACAGACATGTTTATGCTCATTTTATTGGTTTCCTAATATTTAACAGCATAAATTCAATAAAAAGTGCAACGAAAAAAACAGGGTGGTAAAAGTATTACAATTAACCACTGATGAACATGTAACTCAACTGCTAAATGCCAAAGTTGAGCAAAGATTGTGAAGAGCTGATACATCTGTACTGACTGGAGTAAATAATTTATGACAGCTGGTCTAGTAAATCAAAACTCTTCGAGAATGCTTCTAATGTGTGGACTTATGTGATCATATATGGCAGGGCAGGAGATACCCATGCTCCTGACTTAGAATATTTACATTTACCTGTTACTTTTAAGAAAAATGTTTACTATGCCAGGATTTGGCTAAGGATACAATAAATTTCAGTTTATATTGGTGAATGCTGACATGTAAAATTACTCTTTCCTTTCTGAAATAGTCTTAACATATTTACATGAAACTTTAAAAAATATCCTATCTACTAATCATTTTGTAGTTTTCCCCCCTATTGCTATGTATAACTGTAATTAGGTTCACAACAAAATTGTTTTGTTTTTTTAAAAATATATTTTATTAATTTTTCACAGAGAGGAAGGGAGAGGGATAGAAAGTCAAAAACATCGATGAGAGAGAAACATCGATCAGGTGCCTCCTGTACACCTCCCACTGGGGATGTGCCCGCAACCAAGGTACATGTCCTTGACAGAAATCGAACCTGGGACCTTTCAGTCCACAGGCCGATGCTCTATCCACTGAGCCAAACCGGTTTTGGCCAAAATTGGTTTTATTGTTATTGTAAGTGGGTTTATTTTTAGTGTTTTTTAAACTTTACTATGCATAAGAATTACCTCTAATAATTCTGATGGGGATTGGGAATGGTACACTGGCAGGTATCTGAGCTTTTTATAAGCATGTCAGGTGATTGTGATGCAAGAAGTCTAGTTACCCAGCATTATCAGTAAGTTCTATTTAACAGACTTTATAAGTAGACTTACATTCGTCCAGGCAAGACATTTAAAGATTTTTGTCTCTTACTCTTCTTTTGGTTATATCATACTATACAAGACATTTAAGACACTATTACAAATTTAGGTTTAAACTTGATGGTTTACAATGCGTTATTTTTTGATGGAGAGATGGTTTTTATGTGTTAATATTCAAGATAACATTTATATTACTGAATGAAGAGAGTGAGGCTTGCTTTTATCAGATACAGGGAATTTAAATTTGAATAAACAGAGTACCTACACATTTCCTTCTCTATTTTTGAAATGTTTGGATATTATCCTCCCAAAAATCTTAGGTTGAATATTGCAGCAAAAAAAGCAGAAATTATAAAAGCTAATTAGGTATATGACTTATAGATGATTTAATGTACTACCATTAGCCATTATCAATAAGGTCACATTCAAGGTGATATAAAGTTATAAAAACTGTCACTGCATTATAGCTATTTTAAGGAAATTAAGACTATGTATTTCAGTTCTTAAAACAATTGTCAGAGTGAGTTGCAGATCACAAAAACCAATGACAGCATATGGAATAAGGTATATTGACAGTGAAATGCATAGTCTTTTGTTTACCCATAAGATTACAAATCTTGAGAAACTATTCGTTCCTGCTATTAGCAAAAGGCAACTCTATGGAATTTCCCCAGAGCATCAACCTACTTCAGGTTAGAAATAGCATTAAATTCACAACAAATTAAGTAATATACTTGTCATCTTGTACTTTCCTGGAGATACTGGAGAAATCTATATATATAAAATGCTAATATGCAAACAGACTGAACAGTTGAACAACAGAACTGGTTGCTATGATGTGTGCTGACCACCAGGGACAGACACAGAACATGGTGGGCTTCTGCAGCAAGTGAGCAGGGCGCCAGACCAAGGCAGGGCGCTGGTTGCTGTCATCAAGGGGAGCCTCTAGTGGTTAGTGAACATTCTTTGCTCCCATGTGCCATGGACAAGCCCAGTGCTTGCCCCGCTGCCAGCACTGGCCTCAACTGCTTGGCATCATCAGTGGGTGCAAACAGTAGCTGCCAGCCCTGATTGCCCCTCAGGGCTTCTCCACCTCCCGTGCTACTGAAGGGCAATTGGGGCCAGCAGCCGCCTCTCGCATCTGCTGCCGCTGCTTGCACCCACTGCCAGTGCCTGCCCCACTTGCACCCACAGCTGCTTCTGGTACCTGGCACCAGTCCTGATTGGTTGGTGTGAGTGGCAGCTTTCGGCCCTGATCGTCCCCCTGCTGCCGCTTGCACCCGCTGCTGGCACTGGACCCAATTGCTCTGCGCCATCAGTGGGTGCAAACGGAGATGGCGCTGTCAGTGCACGGGAGTGAAGGCAGCAAGAGTGCGGAGGATGGGCTGAGACCTACCCCTGTGCCCACCTCAGCCTCATGGGCCACAGTTCCTTTCAAGGTGCATGAATTCGTGCACTGGACCCTAGTAATTTATAAATATTTTCATATTTTATTGGCAGGTTGTCTAATTTTTTCTGTCTTCTATTAACATGTATTAGAATTATGGCAATAAAACAAGCAAAGTAAATTATTATTGACCACACACCATGGAAAGACATTACATTAGGTGCTGTTGGGGTTGAAATGATGAGTAGGACATAGTCCCTAATCTAAAGAAGCTTAAATTAACAATGGAATTAAGTAAGGGATGAATTAACATGTTAGGGAGGATAATCCTAAGACTAGGAGCAATGGACAGCTCAAGGAAATAATGACTTTTAAGTTGAGTTTTGGGAAGACAAGTATTTGAATGGGAAGGGAAGGAGAGGGGAAAAGATGTTTGCCTAAGTCACAAATTAGGATGCCTATACATGAAAACATAGGTTGTATGGTTTATGAAACTACAACTTGCCCTGAAGTTGGAGAGGGCAGATAGCTCAGACGGAGCTGGAAAAAGAGCTGGCACTGGACACACAAAGACAAATACTTGTTAGATCTTGCTGCTTAGTGGGAAAGAGACAGACCATAAGCTGATCATGGGAAAAAATGCATACATATATAGAGTTATGCACAGGGTGATATGAGACACACCTGAGGGTCAGGGAATGTTTCCTGATTATGAAAAAAAGCCACTCTAAGTAATGAGGTAAGGAGGACTTCTTGAAAAAGGAGAATTAAATTTTGTGGCCCACAGTCAAGGCCCAAGAGTGACATGAGGTCCCATTATAATACTCCAGAGGCGAAAGGATAAAGGTCACACCACATCCAGGAGATAGTGGAATATATTAAAAGCTCTAATGAATAATCCTTAAACAATGAAGCTTTATACCTGACCCAGAGGGGAGGAATACTCCCCTTTGCATACCTTCTGGGCAATCATGTTGCAGATCTCAGGTAGGAAATCCTCACTGAGAAGCTTATAGAGCTGCCGTTCTCGAAGGGAGGTCCTCTCTCGAAAACTCTCAGTGACCTGTTTCCACTCTTCTTCAGTTTGGCACAGAAGCCACCATGTGCCTTGACCTGGCCCTTGGGACCCCCAAAAATAAAGGGATGGGTTCGTTAAACAAATCCTCTTTTTCTACTTACTCTCAATTTTATTTTTACTCTAACTCATGAACAAAACTAAGGAATCAGCAAAAGAGAGCTATTCATTTTTAATTTGAAGTTTGATAATGTATACTTTTGATTTTCCTGTTAGTATTACTGTTTATAGCTAAAAGTGAATACTGACCAAAAGCAATACCATCTAATAAAAGAGTAATATGCAAATCGACCACACTTTTGTAACATCCATCAGCCAATCAGAGTGAGTATGCAAATCAACACAACAAAGATGGCATGTTAATTTGCATATGCAGGTGCTTGCATAGTTGCCATGGCGACAGTGCAGGCATTCTCCACTGCCCCAGCAGCTCCAGGCCTCTGGGCAGCGTGAGAAGGCAGAAAGGTGGCTCCAGGCTGGAGCAAAGGCAGTGCCGGCAGCCAGGGGAAGCAAAGCCCATTCTTGCACAAACCTTTGTGCATCAGGCCTCTAGTACAAATATAACTTTTGTGACCTTTATAGGGTAGATGTGAATACAGTAGAAATGCTTAAATGTATATGTTTTTCTACGCAAATAGTGTTTTGATTTGACCTTTCGATTTGACCTTTCCCAGTTCACAGACATTGAGATACTACTATTAAATATATATATATATTCTCCTCCAAATTATGTAATTTGGATTACAAAACTGAAATCTCCATAGGAAACCAGCATACTCTCTGATATAATAAAGCATTTTACATTAAAAAGATTGCTTGCTCTTTCAGAAGCTATAATTCATCTAAATGTTTGGGTAGATATTACATTGACGCCAGGTAATAGGGCAAAAGTGAAAAGAACTACTCCTAATATAAAGTTATCCTTCAGGAGAGATGGGCACAGAATAAAGTACAAGGAAGAGAGAACTGAAGGGCAAGAAGGCTAGATAGATGGCACTGCAATAATCTTAACTGCAGTGCACGACTCTGGAAAATGAGGATCCCCATCATAATACAAATCAACCGCATTTACTTAATCCTTTCTAAAAACTCCAGCAGAGGTCATTACCATTTCTTGTCTGTGGCTCAGATACCATCGAATTTTTGTCCTGCTTCTCACTGAAAAAGAGATTAACAATTAAAACACAGACATGTTCAAAATTGTTATTTTCCCCATCAGGGGAAGATCCAACTAAATATGAGTGTGTTTATGTGTGTATATTAAGAGGATAAGGTTATAAAAAATGACTACTGAAAAAATGAACACTAAGATGGAAATGTATTGGAATAGAGGGAAAAAACTGACATAGGAACCAACTGTTATAGTTAACATCAATCACAGGAAAATATTAATTTTTAAAACATCAAAAAATATCAAATAGGAGTTTTAACAGTTAAATACCAAGGAAAAAAAAGGTATAAAGATTCCAATGCTGCTCTCCCTTTTCTCAGAGCTATACTGAAGATAAGGACTACAAGAACAGGCAAAAATAGGTTTGCAATTATAATACAAATAAATAATTAATAAATAATACAAGAATTAACTTCATTTCACATACTAACAACTGTAAACTGCCTTTTGCCAACCCTATATTTAAATTTAGCTTCATATAAGGTAGAGGTTAAGAACATAGGTTAAGAACAAGGCTTTGTTCCACAAAACTTTCTGAGAGAATGAAAAGTGCTATGTTGTTGCTGTCAATCACGGAGCCATGAGCCACATGTGGCCACTGAGGACTTGAAATATGCTGTAGCTGATGTGACTGAGGAACTGAATTTAACGTTTTCCTTAACATAAAAATATTTAAACACAGAACTGTCAAGAATAAAATCACCATTAGAGGCACAAGTCTATGTATGCTTGATGAAAGATTCTAAAGAGTAAAAACCTCAATATAATGGACTAATTTGGGTGAGGACTGTTCATTAAAGCTGAAAGTCCATTATATAATAAAGTAGGTTTTCTGAATGTATATGTTAAAAATTGACAAGTTAGTTTAGTTTACCTGTTTTAACTAATGTAGACATATTTGTATAATTAAAATTAACTGTGTATGAAAAGTTTAATTTCACAGTTTTCTCTATGTATTATTGTAATTTTAAATTTATACTGAAGCGATCCAGTGAATGTTGTATTCTCCAGTCACTGTGAGTAAACAAATGCATATGGTCGGAGAGTGGCTTAGCAGTTGTCCGCAGTTTGCCGCTCTTTTGACTAATGAGTTTGCCAACCACTGGGATAGGGGCTTAATCACAAGGAACAACAACAGTTTGTAATGATTGGAATCGAGAATCTAGGTCAGTGGTCGGCAAACTCATTCGTCAACAGAGCAGCAAACCGCGGCTTTCGAGCCGCAGTTTGCCGACCAGTGGCTTAGCGCATGTGGGAACATCTATGGTACAAGTAGGAAGTGCTGCAGAAAGTCACCCCAACTGACAAGAGAACCAATTACCTGCGAGATGTGATGTGACCACGTGCTATTCATTTGCTGGACATTGTTTATAAGTGACTCTTGGATTTAAATGTAGACTATAGTTGTAGATATGTAACATTTATGTTGGCAAAATTACTAAGTGTTTTTTTTCAAAATATGGCCTATTTGTGAAAATCTGTTAAAAATAACAGTGAAACCCTGGCTCCATGATTGAGTATCGACCTGTGAAACAGGAGGTCACAGTCCAATTCCAAGCCAGGGCATACACCCAGATTTTGGGCCGTATTCCCAGTGAAGGGCATGTAGGACACAGCCAATTGACGACTCTCTCTCAATGAAGTTTCTGAATCTTTCTCCCCACTCCCTTCTCTGTGAAATTAATTAAGAAAGCTCACACACAAAAACCCCCAGTGAATTAACAACAGAAATAACCTGTAGCAAGTGTTGGTTAAAAGCATTTAAAATTAACAAGGTATTAATTTTCACATATGACATATGGATTGGAAATTTTGTCTATTAAATTGAGGTGCACAAAATTAGGTACTTGAATTACACTGTGGAAGGAAAGCTGCAATCTGTGGTCTGAAAAGTTAAGATACTATTTAGTGGTTAATAAAGAACACAGTAAAAAATCTAGCTTACTGCGAGTATTTAGATTATCTAGTGATGCTAAAAATTAGAGGGAAGGAGCAGATTGACCTGTCATTAGTTTTTAAGAATATGACCTAACTTCCACAGGTCTATAACAGATATGATCCTTAAGTATATTTACAGTGTAGGTCAGATTCTGAAAACCCTTCACTAAGATTCACATGCTGCAATTTCCTAAAAGATAATGACATACAAATAAAAATTCCCAAATGTAACAGAATCTCTTTTTCTTTGCTACAATTAAATATAAAATACTTTAAAACATGTTTAATAACTTGCCTTTTCTTTATTTTAGGAAATTGAGTTCTAAACAAAACAAAGCATGTTTGCTACTAAAATCTCCCTAATAGTAAAGAACTAACCCCTAAACTTAGCCTGTCTAATAAAAGGGTAACATGCACATTAACCATCACTCTGTCATGGAGACAGACGGTGGCGCCCAGGCCCTAGAGCTTCGCTGGAGTCAGGGGCGCCCGCCCACAGCCTGCACAGCCGAGCACAGGCCAGGAGAGGACAAGGCAGGCTGCTTCGCCCTCCCAGCTTCTGTGGGGAAACACGGCTCCCGGCGATGCACTGCGGTTCCGCCGGCTCCCGCGGAAGCAGCGAGCGGCCCGCTGTGCGCGATAGGCTACTAGTATAAGATAAAAGTCTACTAAAATGCTAATTATTAATCAACACAATCACAGAATTAACTTGCTCCATGTTTCTGTAAAAATGTGTGACACAACAAATTTTTTAGAAGTTAATACATACTGAGGGAGCATGGTTATTAATCTGTTAAATGGTCATATTGTCTACGTCAAGTTAATCACCCTATTACTATGTCCACTGTCCAATAAAACAATAGGCTTAGAGAGAGAATAGGTAACTTGCTCAGCTAGGGTTTCCTGATTTCTTAGTACACACTTGTAATTTCATGACCCAGGGCTTCATAATCTAGGTCCCAGGTCCTTCCCATTGCATGAGGAACAAGTGAAAATAGGTTCCTTTCAGCAAGAGGACCTGTAACTGTCAAGAACTAACAAGATTATCTTACCTCACTATAATCTCCTCCTGTAGTTTCTTCCGTTTGGGGGGTCTTCCTCTTCTTTTTCCTGTTTTCCCAAGAATGCCTGATCCATTCTTTTGTCCTTCACTTTCCCTAAGAAACAGCATATTAAATAGAAATATTTTGTCATATTACTGATATATTAAAAGTACAGCTTTCCTAGCCATGAGACTACTGAAATGGATTAAATACAGTTACCACAGGGAAAGGGTAACTTCCTATCTTCCATTATTAGAATGCCGAACCAAGGAAAACTGACATTTTACAATATTAAAATCCGAGGAAGACTTCACACTTTCCTAATAATAAGCAATGTTCCCAGCAATAAGAAAACCTACATAAAACAAGATGGTAGCATCATTACAGGATGCTAAGTAAAGAATTCTTCCTCATTTAAGAGCAGTTAGAAAGGCTATGGGTTCAGACATTGAGTACAAAAGAGGAACCTGCTGTAGAGACTAGTTTGTGATAAGGGAAGTGGTGCTCCTCAGAAACCTCACAGTAAAATAGCACCTTTCACCACTTGCTATTAGTGGCTACAGTTTACTTCCTTTTGTATTTCTGTACAAAACAACCCCCTTTCCATCTCTTTGCAGGAGTGCTGTCATAATTAGGTCCTTAATGAGGAAAAAAAAATAGTGCTGTTGATGCATTTAGTTTCTGTACAATAACTACCCACAGTTCTAATCTTAAACAATGTACCTGCTCAAAGAGAGTTCTCTGTTGGATTTTCCTTGTATTGGGTCTTCCTTGTACATTCGAGTTCCATAGAAATACCAATATAGTGCCCCAGAATTATCTTCACCTAATGGCTCCACGCGGAGACTGTCTGCATCTAGACCCTAGTTTCAAGGACAGAAAAAAAGGTTTGGGGACATGGGGAACAAAAGAGGAGAAAACTAAAATGAGGATTCCAAATTTATACTCAGATATACCTTATACTTAAAAATGCCCAAGTACCTAAGTAATATTCAATCAGGGTATATGAAACAAGATATAAAATGCTTGCCATCCCCATCATTGCTCCCATTTCACCTAGAAAAAATAAATCAAAAGGAATTTTGATGAACATACTATCCTAATAAAAGAGTAATACGCAAATTGACCATCAATCACTCCAACACACAAGATGGCTGCCCCCATGTGGTCAAAGATCCTGCTCCCATGTAGACACAAGATGGCCACTGCAAGATGGCCAGCAGGGGAGGGCAGTTGGGAGGGATCAGGCCTACAAGGGACAGCAGTTAGGGGTGACCAGGCCAGCAGAGGAGGAAAGTTGGGGGCAACCGGGCTTGCAGGGGAGGGCAGTTTGGGGGGACCTAGGCCTGCAGGGGAGGGCAGTTGGGGGCACCAGGCCTGTAGGGGAGGCCAGTTAGGGGTAATCAGGCTGGCAGGGGAGCAGTTAGGCATTAATCAGACTGTCAGGGAGTGGTTAGGGGGTAATCAGGCTGGCAGGGGAGTGGTTAGGAGGTGATCAGGCTGGCATGCAGAAGTGGTTAGGGACAATCAGGAAGGCAGGCAGTTGGGGAGCCAGCAGTCCTGAATTGTGAGAGGAAAGTAGGACATCCTTCGATGGGTCTCAGACTGGAGAGTGTGCAGGCTGGGCTGAGGGCCACCTCACCACCCCCCAACCCTCCCACCCATGCATGTGGCTCACAAGCCGCAGTTTGCCGACCACTGGCCTACACCTTCCCACTCTGAGACAGATTTCTAAATAGATAACAATAGAATAAGGGGGAGCGAAGAACTATACCTTCCTTCTCTAGCATTTTTTAAATAATGTGTATAAACATGAAGGGACAAACTTCACTTGCATAAATGGGTTAAAGTCTTTGACTTTCAATAAATATTTTAATTACTTTAAATCAAATTTCAGACTTTAGGAAACATGTGTTTTTTTCTCTAGAGCAGCGTTTTTCAACTGGGGCTGCAAAAATTTTTAAAAACAAAATACCTGACTATTTAGTCAGGGGCACTGACCTCTTTTCCCTTAGGTCATTAAAAAAAAAATGACAACAGCAAACAATACCCATTCTATGTGAATTTATCAAAATTATACCTATTTTTTGGTCAGATCAGACAAAAATATATTTTTTTGGTGTGCAGCAAAATTTTAGTGTGCCATGAGATAAAAAGATTGAAAATTACTGCTCTAGGGCAAGGGCTTGCCAGTTAAGCACCTTGAGAAGATCGAAGACATCATCTGCATCTAGCCGGTAATCACAGAGGCGGTGCAGGATCTCCACACGTGTACGAAGAGGCAGGTCTTGGAAACTGGCTTCTCTCAGCGGGTTGGGCTTCCCTTCCTCCAGCTCCCAGCGGTAGTTTATGATGTCCTCCAGGTAGCTGTGGAATGTCTGAGGCCTAGCCAGATGGCCCCGATACAGAAATACATTAATATAAAACAGAGAGAGTGGGGCAGGAGAGAGAGAGCTGGTGGTTTGAAAGCTGACAAATCTTAAATCGACAGCAGAAAATCAAGAGGTAGTAACAGGAAGGGTCTGAAAGTTCCTCTCTGAAGGCTCATGTTGTTATATCTGGACTTTATATTGTCAAATTTCAAAGAAAATAAGTATGTTAAGAATTTCTCACAGAGTAGGGTGTTTTATTTTAAACCACTAAGAACACATTCTGGTAAAATAGATAAAAGTTTACTAATCAATGGTATGGATTGTGAAACTGAGGCCAACAGTCTGACCTTCGCTTGTACAGATAAAGGGACTAGAGTGTGGATGCCACTTCAAAATTGGATCCACGACTTAGATGGCAAACAAAAAAGAAACTCAATGTCTGCCTAGCCTAATTAATTACATTTCAGGTTAAAACGCAAAGATGCAAAAAACTTCTCTAAAATACAAGTACACTCCAATGTGCAACTATAATTTTATATTCTGTTATACATAATAGGGCATATTATAAAATACTATATTCTAAATTCTATAACCAGCTTAGAAAACCAATAAACGTTTAAGGCAGCTTGATGACACTCTAAATTTTTTGTCAGAGTTTGATCAGCAATTCTCTGCATTTTGACAAGTACTTAATAGTGTTTAATTGTCACATGGTTATCCTACACTTCAATGCTTGATTAAAAACTTTTTTTCTCACTAAGCAAAGATGTATTACAAGAATTATATGTCAGCCCTAGCCAGTGTGGCCCAATTGGTTGAGGGTCACACCAAGTACAAAAAGGTGACCAGTTCGATTCGTGGTCAGGGCACATACCTGGGTTGTGGGGTCAATCCTCAGTAGAGGGTTTGCAGGAGGCAGCCAATCAATGTTTCTCTCTCTCTTAAATAATTAAAAATAGAGGCATACTATCATGTTGACTTATAATCCATGGTAGTTATATTAGTAGAAAAAAATGAGAGGAAATACTCAT
Organism: Antrozous pallidus; assembly: GCA_027563665.1. NCBI lineage: Eukaryota > Metazoa > Chordata > Mammalia > Chiroptera > Vespertilionidae > Antrozous > Antrozous pallidus. The sequence goes on from CM050513.1 coordinate 8,352,527, forward strand.
GGGAAAAAAGCAAAGGATCTTAGGCAAATAAACATTTGCCTTTTTCAAAGAGAGAAGAAACAATTTCTTTACAATAGATACCTTAACTGGGAAAATGTGAATGTGTTAGTTTATCACAATACAGTGCAATCTCTCTAAACATCAAGGTTCTCAGAATCTGATTCAATTGCAGCATTCAGGTTCATAGCATGGGCACTGGCATATACATAACTGCTCAAACCTTAGAGGGTTCAGATCAGCTTTCTCTCCCCAGAGCCTCTGAGGCTGATGGTGTCTCTTTTAAGAGGGAGGAGCTGGGCAAAGTACAGTTCAGACTGGTGCTAAAAAGCTGATAGGGTGGCAATGATGAATTTGAAAATAAAATGTAGTATTTTTTGGGCAGCAAGGAGAATGAAGAAGACAATATCTCTTTGGTAATTCATTTACCTACCACATACTTTCTAGAATTTCTAATGCACACCAAGCACCTCAAACAATAGGCATGCTTTCCCTAGAGTAAAATAAAATGTGGAATCTACGACACTGAGATGTCACCAGAATGATAGCTTCACTGGAGGACGTGGCAGGAGACAGGCTGGGCCGGGCCAGGGAGAACTTCCATATTCCAGTGTGAGGCGATGGAAGCACAAACATACTAACCCAACAAACACTGTAAATGTTCAGTGTTATTCTTTGTGGCTGTAATCTGCCTGAAAGCCCCTACCTGTCCCAAAGGACTGTATGTTGGATATTCCTTTCCAATAGCACCTTTACCCTACTCAGTTTTAACTGCATCACTTTTGCTAACAGTTTTCTTGGCATCTCCATACTACCTTACCATGAGATACTTAACAGTTTATAATTTAAGACAATTCATTTTCTTTGTACACACACTTGATCTTAGCCAGAAAGCCAAGAAGAGATCATTCTTCTTGTATGTAAATATGTCTTCTTATATAAATCTACTAGTGTCCTGGTGCATAGATTTGTGTACACTGAAAGGAAATTAATTAGAATACTTTGATATCGTTATTCACCCTTTCTCTATAATAGAAGTGTCAAATTCACAATTGACAATGACAGATGGAAACACACGTGTGTGACTAGCGCCAGCGATAGCTTTATATGTATCATGCACGCGTGAGTCCATGCATGATACATATAACTTGCTTAATTAGACCTGCTTTCTGATTTAACTAAACTTTTCCCAGCCCAGTGAAGTACGCCAACTTTTTCTTCAGGTAATTGTCAGCAACACAGCAGTAATATCAACATGAAGCAGGTTATTATTGTAGATTGTGCAGGGAGAACAAAGGATAAAATATTTAACTGTAGCAGTGTTTGACTATATTCTGTGCAGGGAGAAATCCTGAAGTCATTTCAAGATCCAACATTGCTTACTTCTTTTCAGTCAGATCAAGTTTCTAAATTTTCTAAATCTCCTTTTTCCAGCTAGTGGGAAAAAAAATGATTCTACCGAATTTCCCCTCTATCTACTACAGGACTTCTGTGAGGATCAAATGAGATGAGGCACGTGGAAACACTTCACAAACATTTGGTTAAACTGTAAAATGTTTGCACCTGGCTATAAAGCAAGTGGGGTTCCTGGGCTGAAGAAACTCCAAGGAGACTAGCTGCTAGGGAGAGGAAGCCGGGCATTGCTACGTAATGTCACTACCCAGCGCCCACAGCAACAATTTCCAGGCTGGGCTGGGCTGGAGGCCGCATTTTGCAATATGGGGCGTGGCAGCATTAGCTGCAATTTGGTGGGGTGTAGCTCCAGGGTGGTGGCAGGGTCTGTGTTCTACTTGGGGGAAGCCGAGTGTTGGTTTGTCAGCACCAGGATGGTGTTGCCGTTTATTTTTAAATGGCCAGTGTGCATCATGGCAACTCTTGCATTGAGTGTCTGCCTCCTGGTGGTCAGTGTGCAACATAACTATGGTAACGGTCAGACACTTAGCCATGTATGTATGTGTGTATTATATATATAAATCCTTTTCTTTAAAACATTAGAAATTCAAGAAAAAAACTAAAAACAAAATATTTTCATTGATTTTTACAAAGAGGAAGGGAGAGAGATAGAAACATTGATGAGAGAGAAACACTGATTGGCTGCCTCCTGCATGTCCCCTACTGGGAATCAAGCCCACAATCCAGGCATCAAACTGGTGATATCTGAGTGCATGTGTCGACACTCAACCACTGGGCTGCACCAACTCAGCAAAAAAAACTAAAAAAAACCCTAAAAACAAAAAACTAAAAAAAAAAAGTTTTTATTGATTTGAGAGAGAGAGAGAGAGAGAGAGGGGGGGGGGGGAGAGAGAGAGAGAGGGGGGGGGAGAGACACGCCAATGTAAAAGAAACATGTCTTGCCAATGCGGCTCAGCAGTTGACTGCAGACCCAGGAACCAAGAGGTCACTGGTTCAATTCCTGGTCAAGATGCATACAGGAGGCAACTGATCAATGTTTCTCTCACTTAGATGTTTCTTTATCTCCTTCTCCACCTCTCCCTTCTTCTCTAAAATCAGTAAAAACATTTTTAAAAAGTCAACTACAGAAAGAACCAAACACAGAACTTGGGAATCCATTTGTAAATACTCAGTTTATGTCGTTTTGGCTAATGATCAGTACTGGTTTGTTAGGAGACACGAAACATCTTTGTGACTGGTTGATTGGTTGATTTTCTCTGCAAAAAACTTAGTTAAGATCAGAATTACTCACGTGATATCCCTTCGTTGATAGCAGCCCTGAAGCAAGCAGGCAATCAGGTCACTAATAAACTCTGCATCATCTCTGTGAAGAGCTGCTTCTAACTCCTGAGAAGGAAGAGAGACACAGTTGAGAGATCAAACACAGAGATTTCTTAAAATCCATTTGCCTTGCCTCCCCGCCCCATGATGCCTCCCCCATGCAACCTTAATGGTCAACTTAATGGTAGCAGAAATGCTGGTCATGCCAAGACTGGTTTGGCTCAGTGGATTGAGCGTCGGACTGCGGACTGAACGGTCCCGGGTTCGATTCCGGCAAGGGCATGTACCTTGGCTGCGGGTACATCCCCAGTGCGGGGCGTGCAAGAGGCAGCTGATCGATATCTCTCTCTCATGTTTCTGACTTTCTATCCCTCTCCCTTCCGCTCTAAAAAATCAGTAAAATATATTAAAAAAAAAAAAGAAATGCTGGTCATGGATCAACTCTGACCATCTTCCCTACAATTACTGCTAAAGGAGCGACTCAAGTTCAACTTCCTGTTTTTCCATGGGGTTTATTTCTCACCTCGCTCATTCCCAAGCTCCATTCCTTTTATCAGCACACCAAAAGAAATACGCACACATATACCACTTTTTATAAATCAACTAGTGGCCTGGTGCACAAAATTTGTGCACAGGGGGAGGGGTGTGTGTCTCTCAGTTCGGTCTGCAACCTCTCCAATTTGGGACATTCCTCTTGCAATCTGAGACTGCTGGCTCCTTACCACTCACCTGCAGCCTACCTGCTTGCCCCTAACCACTCTGTCATAGGCCGACTCACCCCCTCCAACCCCCAATGGCCTGATCGCCCCTAATTGCCTCTGCCTTGGCTCCACCACCATGGTTTTGTTCGGAATGTCTCCCAGTCTAATCAGCATATTACCCTTTTATTAGTATAGGTAATTATCAGAGTTTAACTTACAAAAACATGCTGTACTGCTTTCTAGTTTTTTTAAATGCATAGTTTTATTGATTTTAGAGAGGAAGGAAGGAAATAGATAGAAACGGCAATGATGAGAGAGAGACTAAAGGAGCAAATATGTAATTAGAAACTTTTCTTTTTTTCTTTTTTAAAAATACATTTTTATTGATTTCAGAGAGGAAGGGAAAGGGAGAGATAGAAACATTAATGATGAAAATCATTGAGTGGCTGCCTCCTGCATTGCCCCCCACTGGGGATTGAGCCTGCAACCCCAGGCATGTTCCCTTGACCAGAATCAAACCTGGGATCCCTCGGTCCGCAGGCCAATGCTCCATCCACTGAGCCAAACCAGCTAGGGCTAGGCATTTTTCTTCATTTACTTAACAATTTCAACAGGTAAACCATTAGCAACAACTTAAAAGAACCACTGTATTTTGAAAAAAGCATTGACAGTAAGTAGTAAGGCATTTTTTTATACTTAAGTACACTACACCAAAAGACTGATGATAGATTGCCAGAACTGAGATCAGTCTTACATCATCTGGAGAGAAGTGAGGTAATGTCTGTATTAATGGTCTAAACCTAGGTGAGATGCATTTGCTTTCACTGGGGTTCAGGCAGACACCGCCAAATCCTGTTTTGGCACAGCATTCTAAACAAAGATTAGTTGAGTGCTCCGAAACTACAAGGTCAAAAAGCGACAGGGGAATAATTAGGACATCCTTTTCCTTTTCTCAATCACCCAATAAACCAATATTTTCTGAGGTGATGGAATATGTTCTAAGTCATGTAAAGTTTTCTTTTAAACAAGGTCCACTATGCTTATGGTTTGACTAGCTCATAATCAGATCTTTATCCAGATTTATTTACCAAACTTTCAAGGATCTTATTAATAGTTCTGAAAGCACAGATATGTGTAAGATGTAATTTCTGACTTTAAACCTTGCTGACTATTTCGAGCCAGAACTCACTTGTGCGTGCAGATGGCTACTTTTCTTTTAGTAGCTTTGGCAACTCACAGTCTACCTTATTGTCCCACAGATCCATATTTTGTTCTTCAGTAACAGTTCAGGTGTAGACACAATGTTGCAGTGATTATCTTGGTAAATATAATGACAAGAATCAAGTAAAGGGCATAAGACAGGTAATACAGTCTGTTGTAACTTTCACCCATGTATGTCTTGAAGTTGCAAGTATAGTCACTCTCAGTTTCACAAATATCCTTACTAAAATTCCATATTTTATCATTTCTGTCAGATTGTATGTCTTCAGTCTGATGTGTCCTCTACTTGGAATCAGTTTTATTGAATAAAAAGTGCTGTTCTGATATACTATAAAGACTTAAATTTTAAGGTAAAATGATCCAAAAGAGGACTTACTTTATTTTTTTATTAAATAAATTTTTATTGTTCAGATTATTACAAGTGTTCCTCCCCCCCACCCTGCAATAGCTCCCCTCCACCCAATCCCCCTTGTTGCCCCATGCCCTTATCCTCTGCCAACGTCTTCATTCATAGGTGTAAGATTTTTGTCCAATCTCTTCCCGCACCCCTAATTTCCTCTTCCCCCTGAAAATTGTCAGTCTACTCCATTTCTATATCCCTGGTTCTATTATATTCATCAGTCCATTATGTTCATCAGATTTATTATTCACTTGATTTTTAGATTCACTTGTTGGTATGTATTGTTGTCATTTTGTTGTTCATAATTTTTACTTTACATTTTTCCTCTTCTTAAAGAATACCCACCCTGGGTAATCCTGGTTTGGTGGTGATGAACTCCTTTAGCTTTTGCTTGTCCTGTGAAGCTCTTTGACCTTCAACTCTGAATGATAGCCTTGCTGGGTAGAGTAATCTTGGTTGTAGGTTCTTGCTGTTCATCACTTTGAGAAACTTCTTACCACTCCCGTCTGGCATGCATAGTTTCTGTTGAGAAATCAGCTGACAGTCATATGGGTACCCTCTTGTAGGTAACCAATTGTTTTTCTCTAGCTGCTTTCAAGATTCTCTGTCTTTTGCCCTTGAATTTTAATTATGATGTGTCTTTGTGTGGTCCTCTTTCGATTCCTCTTGTTTGGGGTTCTCTGCGCTTCCTGACTTCCAATTTTTCATTCATGACATGTTTGTTTGTCTCTGCATTTTGCTACCTCCCTGTGTTGATGGAAGGGAAGAACTGCTGTGCAGAGACACACCTATGGGGCCTTCATAGGCTTTAGTGGGGCTTTGGTGCTCACTGAGTCTGCCTCTTGAATGTGTCACTTACGGATGTGAGTGGTTGAATTCTGGTGTTGTGTCACACTGATCTCTAGATATGCTAGCTTCTGGATCTCCAATGGGTACAGTTCAGATACTGTCTGAGGCAATCCAGCAGGAGCTACAGTGAAGTCTGCAGATTTCTCCTGGTCTGATCAGAGCTGCAGTTTAGGTTAAGCTGGGAAAGCACAAGCCATTTATATGCAAACTAGAGGCCCAGTGCATGAAATCTGTGCAGAGGGGGGCAGGGGATGACCCTCAGCGCAGCCTGCACCGGCTCCAAACTGCTCACCATCCCACCTTCCTGATTGCCTCTAACTGCTTCTGTCTGTCAGCCTGATCACCCCCTAACCACTACCCTGCCAGATTAATTGATGTCTAACTGCTCCCCTGCCAGCCTGTTTGCCCCCGACTTCCCTCCTCTGCCGGCCTGGTCACTCCAACTGCGCTCCCTTGCAGACTTGATTGCCCCTAACTGCCCTCCCTTAAAGGTCTGGTCCCTCCCAACTGCCCTCCCCTGCTTATTGCCCAAAACTGCCCTCCCTTGGAAGACTGGAACCTCCCAATGGCCCTGCCCTGCTGGCCAGTTTGTAGTGACCATCTTGTGTACACATGGGGTCAGGATCATTGACCACATGGGGGCAGCCATCTTGTGTGTTGAAGTGATGGTCAATCTGCACATTACTCTCTTATTAATTAGATAGGAGAGAGGCCTGGTACATGGGTGGGTGACAGCTGGTTTGGCCTGAAGAATGTCCAGGATCAAGGTGGGGGTTGGTTCCTTTGAGGCATGGGTCAGACTGGCAGAGGGGCCTGTGGTGGTTTCCAGGCTGGCCACGCCCCTCAGTGACCCAAGTGGAGGCCCTGGGACCTGGGATTAAATTATCTTCTATAATTGAAACTTTGTAGCCTGGAGCAGAGCCAAGCCTTCTGCTTGCTCCATGGCGACAGCCATTTCCGTTTGGGTTTAAATTCTATAATTGAAACTTTGTAGCCTACAGTGGAGGCCTAGTTTCTAGGGCTGCAGAAGCTTGGCTTCCTCCATCCCCCAGGTAACCCTAGCCTCTTCTCTCTCCAGCTCCGTGGCTGCCACCATTTCTGTTGGGATTTATGTTTCTTCTATAATTGAAACTTTGTAGCATTGAGTGGAGGCCTAGGCCAGCAAGGGCAGGTGGAAAGCTTGGCTTCCTCCATTGCCAGGGAAACACAAGCCTCCCTCCTGCTCTCAGTGGCTGCAGCCATTTTGGTTGGGGTTAATTTGCTCCTGATTAGCTGATGGGTGTGGCTGTGGGCGTGGCTTGATCAGAGATACGGTCAATTTGCATATTATTCTTTTATGAGACAGGATGCTGTTGCATGTAGCTAGAACAGGTTTGCAGATTGTGCAGGATCTCAGGGAGTCACTAGGCTAGGGCGTGGCAAAGAGCTATGGCTGCCACTCAGCTGTTTCTGTGTCTCCAAGGCCCCACATCCCGTGCAGTGAACAGTGATTGCTGCGGGCGCCTCTGCAAGGGAGCCACCCTTACTTTCTGACCCGATGGCTGACCATCCAGCTTCTGCTTGTAGGAGTTTGGGTCGCCAGTGTCTCCCCAGAAACTTGAGTTCAGAGTAAGCAGGAGCCCGTTTCCCTTCAGAAAAAAAGCAGTCCCAAAGTCACCCGCTGCCAGCCTGGCTTCTGCACCTCAGCTTTTCAGCACTTGTGCACGTCCCAATGCTTCTCTCTCTTTCCTCCTAGTTGCAGAACTTCCACTCGGCCAGCTTTCCCGTGGTTCTGGGTGATAGTCGTTTTTGTCCTTTAGCTGCACTTTTGAAATTGTTGTGTGAGGCAGCAGTTTAGATGCTTACCTATGCTGCCATCTTGGCTTTTCTCGAGGCCTTACTTTATAAAGATTATCTGTGTTACATGTTATGAATTATTGTTCTGATGAAAGAATGTAGTAAGTATCTGCTTGAACCTTTTTCCAGTCATAGTTTATGGAAACATGCGTGATCCAAGTAAAGGGTCAGTTGGCCAGTAGTATTTCCATTCTGGCTTCTTTGTTAGTCCCATCAATATAAATAAACCAAGCAACTTCTTTATAAGTAATGTCCAGCCATGGTGAAGTCTTAGCAGAGATTTCGTGGTATAAATTGGTCTGAGAAGTAATGAGATAGAAAAAATTCTCATCTATAATAATAAAACTGTAATATGCTAATTAGACTGGACAGCCAAATGACTTCCAGGTGTCCTTCCACATGAAGCTTTGGCAAGTAGGGGCTGAGGCCAAGGCCGTTAGGAGCAATCAGGCAGGCAGACAGAGTTGTTAGGGGTGATCAGGCAGGTCAGCAGAGAGATTAGGATTGATCAGATAGGCCTGCGTGCTTAGGGGCAATGAGGTAGGCAGGCAGAGTGGGTAGGGGGGTGATCAGGCAGGCAAACGGTTAGCCAGCAGTCCCGGATTGGGAGAGTGATGTCTGACTGCCTGTTTAGGCCCGCAGGGATCCTTGCAGGATTGGGCCTAAACCGGCAGTTGGACATCCCCTGAAGGGTCCCTGATTGTGAGAGGGCACAGGCCAGGCTGAGGGATCCCCATCCCCTGTGCAAAAATTTTGTATAGCGGGCCTCTAGTAAAAAAATAAAGTGGTTTCTTCATTTGTACTTGGTGTGTCTTCAAATTTAACAGTTACACCTGAAATATTCGTATAATTTCCCAAGGCTGGTTAAATGTTTTGTTTTTTTTCTGTCCATTCTTCAAAATCACTTTCACTGTCAAGATACTATCAAATTTCTCCTTTGTCTTCCTGATGGTGTAATTTTAAGACTCATTACTATCTTCCAGCTGACTACCAAAGTCACTTGGTCAATCAGACTAAGTGTCTGCACATAATTCTCTATGACATTCTTCTCTGCTGTGATGCATCTTTTAAAAGACTTTTGCGGTAATATAAGATGGATGGAAAGGATTAGGATGTATTGCTTGTCACATCTATGGAAATACTTGACTCACAGGTTGAGAAAAAGACACAAGTTAACTTATGACAGGTCAGCAAGGTGTTAACATCCATTATATGGCAGTATGTACTAAAGAGGATAATCTGTTTCAACTATAAAGTTAATTTCTTTTGTAAACTCTTTTAATTGTTTCATTTATTACTTTATTTTTAAAAATTCTTAAGTTTGTAAACGCTCGAAAAACTTCACAGGACAAAAAAAATTGTTAAGCATAGTATAACTGATATAAATAAACAAAACACAAACTACTTTGGGGTAGTAGTTCAACTGAAAAGGATTCTATAGTTCCTTGAAAGGCCAGTTAAATGAAACTCAAAAGACAAGGCTGAAGCTTGAAAATACTTTGTTTGCCTTAAGTACAAACATGGGAATTATTAACACATCTAACGCAATAATTCTTATTCTTATATATTAGATTATTAGTTCCTTTGTGCAGGGTTCTTTTGTATATCCTTATTAGTGATTGTGTAGACAAATAAGAAACACTACCAACCAAAGATAACAAGGACCTGAACCCATTCAACAATTATTTATTGAGCATGCACCTTGGTCAGGGGAGCTTAGTTTAATTAGGAGAGATAAGATAGTACAAAAAAAAAAAAAGACAACCAAGCAAAGTAATTAGGTACAGCAAAAGTGCTATGTGAGTTGAGAAGAAAAGGATTATTTCTGGCTATGGGAAGCCTGAGGGATTTCATGAAGACAGTGGGTGACACCTAAGATGGAAAACCTGTGTTATGTTTGACAATAGGGAAGAGGCAGGGCATAAGGAGGTATAGGAACAATATGAGCAAAAGCACATTAGGTTCAGGTTATTCTGTAGATTATGTCAGGGGAGTAAGGAGAGCCAAGACTAATAGCCAATACTTTATACTGAGTTAATGAGTCTGGCCTTTCATTGGAAGACAGTGGCGATCCACCATGATGAGAGGAGAAGCACATTGAAATTAATCTAGTTGGTATGTATAAGAGATAAATTCTAGTGCATAGGGTGGGAGGTGATGTAATGTTAAACACAGCAACAGTCCAAGAGAAAGATTCTGAAGGACTTACTGAATTAGAGAAACATTAGGGAAAGGGAGAAACAAGAATTCAAGGTTGAACTGAAGTAAATGTGAAGCAAAGGGGAAAATTTGAATGGTTCATATTTTAAGCATGGTCTCTAGGCAAGCAAGACTCAAAATGCAAATATAAAACTGTAATTATGATGAAACTGAACTTTGAAGCAAAAAATTCCAGGACATCTCATCTTACAGGTAAGCCAGAATTACTTAATGCTAGAGCTGGAAGGTTAATCACAGATCATATGATTTCAACTCGCTCAATCCTCCTATATAATAAAAAGTTAGTATGTGCCCTGACCAGATTGGCTCAGTGGATAGAGAATCAACCTGTGGACTGAAGGGTCCCAAGTTCAATTCCAGTCAAGGGCATGTACTTTGATTGTGGGCACATCCCCAGTAGGTGTGCAGGAGGCAGCTGATCGTTATTTCTCTCCCATCAATGTTTCTAGCTCTCTCCCCCTCTCTGTAAAAATCAATAAAATATATATTTTTTAAAAGGCTAATATGCAAATTGTTCCCTTGGGAGTTCAACAGCTCGCTGTGACATCACTGACCACCAGGAGGCAGCGTGAAACAAAGGAAAACCCCAATAGGTCCTGATTGCTGGCTAGGCCTAGGGACCCTACCCATGTAGGGATATTGTGCACTGGGCCTCTAGTTTAAAGATGGGAAGGGGAAGGGGAAAGGAAAGGAGAAGGGGAAGGGGAAGGGAAAGGGGAAGGGAGAAAGGGAGAAAGGGAGAAAGGGAGAAAGGAAGAAATAAACAAACAAAACAAACTAGGTCTAGCAAGAGTAAAATGACTTCTCTAATTGCACTCAGCAAATCACAGCCAAGTGAAACCAGGAATACCCAGTCCAGGGCCTTTTGCACTGGAAAAGCCTGAGTTTTAACAGCTACAACCACCACCTCACCATTCTTTTCTCCAAGCCTTCCTAGGTACCATTCTTGCTATAGATAGAAATCCCTTTCCTCCCTTCTTCTACCAAGCCATACTATCTGTAGTCCTTTAACATGAAAAACTATTATCTACAAAATCTTTCTAGCTAAATGCCACTGTGCTGGTTCCTCCAGCAACTCCTTCGGCAGTGACTATGTTCACATTTCGACTGGTGTTCTGACCTTTTCCCCATCATTGTAATGAAGAGCATAATACCATTCTTGATTAAAGGCACCGAATCGTAGTCTGTACCAACTGATGTTTCCTAGTATTTTTAAAGAACAGAAGTACCACAGTGAGCTATGATAAAGGCCACATTTGAACAGATAAAAACTTAAATGGTGTTACCAAGGAGGGGACAGCAAAAAGTTTACCATACATCAGTGTGGAGGTATGCCACGATTCCTAGGAGCCATAGGATACATATGGATCACTTTTATTGTGTAGTAAACAATTTAAAACATTAACTTTACAAAACAATCCACACTGCAGAGCAAATTGAAAAATCTATATTATTATTATTTTTTTTTACCTGAGATTCCTTAAAAAGAAAAAAGAAGTCAATCTTGTAGGCACAAATTCAAACTATACTACTAATTCCGTGTCTATTTCCTGCTTCCCATCCACAGAGATTCTCTTCTGGTTTAGGTGGGAACTTAACTAGGACAATTCCCTTCTTACCAGTATTGCTTTCACCAGGGGCCAGTTCTAGCTGTTCAGTTTCTACCCATAATATTGTCCCTCTGAAGAGCAAAAATAAAATGTTACAGCAATAGTGTCACTTTTTTTCTAATCCTTAAAAGTAACACCTTAGTGTTATTTTTCATTCACCTCCTTTTCCATAAGCTGCTTATGGGAAACAAACATTCCTGTCTTCTTCTGAGGCCCTACATAAAATATTAGCACAGCAGTTAGGAAACAGCAGGTGGTCAAATTAAACACACACACACAGTTCTTCTAGAATATGCCAGACAACAGAGTTACAAAGAATGAATAAGAAAATCTCAATATTGTTACAGACGAATAGGAGGAGAGGAGGAAGAAAAGGAGGGAATGAGAAAGGGCTAACAATTTTTTTACTTATTTATTTTTATTGTGTTCACCGCTATCCCCACAACTAGAATAGTACATGATGCAGAGTAGACATTTAAATATTTCCTTGACTTTATAGCAAAGAATTATGAAACAATGTAATAAATGTATTAAATGTATAAAGTGGTATGGGGCAGGCTAGAGAAACTGAGGATAGTGGAATAAAACTTTGCCAAGGAGGTAAGATTTGCGCAGTTCTTTAACGGGAAGACTCTTACCTGGCAGATGCACAGTGAGGAAGAGTAAAACAGTGCAAGTTCACTGCATATGTATTAAGTACCAATTGGTCTCCCAAAAATGAAGACGGTGATTAGAGAATGATAGGAAGACAGGTCTATTTCTTGAGAATCTTCTCTGAAAACCACTCTAAAGAATGTGGATTTAAAAGTTTTTTTTTAAAATTTTAAATAAATCTTTATTGTTCAGATTATTACAATTGTTCCTCTTTCTTCCCCCCATAGTGCCCCTCCACCCAGGTCCCACCCCACCCTCTGCTCTTATCCCCCTCCCCCACTGTCCGCATCCATAGGTGAATGATTTTTGTCCAGTCTCTTCCTGCACCCCCCCCAACCCTTTTCCCACGAGAACTATCAGTCCACTCCCTCTCTATGCCCCTGATTCTATTATATTCACCAGTTTATTCTGTTCATCAGATTTTTTATTCACTTGGTTTTTAGATTCACTTTTTGGTAGATATGTATTTGTTGTTCATAATTTTTAACTTTACCTTTTTCTTCTTCCTCTTCTTAAAGAATACCTTTCAGCATTTCATATAATACTGGTTTTAACTTTTTCTTGTCTGTAAAGCTCTTTATCTGACCTTCAATTCTGAATGATAGCTTTGTTGGGTAGAGTAATCCTGGTTATAGGTTCTTGCTATTCATCACTTTGAATATTTCTTGCCACTACCATCTGGCCTGCATAGTTTCTGTTGAGAAATCAGCTGTCAATCATATGAATGCTCTCTTGTAGATAACTGTTTTTCTCTTGCTGCTTTTAAGATTGTCTCTTTGTCTTTTGCTCTTGGCATTTTAATTATGATGTGTCTTGGTGTGGTCCTCTTTGGATTCCGTTTGTTTGGGGTTCTCTGAGCTTCCTGGACTTGCTCAGCCTCCCCAGTTACCTAAGGTGGATACTCTTGGTGCACCCCTTTGTGGGCTGTGTGCACAGCCTTGTAGTTAAGCCTTGATTGTTGTTGGTATCACTGAGAGGAATTGACCTCCAGGCCAATTGGCTGTGAGGATCAGCTGTGTCTATGATGGGAGAACTTCTGTGCTGAGACACTCTTAAGAGAAAAGACTTGCTTCAGTGGGGCTTTGGTGCTCACTGAGTGTGCCTCCTGAGTGTGTCCCTTATGGACCAGAGGAGTTGTAAGCTGGATGGTCCTACTCTGACCTCTAGGTACACTGGCTCTTGGATCTCCAAAGAGGTGCTAATTTAGCCTCTGCCTGAGGCCACCCAGCAGGAGCTATGGACAGATCTGCAAATTCCTCTTCTTTGTTTGGGTTTTGGAGGTGCTCAGATGAGGCCCAGCTGTGAAGCAATGCAAGTTGCTGTGGGGCCTTCGACCTTCTTTTGGATGTTCTGGATCTCACTGATTCAGCTGCAGTTTGTTAGTTAAGTTTAGGATTCAAAGGACCAGACCATTCATATGCAAAAGCCTCTGCACTCAGCTTGGATGAGCCTCACGGTGGAGCAAACAGCTATGGCTTCTTGTCAGCCCTGCCCTAAGAGGCCCCTCGGTCTCAGTGTCCCATGGTAATCTGATAATTACTACAAGCACCTCTGAGTGAAAGCCGCCCTGGAGTTTTGCTCACTCCCAGACAGTCCAGTTTCTCCCCGTAGGAGTCTGGGTTCCCAGAGTCTCGCCCGGAACTGGAGTTCAGAGCAGTCGGGAGCTTTTGTCTCCCTCCCGATTGAGAAAGCTAGCTGAGTACTCAGTTGCCAGCCCTCTCTGCACGCACGCCTCTATACCTCTGTCTTTACCTCCGCAGCTCCTCTAAATCTCAGTGTGCTTTTCTCTTCCCTGCTAGTTGTAGAATTTCCACTCAGCCAGCCTTCTTGTGGTTCTGGATAATGTGTTTTGTCTATTAGTTGTATTTTTGAATTGTGTGAGGCAGCAGTTCAAGTGTTTACCTATGCCGCCATCTTGGTTTCTCCCTAAAGAATGTGGATTTTATTTCCATATGTAATCAAGCCTGAAAGCATAGAGTAAAACAATCAGATCTCGGTCTCAAAAAAGTAGTTCTGAGAGTAGTATGCAGAATTGATTGGGAGGGGTACTAGAGATGGGGACAAAGGTAGTAGCCTCAGAATTGCCTGGAAGCTTGCTGGAAGCATACCACCTCAGGCCCCACAACACTTAGGGAAACCAGAGTATGAATTTAACAAGAGTCCCATAATTGATATGCGTATATAGTTAGGGAGGTGCTCTTCTAAAAGTTAAGAACCTGCAATAAACAAAGCAACAACTGTGACAAAAAAGAGGGAAAGATTTGAGAACATGTGAAGAGGAATAAATGATGGTTTAATAACTGGAAGACATAAATATAATTACCAACAGAAATGAAATAATGCCATAGATCTAAAATGTGAGAAAATTCTAAAAAACAAAAAAAAACAAAAACCCTAACACCGTCAAAACCGGTTTGGCTCAATGGATAGAACGTTCACCTGAGGACTGAAAGGACCCGGGTTTAATTCCGGTCAATGGCATATACCTTGGTTGCGGGCACATCCCCAGTAGGGGGTGTGCAAGAGGCAGCTGCTCAATGTTTCTCTCTCATTGATGTTTCTGACTTTCTATCCCGCTCCCTTCCGCTCTGTAAAAAAATCAATAAAATATATATATTAAAAAAAAAACACACCACATTTCTGATATAAAGGCTGTGAATTAAACCCTTACATTGTAATACTGAATATACTGAGATGATAATTTTAATAACAGCTAAAGCCAAAGCCTGCTTTTTTGAAAAAACCAAAACAGCTGGGAAGAGAAGTCCCCACTAACTTCAAGCTGTAAAAACAACCAGAGATTGTGGCTAACATGAAGGCTGCTGAAGACCCAGGTGTTCCTCTTAAGGGGCTCACTCCCTCTGAGCTCCAGCATGGGGTCAAAGTCTCAGCGGGATCTAGTGATACATGAGAAGGAACTGTCCTATCTGACATTGGGACAGGAACTCACAGGTGGCTTTCTCTCAGGTAGGGGTGTTCACAGGGGTTCCCTTGCTAAGACCTCCTCCCATCAGAGAGCTGACTGGTAGCTACATCTGAGTTTCCATCAGCCTGGCTCACACTGCTTGCTTTGCCTTGGTGATTCCCTGGCTTCTCCATATGGACAGCCTGTTTTGGTTTCCTAAAACCTCTCAAACAAGCAGCAGCTGTTGACCGCATGCCCCATCCTATCTAATAAAGAGGGAATATGCTAATTGACCATCACAAAGATGGCTGCACCCACGGCTGAGGCCATAACGAGCAATCAGCAGGGACCTGAGGCTACTACCCCTCAATCAGGCAGGGCTTGACAGGGGACCTTAGGCCATGTCCCCCACCCTGGCATCAGGCTAGGGGAACTCAGGCCATGACTCCTGACTTGGCACCAGGCCGAGGGACCTCAGTCTGTGCCCCCTGCCCCGGCGTCAGGCCAGGGGACCCCAAGCCATGACCCCTGCCATGGTGCCAGGCCAGGGGACCTGAGGCCATGACCATGCCTGGTGGGGCTTGACAGGGGACCTCAAGGTGTGCTTCCCGTCCTGGTGCTGGGCTAGGGGACCTTAGGCCATGCCCCCCGCCAGGTGGGGTTTGACATGGGACCTCAGGCTGCCCCCCCCCATTCCAGCACCATGCCAAGGGACCTGAGGCTGCACCCCACTGCCTGGTGGGGCTTGACAGAGTACCTCAGGCCGTGCTCCCCACCCAGTGTGGCTTGATGGGGGACCTCAAGGTGCACCCCCAGTGCTGGGTCAGGGGTACTCAGGCCATGTCCCCCACTCAGCAGGGCTTGACGGGGGACCTGAAGCTGCACCCCCCTCCCAGTGCCGGGGTGAGGGACCTAAGGCTGTGCCCTCCTGCCTGGTGGGGCTTGACGGGGGACCTCAGGCTGTGTCCCCACCTGGCAGGGCTTGACGAGGGACCTCAAGGCACGCCCCTCACCCCATCTGGGGACGTCCAGCCATTCCCCGGGTCCTGGCACCAGGCCAGGGAACCTGAGGCTATGCCCTCTGTCCCACAAGGCTTGACAAGGATGGGACTAGCCTGGTCTGGATCTAGTCCAACAGGGGAAGGGGGGGTGGCTGGGTCTGGGTCTCACATGATTCTTGACTGAGTCCCCTTTTTAATGTGCACGAATTTCACGCACCGGGCCACTAGTATCTATCAATAATAGGTCCAAGACAGTGACTGACTTTGAACCTCCCAGAACCAGTGCACTTGGAGGACAGCTTCAGGCCATACCAGATTACAATTTTGCATACCCAAGAGGGACACACTCAAGAGGCAGGTTCAGTAAGCACCAAAGCCCCTCAGAAGCAAGTCCTGTTCTATAGGGGTATCTCCTGCCCAGTAGCTCTTCCACTGTAGTCAGAGCTGGTCCTCACAGCCAATTAGCCTCGTTATCAACTCCTCCCAGTGATGCCAATAGCAATCAAGGTTCAACTACAAGAAAGTCTACACAGGGATGCATGTAGAGTGCCCAGGAGACTGAGCCCTACAGGACACCTAATACACAAGGCAACTCTATCAAACCCAGGAGACATAGCAGCTTTACTAACACATAGAAACAAATACAGGGATGTAGTAAAAATGCAGAAACAAAGAAATATGTAAAAAATGAAAGGACAGAAGTCTCCAGAGTAAAACTAAATGAAATGGAAGAAAGCAATAGAATACAGAATTCAAAACAATCGTTATAAGGTGACTCGTGGATCTTAATGAGAGTTTCAAGGGAGTTAATCAGACTTTCAAGGATCTTAGAGAGAATGTCAAAGACATGAAAAAGGACCAGTCAGAAATTAAGCATACACTAACTGAAACAAAGAATAATTTACAGGGATCCACCAGGAGAGGACAGGATTCCGAGAATCAAATCAGCAATTTGGAATATGAGGAAGCAAGAAACACCCAATCGGAAGAGCAAAAAGAAGAGAATTAAAAAATATGAAGATACTGTATGGAGCCTCTGGGACATCTTCAAACATACTAATATTTGCATTATGAGGGTGCCAAAAGGAGCAGAGAGAGCAAGATATTGAAAGCCTATTTGAAGAAATAATGACAGCAAGCTTTCCCTACCTGGTGAAAGAACTAAACATACAAGTCCAGGAAGTTCAGAGAGTCCCAAACAAGAGGAATCCAAAAAGGCCCACACCAAGATACAATATAATTAAAATGCAGAAGGTTAAAAACAAAGAAATAACCTTAAACACAGTGAGAGAACGCTGGCTAGTTTCCTCAGTGGCTAGAGCACTGGCCTGGGGACTGAATGGTCCCAGGTTTAATTCTGGTCAAGGGCATATGAATGGGTTGCAGGCTCAACCCCCCAGTAGGGGGCGTGCAGGAGGCAGCTGATGAATGATTCTCTCTTATCATTGACATTTCTATGTCTCTCCCTCTACTTTCCCCTCTGAAATAATATATATATATATATGTTTTTAAAAAGCATTATGAGAAAAGCAGTTAATAAGAAAAGATAAAAGGTATGTACAATAAATATATATCTATCAACAACTGAATCTAAAAATCAAAATAAATAAGGAATCTAATGAGCTAAATAAACTGATGAATGAAATAGAACCAGAGATATGGAAACATGAAACAAACTGATGAATCTCAGAGGAAAAGGAGGAGGGGTTGGTGACAAGAGATTAACCAAAGAACTTATATGCATGTATGCATTACTTATGGACACAGACAATAGGGTAGTGAAAACCTGGGTGAAGGGGGATAATGGGCAGAAAAAAGGGGGACATCTGTAATACTCTCAACAATATCTAAAACAATTCTATACTAATAAAAAGACAATATGCTAATTAGACTGGACATCTTTCAGATATCTATTCGGATGTCCTTCCAGACAAAGCCATGCTGGCAGGAGCCCAGGCAGAAGCAGTTAGAGGTGATCAAGCCGGCAGGGGAGAGCAGTTAGGGGAATCAGGCCAGCAGGCAGGTGAGTGGTTAGGGGCCAATGGTCCTGGATTGTGAGAGGGATGTCCGACTGCTGGTTTAGGCTCCATCCCACAGAGATCAGGCCTAAATGGGAAGTCGGACATCCCCCGAGGGGTCCCTGATTGGAGAGGGTTCAGGCTGGGCTGAGGCAACTCCCCCGCCACTGTGCACAGATTTCATGCACTGGGTCTCTAGTAAATAAATAAAATCAGTATAATTTTTTATTATTGTTGCCAACAAGTTATCAAGTTGAATTACAGACAACTGGAGTTGGAAGCAAGACCTTCAGTGACAAAATAAAAACTAAGACCTACAAAGGTTAAGAGTGTCATGGCCAAAGATAAAATATCTTTAAATCCATATTTTATTTACATGTAAAGTATGAATTTTCACATTTGAAAATACTGACATTTTATCTATGGCAGTTGACAAGTCAAAAGTAGTAAGCCAAATCTGTAAATAGATTCTTTCAAAGTGTAAGAAATATTTATCTTAAAATGCATGTCTAATTACTCAATTACTTAAAATATTTTTATTGTTTCAGAGAGGAAGGGAGAAGGAGAGGGAGAGAGAGAAAGAAACACCAATGATGAGAGAGAATCATTGATTGGCTTCTGCATCCCCCTCTGCACTGGGGATCGAACCAGTAACCTGGGCATGTGCCCTGACTGGGAATCAAACTGTAATCTTCTGGTTCACAGGTCTTCGTTCAACCACTGAGTCACGCTGGCCAGACTAAATGATTAATTTGTAACAAATCTATATTAAATATAAGGTAGCTTTTTACTCCATATCTGGATTTTTAACAACTCTCATGGGTGCTGGGAGGCAGATTTGATGAGAGAGAAGCATGAAACTGATGATGGACTATGTCTGGATGCTATTTTCACACATGATGGATAGTACTTATAAATGAAGTGAAATATCCATAGATCAATGGCGAAATGTGTTATGAACCAAGAATTATGACTGACAAAAAATCTGTGCATCTGAGGTTTAAAAAGTAAAAACAAAGTTGTCTCATTACATATTCTGCCTGCCTTAGTACCAAGGTTTAATTGGCAATTCAACCACAGTTTTTTTTTTTTGTTTGTTTGTTTTTAAACATTCTCAGCAGAAATTTGGGGCTAATATTCCTGTCTTAATTTGAAAAAATATTATAAATGACCTGCCCAAAAATATTACCAATGATCTGTCCAACTGTGGTGTGGACGGGCTAAATGGAATTGGTAAAAATTTCTTCCCAGTGAACCTGGACTTGGCTTTTTCCAGAATAACTATCACTGTGCATTAGCAACTAGAGAAGACACAGAAGGTAAAATATCAAGGCTGTTGGATCAGCTCTTCTAAAGACAACTGAGCAGATTTGAATTGTCTCTCAATAAGTATTGAGAGGAACTCTGTGTCATTTAAAAAAGTAATTTAACCCCTTGCCCTTGTCTAACTATTTTAATGAGGCAATACAGAAACTCTTAAATTGGTAAGAAAATGGGACTCAAAATATAAAATTGCTCTTGAAATTTATTTCTATAATATTTAGCTTCATAAATCAGCTACCTAGTTAACCAACCAAAAAATAAGCAGGCCTATGGTAACTTGTGAGGTGACAAAGTTACCAGTGAATTTCCCCCTCTAGCAAATTCAATAAAGATCAGAACAAAGACTAGGTGATGCCTCCTCCCCTGACTCCACCACCCAGGCCAGAGCACAGCTTTTTCTCTTTCCCCTTAGTAACTGTTAACCCTTAGCAGCCTGTATCGAATGGATGGATAACCAAAGCACACTAATACAGGCCTGTTTTCACCACCATACAGTGAATATAGATTAGGAATGTTACAGAAAGATGGCCAAGAAGAAAAGAAATAGGAAAATAATATTAATTCTGCTGAACAGAATAACTGGATTATTAAACATTTTTTACTTTAATGGGTATGGAGCCAGATTTGCGAGATAAAAAGGTTCTGAAGATCTGTTTCACAACAATGCAAATATACTTAACAGTACTGAGTTGTAAACTTAAAAATGATTAAAATGGTAAATTTTATGTTATGTGTTTTTTAATTTAGAAAAAAACTCACATTAAAAGTATCTACTTCCAAGGGTTGTTGTAATAATTAAATGAGGTCACACTTTATAAAAGCTAGGGGAACCTGGCACCTAGTAAATGTTCTATAACACATTAATATTACAACTATTTCATCTACCTCCTCACAATGATAGTGTGAAGAGGGAAAAGTAACTACTAAAGAGATAAAAAGTGTTTCCCTCCCAAATTTGGAGGTTTCAGGACAATAAAAATTCATATTCTTTTAATATGTGGCCTACCATGTTCATGACCCAATAAAAACTATTTGGAGACCTAGGTTATTCAAAGCCTTATACTCACGCCTTCCATCCAGAGCTAAAGTCTTAGACTAAAAAAAAAGTCTAAAAAGCCCCCCCCTTCTCCCTTCTTTCTCTCCTCTCTTTGTATTTCCTTTTCACTGTGAGCACTGAGCTGTGAGAGCACAGAAACCTGAACTTTGCCAAGAAGTTCTGAGAAGGGGGATGTGTGCGCAGAAAAATCAGCAAATCAGTACTGAGAAGGGAGCCGACTACTGCTCTGCAGCTTTAGAGTAGCCAGGGGGAGTAACAGAATTTGCCCTCTGCAGCTGGCGTCACAGCTCATTAGAGAACACTGTTAAAAATCAATCCACCTCCCTCCATCCTCAAGAACAAGTAGTAGCAGTTGCTGGGAAAAGAACTCAGGACTGAGCAAAGGGAGCAACTCCAAACTGGCAGGTCATAGGGAGGAAGAGAATGGGGCCTTTAGCACATGCCATGAAAAAAAACAATTTTTCATTTTAAAAATTCCCAACTGCCCAATAAACGAAGACTGTCCCCAGACTGAAAACTGTCAAATGACACAGATAGAATATTACTAATTTCTTTTTTAAAAGTAGATTTTTATTGATTTCAGAGAGGAAGGAAGAGGGAGAAGACGGAGATAAAAACATCAGTGATGAGAGAGAATCACTGATTGGCTGCCTTCTGCATGCTCCCCCTGGGGATCCAGATGCAATCCTGGCATGAGCACAGACATCAAACTGTGATCTCCTAGTTCATAGGTCCAAGCTAAACCAGAGTCACACTAGCCACTTCACTTTTTCCTTCTTTCTCTCCCTTCCCTTCCTCTTGCATAAAGAGAGTAATGTATGTTGTATTTGATTTTAGAAAGCTACCAACTTTTTAATTTGCACAAGAACCAACTGCCATGTCAAGTGTCTCAGTCAAAGATGGGGGTGACTTCTGTATAGGACCCAGAACCTCACTTACATAAAGGTGCAAAGCAGGCGCTCTGAAGGATCAGCCCAGCTTCTAGCCAAGAAAGAACACCTGGAGTGTAGGCTTAGACTACATGAAGAAATGAGCATACTAGCCTCCAGAAGGCACCCCTGAATTTTGAAGCTGATGCTTTCTAACTTGGTATAAATTAATTTAATCCCAAAGGACCGCCTCTTGCCAATGTAGACTGTAAAATATAAATCAGTTTGAGTGGGTATAATGGTGAGAGACATTCTCAAAGGCCACTAGGTCTGTCTGTACTAATGCTCTGCTGCAACCACACCATTCCTCTTAACCTGGGACCCATGAAACAGCTGTGTCAGTGATTATAATGGTTATGTAAAAACATAAAGGAAACCAAAATAGCTCCTCCCCTCAAATATGACTGCTACCTTAAAATATCAGGCTAACTGAAAATACAAGTTACACCAATGAATGTGTAAATCTAGAAGAATATTATTTGCTAAAAATGTATAAATGACCAATGCTAGTAATAGAAGGCTTAGAAGTTTCATGGATCCTCTCCCAACAACAACAAAAAAAGGTCCAAAACAATTCCTGAGCACTGAAAAAGTTGGAAAGCTTCAACATGTTCAGTGAGGATAGTATTGGACAAGCATGGCCATGCAGAGAAGAAATCTGGAAAAGCAGGTTCTTGGCAGACCATACGCAGCCTCAGACACCAACCAGATTGAGTAATCTAGACTTCACTGCTTTGGCCTTCACAGTGTGTGTTCCTCAGACTCCACAAAATACAGGAACCACAAGGTAAAAATGGCACAGCCTCCTAGAAGTGTCGGTTTTACTTTGATTTTTTTGTGTGGAATGACATTTGTAACTTAAAACATTTTATAAATAAAAAAAAATAAAACAGGAGACTTCATCAGACAATTTATGTTTGGAATTTATGCAGACCATCACTCTAGACCTTAAATGTTACCCAGTTTTTATTCTCTGCCATTAGGAACTCAGTACTGGGTTACATGGAAATTATTTTCAGTACTGGGGAAACACTAAAGAACAGGGAATGTTTCTGAACAGAGAAAAAAAGAATAATCAAACTTGGCAGGTTAATCTAGATATGGTTTTCAGGATACATTTTATGGAGAGAGACTAGGGTGAGAAGATCCCTGACGTAGTCCAAGGAAGAAGTGATGGGCCAATACTAGAATGATGACAGTAGAAATGGGAAGGATAAAAAGCAAAAAGAGAATTTCAGAAATACAGTCAACAAGATTTTGCAACTAACAGTATGTGTTAAAAGAAGTAGGACAAGGAAATTTTAGGTAAGTTTAATTCTGCGCCCCCCCCCAAAAGATTACAACATAAACAAAAATAAAGATGATAAATGTTGAATAAGTGAAAGGTGGGAAGGGGATAGAGGCAATAAAGACTTGATGCTTGAAATAAGATCCTAAAAATAAGCTTCTAGAAGTTTAAGATGGGCATGACTGGCCCTGGCTGGTTTGGCTCAGTGAATAGAACAATCGGCCTGTGGACCAGAGTCCCGGATTTGATTGTGTCAAGGGCCAATACCTAGGCTGCAGGCTCCTCCCCGGGGTGGGCCCTGGTCAGAAACACATCGATATTTCTCTGTCTTTCCTTCTCTTCTGCTCTCTCTAAAAATCAATGAAAAAATATCCTTGGGTGAAGATTAAAAAATAATAATAAAGTGGCATATCTGATTGTATCCTGCTCTCGTGCATGAGAACAACAAAAATGTATATACACAGAAAACTCCATATGTAACTTTGATGTGTGTAGGGGGCTGAGGGTTGAGGTTCTTTTAACTAAATAAATTCAACCAGTTCACCATATTTTGGGGAATGTGACAGTGGGATATGACACAAGTGGAAAGACAACCCATGCATATGAATACATACTAAGTGCCACGCTCTGTGTTAAGTACAGGAAATGCAAAGAGGATGAGAATCCTATCCTCAAGTAACAAAAGACATAGAAAGGGGTACAGGAAAAAAACCTGATTACAATTCAATGTTATGATTAGGGCAGCAGAAAATGCTGCTGTGGAGATTAGCAAAAGCTGAACAATGAGTAGCACTCAGCCGGTACACACAAGGGAGCCAGTAAAAAGCAATGGTCTCAGCAAAATGTTGGTTACCTTTAAGAATGAAATGTTAAAAATGAAAATTTAATGATCTGCCCAGTGCCTCCATAGAGAAGTCATGTAATGTTCACAGAGAGAACGAAAAGAAATTAGCCAGTGGGAACAACCAGTCTAACAGATGAATGTATGATTCAAGATTTTCAGAAATGTCAGAATTCAATCTAAGAGAAGAAATCTGGAAAGGCAGGACTAACTAGGAATGACCAGGGTGTGATTATAACTAAGAAAATGATACCATTCATCTTTTAAAATGGTATAACCAAAAGTATCTGTATACTATTTATAACGGGAAAGATGTCCAAGGGAGTTTATAACTTCTCTATCCTGAGGGAGACACTGCGATGATCTTTGTTGGGAGGCAGCACTATGTAATCAGGCCTAGGAGAAATGATCCCCTCAAGACTAATTCATTCTCTTCTGATTCTCAGCTCGTTAATTAGTAAGTATTAAGGAAGGTGTTACGTGTGAAATGGCAGGTGTGAAAATAATGACCATAAAGGTTATCTACCCTGTTTTCAATATATAAAATGTCATTTT
This sequence comes from Antrozous pallidus, assembly GCA_027563665.1. Lineage (NCBI taxonomy): Eukaryota > Metazoa > Chordata > Mammalia > Chiroptera > Vespertilionidae > Antrozous > Antrozous pallidus. Next base: position 8,376,665 of record CM050513.1, read on the forward strand.
GAGGCTCTGGGCCTAATGACATCATTGAATTTTTGAAACTACAAAGGTGAGGACAAGAATTGTTGATCACAATTTAAGATAGAAATTAAATAAGGAGAATGCACAGAACAGTGAGGGAATGTCTCAGAAGAGCAGTTGGAAAACAACTAAGTATGCTTTTGTAGGGCTGAGGCAAAGATTATTCAGCAAATTCTTTCACAAATAAAGTTGGATGTAAATAGAGAGCAACTATTGAGCAACTATTTACATTCAACTTTATTTGTGAAAGAATAAAAACTATTTTTAGAGAGCAGTAATTAGAGAAGAGACAATAGCCTGAAATAACCCTAATCAGTGCCAGTTTTAGATGTTTACAAATGTCATTTAATTCAATCCACTTTACCAGGAGACAAGAACACTTTAAAATGATTCAGCATTTGCTTTGAGTGTGATATCAATTACAAGTCTTAATTGTCATTATAACAATCACTGGAAATAGTAATTTCTAAGTATTTATTTTGAATATACACCTATGGAGCAAATGAAAACCCCAACTATTTTATTAAATGAACAGGTACTTGTGACTTAGGAAAAATTTTCAGAAAACAAGCATCAGCATCAAAAGTAGATTCAAAACCCTCTAGAAAACTATATTCGAATGTTCAAAAGTGGTTCTAGTGATGATGGACAAATTATTTTTGGAAATAAGAACAGAAAAAAAGCAATTATTTCCAAATAAAAAGAAATTCAAGCGGGAGGTGGGGGGAGAGGTTGCAGCTCCTGCCCATGTGGCCCCCTGCAGCGGGCTCCTGTGGTGTTTGGCCTGTTTGTGAAGTGCTTCAAGTTGGTGCTGTTGGTCAGTTTCTGGTTCCCCACTCAGCCCCGCGATGCTGGTGCACCTCAGCAGGTGGCCCGGGCCTTTGAGCCTGCAGGAAGTGGATGAGGGGCCGAAGCACCTGGCTGCAGGTCAAATACTCTGGGGCAGAGGTCGATGACCTGGGCAAAGTGCTGACGCCCACCCAGGCTAAGAACAGGCCTTGATCCAAGTAAACTCTACACACTGGTCTTGACAGACCCAGATACTCCAAGCAGAAAAAACCCCAAGTTTAGGAAATGGCACCATATCCTGGTGGTCAATACGAAGGGCAACCACATCAGCAGTGGTACCATCCTCTGCTTATGTGAGCTTTGGGCCTCCTAAGGGCACAGGCCTTTACTGCATGTCTGGCTGGTTTACCAGTAGGCCAAGCCATTTAGTGTAACGAGCCCATTCTTAGCACCTGATCTGAAGACCACCGTGGCAAAGTCAAGGTGGCATCTTTCCGCAAAAAGTACAACCCGGGTCCCCAAGGGCCAGCATGTGTCACCAGGCGGAACGGGATGACTATGTGCAGAAGCTCTATGAGCACCTGGTGGGAAGTAGGGGAAAGCCAGGAGACAGACATCACCTGGGGGGGCCCAAGCAGTGTTCTCCAGTTCAGTGATGCATGTTGATTTCTTTTCTTCCTGTTCCCACTCTCACAGGTGAGACCTGAGCAGAGGGAGCTACAGGGTGACTTTTCCTTCTACTTGTCCTTTGTAATTATACAGGGTCACACACCTTAGATTTATGTTTTGATCAAATTTGAACTCCATTTTGGGGGCTATTTTGGTACTATGATGTGGTCATCAGATTGTTAATCCTATATTATAAAAGGCTAATATGCAAATTGACTGAAGGGCAGAACCACCGGTAGCTGACCACCTGAGGGCAGATGCTCAAGGCAGGAGCTGCGCCTGGTGGTCAGGGCGCTTCCACAGGTGGAGCACTGCTCAACCAGAAGCCAGCTCATGGCTGGCCAGTGCAGCAGAATTGGCAGGAGCATCTTGCACCTCCATGGCAGCACTAAGGATGTCTGACTGTGAGATGGTGGAGGCCAGGCTAAGAGAACCCCCCCCCCCCCAGTGCACAAATCTTGTGCACTAGGCCTCCAGTATAAGAATAACAACCCAGAATTTAAAGGAGTATCCTCTGAAGAGCAGTACTGGAAAAAGCAATCCAGAGAGTTCTTTTTCTGTTGAGCTACAGGGCTGGGTTATCTGAAATCCATTTGTCTGTGCCTGTTAAATTTATCATTCTTTGTTGATGCAACAAAAGCCAGTCTAGAGTTGCTAAATGTTGTGTTAATTCTGCTGTTTGCTTTCAGTTAATAAAAATAAAAACGTGTGGGAAAAAATTCAAATGTTTATGTACAATCGCTAAAATACATTTTCCAAATAGAAACTTGACTATTTGATCTATCAGTAAAAGTTTATACATCTATACTAATAGAGGAATATGCAAATTGCCTGGGATACCATCACAGTAACAGTAATGACCAGCAGGCTGTGTGAGGCAACTAAACCGGCAGGAGGGGCAGTTAGGGGTGATCAGGTCAGCAGGCAGAGGTGGTTAGGGGTGATCAAGCTGGTAGGCGTGGGGGCAGATAGGGGCGATCAGGTAGGTAAGCAGTTAGGAGCCAGCAGTCCTGGATTGTGAGAGAGATGTCTGACTGAGGGTTTAGGTCCATCCCCCCCCAGGGTCCCAGATTGGAGAGGGTGCAGGCTGGACTAATCCCCTGCCCAGTGTGAATTTTGTGCACCAGGCCTCTAGTACTATGATAAGTCTCCACTCCTCAAAAGTTTTATTACATCATCTCATTGGGAAGATGAGGTATTGCCTAAATTTAAGCATATGTGATAACTTGAATATGTCAGTACAATTAGGAAAGTAACTTTTGTAGTAGGAATAGCAACATGCAAAACTTATCAATAACTCACTTTAACAAAGGGAGTGACACCTAATAAAGGAAGAGACCATAACAATCTGGAAAAGCTACAGAGAGCAGAATTTTACGATGATCCTGTTTCTTCTAAAATGCAGTTTAACTTGGTTCATCATGTTTCTCAACAGATAAGAATCACTATCCACACCCCATCAGATTACTTTTATTTAAAAAATATATTTTAAAGATTTCAGAGAAGAAGGGGGAGAGAGATATAGAAACATCAATGATAAGAGGGAATCACTGAACAGCTGCCTCCAGCATACCCCCTCTACTGATCAAGCGTATAACTTGGGCAAGTGCCCAGCCTTGGAATCGAATCATGACCTCCTGGTTCATAGGTTGATGCTCACCCAATGAGCCACATCACCTGGGCTATTATTCCAGTTAGTAAATACATATTTTTATGGCTTATTAGGCTGCAGTCTAGAAGGCATCTTTATAATCTTCAGATCTATCCTCTTTGTTTTCTCTTTCATCTTCCCTAATTTTCCACAAAAATTGCACTAATTTTGTTTCTGATCATGTGGACTAGTGAAAGAAATAACGATATTTTCCAGTTAGGTTTAATCTACACCTGCAATGGGAAATGTCAACTTCATAGTAGGAAGGCGTTGATAGATAAGAAAAAAACAAACTTGTGAAGCTCCTTTAGTAAAGGACTCAGGATTTGAGTAAAGAATTTGACGAAAACAATTTGGAGGACAAAGTGTTCATTTATGTAGAAGATAAGGAAAGGAAAAAACAAAACCAAGAAAATAGGGTTGCCAGGAGATTGTAAAAAAATATTACATTTTGTTATATAATATACTTTGTAGAATACTGCAAAATTCTGATGACATTAATACATGGAAGACACTGATATCTCTAGGATAGGCCAGAACATTAAAAAACTGTCGGAAAGCACTGTATCATAAACTCACATAAGACCTTTATTCCTCAAAAGTATAATGAGCATAAAATACATGCTGGTAGTTACCAAAATTAACTGGGCATGGTAAAAGAAATCTGAGAGCAAAGATATTTTTGTCAAACCTTGAGTCTTTAAGTAGATGCAGCAGAGTTATCAATTACAATATATGGTCAAGTCTCTCACAACTTAAATTTTAAAACAAATGATGTGGATGCCTTTCAAAACACGGTAAGTCAAGAAATTTATCAGTTGGTCTTAAGTAATGAAAATCCTAATTATTTACCTCAAACTGATGAAACACTAGTTCACTTGCAGTTAAACTATTCACAAAAATAGCCAAAAAAAATTACTGTGCAAAATATTATTGCCAATAGTAGTGATGCAAATAAATTTTCATTCCCATCATTCTATTATAACCAAGTCAACTTTAATGAACTGTTCTCAGCCCTCATCACACCACACTTAAAGCACCATTTAAATTAGTTGATTATCTTCTCTATCTTAAAACCCTTTTTTCTCTTGGCTTTAGAACACTTAACATACCTCACTGGAATTCCTTTTCAATCTTCACTGATTTCTCCCTATCACTTCTAATTCTGATTTTTAAATATTTATTGTTCAGAATATTACAGATGTCTCTGCCTCCCTTTAATTCCCCCATTCCTCCCCTCCAACCAGTTCTCATCCCACCCCAGAACTTAATCACCCTATTGTCTATATCCATTTGGTAATGCATACATGAATAGATGTTTGGTTAATCTCTTCCCACCCTTCTCCCCTCTATCCTTTAAGATTCATCAGACTATTCCATGTTTCTATGGCTCTGGTTATAGTTTCTTCATTAGTTTATTTTTTCCTTATATTTCTTGTTCATTTACTTTGGTTTTTAAATTCTATTTTTAAAAAATAAATCTTTATTGTTCAGATTATTAGTTGTTCCTCTTCCTCTCCCCCTATTCCAACCCCACCCTCTGCCTTACCCGCCTCCCCCACCACTGTCCTCATCCCACAGGTACGATTTTTGCCCAGTCTCTTCCCGCATCTCCCACAAACCATTCCCCCTAAGAATTATCAGTCCACTCCCTTTCTATGCTTCTGATTCTATTATATTCACCAGTTTATTCTGTTCATCAGATTTTTTATTCACTTGATTTTTTAGATTCAACTTGTTGATATGTATTTGTTGTCACTTTGTTGTTCATAATTTTTATCTTTACCTTTTTCTTCCTGTTCTTAGAGAATACCCTTCAGCATTTCATAGAATACTAGTTTGGTGATAACGAACTCCTTTAATTTTTTCTTGTCTGTAAAGATCTTTATCTGACCTTTAATTCTAAATCAGAACTTTGCTGGGTAGAGTAATCTTGATGGTAGTTCCTCGCTATTCATCACTTTTGAGTATTTCTTGCCACTCCCTTCTGGCCTGCAAAGTTTCTGTAGAGAAATCAGCTGACAGTCATTTGGGTGTCATCTTGTAGTATTAACTGCTTTTCTCTTGCTGCTTTTAAGATTCTCTCTTTGTCTTTAAATCTTGGCATTTTAATTATGATGTATCTTGGGGTGGGCCTCTTTGGGTTCATTGTTTGGGTTCTCTGTGCTTCCTGGACATGTACCAGGTAAGTCTATTTCTTTTACCAGGTAGGGAAAGCTTTCTGTGATTACTTTTTCAAATAGGTTTTCAATATCTTGCTCTCTTTCTTCTTCTGGCACCCCATAATGCAAATGTTGATATGGTTGAAGTCATCCCAGAGGCTCCTTACACTATCTTCATATTTTTGTATTCTTTTTTTCTTTTTTGTTCTTCTGACTGGGTGTTCTTTTGCTTCCTCATATTCCAAATTGTTGATTTGATTCTTGGAAGCCCCTACTCTACTGATGAATCCCTGTAAATTATTCTTTGTTTCAGTTAGTATATGCTTAATTTCTGACTGGTCCTTTTTCATGTCTTTGACATTCTCACAAAGATCCTTGAAAGTCTCACTTATTCCCCTGATGCTCTCATTAAGATCATTGACTAACCTTAAAACCATTGTTTTGAACTCTGTATCCAGTAGTTTCCTTGCTTCAATTTCTTTCATTTGTAACGTTTTCTTTTTTTTTGTCTCCACATTTTGGCTGCTTCCCTGTGTTTGTTTCTATGTATTAAGTAGAACTGCTATGTTTCCTGGAATTGGTAGGATGGCCTTGTATTAGGTGTCCTCCTGTAGTACACTGGCTCTAGGGTCTCCTAGGAGGGGCAAGGTAAGCCACTGCCTAGGGAAACTATGCTGGAGCTATAGAGAGATCTGCAGATAGCTGCTACTTGTATTGGGCTAGGAAGTGTCCAGATGAGGCCCAGCTGTGAACCAAGGCAGGTTGGCACTAGTGCCAGGTCTTGGGCCTTTCATTGATAGGTTTGGGCACACTGTCACAGGCCGTTGATTGATTGAGAGATTTTAGAAAGTCTAAAACCTAGATCAGGACAGGCCATGTATATGGAAAAGCCCCTGCAAACAGCTTGGGTGGGGTGCAAATTGGATGTTGCAGCATCTCAGCGAACAGTGTGGGTCATGCTGATAAAAACTTAGATATGGCTGCCAGTCAGCTCTACAATGCAGGGAGGTCCCAGCACAATAACAATGACCCCTTTGAGCACCCTATCTGGGAGAAAGCTGTCCCTAAGTTCTTACCCTCATGCTGGACAGTACAGTTACTCCCCTATTTCCCTGGATTTCCCCAAAGCTGCCTCCCAGTACTGGAACATGGAGGAAGTGAGATCCTGTTAGTTTGTGCACAGGCCCTTTAAGAGGAACACCTGGGATGACAGCAGCCACAATCCCGCTGGTATTTACAGCCAAGTTAAGGGGACTTTTATTTCTAGCTCTGCAATGCTGTGGTAGGGGTCTGGTATGTGCTTAGGATCACCTGCTTCTCTCAGGAGGCTTACTTACTTCTTTAGTTGTAGCACTTCCATTCAGCCAGATTTTAGAAGATTCTGAATGATAGTAGTTCTGTATTTTTGTAATTTTGATGTAGTTGTGGCAGCAGTTAGGACATGCATTTACCTAACTGCAATCTTGTGTCCTTTTCTTCTAATTCTTAATGAGAGAGAATACCTCTGGGCTCAGTCCCTGAACTTCCTATATTAACTGTCCTTGCAAATCTGCATCCCCTACCGTGATGAATTAATTCTCTAATTTGTACTTCTAGACTTCTTAGAATTCCAAAGTTGGTTTTCTAAACAGAGAACTGGTTACCTCACCACTGAGTGTCAAACAGGCATAATAAATGTAACATAACCAAACGTGACTTTCTAATTTCACCTCCTTATACTTGCTTCTACTCACACCTTCCCAGTATCAATAAATGGCATCTTCTTTCAGTTGCTTCATCAGAACACTGTTTAATCATTGTTGACTCTTTTCTTTCCATTTCATTTCACATCCAAACCATTAACAAATGTTGTTTATTCTAACTTCAAACCACATACAGAAACCAACGTATCTTCTCACTGCCCTCTCAACTACCCACTGTCTAAGCATAAACTATTTAATAGCTCCTCAATAAACTGCCTGCTACTATCCTTGCCAGAAGATATTAACAGCCAGTGGACCTTTTAAACTTTTGTCAAATAGTGTTTAAGACAATGATTCAACTATGATACCACTGATTAAGATATTAAGAGTGGTCTGGCCAGTGTCACTCAGTGGTTGAGCATCAACCTATGAACCAGGAGGTCACTGTTCAATACCCAGTCAGGAGACATGCTTATCCCCAGTGTGGGGCGTGCAGGAGTCAGCTGATCAATGATTCTCTCTCATCAGTGATGTTCTATGTCTTTCCCCTTCCTCTCTAAAAATCAATAAAAAATATTTTTAAGAAACCATCACCTATGATGGTGACTTTGTCATAAAAATAAAATAAATAAACGGAGAATATGATTAGAGACAGATTCTGGGCAAGAAACTGAAACATGAACCATGCATTAACAACCTTCACTGACTCTTCTCAAGGGGTCTAAATGAGGGAAGAACTATCAATGTTGACTCGAAGTTACAAGTGTAAACAGGTAAGCATCACAGGTCAAGATTTACTGAAGAAACTAGATTTGCCTTCTGGGCTGGAGGAAGAGGGAGTGTCTATAAAATAAATGTGCTGACCTAATAAGTAACTTTGGAAATGAGTTAAATCTTTGAGATTAACCAGTTAACTGCCACGCATCCAAGATGGAAACCATCCCCACATGCCACGATATTTTGAATTTAATTTAAAAAATAAATGTGAAATGAATGTTACAAAAATAAATATATTTCAATTTGGGTGCTCTTGACTATTTTCAGCTATAAATTCTCATGAAAAATGATTTTAAAGTTGGTTAGGGCTGACACTTATTGAAAACATTTTTTTTAGACACGCGTGGTGTGTGGGAAAGGTCCACCGCTTGTGTCTACACAAGCTGATGGCATACAATGAGTTAAAAGGCAAAAGACACTATGCAGAAGAACTTACTATCGTTGATAAAGTTATTTCCTAGGAGGATATTGTTGAAGCTGCCCATTGCCTTCACTAGCAGAGAGACTTGGCAAGGAACCTGGAAGGCTGGTCAACCTTGAGATCTGGAAGGTCAGAGCTTTGTACTCACTATTTAGTCCAGACAATGGTAGCAAAAGCAACTTCCACCTTTTAGTCTTATGTAAATCTTGCTGCTGGGCTATCACCAAGCTGTTATTGGAATTGCCTGCCTAAGGGGTATGGGTATACCCCAGATCTCAATAAAAAGGATGGAAAGGCCAGAGCAAAGCATAGTTCTCTCTTGGGCTTCTACCTGGCCCCCAATTTCCTAATTAATATTTTCTTGTCTAGTTTCTTTCATTTGTGTGTGGCCTCCTCCAGAACCCAATCCCTGAACCCCATGGGACGTGGCATGGAGTTCAGGGAGAGGATCTTATTTGCAGGATATGGCTTAATAGTTCTTATACTGCTATATTGTATGCATGTATACTTCAAACGAACAGCCACTTTTCTCACAACTGGAGTAGGAATTTACAGGGGGGAAGGCTAGAATAACCTATGAAGTAAGGAAACAGAGCTACTTGGAGAATGTCTCATTGCAGGACTGGGACAGCAAATATATAAGATGAGCCTGGAATCTCGTTTACTGTGTGAAAATAAGGAAGTGCTAAAAAAAATTACAAACACAAAACAAAAGACGCCCCCTGCCCCCATAGGCAACTCAAAAAACTCCCAATGGGCAAAACTGGAATAATTTTAATAACAAAATCAACACACATATAAATTATCCTATCTAATAAGAGTAATATGCAGATTAACCATCACTGCTACACCCATAATCCAAGCCCACCAGCCAATCAGGAGCAAGTATGCAAATCAACCCAACCAAGAAGGTTGCAGCCACAGAACAAGCAAGAGGCTTAGATTTCCCTGACAATGGAGGAAGCCAAGCTTTCTGCACACCTTGGTGGGCTCAGGCCTCCACTCAATGCTACAAAGTTTCAATTATAGAATCCCAAAAGAAAGGGCGACAGCCAGAGAGCAGGAGAGAGGAGGCGGCTAAAGTTGCCCCTGGCGATAGAAGAAGCCAAGCTTTCTGTAGCCCTGGCCCGCCTCGGCCTCTGCTTAAGGCTACAAAGTTTCAGTTATACAAGGTAAATATCCCAAGAGAAATGGCTGTGGCCACGGAGCGAGTAGGAGGCTTGGCTTCACTCTAGGCTACAAAGTTTCAATTGTAGACATAGATTAATCCCAGATACCAGAGCCTCTGCTTGGGTTGCTGGGGGGACGTGGCCGGCCTGCAAACCTCCACAGGCCCCTCGCCCACCCCATAACTTCAGGGTGCAAATACCAGCAGAGATTGTGGCTGAGTGAAAGAGGTTGCTAGAGACCCAGGCAGTTACTCTTAAAGTGCTGATTCATGAACTTGACTCCTTCTGAGCTCCAGTGCTGGGACATCAGATTGGGGAATGGAGGGAAATATAGGAAGGAACTGGATTGTCTGGCATCAGAGCAAGAACTTGGAGGCAGCTTTCTACAAGACAGAAAGTGATCGAGGGATCAGTGTTCCTATCCTAAGACTGCCCACATCGCAGAACTGACTAGTAGCCATATCTGAGCTTCCATCAGTGTGGTTTAACACTGTTCATTCCACCAAGGTAATTCCCTAAGACCCCTGCCCCATCCACCTTGTAGCCAACCCAAGCTGTTTGTAGAGGCTTTTCCATATGAATGGCCTGTCCTGGCTCAGGCTTCAAAATTTCCTAATATCTCTCAAAAAAGCATACGCTGACATCAGCTAGACCTGGCACTGGCAGCAGCCTGCCTTGATTCACAGCTTGGAATCGTAAGGACACTTCCAAGCCCAACACAAGTAGCAGCCATCTGCAGATGGCTTTGTAGCTCCTGCCTGGTGTCCCAGAGACAGTGCACCAAGGGGACAGCTTCACACCATACCAGATTATAACTCCACATACCCATGAGTGACACACTCAAGGGGCAGACATACTGAACACCAAAGTCTGACAGAAGTAAGTCCTGATCTATTGGGGCATGTCCTGCACAGCAGCTCTTCTACTGCAGTTGCAACTAGTCCTCACTGCCACTGGCCTGGAGGTCAACTCCTTCCAGTGACACCAACAACAATCAAGGCTCAACGACAATAAAACTGTGCTACTTAGCCCACACAGAGGCACATCTAGAGTGTTCAGTTCATGTGACTGGGGAGGCTAAGCCACTGGGCCCTATAGGACACCTACTGCACAAGGCCATTCTACAAATTCCAGGAAACATAGCCACTATACCTAATACATAGAAACAAACACAGGGAAGTAGTCAAAATGTGGAGACACACATGATGCAAGTGAAGAAATCTCGCCTGCTCCACCCCACAAAAAAACACACCACCCCATCTAAATAAAATGGAAGCAAACAAACTGATACTGAATTCAAAACAATGGTTATAAGGTTGCTCCAGGATATTAATGAGAGTTTCAAGGGACTTAGTGAGACTTTCAAGGATCTTAGCAAGAATTTCAAAGATATAATAAAGTCAGAAATTAAGCATGCAGTAATTGAAATAAAGAATAAGTTACAGGGATTCAACAGTAAAGGGATTGAATAAAAAAACGATTTGGAGAATATGAAGAAGCAAAAAACACCCAATCAGAAGAGCAAAAAGAAAAAAAGAATCCAAAAATATGAAGACAGTGTCAGGAGCCCCTGGGACACCTTCAAATGTACCAACATTCACATGATGGGGGTGCCAGAAGAAGAGAGCATGCAAGATATTGAAAATCTTTTTTGAAGAAATAATGACAAGAGAGCTTCTCCCTACCTAGTGAAAGAATAGACTTCCATGTCCAAGAAGTGACAACAGCAAGGAGGGTTCAACTACAACAGGAGGGGGTACAAAAACCACACAGGTGGGGAGGAGCACCTGCAGTGCCCAGGTTGGGAGCTTGGGTAATTGAGAAGGCTGTGCCGCTGAGCACTGCAGGATACCTACTACATAAGGCTACTCTAGCAAACCAGGGAGACCCAGCAGCTCTATCCAATACATAGAAACAAATACAGAGAAGCAGCCAAAATGAGAAGAGAAAGAAAAATGTCAATAGAACAAAACTCTAGAAAAAGGACTAAACAATATGGTGTGAAACAATCTACGAGATACAGAGTTCAAAACACTGATTATAAGGTTGCTCAATGACCTTTGGGGAAGAGTAGAGGAACTTAGTGAGAACTTCAACAGTGAGATAGAAAAAAATGTAGATAGGAAATACAAAGAACCAGTCGAAAATAAGAAATACATGAACTGAAATAAAGAATATATTATAAGGTATCAATAGTAGAGTAAGGGAAAGGATCAAATCAACAATTTGGAAGATAAGGAAGCAATAAATACCAATCAAAATAGCAAAAAATATGAATATTGTCTAAGGAACCACTAGGACAACTTAAAGCATTCCAACATTCCCATCAAGGGGTAGCTGGAAAGAGAAGAAAAAAGAACAGGAAATTGAACACATATTTAAAAAAACAAAGAAACAACAACAACACCGGCCCTAACTTTATTAAGGAAATAGTTATTCAAGAGCAGGAACAGCAGAAAGTCCCAAACAAGATGCACTCAAGAGGCCCACACCAACGAACAACATAATTAAAATGGCAAATAGGGTAAAGACAGAGAAACTTAGAAGCAGCAAGAAAAAAGCAGTTAGCACCTACAAGTTAGCGCCCATAAAAATGTCAGAAGATTTCTCAACAGACGTTTGATAGGACAGTAGAGATAGGCACAATATATTTAAAGTTATAAAAAGCAAGGATCTAAAACCAGATTACTCTACCCAGCAAAGCTATCATTTGGAATTAAATTCAAAGGACAAATAAAGAGCTTCACAGAGAAGAAAAAGCTAAAAGAGTTCTTCACCACCAAACCAGTATTATAAAAAAACATGAAAGGGTCTTCTTCAAGAAGGTGGGGGAAAAGGAAGTCAAACCTGATCTGAAGATTCTCCTTTAAACCTGCTTTCCCAAGAGTGATGATTCATGGAGAGACAGTGTAACAGACAGGTAGCAGAGCCAATGGGGCAGCTGGCTGGAAGATTCTAAGGAGTTGGAGCAAATGGTGAAAACGGGAGGTGTCATTTGGAGCAGTTGGGAAAGGGAGGTTTCTCCATGAGCAGAGGCCTTAAGTAGAAGGGGAGAAAAAGTGGGACTTCAGAACTGTGGCAACAAGATGCAGGGACATAGGTTGTCCACACAGGATCCATTTCTGGAAAACTCATTTGCCGCAGTGAGAACCTAGCCTGCAGGTCACGGTTCAGCAGCGTTATTGTAGATTTGGCCCTTTAATTTGAGCTAATTGGGATTTGGCCAAACAACTGATACATTAAAGGAAGAAAAGCAAGAGTGGTGGGCTTAGACACCAGCCATTTCATTCCAGAGAGTTCTCAGGTAAGAGTAGGGGCCTACCGTGGCTTCCAACTTTCTCGCCTGTCATCTCCAGGCCATGAGCTTGGAAGCAGGTAGAGTCCAAAGTTCAGGCTGTCTGGTCAGACAATGGTTAAGTGTAGTGCCTCCATTTACTTAGCTATATTACTGTGGGGGAGCTACTTAATTATTATTCTAAATCTCAGTTTTCTTATCTGGAAATTGAGAATATTTATCTCAGGAGGTTATTCTAAGAAATGAAATAATCAGTGCATACTTGTTTATTGATAGCAAAACGCTCATGATATGCATTGTTTCTCCATTGTCCCCTCTAGTCATTTATGAGAGGATAAACACTTACAATTACTCAAATTAAGCTAGTAAAAAAATGTAAATTGTTTAACCCTTCTGTAAATGTATTTAAACTACCAACAGCTTGCCATAGATAGGCAGTCAATAAGTAGTTGTAGTTAGTTTTTTTATTATTATTACTGGTGCACAGTGGTGGTATTAGTGGTGGTGGTGGTGTCCCTGATCCCAGCCTGAACCTTCTCCAATCTGGGATTCCTCAGGGGATGTCCTACTGCTAGTTTAGGCCTGAAACCAGCAGTCGGACATCTCTCTTGCAATCCGGGACTGCTGGCTCCTAATCATTCACCTGCCTGCCTTCCTGATTGCCCCTAACCACTCTGCATGCTGGCTTGCTCACTCCCAACGTCTCCCCACCCTCCCTGCTGGCCTGATCACTCCCAACTGCCCTCCTCTCTTGGCCATTAACTTCCTCTACCTTGGCCCCACCACCATGACTTTGTCCAGAAGAATGTCCAGAAAGTCTCCTGAAAGGTCTCCCAGTCTAATTACCCTTTTATTAATATAGATTATTAGTATAGATAGAGGCCTGGTGCATGGGTGGGGGCTGCCTTGAGGGGTGGGGCAGGCTGGGTGAGGGGCCTGTAGTGGTTTGCAGGCTGGCCATGCCCCCATTGGGGTGGGGGTCCCCACTGGGGTTCCTTGGCCAGCTTAGGTGAGGAGCTGATGGCTGTTTGCAGGCCCCTCCCTTGATGGCTGGCCAGGGCCACCCAAGCCTCCCACTCGCTCCAGCCTAATCCGTGGCTGCCACCCACAGGCTCCTCGTTCAGTGGCTGGTCCATGTGGGTGGGAATCTTGACCCAAGCCTCCTTCCTGCTCCGACTGGCTTCATGATTCCTGCCATCTTTGTCCTGCTAATTTGCATATTCACTCCTGACTGGCTGTGGGCATCACAGAGTGACGGGTCCATTACCATGTTTCTCTCTTCTTAGTATAGATGATAAAGTATGTGGAAGAAAGAAAAAGGTATACTTTACTCCTTTTCTCTGGAGTCTTAGGAAATTTTGTGGCAAAGATACAAAGTTATAAAGATTGATGCAGAGCCTCTTGAGCAACCAGACACAATATTAAATTCATTTACTTACTCCTTATTTTTTTCATTTATATAAAGTCTAATTAGGTCCTTATTACATGTGATGGTCTATCCTGGATGATATGGGCATTGTAAATGTGAGCAAAGTGTGAATCCTGACCTCCAGAAACTTATAATCTGGTAGGAGAGATGAGATATACACGTATTATAATGTGGGCATGTCCACAGGTGAATAGCCTTTAACATAGGCTGAGACCTAGAAAAAGGAAAAACTATCCCATGAGTCTACAAACACTGAGTGCTGATGACAGATCTAAAACTTGAGCAGGCTTTTCAGATGTGTTTAGGATTCCTCGTACCTGCTCTCATGTGCTGACCCTGCTATCTCTCTCCTTCCCTTCCTGAGGTGTGGTTGCCGCTCTCCTGGTCTCAGATTACAAGGTCCCCTGAGAAGCTGAGCAGATGGCTGCAGCGGCAGTGGCAGGACTGATTCCTGTGCTACACTCCGTGGCCGGTGACAAATCTGGCTACTATATCGGGCGGCAGCTGTGGTTTGGCTTCATTGCCGTGTATGGAGTGGTGGTATATGTGGTCCGCATGCCCTGGTCCTCAATCCATGAAGATTTCTGGTGCCATGGCAACATCACCTATCCTTGCTTGATTGAGTGCTTTGAAAACAGTTTTAGCAGTCCTGTAGTGGGAATTTGGTACTTTTTTTTCTTTATCTTCTTAGCTCTCTTCTTCCTCATGGAATTCTTCATGGCTCAGATTCGGCATAAGCAATTCAAGGTCAAGTCAGTGGAGTCATTAGCAGGTGAGGTGGAGGAGGGCTCCATGGTGGGAATCCAGGAGCATGCCCCCTCTCCGAAGAAGTCCATCCTGAATTTCCACCAGGAGAAGATGCTTTTGGTTTTGTACCTCCTTTACTTCCTTCTGCAGGTTGGCACGCAGTGTGTGTTTTTGTTCATTCTCATGAACCAACACCTGCCACTGGTAAACCAAGCCATTATCCACTGCAGAACTGATAGCTGCCCCGGACCCTACCTCTGCCTGATCAGGGGAACCATGGAGAAGCGGATGTCCATCTACACCCTCATCACCTTGTCCCTCATGATCATCCTCTTCTGCTGCGGTTTCTTCGTGTATAGTATCCATCATTATCTGTTAAAGGGGCATGCAAGTGCTAAGTTTCTATTTGAATGATATTTGGAAGTTCTGAGAGCCTTGCCTCCTTCACACTTGGAAGTTTGTGTTCCTTTAAATATTGTGTCTGAGGGAGGGCCTCCTTCTGTAAATCTTAGCTTTCCTCCTTTATAAAATAAACATCTGTTGTTCTGGTTTTCTCTCTCCACAGCCAGGCTGTCATGTTGTCTAACTAACTGTGGGGGTGGATGGAACACAATTGGCAACATTTTATTGTTCTTTCAAAAATGTCATCTAATCTGGTCCTCACCAGAAGCTGTGACGCTGAACTTGCCACTTCATTTTTCCAGTTATCTTTATATCAAGATGAGTTTCCATTGTCTTACAACAATGAGTTGTAAAGAGCCAGAGGGGATTGAATGACTTATCCTCTTGCGCGCCACCCCTCCCCATTTAGTTGTAAATAAAAAGGAGGTAATTTTTCTGCACAGGAAACTTTCCTCAGCAGAACCTGCAGTGCCGATTCCCCATGCTCCTAGACATGAGGCCAGTCTTGCTACCTCACTTGAGTCTCCCAGTGAGGACTGAATAAACTTGAATGAGTCCTACTAAGGAGAGTATATGTGTGGCCAGGTGGGAATATTTGGTGGAAGCAATGTACTAGGTCTGATTGTGCCCAGAAAGGTGTCTATTTCAGACCTGACCTCTCTATTTTGAGAAATGTTGGAGCCCAGCTCCGGTCCACATATAAGTTACTAATCTTGCCTTGGGGCTCCTGGCCTGTAAGCACAGTGTCAGGTGGCCTTTCCTGAGGCTGACTGTGGCAGATAGACTCCAAGGTGGCCACCCTAATTTTCTGCCTCCTGGTGTCCCTGCCTTTGCATAATCCCTCCCTTCTGAGTGCAGATGGAAACTGAAAGGTTGTCATTTCTATGATTATTGAAAGGAGTTAAAGCAGAATTAGTAGATAGGGTAAGGGGTGGAAGGAGGAGGAATTGTGGAGCTAGCTGAAACAAACAAAAAGTGTGTTTTGCAGGAAGCAATATGGCAGAAAAACAGAGTGTTTAGAAACAAGGATGTTTTTCTTAATGTTGCACAAAGGCCAGGAACTAATCAGTGAATGGCATAGATAGACAAAGAGCGGGCCTTTAGCAGATATAAGGGGAAGAGCAGAATGCTTCTGGGGTAACCCACTTGAATCTCCCTCCCAAGCGGGGAGCCTGTGTTTATTTGCCGAGTCATTCTTTGAAACCGTGACAGGAGACCCAGAGAAAAAGCCCTGCATTCCTGCTCACCAGTTCTGCTATCATTACGTCGTATTATGTAGAACTCCATTTTAGCTGGCTAGAGCAAAAGAATCACTTGGTGGCTTTGAAAGGAGTGTGTCTCCATATTATGAGTGCATCTACGGAGACAGCTGCATAGCAAGGAATTGCAGGCAACCTCTTAAGGGCTGAGAGTGGCCCCCAGCTGATAGCCTCACTCAGTTGATAGCCAGCATGAAAATGGGGCCTTCAGTCATGCAGAGGTATTTAATTCTGCCAACAACTTAAATGAATTTTAAAGTGGTTTCTTCCTCAGTCAGGTCTGCAAATGAGAACACAGCCCAGCTTATCTAGGATTTTGTTTATGTGAGACCAGGAGTAGACTACACCTGGCTGGGCTCCTGATCCACAGAAACGGTGAGGTAATATATTTGCATGAAGGCCTGGGCTGGGGGTGCAGCGGCAGCCAGCAGGACCAGGGCAGGGGAATTGCCTGCTGGAAGTGGCCTTAGCCTTGGAGGGGGAGGTGTTAGGGCTGGCAAGAAGAGAGGAATGGAGGCTATATCAGAGACCGCCACAGAAGAGAGGCAGTGCCTGTAGCTGCTGGGGCCTCTTGAGCTTCTTCTATTACCTTCAAAATAAATGTCCTTCTAAATGAATTACAGTAAACAACATTCATCTTTCACGCTCGTGGTCAATGAACACCGGTTAACATTCATGCTACATCCTTAAATCTAAGTACCTTCCCCTTTACCTTTTATACACTTTGGGTAACTTGGGTAACTTCTAGTAACAAGCAATAATATTTCCCTTGAACTAAAGTTTGATATACCTTTAAAGTATTTTTTATCTGTATACTTAATTTAGACATTTCTATTCATAGTGAAGTGACATTACGAAAAAAGAATACCTTCGTAGGTTAAAACCTATCCAAAAGACGTGTTATAAAAGCAGGGACTCCCATTTATTAGTAATAAAGAAGGGAGAGACAGGAGTAAGACCACTGTATAAAACTAACAACTAAAGAACCTAGAAGCAAACACTACAATCCCCAACAGGTCCTGTAAGAATTGAAGACAAGAGAGGAATAACAAAGAGAGTGAATAAAAATCTATTTTCAGATCTTCAGTGACTAGGATAGGGAAAGAAAATAATGAAAAACCAAACCAAAACACCTCCCCCACCCCCATTAGGATTACAGACAAATCCAGAAAGTGTATGTGTGCAAGTACAGGGTGATTACAGTTCCAATAAGCTGGAATTTAAGATAAAAGATTGAAGTAGTGGCAAGTAGATGAAAGGCAGCCCCTTTAACTTTTGCTCCTAGAGTCCAGCAATTCCCAGCAGTTGGCTGGAGACTAAGCTGGATGATCCTGGGGAGCTCCAACAAAGGAAGACAATGCGTGAAACAACTTGATAAATGATTGCTCTGTCAGGGGACTTCGGATGGAGACATCTGGGAACAGAGGCAGGAATGTATCTAATTTAAAAGGCCTTGGTGGGGGAGGGGGAGAGAACAGGAAGGCAGAATTGCAGACAGGAGAAAGACCACCTTATAACAATAACAACCAAAGAACCTAGAAGCAAACACCACAAACCCAAACGGACTCTATAAGGAATGAAGTCAGAGTATATATAACAAGAGACTCCTCCCAAGTCAGCATTATAGGGTGGAAGTGTTCACCTTCTATAACCCATTTTCTAGCCTCAAGTCCAAGCTTAAAAACACTGCTCTCTGTTACTTTATTTACTTGGGATGACAAGAAATACAAACTCCATTTCCCCTGTCCATGCCTTCAGGTTGATGATTCAGAAGTAAAAGCCAGAAGTATAAGAGTCCAAAATTTTGTTCAATCCAAGGAAACATGAATTACCCCAAAACAAAAACAAGAGTTGTTCACATGTGGGTTCCAGAACAAATGCTCCTCTTTCCCCTGTTCTAGAGTGTGTGCACAACTATTTATACAACCTTTTCCTGAGAATTGATACTGGTCCCATAGGACTTCCCTGTTTGGGGAAAACTCAGTGGAGACCAACTCAGTCAACACTGAGAAGTAGGCAGATAAAGTATCTCAATTTGAGAAAAGGTTTGTTGAAATTAATAGTGGTAAAAACATAGGTTTTTCAGTTAATTCAAAAGGAACATTAATTATTCAAAAGGGACAAAGCCCAAGCATCTCATGAAAGTTCATTAAGCAAGTTGACTAAAATGACAAAGGCAGGGATAAAGAAGCAGCATATAAATAAGTATTAAACGACAAAATCTTTCTTAAGCCACTCCCATTTTAAATGTGATGAAATGGAAACAGTTAATGTGTAAGTACTGTATTATAATAAAAGCCTAATATGCAAATAGACCAAACAGTAGAACAACCGGTCACTATGATGCGCACTGACCACCAGGGGGCAGGCACTCAACTCAGAAGCTGCCCCCAGCCTGCAGGCCCAGGCTAGCCAAGGCGGGTGCTAGTGTCCCCCCTCCCCATTGCCTCCCAGAATGAGGTGATCAGTGTGGGAGGGGGGGAGGAGCTGGTAAGTGGGCAGCACCAGGTTAGGCAAGGCAGGTGCCAGCCTAGGTTCCCCCAATCGCCCCGCCGGTCGCCCCACAGATCGGCCCTGATCACCGGCCAGGCCTCAGGACCCTACTCATGCACAAATTTGGTGCACTGGCCCTCTAGTTATATATAGAATTTATTTATATAAAACCTTTTCTAAAGGCCAAATTCAGCTTGGACTGTAATTAAGCCTAATTAATGGCAAATTGTATTCCAAAAAAGTTAAGAAGGGAATTTGTCTTTTCTGGTGCACAGTACCAGAAAAAATAATCACTGGGGTATTACTGACAATTCATATTCTATGGCCCAAAATCTAATTTATTACATATTGTATTTCAGAACAGCTGACATATTAAAGGTCAGAATGACACAGTACTGTGTTTAAAGGGGCAGGACAACCATAAGAAAACACCATTTAAGTGGGTTAAATTGGAGAGTCCTGCCCTATTAAGTTTAATTTGGGGTGGGAAGGGGGGTATAAAAGGAGATCCAATTGCCTATTTTAAGCTAGATGTATAGCCTGTCCAGAATTTTCACTGCATTAAAGAAAAATAGATGTTCTGTGACTAATCTCACTTGCTAACCGCCCCCCACTACCCCTTATTAGGCTACATATATCTAAAAAAAGGATACTAGAGCTTCCTAAATTTAGAAATAAGAGAAAATGCACTGCACCACAAATCTTACTAAGACAGTTCACAAAAATATAGTCTTGCAACTATACACAACCCTATCTCTAAATTCTTCCTTGCCTTATAATCTTGCTGCTATGGTCTGTTTGTGGGCTATCTACTTCAATCACATAATTTGAAAAGATTTTTAGGTCAACTAGTCAAAGTTGTATCTGATACATAAGAGACTGCAAACTGGTAGCATGCAGAAATATTTGTTCTGGTCTGTAGTTTTCTTTTATTTAATTGACTTTGTGATGTTTTTAATCTGGGAGAGCTTACATAAACATCTGGACATCTTACTTCTCTTGAAAAATCAGAGATCTGATACTGAGTGATGGTTCTTCATGACAAGATTCAACTAGAGCTACTGAGTGAGACTATCCCCTTTTAGAATGGACATGTACCCTCCGGTTCAACGACTGTACATCAGGTCTGCCTTCATTAAATTACTTGTTTGACACTGTAGGCATCTGAGTTTTCTACAACCTCATTTAGTGCTGATTTAGCCAATGCCCAGTATGTGTTCTTTTCAAAGTTAATTATTCCCTGTTCTCCCCCAGCCGCTCCCAATCAGTTCCAGACATTGCTAGTCTCCTCTTCAAGATGCCCTTGACTTGACACTATAATTTCACCTGTGCCATCTAGGATTTAAAACAGTATTCTCTGACTAGTTAAGAAGACAGGGCTAATACTGCCATTATTTTGAAAAATAGTAGATAAGGAATCTCATCACCCTTAATGGCTACAAAATGAACTGCTAAAGAAAATATATACAGCCAGAACCTAAGTAAACCAGGAAGGCAAGAAACAGTGACAGCTTGGCTAGCAAAAGAGTTCTAATCCATAGTTGACGAATATTTATGACTAGGCTGCTGGAAAAGAGAGGAAAGGTGACAGCATAATGGATTAATGCCCACAAAGCAAGGGTAGTCTTGTGTTTGACACTGAAAAATTACTATTGCCACCATTTACATAAGCAGTGTTTCCTTAAAGGACCTGCATCAGAACTCCAGAATCCAAGCTCAAATCATATTATTTGGGGTGAGGTTACCGAAGCTATATTTTAAACAAGCAACCCAATCCAGTGATTCTAAAAGACACTAAATTTTGAAAAATAAGTTCTATTACAGCTCCTGGAAGGGTGGGTGAAGACTTAGAACTTATACACAGTGCTCCTCTGAGCCCTTCTGTCTCTTCCAAGGTGATTTATATGGCCCTGGCCCTTCCTCTGTACTTCCCCACTCATCTTGTCTTCTATAAAATAATAAACACTCCTGTTTAACTATATGTATTCTCCCAACAGTA
Organism: Antrozous pallidus; assembly: GCA_027563665.1. Taxonomy (NCBI): domain Eukaryota; kingdom Metazoa; phylum Chordata; class Mammalia; order Chiroptera; family Vespertilionidae; genus Antrozous; species Antrozous pallidus. The sequence continues at coordinate 8,397,627 of CM050513.1, forward strand.
GTTTCTTTATCCCTCTGAATAGTAGAGTCCTTGGCATATAGTAGGCAATAATTTATTAAGGAAATAAGCTGTTTTACTTCAGTTTCTTATTTTAAGACTGTACAATTAGATAGTCTTACTAAACAGTCTCTAATGATCCCCTACTATCCTATCTAATAAAAGAATAATATACAAATTGACCATACCTTTGCTACACCCACAAGGCACGCCCACCAGCCAATCAGGAGCGGGGGTCAGGGCTGAGGTGGCCCAGGTCGCGGAGAGACAAGGCCGAGGCACCGTGGGGGGGGGGGGGGGGGGGGGGGGGGTGAGGGGGGGTGTGAAATCGAGGTGGCCAGGGCCGTGGGGGCGGGGTCCAAGCGGCAAGCACGCACTGGCCAGGGAAAAGGCCTGGGGTGTGGGGTAGGCAGGGCCAAGGCATGTGCTATCCGGCTCAAGCTGGCTGGGGCGAAGGCCTGGGCCAGGGTCAGGGGGAATGTGGCTGGGACGGAGCCAGCCATCGACACCATTGCAGGTGATGGCTGGGCAGGCTGGGGTGAGTGGTTAGTAGGACATCCCCTGAGGGCTCCTAGTATGTGTGAGGGGCCAGGTTGGGCTGAGGGATCACCCACCCACAGTGCACGAAATTCGGCCCCTAGTATAGTAAAAGCCTAATATGCAAATTGGCCCCTCAACCAGAGTTTGGCCACTCGCTATGATGTGTGCTGACCACCAGGGGGTGGTGCAGAACATGGCTGGCAGCAGGCGGCAGTGGAGGAGCTGCTGGCCCCAATGAGAGCGGACAAAGGGCGTGATGGTGGGGCAGGTAAGCTGGTGGTGCCAGGGCAAGGTGGGTGCGAGCAGACAGTGACCAGCAGTGGCAACAGGGGCTGGGTAGGAGAGGCTGCCACCCAGCTTCCAGGTGCTGAGGGAGTCAGGCGGGGGCTGATGACTCAGGTAGAGGGGGGCGCCAGGAGTCCCAGGTGCTGTCCATGCCCCAGAGGTCAGCTTGGACCTGCCGTTCCACGCCAGAAGCTTGTGCTTTGATTATTGGCCAGGCCTAGGGACCACACCCGTGCATGCATTTCGTGCACGGGGCCTCTAGTCCTATATAACAAAGGAAAAACATGCAAATTTGACTGTACCTTCGCTACACTACCAGCCAATCAGGAGTGGGGTGTGTGGCCGCAGCGCACTGGGCACGGGACAGGAAGCCAGCCCGGGGCGGGGGGCGGGGGGGGGGGGGGGTATGGTGGCGGCAAAGGACTGAAGTCACCCCTCCGGAGGTTACCCAAGGTCTTATGTCAGCCCTGATGTTGGGCTGCTTCCCCCGACCATAAGTTCCCAACACACTTCCAGCCAGAGTTAAAGGGGGCTTCTTCAGTTTTTAAGGCATCGCCATATCCAGTGCCTGCCAGGCCCCTGTGAAAGCACTACTCCTTAGGTCCGGGGTGCTGGGAGCTGGAGCAGAGAGGCTGTGAGGCACAGCTCACCCAGGATGCTGGCCCCCATCACCCCCTCCCAAATATCCTGGCCCAGCCTTCCCTATGCACACCTGCTCATGGAGAGCATGAGGTGGTCCTGGCAGCGGGAAGGAAGGCCAGCGGGGGCGTGGCTGAGGCGTGGGAGACAGGAGGCTGGCTCGGGGTGTGGCCACAGCACGGGGGATGGGAGGCCTACACTGTCCCCCAATCCAGAGGGGCTTGACAGGGAACCTCAGGCCTTGACCCCCCACCTAGCAGAGCTTGACAGGGACCCTCAAGGTGTGCCTTCCTGCCCTGGTGCTGGGCTAGGGTACCTCAGGCTGCTCCGCCTGCCCCAGCTCCTGGCTGGGGTACCTCACGCCGTGCCTCCCACCTGTTACGGCTCGACAGGGGACTGGAGGCCACACTCGCAACCTGGCAGGGCTTGACAGAGGATCTCAAGCCGCACCCCCACCCCAGCACCAGGCTGGGGGACCTCAGACCATACCCTCCGCCCCAGCACCAGACCAGGGGACCTGAGGCTGTGCTTCTCCTGCCTGGCTGGGCTTGACAGGGAACCTCAGGCTGTACCCCCCACCCAGTGGGGCTTCACAGGGGACCTGAGCCTGTGTCCCTATGCCAATGGAGATTGACGGGGTACCTGAGCGGGGTACCTAAGGCTGTGTTCCTCTGGCTTGTGGGGCCTTACGGGGGACTTCAGGCCATGGCTCCTACCCAGAGGGGCTTGACAGGGGATCTCAGGTTGTGTCTCCCACCTGGTGGGACTTGATGGGGGTCCTCTGCCATGCCCCCTCATCCTGGTGCTGGGCCAGGGGACCCAAGGACGCTCCCTGCCCTGCGGGGTTTGACAAGGGTGGGACTGGCCAGATCTGCTTCTACCCCAATGTGGGGCGGGGGAGGGGGGAAAGAGATGGGTCTGGGTCTCACGTGATTTTGAGGCACATGTGAATGAGTGGGGACTTGACTCTGGGTCCCATGGTGCACCCCAGACTCTGACAGGAGGAAGGTTTTCATATACATTTCACTAATTTCCTTTAGTCTCTGATACTTCTATTATAGAGAAAGATCAAATAGCAATATTAAACTATTTCCTCTAATTAATACCCTTTTAATGTGCACAAATTTTGTGCACTGGGCCATTAGTATTTAATATTTTAGCTTCTGTTTTTATTCAGTAGACAAGTATTTCTCAACCTTTTTTGCACCATCACACCCTTAAGATAACTTTTTAAGTCTTTCTTCCTAATTGTCCCCAACTATGAAATTTTAGTGTCACAGTATTGACCTGGGGTGGTGAATACAAAACACAATATACAGATGATTTTTACAGAATTGTACCCCAGATATCCATAATTTTATTAGCCAATGTCACCCCAATAAACTCAATTTAAAAATAAATATCAGCCCTAAACAGTTTGACTCAGTGGATAGAGCGTCAGCCTGCGGACTGAAGGGTCCCAGGTTCGATTCTGGTCAAGGGCACATACCTTGGTTGTAGGCGGTGCAGGAGGAAGCTGGTTTCTCTCTCATCCATGTTTCTAACTCTCCCTTCCTCTCAGCAAAAAAAGCACACAAAAAAACCACTATATATATATATATATATTTTTTTTTTTTTTTTTTTTTTAAATATCAGTTTTGTAGTGTGGCCTTTTAGAAGGGCTGAGTGGGGGAGGACACAAACCACAGCAATAGCTTAAAGATCTTTGTTGTTGTTTCTTCACCCTATACACAAAAGGGGCAATATAACCCCCTTGAGAATTCATTCAATGGTATAAATATTTAACAATAACAGCAAAATGACAGAGGAAGAATGTTAGTTTAGTGTTTAACTACAGTTATTTTTAACTTTTACCAAATCAACACATGATTAGAGTTGATATGTATTGTTGACAAAGTTTAAAATACCTTCATCTATTCCACATATAAACTTTCCCCAAACTGGGTATTACACTAATAGTATTCCTATTAAAATCTATTGACTGTTACTGAAATAAACTACATATGAAAAGTGTTTTTAAAGTTGTTTTTTTTTTAGATACAGTAATACTATGCTTTCACATCAACTTTTATCAGTTAATATCACTTGTTCAAAGAATTAACCCTCCAGTTTGCCAGGGATGTAAGTGTCCCAGCCACCAAAACAGTGCAGCATTTGGACAACCCAGAAGCAACAGAAAAAAACACCCGGGCAGAGATGTCACACGGAATAACATCACCCAATTATCTGATGCGCATCCAGGTTTATGAAAGCGGTAAGAAAAAAGACGGATAAAAACAAGTGTTTGTGAGGATATGAAGAGACTGGAACCCTCAGACACTACTAGTGGGATCAGGAAATGGTGCAAAAAGTATGAAAATTATCTCTTCAAGAGAGATAAAAAACCTATGTACAAACAAAAGCTAATATATGAAATGTTCACAGTAGCTTTATTCATAATAGCCATGTGGAAACAACTACATCAACTAGTAAATAAGCAAAATGTGGTATTATTCATTAAATGGAATATTACTTAGAAACCAAGAAATGAGGAGGAGAAAAGAAGATGTCCGCATAGGTAAACACCTAGGCTGCTACCCCACACAACAATTTCAAGACAAGGTTGACATCATCCAGAACCACAGGAGGGCTGGCTGAATGGAAATTCTACAACTAAAGAGAAACAGAAATGCACACGGATGGCCAGAGCCATTGCAAAGCCTAAGGTATGGAGACTCTGGCAGATGCCAGAGAGGACGGGGTGTCAGAATGCCTGGCAGGGGGGTGCTCTACCGGAAGGGAGACAAAAACTCCAGGCCGCGCTGAACCCAATTGGAAATGCACTTGAAACCCAGACGACCCAGGCCCTTATGGGGGAATCGGGACTGTGAGGCAGAATCTCCGGGGAACAGCCAAGGGCAGAGCTCCAGAGGTGTGTGCGCAAGTGTGTGCAGAGAGGACGAACTGTTGACTGTGCCGCTGGCATTATCTGGCGGGAGAGAAAAGGGAGCCCGGGGCAGTGCTGCATGTAAGGCGGAGTTTCGAGGGAACAGCCAAGGGCAGAGCTCCAGAGGCACACGCGTGCAAGTGCCTGCAGTGAGGGCGAACTGTTAACTGTGCCGCTGGCCTGGTCTGGCGGAAGGTAGAAAGAAGTTCCGACTGCACAGAATCCCAGTGCCAGGCGAAAATCTGCGATTCCATATTCACTGGGGGAGAGACTGAACGGTTTCGTGGCAGGTGAAGCTCAGAGGTGCTTGCAGCGATTGCGCAAGGACGCCAAGACCCAGTGACCTCGAGGGGCGGGGCTGACAGGAAGCCAAGGCTGTCGGCTCCACCCTGAAACTCTGCTCCACCAAAGCTGAGCACAGAGGCTTTGGCAAATTTGCAAGTCTTGTTGCATAAGGCTATCTCCCAGCATAGACAGAGCTGATTCTCACAGCCAGTTGGCCTGGAGATCAATCCCTCCCAGTGATACCAACAATAATCAAGACTTATCTATACCAAGGCTGTACACACAGTCCACAAAGGGGTGCACCAAGAGTGTACACCTCAGGTAAAAGGGGAGGCCAAGATACCTAACACACAAAGCTACCCTACCAACTCAGGGAAGCAGTGAAAATGCAGAGAGAAAGAAACAGATCACAAACGAAAGAAATGGAGGAAAACAAACAATTGGCTATAGAGTTCAAAACCATGATTACAAGGTTTTTCAAGAGATTCCTAGAAAAGGCTGATAAGTTTAGCGAGAGGATATGAGCGACTCTCGAGGATATGAAAAAAGAACCAACTAGAAATTAAACATACACTGACTGAAATAAAAAATCTTACAGAAATCCAACAGCAGACAAGAGGAATGGAATAATCAAGTCAAAGATTTGAAATACCGAGAGGCAAAAAACACTCAACTGGAAAAGCAAAAAGAATCCAAAAATTTGAAAATAGTGTAAGAAGCCTCTGGGACAACTTCAAGTGTACCAACATCAGAATTATGGGGGTGCCAGAAAAAGAGAGAGAGCAAGATACTGAAAACATATTTGAAGAAATAATGACTGAAAACTTTTCCTACCTGGTGAAAGAAATAGACTTATAAGTCCAGGAAACGCACAAAACCCCAAACAAAAGGAATCCAAAAAGGACCACACCAAGAGACATCCTAATTAAAATGCCAAGAGCAAAAGACAAAGAAAGAATATTAAAAGCAGCAAGAGAAAAACACTTCATTACCTACAAGGGAGCACCCATAGGATTGTTGGTTGATTTCTCAACAGAAACTATGCAGGCCAGAGGGGAATGGCAAGAAATTCTCAAAGTGATGAATAGCAAGAATCTACAACCAAGATTACCCAGTGAAGCTATCATTCAGAATTGAAGGTCAGATAAAAAGCTTCACAGATAAGAAGCTAAAGGAGTTCATCAACACCAAACCAGTATGATATGAAATGCTGAAAGATATTCTTTAAGAAGAGGAAGGAGGAAAAGGTGGCTGCTTCAAACTAGAGAATGGATGGAATTGGGAGAGCATTATGCTAAGTGAAATAAGTCAGTCAAAGAAAGATAAGTATCACATGGTCTTACTCATTTATGGAATACAATGAACAACATAAATTGATGAATAAAAACAGATCCAGAGACAGAGAAGCATTGACTGTCAAACCTCAGAGGGATGGTAGGGGAGAGTGGGGGTAAGGGGAAGAGATGAACCAAAGGATTTGCATGTAAGCGTAATCAATGGACACAGACACCTGGGGAGGGGGGGGTGTCAGTGCATAAGTGGTGACAGGGGTAGAAGGGGCGGATTGGGGAGAGAACTTAAGATGGCGCCATAGGTGAGCACCTATCTAGCTGTCCACGCAACAATTCTGAAACTACAACTTAGCAACGAAACAGACAACACCCAGAAATTGCCGGAGAGCTGGCTGTGGGGAAATTCCGCGCATGAGAGTAAAGGCGGTGACTCGGGAGCAGCGGTGTGCAGCTTTGAGGTTCGGAGCGCGAGAGAGCGGTGAGGGACGAGCGGCAGACAGCCGCCCGGCTGGTTTTCTCCTGCGAGGAGGGCGGAGGTCTCCCACAGCACCGACCCCCCAGTTCCAGGCGAGCTCCCAGGACGGGGAAAGGAGGATCCCCGGCGCGGCTGAGGTCTGTGTGTTTGGGGAGAGTGCACGAGTAAATTGGAGTGCGCAACCGGGCAGAGAACGCGGGCAGAGAACGCGCAACTACTTGCTTGGAGTTAACCGGGCAGAGAACGCGCAACTACTTGCTTGGAGACCACCATACTGCTTTGTTTTACACCCCTGAGTGAGTCTTTGACTGTGCAGACTCAGTTAGGGAGAGGCAGAGTTGTCTGGCAACGGGGAGACTAGCGGTGGATTTACATAGCCACCCAACACCGAGACCCGTGAGCCGCACAGATAAGCACAGATAAGCTGACGCCGCGAGCCCCATAGACCTGAAACGGGGAGGGAGCCAGGAGGGACGAACGTAAGCCCGACGGAGCCCGCCCATTAGACGCAAACTCCACGCCAAGCAGGGCAGGCCCAAGCCCAACGCTGCGCCCCCAATAGACGCAAACTGCTTGCCAAGCAGGGCGGACCTAAGCTTGACGCTGTGCGCCCTTTAGACGCAAACTGCTCGCCAAGCAGGGCAGACCTAGGGCTGACGCTGCACGCTGCAAAGGAAGCTGAGCCACTGGTTCCTTAGAGGATACAGGATACCTATCACACACCACTAAGGAACCAACTCAGGAAAACAGCAACAATGCAGAGAAAAGGAAAGAACTCAGCTGTGAAAGAAATGGAGGAAAAAAGACGATTAGACATAGAGTTTAAAACCACAGTAATTAGGTTTATGAAGAGACTACTAGATAAGGCGGATAAAATTAATGAGAACTATGCCAAAATAAATAACACTTACAAAGAAATGAACAATGCTTACAAGGATATGATAAAAGACCAACTAGAAATTAAGCATATACTGACTGAAACAAAAAATATTATACAAAGACCTAAAAGCAGTCCAGACGACCGCAAAAACCAAGTCAAAGATTTGAAATACAAAAAGGCAAAATCCACTCAGCTGGAAAAGCAGAAAGCCAAAAGAGTCCAAAAAATTGAAGATAGTATAAGGGGCCTCTGGGACAACCTCAAGCATACCAACATCAGAATTATAGGGGTGCCAGAAAAAGAGAGAGAGCAAGATAATGAAAACCTACTAGAAAAAATAGTGACTGAAAACTTCCCCCACCTGGTGAAAGAAATTGACTTGAAAACCCAAGAAGTGCACAGAACCCCAAAATATAGGAATCTAAAGAGGACCACACCAAGGCACATCATAATTAAGATGCCAAGAGCAAAAGATAAAGAGAGAATATTAAAAGCAGCAAGAGAGAAACAGATGGTTACCTATGAAGGAGCACCCATACGACTGTCAGCGGATTTCTCAACAGAAACGATGCAGGCAGGCCAGACGGGAGTGGCAAGAAATATTCAAAGTGATGAACAGCAAGAATCTACAACCAAGATTGCTCTATCCAGCAAAGCTGTCATTCAGAATTGAAGGTCAGATAAAGTGCTTCACAGATAAGAAAGAGCTGAAGGAGTTCATCACCGCCAAACCAACACTATATGAAATGCTGAAAGGTATTATTTGAGAAGAGGAAGAAGAAACAGGTAAAAATGTACATTTCGAACAACGGGTACACATCTATCAAATGAATCTAAAAATCAAGTGAATTGGCAACCAGAGGATCAGGATAAAATGAGGAATAGAACTGAATCATGGACATGGAGAGGGAATGGACTGATAATGCTTGGTGAGGGGAAGGGTGCGGGAAGTACAGCAAGAGACTGAACAGGGGTCATGCAACTATGGGAGAGGACAGAGGGTGGGGGAGGAGAGGGCGTAGAGTGGGATGGGTACTGGGCGGAGGGGAGCTATTGGGGAAAAACGTAAGTAATAAACTGAACAATAAAGCTATTAAAAAAAAAAAAAGGAAGGGGCGGATTGGAAGGGGTAATGGGTGATGAGGACACATATGTAATACCTTAATCAATAAAGAAATTTAAAAAAGAAATCAAGAAATGAAGTACTAATAAACGAAGTGAAAGAAGGCAATAACAAAAGATCATAGTTCGTTAATTCTATTTACAGAATATTTCCATAACACAATTCCAGAGGCAGAAAGTAGATGAATGGCTTCCAAACAATGGAAAAGGAGAGAAGAGTATGAAGTGACTGCCAAAAAGTTTCTTTTAGGGATGATAAAAAAAAAAGTTCTAAAATGGATTGTGGTAATGTTTGCACAGCCCTATGAATATACTAAAACACTGAATTGTACACTTTAAATTGTAAATTGTATGGTCTGTTAATATCTCAATGAATTGTTACTGGATGGAGTTGGGGAGAGAGTCTTTGAAAAATACCAGTAAATGTAGTTTTGTGGTTGTTGGTTTTCATTTTAAAGTAATGCTCCAATGATACCATTTCAACATGGATATATCATTTTTTAAATGATCAAGTTCAATTACTGAATTCAGGTTGACCAGTAAGTACACAGGATCAAATTACTGAAGGCAATTATTAAAAGAAGAGTTAACTAAAGAACTTGTACGCCGATAATAGTGGGGTGAAGGCCTGGGAAAGAAGGAGGAGTGGGGAAAGGGGGTGAGGAGATCAACGCGGAAAAGAAGGAAATAACTAATACTTTTAACAATAAAGATATATTTTTAAAAATCCATATACAAATAATTTTATGCTTCCGGTGGAATGGATTAGTCTTAGAGATGAACAAATTCAACCAAAAGCTAGAATGCTTTGGAAGATGTTCTAGACCATAAATTTACTGAAACAGGAAACATGTCAATTTAATAATTTCAGTGTCAGGTACTATGTTTGATAGTATATAGGCTTTGCATACACACTATTTATAATCCTCCCAACAACCTTGCAAGGTAGGCATTACTGTCTTCCTTTGAAATAACTCAAATCAAATATCCTCAAGACCAGAAGAAAACAGGTCAATTAATTAATCTAAGCTTCAATTGCCTGGTCTGTGAAAGAGATAATGCAACCTGAATCAAGAGTTGATTTGGAGCCAAGTGAAATGTTATATCAAGAGCCTAAGTTTCTGTGTTTTATTACTTCAGCTTCAGCAAAAACAGATGCAGCGCATTCAAACAGCTAGGAAAATATGTATAAATGACCAGAGTTATGGTTAATACTCAAAGATTATCAATACTGTTACATTCACCAGGGTTCTCTTTAAATTGTGACCACTTAATCATGCAACATGAGCTACAAATTAAGGAAACAGCATTTACAAATAGAGGTTATTGTATTAGTCAAGTAAACTAACAGGTAATCTAGCATAAAATTTAGGATATGCATTGCCATAATTTTGCGAAATAAGTAAATTACATAGACAGTCATTATGACTTACATAAGCAAAGTAATTATTTCCAGGGTCATCTGAGAGCCCAGCACTGAGCTGTTTTTAAAGCCAGCAAAAGCAATGCCACTACAACTCAAGGAAATGATGCAATTTGCCCCAATGGATGTTTTCAAAGAAGCCTTGGCTGGAAGTTGAGAATCCAATCAGACTACACAAAGTACAATTTAGGCTTAGGGTGGAACAATTCTTTCCCCAGCATTAAAACCTGACAGGCAACCTAGCCTTGAGAGGAAACTGGTAGGAGAGGAAAAGAAATCAATCAAGGCCTAAGAGACAGGAGCCGTGGGGTGTGTGTTAGGGATAGAAGTGGGGGAGGGTTAGAAATAATTATGATGAACAAGGGCTGACCGAGTATAAATTGGCTGATGTAACATCTTGGAGAATTAGGATACAAAGTTAAGAGTGACGGATGCAACAATAGCCGAAAGACATCCGGCAAGAAAGGTAGGACCAGACGGCATATCGGCAATATTTATTAGGAATCTGTCCATGTGCACTATTTTCCACATAAATGTGAACACTAGATTATGTGCATTTATCATGTAGCACCATATTGGGTTGTCTGGTCAGTTAAATAGCCCAACCTGTGAAAGATTTAATGCAGATAAAATGTCAAGAAACATAGCAGGATCTCAGTAGTTGTCTGACATAAAAGTGAATAGCCAGAAACAATCTTTTAAAAAGCTAGCACAAGAAACTACTCCCAAACCCAAGTGTGGAGCTAATAAAGTTAGGGGCAAAGACACAGAACAGAAATAAAATTAATGTGCTGCAGTGCAGTGTAGGCATAAAGTACACAATTACTGGGACTAGATAAAAGTATATCCCATATACTATGTTAGGCCAGGAAGGATATAAAAAGATATATATTGTATAATTCTATATATTGTCTAAGCCATGCAAATCTAATCCCTAATGACAAAAATCAGATCAGCAACTGAATGGGGACTGGTATGTATATATGGGGAATGGGGCAGATATGATTTAAAAGAGTATGACAAGTTTCTGGAGGAATGAACATTATCTATATTTTGTTTGGGGTGGTTGTTACAAAGGTTGACACTCAATAGCATACCTATAGTATGTATACTTTTTTGTATACAAATACTTCAACTAGTGGCCCAGTGTGTAAAATTAGTACACATTAAAAGGAGATTAATTAGAGGAAATATTTTAATATTGCTATCTGCCCTTTCTCTATAATGGATAATGGAAGTGTCAGAGATGAAAAAAAATTAGTAAAATATATATGAAAACCTTCCTCCTGTCAAAGTCTGGAATGCACTAGGGGACCCAGAGTCAAGTCTCCACCCACCACATGCACCTCAAAATTACAAGAGAACTGGGTCCAAACCTGGCTAGGCCCTCCCTCCCTTTTGGGCTGGATCCAGACCCAGCCAGTCCTACCCTCGTCAAGCCCTGCAGGGCAGGGGGTGGGGGTTGGGGGGGAGGTGCAGCCTCAGGTCCCCCAGCTGGGGCCAGCGGGCATGCACTGAGGGCCTGTCAAGTCCTGCTGGGTGGGCGATGCAACCTGAAATCCCCCGTCAAGCCCCGCTAGGTGGGGGGCTTGGACCGAGGTCACCGTCCAACCCCACCAGGTGGGGGGGGTGAGGGGATGTGGCCTCAGGTACCCTGGCCTGGTGATGGGGCATGCCGCCTGAGGTTTCCTGTAAAGCTCCATGGGGGTAGGGCACAGCCTCAAGACCCTGCCAATTGCTTGGAACTTGGCCTCCACTGTGTGGGTTCAGCCACCTTGTGTTATGGAAATCCCCTCCTCTGCTGTGCACGCTGCTCATCTTTGCAGCAGAGTGATGGTCAATTTGCATATCCTTTATTATATAGATAAAGCATTTTTTTTTTTAAAAGACTGGGAGGTAGAATGCATTTCCCAAAAGATTACTTCTCAAAATGGGTAAATTAAAAGTTTAGGCCATCAAGTGGTAACTCTGAAATGTATAGAATCTCCACTACCCAGAAGCCTGCCTCCAAGGAAATTCCAAAGAGCCACAACTTTACCTTTCACCTTAAGCCAGAGATTGCAGCAAATAACACTTTGAATCCTGACATTTTTCCCCTTACTATTCGCAAAACTGGAACAGTAAATTCATCAATATTTCTTTCACTAACTACAATTTAAAGTTGCTATAGTTTTTCCTTTCATCTATACTAATAAAAGGGTAATATGCTAAGTAGACCAGACTTTTTCCAGACATCCATCTGGATGTCCTTTTGGACAAACCCACAATGGCAGGGGCTGAGGCTGAAGCGGTTAGGGGAGACCAGGCAGTCAGGGGAGCAGTTAAGGGCACCAGGCTGGCAGGCAGGTGAGAGGCTAGGAGCCAGCAGTCCCAGATTGAGAGAGAGATTGGGCCTTAACCGGCAGATGGACATCCCCTGAAGGGTCCTGCCAGGCTGAGGGACCCAACCCCCATGCACAAATTTCATGCACCGGGCCTCTAGTAGAATTATAAATATTGCCTCTCCAAGAAGCAAATACAGTACAGAAAATTTCCCATTTTATAAGGCAAAACTGAATTATGAAGAGGTGATCCTCAGCCCTAGCTAGTTTGGCTCACTGGATAGAGCATCAGCCTGTGGACTGAAGAGTCCCAAGTTCAATTCCAGTCAAGAGCACATGCCAGGGCTGTGGGCTCGAACCCACTAGGGGATGTGAAGTAGGCAGCCAACCAATGAGTCTCTCTCATCATTTCTAACTAGGTCATGTTACATGCAGCGTAGACATAGGATGCATTTCTCTCCTTTCCTCTCTGAAATCATTAAAAGTTTGTTTTTTTTTTAAAAGAAGAGGTGACCCTCAAAGACAACAAAAAGCCAGTTAATGGCTGTTGCTAGTGTGTACCCTGAGAAAGAAAACATCTACTAAGGAGGGCTCCAGATGGCTAACCGGGATCAAATTTAAGGGGAAAAAAAGCCTAGCAGCCATTTCTACACTAAATTGCAGTTCACGAAAAAGCCTTGTTTCTGCCATCTGAATCAGCCCTTATAAGGGAGCTCCTAGAATCCTATTTCAAGCAAAGAATTGACAAATTCCCTGTCCAATCTGAGCTATGGAGGTATATTACCCTCCTCCTCAATTCAACTTCTTCACTTACTGGCCAGAACAGCTTCCTTTTGATCAATTAGTGCCTTTGGACTAATCAAATTTTGATAATCTAGAGTCTTTATTTGCATGAAAAACAGACCAGTCAGGGACCAGGGACAGTGACTTCTGCCTATGTAAGTAACCCCCTGAGAGGGCACTTTCCCCTTCCATGGAAGAGACTTCTACGGATACCTTGGTGGAAGAATGCAGAGCAGAGCTGTCTAGCCAGGGAGGGAACTGGCACCAGGGTGTCCTAATAGCTGTGTTGTTTTTCACAGCTAAGAGGTATCACAAGTGAGCTGTCTACACATAATAAAGTTCCTCTTCACCACAACCCAAACTGGGGAATTCTGTTGGTATTGAACTAGGTCTATATTTAAATTATTCTAAATGCTATTTCTACTACAATACATACCACAGACAATTAAAGTGGGAGGAACCAAGAGTGCGGCATAGGTAAACACCCACAATGCTGCCTGTACAACAATTTCAAACTACAACTAAAAGACAAAACGCACATCATTCAGAACCACCAGAGGGCTGGCTGAGTGGACATTCCACAAACAGAAGGAAAGATAAAAGGACACTGAGACTCGGGGGAGCTGTGGAGGGCAGAGTTGCAGAGACTCGCGGACTCAGAAGTGCAGAGCTATGCATGAGTGGATAGGGTGGGTGGCTGCAAACCCAGATGGTTTTCTCAAACTGGGAGGGACACAAAGGCGTCCCACTGCACTGAGCCCTAATTCCGGGCGAGTCTTGGGGTACCCAAACTCATATGGGGTGAAACTGGACAATAGGGAGGAAGCACACTGAAACTCAGGCACTGCAGAGGCGCGCAAGCTATAGGACAGGGCTCATGGCTGGCTTTATCGTTCAGCAGGGAAAAAAAAAAACACAAACTGCCAGACTGCTGTTTTTCGGTTCCAGGTGAGTCTTTCAGTGTCCGGATTCATTTGGGGAGAAACTAAACTGTCCGGCAGTGGGCTGAGCTTCAGGCAATTTCTCTCAGAGGTACGTGTAGCTGTTGCCATGGGGCACAAAGACCTGGGAGCTGTTTATAGGGCAGCACTGACTGGAAACCAAGGCTGCCTATTCAGCCCAAAGACTCCACCCCATCCAAACGGAGCACATAGGCACTCACAATGTAAACACAGCTGATTCTTACAGCCAATTTGGATTGGAGGTCAACCCCTCCCAGTGATACCAACAACAATCTAGGCTTAACTACAACAAGACTATGCAGCCCATAAAGGGGTGCACCGAGAGTATCCACCTCAGGAAACAGGGAAGGCTGAGCTACTGTCCCCTAAAGGACACCTACCACACAAACCTACTCAACCAACTCAGGAAAGCAGCCAAAATGCAAAGACAAGGTAACAAATTACATGTAAAAGAAACAGAGGGGAAAAATGAATGGACATAAGAGTTCAAAACCATGGTTGTAAGGTTTTTCAAGAGGCTCCTAGAAAAGGCCAATAAATTTAACGAGACCCTTAAGGATATGAGTGAGACCTTCAAGGATTTGAGCGAGACTCTGGAGGCTATGAAAAAGAACCAACTAGAAATTAAGCACACACTGACTAAATAAAAAATATCCAGAGTCCTAAAAACAGACTAGAGGACCACAAGAATCAAGTCAAAGATCTGAAATAAAAAGAAGCAAAAATCACTCAGCCGGAAAAGCAAGAAGTAAAAAGAATCCAAAAAATTGAAGATAGTGTAAAAAGCCTCTTGGACAACCTCAAGCATACCAATATCTGAATTATGGAGGCGCCAGAAAAAGAGAGACAGCAAGATAATAAAAACCTATTTGAACTTCCGCCACCTGGTGAAAGAAATAGACTTACAAGTCCAGGAAGCACACCGAAACCCAAACAAAAGAAATCCAAAGAGGACCACACCAAGACACATCAAATTAAAATGACAAGAGCAAAAGATAAAGAGAGAATATTTAAAGCAGCAAGAGAAAAACAGTTACCTACAAGGAAGCACCCATACGATTGTCATCTGATTACTCAACAGACACTATGCAGGCCAGACGGCAGTGGTAAGAAATATTCAAAGTGATGAATAGCAAGAACTTACAACCAAGATTACTCTATGCAGCAAAGCTATCATTCAGACTTGAAGGTCAGATAAAGAGCTTTACAGATAAGAAAAGGCTAAAGGAGTTCATCAAAATCAAACCAGAATTATATGAAATGCTGACAGGTATTCTTTAAGTAGAAGAAGAAGAAAAAGGTAAAGATAAAAATTATGAACAACAAATACATGTCTATCAACAAGTGAATCTAAAAATCAAGTGAATTAAAAATCTGATGAACAGAATAAACTGGTGAATATAATAGAATCAGGGGCATAGAAAGGGAGTGGACAGACAATTCTCGGGGGGAAAGGAGTGTAGAGGGTGCAGGAAGAGCCTGGACAAAAAGGGTACACCTATGGATGAGGACAGTGGGGGCAGGGGGTAAGGGCAGAGGATGGGATAGGTACCAGGGGGTAGGGAACTATGGGGGGGGGGGGGGGGCGAGAGCAACATTGTAATAATCTGAACAATAAAGATCTATTAAATTAAAAAATACATACCACAGAAACTTGTTGAATGAATGTAATAAAACCCATTAAAAATTAAGTCTCTTCCTCAATAATTAGCAAGAGTAAAACATTCGATAAACTGCTAGCTATCTGATAATGCTATTTTAAATCATTATCTAAAAATACTTTAAATACTTTAATTTATTTTTTTGGGAAACACATAGATTTGTTGTTCCACTTATTTATGCATTCATTCTATATGCCCTGATAGGAGATCAAATCCACAACCACGGCATATGAGGATGGTGCTCTAACCTACTGAGATACCCACCCAGGGCTATTTTAAATTCTTCAAAGAATTTATTGTGAGAGAACACATTTGACAACAATGTCAATGTGACATATGTAGCAAGAGACTTTTAAAATATTAATACCTTTGATACTTTTAGGAATTTATCAAATTATATATATGACAATAAAGATCTACAAAGAGAAAACAATTGAAAAGGATAATATATTCCACCTTCTTGACCCACAAATTAAAAAATTTTAAGCTTCGTATTAGTAATCATCAGTAATCACATACACAAGGTGGGGCAAAAGTAGGTTTATAGTGTGAGTTTATTTTTGTATTATTAATTATTAGAGGCTTGGTGCACAAAATCTGTGCACTGTGGGGGCGGGGGGGTGTGCCCTCACACAGTCCAGGACCCTTGCTTCTTACTGCCTGCTGGCTTGATGCTCCCTATCATTTGGCTCGCTTCTCCTTAGTGCTGCCACTGAGGTTCCCGCTGCACTCGCCAGCCATGAGCCCGACTTCTGGCTGAGCAGCGCTCCCCTGTGGGAGCACACTGGCCAACAGGGGACAGCTCCTACATTGAGCATCTGCCCCCTGGTGGTAAGTTCATAGTGACCACTCATTCCACCATTCGGTTTATTTGCATATTAGGGTTTTACTATATAGGATAGGATATTGAATGTGAACTAAAAAATAAGAAATTAAATTTAAAAAAGAACCAAATAAAATTTTAGATCTGAAAAATTTTTAATATATATTAGAGGCCCGATGCATGAAGATTAGTGCAAGAATGGGCCTTCAGCAATGGAACCCCAGCTCTGAGTTCTGTTCTCACAAGTACAGAAGGAGGGATAGAGCTCAGAAGGCAATCTCCCCACTTTTCCTGGGCTGAGTCATTCACTCTTGCAGCGAAGGACATCTTTCCAACATAGACATCTGCCTTGCCTGGGCAAAGGACAGTCGAGTCGGCACACCCTGTTGGTAAACACCTTACCTTGAATCCACTTTAGAGATTAAAAGTAACAATTAGGCCCCAGGCAGAAAAAACTGTCCCAACCTATTGAAAAAGACCTCCCTACACCTGAGTACTATTGCCTGGGGACAATTCAAGGCAGAATCCTATTAGTCTGTAGAAAGAGGTGATCTCTGAGGGCTTTAAATCTTTGCCTGATCCAATTAGTCAGAAACAGCCTTTAATAATGTTCTGCACTAGAAATTGAGAGGTATAGAGGATCTACCTAATACACAGTCACAAAGCCAGATAACAAAAATCAGAAAACAAAGAAACCACCACCAAATGAAAGAACTAGTGAATTCTCCAGAAGAGATAAATGAAGCAGAGATAAGAAATTTACCTAAAACAGAGTAATGATGTTAAAAAATGCTGAACAGCATGAAAAAAAAATACTCTGTAATGAAAACCAATAGCTAAGTTCCCAGTTGTCAGGTTGACTGTTCAACCAATCAAAGCGTAATATACTAATGATATGCTAAGTCCCCTCAACCACTATGATACGCACTGCCCACCAGGGGGCAGACACTCCAACTGAAAAGGTAGTTTACTGCTAGGGTCTGGTTCATTGGGACTGAGTGAGATGGGCCAAGCATGCTCTGAAGCCCTCTCTGGCCAGATCATGCATTAGTGGGATCCATGGGCCTAGCCTGTACCTTCTCACAATCCAGGACACTTGTGGGATGTCAGAGAGCCCGTTTTAGCTTGATCTCACCATGGCACTTCAATCATGAGGGCACCTGATGCAGGGTTCATGGCTGGTGAACACTGCTGTGGCAGCACAAGCCTCTCCAATTGGGACTGAGAGGGCACAAGCCCACAGCAGGTGCAGTAGGGCTGCGATGAGCGGGAGCGGCAGGTAGGACCTGCAGGCGGTGTTGGATTGCAGGTTTCAACCTGATCCTGGCAGGCCACCAGAGGGGCCCAACCATGCACGATTTTGTGCACCAGGCTCTAATAGTAACTATGAAAAAAGAACATTCTGAGATAAAGAATGACATAACACATCTAAAGAGCACATTAGAAGGAATACAGAGCAGATTAGGGGAAGCTGAGGACTGAATCAGTGAATTAGAAGAAAGAGTTAAAAATGTCACTCAATTTAAGAACCAAAAAGAGAAAAAACCAGGAGGACAGCTTAATGGAGTTGTGGGAAAATGCGAAAGGTAACAATATTAGAGTAGCAGGTGTGCTACAAGAAGCAGAAAGAGAAAAGAATAGAGAAGGTGTTTGAAGAAAGAATGGCAAAAAACTTCCCTAACCAGGTAAAGGAAAAAGTCACATAAGTTCAGTAGACACAGAGAACCCCAAACAAGAACCCAAAGAGACCCCCGCCCAGACACAACATAATTAAAATGCCAAAAATTAAAGAATCTTAAAGGTAGCAAGAGAAAAGCAAACTGTTACCTATAATGGAGTTTGCATAAAGATGACACCTGATTTCTCATCAGAAACTCTCAAAAAGGGAATGGCAATGAAGTACTCAAAGTAATGGAAATCAAGGTTCTGAGACCAAGATTACTATATCCAGCAAGGCTAACCTTCAAAATAGATGGTGACATAAAGAGCTTTGCAAAAAAAAAAAAAAAAAGGCTAAAAGAGTTGTCACCAACAAGCAAGCATTATAAGAAATGCTAAAGGGATTACTATAAGGGAAAGGATTGCTGAGAAGAAGCAGAGAGAGAAACCTAGCCATAGAAAAATAAAATGGCTATAAATAAGTACATCTCAATAACCCTAAATGTAAATGGGTTAAATGCTCCAATCAAAAGGTGTAGGGTAGCTGGAAGGATGCAAAAACATGTCTCAACTATATGCTATCTACAAGAGACCCATGCCAAAACAAACTCACAGGATCAAGGTGAAGGGATGGAAAAATAAGCCACAAACAAACCTGGAATAGCAATACTCACATCCAACAACACAGATTTTATTTTATTTTTTTAAATATATTTTATTGATTTTTTACAGAGAGGAAGGGAGAGGGATAGAAAGTCAGAGACATAGATGAGAGAGAAACATCAATCAGCTGCCTCTTGCACACCCCCTACTGGGGATGTGCTCGCAACCAAGGTACATGCCCTTGACCGGAATCAAACCTGAGACCTTTCAATCTGCAGGCCGACGCTCTATCCACTGAGCCGGTTTCGGCTCCAACAATATAGATTTTAAAATGAAGGCCATCACAAGAGACAACAAAGGTCACTACAAATACAAAAAGGGTTGATCCAACAAGAGGATATAAATCTGGTAAACGTTTATTCACCCAACACAGGTGCACCTAAATATATTTTAAAACTTCTAGAGGATTTTAACAGAGAAACTGACAACAATACATAGTCATAGTAGGGGATTTTAACACCCCTCTGACTTCCCTAGAAAGAACTTCCAGACAAAAACTTAACAAGGAAACAGAGACCCTAAAGGACACACTGGATTAGACGGACTTAATAGACATTTATACAAAATTTCACCTCAATGTAACAGAATATACATTTTTCTCAAGTGCAAATAAATCATCACAAATATAGATCACATGTTAGGACACAAAAACAATTCTCTACAAGTTCAAGATGATTGAAATCCTATCAAGCATCTTCTAAACTCAGTGAAATGAAATTAGAAATCAAGCACAATAATAATAACCCAAAACTTCTCATACATCGAGACTAAATAGCAATGAATGGATTACCAACGAGATCAAGAAAGAAATAAAAAACTTCCTGGAAACAAATGGAAATGAATACACAAAAGCCAAAATCTCTGGGACACAGAAAAAGCAGTCCTGAGAGGAAAGCTCATAGCACTACAGGAATATCTCAATAAACGAGAAAAATCAGCAATAAACTATTTAACCCTACAACTAGAAAAAAAAGAAAAGCCCAGAGTCTGTAGAAGAACAAAAATAATAAAGATTAGAGCAGAAATGAAAACATAGAGACTAAAATAAACCTAAAAAAAAAAAAAAAAAAAAGAAACCAAGAACTGGTTCTTTGAAAGGGTAAACAAAATTGATAAAATATTTGGCAGATTCATCAAGAAACAAAGAGAGAGGATCCAAATAAATAAAAGCAGAAACAAAAGTGCAGAAGTAACCATGGACACCATAGAAATACAAAGGATTACAAGAATATATCATGAACAACTATGTGCTAAAAGCTGGACAATGTGGATGAAATAGACAAATTCCTAAAAAAATACAATCTCCCAAAACTGAATCATGAAGAATAAAAAAAAAAACTGAATAGACCAATAACAACCTATGAAATAGAAGCAGTATTCAAAAAACTCCCACCAAGATCTGGATGGCTTCATAGGGGAGTTTTCCCCAACATTCAAAGAAGAAATAACACCTATACTCCTAGGGGCTTAATCACAAGGAACAACAACAGCCTATAATTACTGGAATCGAGAGTCCAGGTCAGTGGTCAGCAAACTCATTAGTCAACAGAGCAGCAAACCGTGGCTTGTGAGCCGCAGTTTGCTGACCACTGCCTCAAACTATATCAGAAAATTCAAGAGAAAGGAAGACTTATCAAGTTTTTATAATGAGGCCAGCATTTTCCTAATTCTCAAAACCAGGTAAAAACACTACAAAGAAAGAGAATTACAGGCTAATATCCCAAATTTACATAAATGCAAAAATCCTTAAAAAATATTAGCAAATCACATCCAGCAATATATTAAAAAAATCAAGTGGGATTTACTCCAGGGATGCAAGGCTGATACAATCCTATCCTATCTAATATAAGAGTAACATGCAAATGTGACCATACCTTGGCTCCTGATTGGCTATGTTACCAGCCAATCAGGAGCAGGGGCATGGCCAGCAGGACGGGAGGTGAGGCATGTGGGGGCGTGGCCGCGATGCAGCATGCACAGAGGTGGGACTGGGCAGGCGCCACAGGGTATCGAGAGCAGTAGGAATTCTGGGAAATGTAGTTTTGAGCTCTGTGGTGAACATGTTGGGGCTGTGACCTGGGTTTAGGCGAAACTTCAATTAAAGCTGTGAACTCTCTGTAGGAGAGTTTGAAGTACTGAGCGTGGAACCTGGCAGCGGCAGCGCCCTGCAGCCCCCCAGCCGCTTGAGTGCAGAAGCGGGAGGGGGGGGGTGGAGAGGGGTGGCTGCGGCTCTTTCTTTTCCTTAGTTCCCAGCTTTAATTGATGTTTCGCCTAAACACAGGTCACAGCCCCAACATGTTCACCACAGAGCTCAGATTATTGGTCAATTCAGTGAAAATGGACAGAAAAACTCACTAAGGAACAACAGCTCCCTGAATCTGTTCACTCATATCCTCTCTGACCCAGAAATGCAGAAAATTACCGTCAGACACATCACAGGATCAAAGACTTTGTGACCAGGAGAAGCTTAAAAGGACACAGATTTTTCCATTTGCTCTGCTCTTCCCTCCACAGGATTTTCTTCTGACACAGCGAGTTCAGAGTTCTCTGGTGATTGCAAGGACCTAGGTCCTCATTGCCTCCTCCCCCACCCTCTGCTGCTCCTTGAAATAATCGATCATCCCTCTTTTGGGGGAAAGGGACACATTAAAGAAGTCTTCTCTAAAGGGATGCTTATGAACAAAAATGTAGAAAGAACCACAAGAGAAGAGTGTTTTCTTTAGTAGACAAAGCAGCTCTATTAGGCAACAGGTTTGGGAGCCCTGACAGTCTGAGCCCACGCTGGCTACCTACAGGGGCGCTTGCAGTTCCACCAAGCTTCTCCACTTCACATTGCAACATGGTTGTCTTGGAGAACCCAATCCGTAATGAAAAACTCCTGAGCTACACTGGGTTTTACAGATGGTTTTTTAAAACTGAGGCTTTAGGCATTGGGCAGGCTGGAGGTGAGCCATCAGTTGGACATCCCATAAGGGCTCCCAGTATGTGAGAGGGGGCAGGTTGGGCTGAGGGACGAATTTAGTGCATTGGGCCACTAGTATGTTCATAAGACTAAAACCAAGACACATCACATAAACATATTGAAAGACAAAAATCACATGATCAGATCAAAAGATGCAGAAAAAGCATTCGATAATATCCAACACTCATTTTTGATAACAATTCTTAACAAAGTTTGAATAGAGGGAGCATATCTCAAGATGATAAAGTCTTTATATGACAAACCTACAGCCAACATCATACTCAATGAGCAAAAATTAAAACCATTTCCTCTAAGAAGAGGAACAAGACAGGATGCCCACTTTCAACCACTCCTATTCGACATAGTACTGGGAAGTGCTAGCCATAGCAAAGAGACACGAAAAACTAAAAGGCATCCAAATTAAAAAAGAAGAAATAGAATTGTTATTATTCCCAGATGACATAATATTGTACATAGAAAACCCCAAAGACTCAATAAAAAAACTAGTGGTAGATGTAATAAATGAATTTGGCAACGTTGCAGGATACAAAATTAACACCCAGAAATTTATGGCTTTTTTAATGCAGCAAAAATAAACTCACAAAAAGAGAAACTAAAAATCAAACAAACAAAAAAACATTTAGAGGAGGAGGAGGAGGAGGAGGGGGGGGGGGGGAGGAGGGGGGAGGAGGAAGAGGAGGAAGAGGAAGAAGAGGAGGAAGAAGAAGAGGAAGAAGAGGAAGAAGAGGAGGAGGAAGAGGAGGAAGAGGAGGAGGAAGAGGAGGAGGAAGAGGAGGAAGAGGAGGAGGAGGAGGAGGAGGAGGAAGAGGAGGAAGAGGAGGAAGAGGAAGAGGAAGAGGAAGAAGAAGAGGAAGAAGAAGAAGAAGAAACCTAGAAATACACTTAACTGAGGAGGTAAAAGACCTATACTTAGAAACCTACAGGACATTGGAAAAAAAGATAGAACAAGACATAAACAAATGGAAGAATACAGCTTGTTCATGACTGGTAGTATGCACATTAAAATGTGCATACTACCCAAAGCAATCTATACATTCAATGCAGTCCCCATTAAGATACCAAAAAATAGTTCAAACACCTAGAACAAACTCTCCAAAAATTCACCTGGAATAAAAATAAAACCCAAACAGCTGCAGGAATCTTGAGAAAGAAGAAAAAAAAAATTGGAGGGAATCACAATACCAGATATCAAATTATATTACAAAGCCACTGTTCTCAAAACTGCCAGCTGTTGGCACAAAAAAGGACATACAGAGCAATGGAACCAAACAGATAAACTAGAAATCAACTCAAGCCATTGTGCTCAATTAAGATTTGACAAAGAAGGCAAGAGCATACAATGGAGTCAAGACAGTTTTTTCAATAAATTGGTCAGGGAAAATGGGACAGATACATGCAAAAAAAAAAAAAAAAAAGAACTAGATCAGTGGTCAGCAAACTCATTAGTCAACAGTGCGGCAACCGCAGCTCCAAGCTGCAGTTTGCTGACCAATGAACTAGACCTTCAACTTACACCACAAACAAAAATAAAGTCAAAATGGATAAAGGACTTAAATGTTAACACTAACACGGGACACCATAAAAATCTTAGAAGAATCCACAGGCAGCAAAACCTCAGACATGCTGAAGCAATATCTTCACTGATACAGTTCCTAGGGTAATGAAAACTAAAGAGAAAATAAACAAATGGAACTGCATCAAAACAGAAAGCTTCTGCAGAGCAAAAGAAACCATCAGAAAATAAGAAGAAAGCCTACTCAATGGGAGAAAGTATTTGTTAATGCTATCTCCAGTAAGGATTTAATCTCCAAAATTTACAGGGAAATCATACTACATAAAAAAAAGGAAGATAAACAAAAAGTAGGCAAAGAACCTAAATAGACACTTTTCAAAAGAGGACATACAGAAGGCCAAGAGATACAGGAAAACATGCTCAAAGTCACTAATCATCTGAGACATGGAAATCAAAACAATGAGGTACCATCCCACACTTGGCAGAATGGCTATCATCAACAAAGGACAAATGCTGTAGAGGATTTAGAGAAAAAAGAACCCTTGTGCACTGCTGGTAGGAATGCAGACTGGTGCAGCCACCTAGGAGAACAGTATGGAGTTTCCTCAAAAAACTAAAAATGGAACTACCATTTGATCCAGTGATCACACTTCTAGGAATATATCCAAAGAAATCAGAAATACCAATCAGAAAAGATATATGCACCTCTCTATTGATAGCAGCACAATTTAGAATAGCTAAGATTTGGAAACAGCATAAATCCCCATACCAGATCAGAGGATTGTAAAAACTGTAGTACATCCTTTTACTCTTGAAATATTAAAGTTCATTGCATGTAATATTATGTGTAAGATCATTTTCTTGAATAAGTGGTGTTTATTGCATGTAACATTATATTTAAAACTAGTGGCCTGGTGCACAAAATTTGTGCACATTAAAAGGGTATTAATTAGAGGAAATATTTTAATAGTGCTATTTGCCCTTTCTCTACAATAAAAGTGTGAGAGATAAAAGGTAATGAGTACAACATATATGAAAATAATAATTTCATTAATAAATAAATAACAAAATGATATAACAACAAGACAAATCCACAATAAACTATTGAGTTAATTTTCCTGCCTTTAAAAAATAGGATTGAAGAGGAGGAACTAAGATGGCGGCAAAGGCAAAACACCTATCTTGCCGTCATAATCAGCAATTTTAATGCTACAACTTAACGAAAGAACAAACACCTTCCAGAATCACCAGAAAGCTCGCCGAGTGAAAATTCCACAAATAAAAGTGAAGATAAGACACTGTGACTCGGAGGAGCGGCAGCGAACAGAGTTGAAAGATTCGCAAGGAGAGAGGTTTGGAGTGCGCGCCTCGGAGAGGGCGGGCGGCTGAAAACCGGCCAGTTTCTCGAACGGGGAGACAAAGGTGTCCCACCGGACTGATTCTCCAGCTCTGGGCGAAGTCCAGAGAACCCACTATCACACGGGGTGAAAACTGGACAGTGGGAGGGCACGCCGAAGCTCGGGTGCTGCCGGGTCTCCCGGCTTGTGGAGAAGGCAGCTTGCGCGAACAGCTCGGCTGCGTGACAGCGCAGAGAGAGCGCTCCGCGACTTGTCTCTCATTCGGAAAACCGTCAGACTGCTTTGTTTTACGACCCTGGGTGAGACATTTCGCAGGCAGACTCATTTTGGGAAAGTCTGAATTCCCCGGCAACCGGCAGCTGGTGGAGCTCCGCAGCGGCTCCCTCTCAGAGGTGCTGGTGGCCATTGCCCCTGGCACAGAGTCCCTGGGGCCGCATAGGGCGGAGCTAACGCTGTCTGCTTGGCCCGGAGACTCCGCCCACCCAACCTGAGCACAGCTGAGCTTCACAGACAATTGGCCTGGAGGTCAACCCTCCAAGTGCTAACAACGATTAACTGAGCTTAACTTCAGCAAGACTGTGCAACCCATATCCACCTCAGGTAACCGGGGAGGCTGAGCCACTGTCCTTAGTAGGAAGTCTACCACACAAAGCTAATTGACCAACTCAGGGAAGCAGCCACCATGCAGCAACATGGAAAGAAATCAGATGTGAAAGAAATGGAGGAAAAAAAACGACTGGATATGGAATTCAGAACCACGGTTATAGGGTTTTTTAAGAGGCTCCAACAAAACATCGAGGCCTGTAAGGAAATAAGCAAGACCACAAAGGAAATGAATGAGTCCTACAAGGAAATGAACAACACCCTCAAGGATATAAACGAGAGCTGCAAAGAAATGATCAAGACCAACGTGGAAATGATCAAGACCAACGTGGAAATGAATGAGTCCTACAAGGAAATGAACAACACCCTCCAGGATATAAATGAGAGCTGCAAAGAAATGATCAAGACCAACGTGGAAATGAAAGAAACCCTCAAGGATATAAAGCAGACTCTCAAGAATATGAAAAAGGACCAACCAGAAATTAAGCATACACTGACTGAAACAAAAAATATTATACAAAGACCTGAAAGTGCCCTGGAGCACCCCAAGAACCAAGTTAAAGATTTGAAATACAAAGAGGTAAAATCCACTCAGCTGAAAAAGCAAGAAACCAAAAGAATCCAAAAAATTGAAGATAGTGTAAGGGGCCTCTAGGACAACCTCAAGCATACCAACATCCGAATTATAGGGGTGCCAGAAAAAGCGAGAGGCCAAGACAATGAAAACCTATTTGAAGAAATAGTGACTGAAAACTTCCCACACCTGGTGAAAGAAATTGACTTAGGAGACCAAGAAGTGCACCGAACCCCAATATATAGGAACCCTAAGAGGACCACACCGAGGCACATCATAATTAAAATGCCAAGAGCAAAAGACAAAGAGAGAATATTAAAAGCAGCAAGAGAGAAACAGTTGGTTACCTATAAGGGAGCACCCATACGACTGTCGGCGGATTTCTCAACAGAAACGATGCAGGCCAGACGGGAGTGGCAAGAAATATTCAAAGTGATGAACAGCAAGAATCTACAACCAAGATTACTCTATCCAGCAAAGCTATCATGCAGAATTGAAGGTCAGATGAAGTGCTTCGCAGATAAGAAACAGCTAAAGGAGTTCATCACCACCAAACCAACATTATATGAAATGCTGAAAGATATTCTTTAAGAAGAGGAAGAAGAAAAAGGTAAAGATGAAAATTATGAACAACAAATACACATCTATCAACAAATCAACATAAAAATCAAGTGAATTGATAGGCTGTTGAACAGGATAGACTGGTGAATATAACAGAGATATGGACATAGAGAGGGAATGGACTGACAATTCTTGGGGAGAAAAGGGTTGTGGGAAATGCAGCAAGAGACTGGACAAAAATCTAGCAACAATGGGAGAGGACAGTGGGGAGGGGGAGGTGAGAGTGGAGGGTGGGATAGGTACAGGGTGGAGGGAAGCTATAGGGGGATAAAAAGGGGAAACAATGTAATTAATAAACTGAACAATAAAGATAAAAAAAATAGGATTGAACATGTCCCTCAGAGAGAGATGAAATCCGTAATACTGCATTTGGGTGTCTCATGTTCTTACATTTTGTCTAGTTTTATTGTTGAGTACACTGCTGTCTCTGAGTCTTAATGCAATATCTGTTCCCCAACCTTTTTCACCATGTGGAAAAAGAATAGGATATGTCATTGCATCTAATGTAGGAAACCTGATACTGATTCGTTTCACTTTAGTGCCATTTGGATTATTGGGATCTGGTTTACAATGAATGAGCAAGTCCCTTTCAAAAGGAGGTTCTCCATCTTACTTTCTGAATATGACAGCAACCTCTGTTACACGGGGAGAATTATATCTATCTGGGTCACTATTACGGTCGTATTTAATTGCCATAGTTTCTTCCATGGGAGCTATACCTTTTGCTGCTGCTTCAGATTGGGCTTCCTTTTCTACCTCATGTAGCATCTTGTACGATTTTGTTAATTCATTTATTTCATGCATGAGATTGTTGATGTTGATCATGAGACTTTCTGAGCAGGCCTGGTTTGCTGGGATTGCTAATCTTTTACGTGTAGCTTTGGCTGTATCCAAAAGATAGAGTTGAGCAAACTTCCGAGAAACACCATCAGAAGGATGTAAAGTTCCAGTACGATGATAAACTTGTCCATGTATTCTAAAACAGTATGGCCCATACCCTGATGGTGATGCAACATTTGCACCCATGGAAGCAAAAGCAAAAGAACTATTTATAGATCGAATGTTTTCCATGAAATTTTTACTGTCAGAATCTTCGTTTGTCACTAATCTTTTTAAATATGGCGGGTAATCTGGAAAATGTATATCATTTGGACAGACTTTCCCTTTGCTACAACATCGAGTAAATTTCCCATCAAATGATTTTTCATTTGATTTTTCATTTTTCAAATGATTTCTCATCCGAGAAATTTAGTGACAGGCAAAATTCACATCTAACAGTCACTTCACCACAACTATGTTCAAAAATTGCATCCTCACGTACTCCATTTTCACTGAGAAGGCAGTTCCTACCACTATTGCTAGTACTTGTTGATGACTGTTCTTTAGACATATTCTGTTTTTGCCACCACCTTCTTTAAACTTCAAAGGCATGTTGTTCTTTAGACATTTCCTGTCGAAGATGCTGGTGTTTCTCGGCTTCAGAGCAACGTTTTTCCAATAGTTGCTCTTCAGATACATTCTGTCGCAGGCATCGCCTTCTTTCAAGATCAGACGCACATCGCTCTTCAGACATTTATGTTGATAACGTCGGCACCTTTCTGCCCGGGGGCCTCAGTTAGATGCAGCTGTGGTGATTTCTCCCTGCCGCTGCCGCAACTGTGGCCGCCACCACCGCTGCCTCGTTCTCAGCACCCCGGGGCCTCAGTTAGCCACAGCTGTGGTTCGCCAGCACTGCCACTGCTTGGTCTCTGCGCCCGGCGTGGGGCACTTGATGCCTTCACTTCGTCTCCGCTCCTGGGGCCTGGCGCCCACACCTGTCAACCCCGCCCCTTGCTCCAAATGGCTGGTAGCATAGCCAATCAGGAGCCAAGGTACGGTCACATTTGCATGTTACTCTTTTATTAGATATGATCACTGTTCTTGAAATAAAAAAAGGAAAGAAAACCTATTTGAAGAAATGATGACAGAAAATTTCCCCCTCCCTGGTTAAAGAAATAGACATGTCCAGGAAGTGCAGAGAGTCCCAAACGAGGAGCCCAAAGAGGCCCACACCAAGATACATCATAATTAAAATACCAAGGCTTAAGACAAAGAGAGAATCTTAAAAAGCAGCAAAAGCATTTAGTTACCTATAAGGGATCACCCATACAACTCTCGGTCAAATTCTTAACAGAACTGGCCTACCAGAAGTAGGAAAAAATACCCAAAGCAATGAATAGAAAGGACCTACAACCAAGATTACTCTATCCATCAAAGCTCTTACTTGGAACTAGGGGCCCAGTGCACAAATTCGTGTACCTTCAAAGAAACTGTCGACCATGTGCAGTGGAAACAGAGATGGGTCTTGACCCGTCCTCCACGGTCCCTGATCCCGTCTGCCAGCAGCCCCGCTCCCACTGCCACCACTCCCATGCACTGACAACACCAGCCCCACTCCTAACCACTGACTGCATGGAGCAAACGGGGCAAGTGCCATCAGTGGGTGCATGGTAAGTGGGTATAAGTGGCAGCTGCTGCCCCAATAAGCCCCTCAGGAGCAGGGGAAGATGGATCAGGGCTGGCAGTTGCTCTTCGCACCCGTGGACAGCATCCGGCACTGGGTGCTGGCAGTGGGTGAGAGTGGGGCTGGCACTGGCAGTGGGTGCGAGTGGCAGTTTTAGCCCCAGCAGCAGGTGCAAGCACCGAGCAGGACTGTGGCTCACGGGATCAATGAATTTTCAGTCATCACCAGAGGCTTGTCCCGATGACAGAGATGGGTGCCCGGCCTTGGTCTGGCACCCCACTCTCCTGCTCCACCGCACTCAACACCCCACCACACTCGACACCCACCATGTCCTGCACACTCCCCCTGGTGGTCAGTGCACATCACAGCGACCAATTGGTCAGTTCTTCCACCATTCCGTCTATTTGCATATTAGCCTTTTATTATCTAAGGCTGAATGAAGGTCAGATAAAGAACTTTACAGACAAGAAAAACCTAAAAGAGTTCAATCACCACCAAACCAGTATTACATAAAATGTTGAAGGGAATTCTTTAAGAAAAGCCAGAAGAAAAAAAGGTAAAAAATATGAACAATAAAAAGGCAAAAAATACATATCTATCAACAATTGAATCTAAAGATCAAAATAAATAAGAAATATAATAAACAAAATAAAATTATACACTGAGTGGCCAGATAATTATGAATTCAGAACACATAATAAAATCCGGCCACTCAGTGTATATCCTATATAATAAAAGGCTAATATGCAAATTGTCCCCTCAACCAAGAGTTCGACTAGCAGGCAGGTCAGCCAACCGCCCATGTCCCTTCCCTCTGGCCACGCTCGAATTCATACACTGGGCTTCTAACACACACAAACACACACACTCACAGAGTGGCCAGATTATTATGTGTTCAGAGATCATAATAACTGGCCACTCAGTGTATACATACTAGAGGCCTGATGCATGAAATTCGTGCAAAAATAGGCCGTACTTCCCTCGGCTGCCGGCACCAGATTCCATCTAGCAACTGAAACCTGGGCTTCTCTCCAGCTGTCAGCAGGCACCTAGAAGCTGGGCTTCCCTCGCAGACCCGGTTTCACCCACAAGGTAGTCCAATCTAATTAGAAGATTATCCTTTTATTATTATAGATAAGCATTACAGGTGGAAACAGACAAAAGGGTGTTGAAGGCCTGGGACTGGGAGGGAATTGGATGGAGAGTGGGAACAGGGGATGGGGGATAAGAGGGACATCTGTAAAACTCTCAACAATAAAGACTGTGTGTTTTTTTTAAAGGTACAGTAATTTAAATGAACTATAACAAAACAGTATACTCAACTACCACTCTATAGAAAATAGATGTGACAAAATTATCTTATGTTAAGAATTACCGACTGATGGAACCAAGATGGTGGCATAGGTAAACACCTATCTTGCTGCCCCACACAACAATTTCAAAACTACAACATAACGACAGAACAAACACCATCCTGAATCACCGGAAAGCTCGCTGAGTGAAAATTTCACAAATAAAAGTAAAGATAGGACACCGTGACTCAAAAGAGTGGTGGAGGCCAAAGTTGAGGATAGGCACGGAGTCAGAGGTTTGGAGCTATGCGCGCGCAAGCGAATAGGGCAGGTGGCTATAAACATGGCTGGTTTTCTTGAACGGGGAGGAAGACAAAGGCGTCCCACTGCACTGATTCCCCAGTTCTGGGCGAGGTCCGGGGAACCACACTCATACTGAGTGAAATTGGACAGTAAGGAAGCATGCTGAAACTCGGGCGCTGCAGAGCTCTGCGAGCTTATGGAGAGCACATGTAAACTTGGGAACAGAAGCGCGTGAGCGTGCAGAGAGGACTCGTGACTTACTCTCTCGTTCGAGAAACCACCAGACTGCATTCTTTTACAACCCTGGGTGAGACTTTGGGTGTGCGGACTTATTTGGTGGGAGGCTGAATTGTCCGGCAGCGGGTAAAGCTCGGCGGCAGCTTTCTCTCAGAGGTACGTGCAGCCATTACCACTAGACACAGAGTCCCAGGTGCTGCATAGGGTAAAGCTGACAGGAAATCAAGGCTGTCTGCACAGCCCGGAGACTCCGTCCATCCAACCTGAGCACCGCTGAACCTCACAGCGAATTGGCCTGGAAGTCAAACCTTCCTTGTGCTAACAACAATCTAGGCTTAACTTCAACAAGACTGTGCAAACCATAAAGGGCTGCACCAAGAGTATCCACCTCAGGTAACTGGGGAGGCTGAGCCACTGTCCCTTAGAGGACATCTACCACACAAAGCTAATCGACCAACTCAGGAAAGCAGCCAAAATGTAGAGACATGGAAAGAAATCACATTTGAAAGAAATGGAGGGGAAAAAATGACTAAACATAAGAGTTCAAAACGACGGTTATAAGGTTTTTCAAGAGGCTCCTAGAAAAGGCCAATGAACTTAATGAAACCTTTGAGGATATAAACGAGACCTTCAAGGATATGAACGAGACCCTCGAGGATATGAAAAAGGACCAATTAGAAATTAAACATACAACGAATGACATAAAAAATATTATACAATGACCTAAAAGCAATCTAGAGGACCGTAAAAACCAAGTGAAAGATTTGAAATACAAAGAAGCAAAATCCACTCAGCTGGAAAAGCAAGAAGCTAAAAGAATTCAGAAAATTGAAGATAGCGTAAGGGGCCTCTGGGACAACCTCAAGCATACTAACATTCGAATTATGGGGATGCCAGAAAAAGAGAGAGAGCAAGATAATGAAAACCTACTTGATGAAATAGTGACCGAAAACTTCCCCCACCTGGTGAAAGAAATTGACTTAAAAGCTCAATAAGTGCACAGAACCCCAAACTACAGGAATCCAAAGAAGACCACACCAAGACACATCATAATTAAAATCCAAGAGCAAAAGTCAAAGAGAGAATATTAAAAGCAGCAAGAAAAAAACAGTTACCTATAAGGGAGCACCCATAAGATTGTCAGCGGATTGCTCAACAGAAACTATGCAGGCCAGACGGGAGTGGCAAGAAATATTCAAAGTGATGAATAGCAAGAATCTATAACCAAGATTACTCTATCCAGCAAAGCTAACATTCAGAATTGAAGGTCAGATAAAGTGCTTTGCAGATAAGAAAAAGCTAAAGGAGTTCATCACCACCAAAGCAATATTATATGAAATGCTGAAAGATATTCTTTAAGAAGAGGAAGAAGAAAAAGGTAAAGATAAAAATTATGAACAAACACACATTTATCAACAAATGAATATAAAAATCAAGTGAATTAAAAATCTGCTGAACAGGATAAACTGGTGAATACAACAGAATCACGGGCATAGAGAGGGGAATGGACTGACAATTCTTTGGGAGGAAAGGGGTGTGGGAGGTGCAGCAAGAGACTGGACAAAAATTATACACCTATGGGAGAGGACAGTGGGCTGGGGGAGGCAAGGGCAGAGGGTGGGATGGGTACCAGCTGGAGGGGAGAAAAAGGGGGAACAATGTAATTAATAAACAACAATAAAAAGTATTTTAAAAAAAAGAATTACCCATAAATATTAATATTATCCTATCTAATAAAAGCCAAATATGCTAAGTGTCCGGTCATCTGTTCAACCAATCAAGATGTAATAAGTTAATGACATTCCAAGACTGTTCAACTGCTTGCTATGATGTACACTGACCACAGGGCGCAGTCGACTGATTGACCAGTCAAAATGATGTACACTGACCACCAGGGGCCAGTCGATGGTCAACAAGTCGCTACGATGTGCCTTTTCCACCGGGGGGCAGACACTCCAACTGGCAGGTTAGCTTGCTGCTGGGGTCTGGCTGATCAGGAATGAGTGAGGCGGGCCAGACATGCTTCTGTGAATGGCCAACCTCCCTCATCTCTCCCCGGCCTGGATCATGCACAAAGCCTCTGGTTATTAATAAACTAGAGGCCGGGTGCAGGAAATTCGTGCATGGGGCTGTGACCCTCAGCCTGGCCTGCACCATCTTCAATCTGGGACATCCCTCTCATATTCCAGGACTGCTAGCTCCCAACTGCTCACCTGCTTGCCTTCATAATTGCCCCTAACTGCTTCTGCCTGCCAGCCTGATCATGCCCTTACAATTAGTAAACAGTACCCTGCCAGCCTGACTGATGCCTAACTGTTCTCCTGCAAGGCTGTTTGTCCCTAACTGCCCTCCCCTGCAGGCCTGGTACCCCCAAACTGCCCTCTCCTGCAGGCCTGGTCACCATCAACTTCCCTCTTCTGCTGGCCTGGTCATCCCTAGTTCCCTTCCCCAGCAGCCTTGATTGCCTCCAACTGCCCTCCCATCCTGGCCATCTACACCGGCGTTTTCATTCCCTAAAGTAACCCTTTCTTCAAATAGGTTTTCAATATATTTTCAGTATTTAAAGCAAGTTCTTGAGAAGCATATCACTCTTTTAACTTTTTTGTAAGTAGTCTCTATGAAGGGCCACATGTATTATATCATTAACAACTTAAGTTTATGATATTCAGGTATTTACTTAGGGTTCCATTAGTTTACAGCTAACAAACTTCCCCCCAAATAAACCAGAACAAACCTCTACCACTACGTCCCAATCCCTTTATAACATCCGTGTTTCATGTAAATCAACAACTCTTTCACTCCAAGTTCATAGTCAAAATCCCATGCCTTACTAAGAGCTGCTCTTTGATGTTCTTCCTATAAGAGGCATGTACCCCGAGCACTCCTCTACTCTCCGTGCTCATTTCTCTTTTCTGATTCAGAGGTCAGAAAGGGGAATAACGTTTTCTCTCTTCCACAGTATACTTCATCAAACCACAAATTATGTCCTAGCAATAGTTTCATATTTGCCTCTTTTACATTTTTTTCAGTATTGCTGAACCGGTTTGGCTCAGTGGATGGAGCGTTGGCCTGAGGACTGAAGGGTCCCAGGTTCGATTCCGGTCAAGGGCATGTAGCTTGGCTGCGGGCACATCCCCAGTTGGAGGTGTGCAAGAGGCAGCTGATCAATGTTTCTCTCCCTTCGATGTTTCTGACTTTCTATCCCTCTCGCTTCCTCTCTGTGAAAAATCAATAAAATATATTAAAAAGAATAAAATGTCTTCAGTATAAATGTTTATTTTGTTTTCTACTACCACTAGAGGCCCGGTGCCAGAAATTCATGCATGGGGAGGGGGATGTCCTTCAGCCCAGCCTACATGCTCTCCAATATGGGACTCCTTGTGGGATGTCCGACTGCTGGTTTAGGCACGATCCCAGTAGGATCCCTACTGGGACTGGGCCTAAAGGACAGTTGATATCCCTCTCACAATCCAGGATGGTTGGCTCCCAACTGCTCGCCTGCATGCCTGCCTTCCTGATTGCCCCAAACCGCATCTGCCTGCAGGCTGATCACCTCCTAACCATCGCGACAGTTGATTGATGCCTAACTGCTCCCCAGCCAGCCTGTTTGCCCCAAACTGCCCTCCCCTGCAGGCCTGGTTGCCCCCAAGTTCCTTCCTCTGCCGATGTAGTCACCCCTGCCTCCCCTGCAGGCTTGATCACCCCCAACTGCCCTCCCTTACAGGCCTGGTCCCTCCCAATTGCCCTTCTCTGCTGGCCATCTTGTGTCCACATGGGGGCAGCCATCTTGTGTGTTGGAGTGATGGTCAATTTTCATATTACTCTTTTATTAGATACGGTAGAGGCCTAGTGCACGGGTGGAAGCCAGCTGGTTTGCTCTGAAGGGTGTCCTGGATCAGGGTGGGGGTTCCCTTGGGGCATGGGGCTGCCTTGGCACGGGGCTTATGGTGATTTGCAGGCCAACCACGCACAGCCTCCCCCGCCCTGTGACCCAAGCGGAGGCCCTGGGATCTGGGATTTATCTTCTATAATTAAAACTTTGTAGCCTTGAGTGGAGGCCTTGACCAGCAATGGTGTGTGAAAAGCTTGGCTTCTTCCATTGCCAGGGGCAACCCAAGCCTGTTTGAAGGCATCTTGGTTGGGTTAATTTGTACTCACTCCTGTTTGGCTGATGGGCGTGGTTTGTGAGTATAGCGGAGTGATGGTTAATTTGCATGTTACTATTTTATTATATAGGTAAGTCACACCTTCTGATGCTGTGAGGACACAAATTGGCCCTGCTTTCCTTTACTCTCTAGCTTTTAAGGTCAGAACTATAAACTTGATCGCCACAAGAATAATTTTTGATTATCTCTTTATAGGAGGCCCACAATCACCACAGATTTCCTTCACTTAAAATCAGCCTCACAACTAACCACAGGCTCTGAAAAAGGTGTATTTAAGGTCCAATATGCTCAAAGAAAGGTTTGTGTGACCCAAAAGGGTGTGGAGGTTGAGGTTACACACTGTACACTTTAGACAGAGGTGTCAGGCATTTCCTGAAGACAATTGAAACAATGGGTAATAACAGTCAGACTGCAGCCTACCTGCAAAAAATGTAACATCCTCCTCACTAGACAAAATGCAGAGGCACAAACAGATTCTTATGCCCACAAGAAAGGGGGGCAGCTCTCAGTGTCTCCTGAAAATTCTATCTATCTCTTCCCCAAAGAAGCCTACCATCTGTCTCCATAAAAAGGCACAGCACACACTAATGGAGACTCCAATCAGGTCCAGGTTTCACAAATCACCTCAAAGATCTTTTCTAGATAGCCATATTGAGGAATTTCCAGAAACAATTTCCACAACCTCAGAAGTCCTACTTTACCTTCAGCAAAGCCTCTAGAAAAAAGGTTCTCCACCTTTTCTCTGACCCCAAAATAATACCTATTATCACCTTTGTTGAAGGTTAGGGAGTTTAAATACTCCTCATATCTCTCCACCAATGTGAAAATTGGCAATTCTATAGAATTTTTAACTGAAGCCAAAAAGGCTTCTTTAGTTCCAAGCATGGGAGCTAAGACAAACCCAGGCCAGATGTAGACACACAAACAAGAAAAGTACCTAAAAGAGTATGAGAGGTAGGACAGGGAATTTTAAAAATGGAAATGAATCCTGGCTAGTTTGCCTCAGTGGTTAGAGCATCAACCTACAGATAAAAGGGTTCAGGTTCAAGTGCATGTACCTCAGTTGCAGGTTCCACAGTCCTGAGAGGGGCACGTATGGGAGACAACCAATTGATGTATGTATTTCTCTCTCTCTTCTCTCTCCCTCCCTCCACCCTCTCTAGAAATCAATGGAAAAAGTATCTTCACATGAGTATTTAAAAAACAAAATAAATTTTAAAAGGAAAGGAATGCTAGAAACTGAAAATGAACCACAGCCACTACTATGGGTCTTTTAGTTGACATGCAAAATAAATGAGGCAAATTATTAGAATACTAGAGGCCCAGTGCACGAAATTTGTACATGGGGGGAGGGGTGTCCCTCAGCCCAGCCTGCACCCTCTCCAATCTAGGACCTCTCGAGGGATGTCTGGCTGCCTGTTTAGGCCCAATCCCAGTAGTATCGAGCCTAAACAGGCAGCTGGACATCCTTCTCACAAACCAGGACTGCTGGCTCCAAACTGCTTGCCTGCCTGCCTTCCTGATTGCCCCTAACCCCCTCTGCCTTCCAGCCTGATCACCCCCTGGCTGCCAGGGGTTCAGAGCAGGGAGGGATGAATAGGTGGGCCATAGGTAATCTTTAGGACAATGAAACTGTTCTGACTGATACTACATTAATGGTACATTTGTCAAGAACATAAGATGTTCAACACAAAGAATGAACCCTAATTTAAATTGCAGATATTGCTTTTGTTAATAATGCGTCGATAAAGGCTCATCAATTGTAATAAATGTATCACATTAACTTAAGACACTAATAATAAAAGCAGCTTGAATGTGCTGTGGTGTGGCCGGGCCTCGGTTTGCTGAGGCCGGGCCTTGGGGCGGCAGCGCAGGTCCGGACCCTCTGCTGCCTCTGGGGGGTTTGCCGTGGCCAGGCTTTGGGACAGTGGCAGGGGTCCAGACCCCCTGCTGGCTCTGGGGCTGTGACTGGACCCCTGTCGGCCTAGCGGCTGCCTTGGCCTGCTGGAGCAGAGGGGGCCTGCCCGCCATCTTGGTTTGGGGTTAATTTGCATACTGCTCCTATTGGGTGGTAGCGTATCGAAGGTATGGTCCATTTGCATGTTTCTCTTTTATTAGATCAGAAGATAAGATTGGCCATGACAAGCAAAAACTTAAATCCAGTCAGCAAGGCTCAGTGGTTGAGTATTAACCTATAAACTAAAAGGACACAGCTCGATTGCTGACCAGGGCACATGCCCAGATTGCAGGCTCAAACCTCAATTGGGGGCAGGTGGGGGGGGGGGGGCTTTGCAGGAGGCAGCCAACCAATGGTTCTCTCTCATCATTGATGCTCCTTTTCTTTTTTTTTTTTTAATTGTTTAAAGTATTACATATGCTGTCTCATTTTTCCCCGATCGACCCCCCAGCCACTCCCACCCCTGAGGGTAAGTCCCCACCATCTCAGCGTCTATGTCCATTGGTTGTGCTAATATGCACGCAGACAAATCCTTGGGTTGATCTCTATTCCCTCCTCCCCTGCCATTTGTCTCTAGATCTATTCTTGTTCATCAGTTTATGTTGATCATTATATCCCATATATGAGTGAGATCATGTGTTTTGTATCTTTTTACAACTGGCTTATTTCGCTTAGCAGAATGCTCTCCAGTTCCATCCGTGCTGTTGCAAATGGTAAAAGTTCCTTCTTTTCTATAGCGGCATAGTATTCCATTGTGTAGATGTGGCAGTGTTTTAAACCACTCATATGCTGATGGGCATTTAGGCTGTTTCCAAATCTTAGGTATAGCAAATTGTGCTGCTATGAACATAGGGGTGCATATATCCTCACTTTCTGATTGGTGTTTCTACTTTCATGGGATATATTCCTAGAAGTGGGATTGCTAGGTCAATGGGAGTTCCATTTTTAAATTTTTGAGGAAACTCAATACTGTTCTCCACAGTGGCTGCACCAGTCGGCATTCCCAAAAGCAGTGTACAAGGTTTCCTTTTTCTCCAAATCCTCTCCAGCACTTGTGATTGTTGATTTGTTGATAATAGCCATTCAGACCAGTGTGAGATGGTCTCTCGTTGTTTTGATTTGCATCTCTCGGATGATTAGTGACTTTGAGCATGTTTTTCTATATCTCTTAGCCTTCTGTTTGTCCTCTTTTGAAAAGTGTCTATTTAGGTCTTTTGCCTACCTTTGTTTATTTCCTTTTTGTTAAGTTGTATGAGTTGCCTGTAAATTTTGGATATTAAGCTCTTATGAGAGATAACATTGGCAGATATGTTCTCCGATGCAGTGGGCTTTCTTCTTGTTTTGCTGATGGCTTCTTTTGCTGTGCAGAAACTTTGTATACTGATGTAGTTCCATTCGTTTATTTTCTCTTTAGTCTACATTGCCCTTTCTCTTTAGTCTACATTGCCCTAGGACCATGGTCGGCAAACTGTGGCTCACAAGCCAAATGTGGCTCTTTGGCCCCTTGAGTGTGGCTCTTCCACAAATTACCATGGCCTAGGCGAGTCTATATTGAAGAAGTGGCATTAGAAGACATTTAAGTTTAAAAAAATTGGCTCTCAAAAGAAATTTCAATCATTGTACTGAGGATATTTGTCTCTCTTGACTAATGAGTTTGCCGATCACTGCCCTAGGAGCTGTGTCAGTAGATATTGGTACAATATATGTCTTATTGTGCTGCCTATGGATTCTTCAAAGATTTTGTGGTTTTCCTTCTTGCATTTAATACCTTTAGCCATTTCCTGTTTGATTTTGTGTATGGTGTAAGTTGGTGATCTAGTTTCATTATTGATGCTTCTATTTCCCTTTCCCTTCCTCTCTGGAATCAATAACACACACACACACACACACACACACACACACACACACACACGAGATGCAGTGCATGAAATTCGTGCACGGGGGGGTGGGGGATGTCCCTTAGCCCAGCCTGCACCCTCTCCAATATGGGACCCCTCGAGGGCGACTGCCCGTTTAAATGGGCAGTCGGACATCCTTCTCAGGACTGCTGGCTCCTAACTGCTCACCTGCCTGCCTCCCTGATTGCCCCTAACTGCATCTGCCTGCCAGCCTGAATGATGACTAACTGCTCCCCTGCCAGCCTGGTCACCCCTAACTGCCCTCCCCTGCAGTCTTGATCGCCCCCAACTGCTCTCCCTTGCAAGCCTGGTCCCTCCCAACTGCCTTCCCCTGCAGGCTTGATCGCCCCCAAGTACCCTCCCTTGCAAGCCTGAAACCTCCCAATGGCCCTCCCCTGCAGGCCTGATCGCCCACAACTGCCCTCCCTTGCAGGGCCTGGAACATCCCAACGGCCCTCCCCTGCTGGCCATCTTGTGGTGGCCATCTTTTGTCCACATGGGGGCAGGGTCTTTGACCACATGGGGGCAGCCCTCCTGTATGTTGGAGTGATGGTCAATCTGCAAATTACTCTTTTATTAGATAGGATAGAGGCCTGGTGCATGGGTGGGGGCCAGCTGGTGCCCTGAAGAGTGTCCCAGATCAGGGTGAGGGTTCCCTTGGGGTGAGGGGCAGCCTGGGCGAAAGGCCTGTGGAGGTTTGCAGGCCGGCCACGTCCCCCAGTGACACAAGCGGAGGCCCTGGTATATGGGATTAATCTATGTTTACAATTGAAACTTTGTATTAGCCTGGAACAGAGCCAAGCCTTCTGTTCACTCCAGGGCGGCAGCCATTTCTGTTTGAAACTTTGTAGCCTAGAGTGGAGGACTAGGCCAGCAACGGCAGACTGAAAGCTTGGCTTCCTCCATTGCCAGGGCAACCCAAGCCTCTGTTCTCTCCAGCTCAGTGGCTGCGGCCATTTCTGTATCTTTTGTAATTGAAACTTTGTAACATTGAGTGGAGGCCTAGGGAG
This sequence comes from Antrozous pallidus, assembly GCA_027563665.1. Classification (NCBI taxonomy): domain Eukaryota; kingdom Metazoa; phylum Chordata; class Mammalia; order Chiroptera; family Vespertilionidae; genus Antrozous; species Antrozous pallidus. The sequence goes on from CM050513.1 coordinate 8,437,381, forward strand.
TCAGAAAGCTTGGCTTCCTCTGTTGCTGGGGAAACCCAAGCCTTCCTCTTGCTCTCAGTGGTGGCAGCCATCTTGGTTGGCGTTTATTTGCATAATTTGCTCCTGATTGGCTGCTGGGAGTGGCGAAGGTATGGTCAAATTTGCATATTACTTTTATTAGATAGGATATTTGAAAACCTGCTACATAACCTTGAGCACAAAAATGTACCACGAATTTTTTGTTGTACACGTATATACAAAGATGTTATCGTAGCACTGTTAGTTTATTTAAATAAGATTGATTGAGAAACACCTGGATGTCCAATGGTAAAGTGGTTAAATAAGCAATGGCACAGCCATATCTGATTATGGTAGTATAGATCTGCATAAGATGAAAAAATGTTCGTTATATATTTCTTTCTTTTTTAAATACTCACATGAAAAGAGAGGATATTCTCCCCACTGATTTTTGGAGAGAGTGGAAGGGGAGAGAAGGAAGGGGAGAGAGAAAAGAGAAACATCAATGTGTTAGAGACCCATGGATTAGGTGCCTCCCACTCTCACCATGACTGGGACTGGGGACTGAACCTGTAATCAAGGTATGTGTCCTTGACTGGGAATTGAACCCAAAACCTTTAATTTAGGTCACTAAGTAAAACCGGCCAATGCATATATTACTTTTAAAAGGAAATAAAGTATGTTATTATAACACATACTTTTAAATTGTGTCTGCATATTTAAATAAGTCTATATAGCCTCAAAATAACAAACTATTTGTAATCATTTTCTTTTCTTTTTCTCATCTCCATTTTCTAAAGTTTTAATCAACTTAAATAAAAACACAGGTCAGGTGTTTAAGTTCTTCTTAAGAAATTTAGAACAACAGTTTATGAGAATAAATCACATTTGTGAACGCCAACATTGCCCTGGAGCTGAGGAACTGCTTTGATTTTTGGCAATATTAGCAAAACCATGTCTTTTTGAATAGCCTTGGGCTGCTCTGTAATCTTGTATTTCTCCTTCTGTGTTGAACATCTCAACCTCTGGTGTCTGGGCTTGTGCAGCTTCTTGAAATAATCATCTCTATGATGTCTGGGGATTTTCATGCCACTGATATCAATTTTGGTAGAGGTGGCGATGACAAATTTCTGGTGTGTTCTATGCAAATGAACTGAATTAACAGAGGTTCAATCTCAATAGCAAGCCACTGCTCAGCTGATTCAGGAAAACTACCCATCTTGCCTCTGTGGTGCTCAATAAGGATGATTAGAATGGTCCCAGTGTTGTAGTGTACCCTGCAAATTACACAAGGACACCACAAGAAGTCAAATTAAGGAGCCAGATTTATTTCATAAGCTGGCGGCTACGAGAGGGGATCATAGCATTCCAAACCTCACTGCCCCAAATGGGAGTAACATCTGGTTTATAAAAGTCAAAAATCACAAATGTATGGATTACACCTTTAGGTTTGTAATGAGGAACTGGTTTGCGAAAGCAATTTACAGAAGCTAAATTGAGCAAGTCAGTTATCTACAAATTGTAGGTTTAGGTCTTGGGAGTCACTGAGTCAATGGAAAACACATTTTCTGGAGCCACTGAAGCAATTAAAGGAAATGTGCTGTCCTGGTCTCCAGGTGCAGAGGAATGGATTTTGAAAGACCAGCAAAACCACAACCAATGGGGTATACAATTGAATGGGGTGATTTATGTAAGTTCAGGAAATCAAAATAACTTCTCTATTATTTTAGCAAGCAAACAATTACAGAAGCCAGAACAGCAGGGTGAAAAATTAAACAGCAGTTTTTACCTGAGATGATTGCTACCATGCTTCACCAGGAGTGATACTGGTCCCGTTTTCTCACATGATGACTTTAGGGTTTCTTGCCCCAGTTCAATAGCTTTCAAAGCACATCTACAGTAGGATTATATCCAGGCATTTTGTAAAGTTTGGCTACCCGGGTACCACCATTCTTATCACCCACCACAAACTGGTATTGTGACAGTAGCGAGAACATACTTTTTTCTTTTCAATTCTAGATTTAACTTTTGAATACTTCCTCATGTGCATGGATTTTCAGGAATATACAATTGATTGGGAATATCGAACAATTCCTCTGACTAGGACAGTTTTGGCCGCCTTGGACCTTTCCCTTTTTAGTCATTTTGGCCTAGAGGTTACCCTTCTTAATCTTGTCACCAGCATCAGCCTTCTCGGCTTTAGGTCTCTTCTCCTTAGTATCCAGCTTCTTGGCTTTTCCACTCCCTATTTTTTAAAATGGGAAAGAGCTACAATCACCTTTTTTTGAGAGAAAAAGCATTATTTTTACATTTAAACTTAACTTTCCTTTTTCTTTAATCCTCACCAGAGGATGTTTTTCATTGACTTCAGAGAGGATGGGAGAGGAAGAGAGAAACACCGAGGTGGGAGAGATATATGGATCATTGCCTCCCATATGCACCCCAAACAGGGATCAAATCCACAAGCTAGGTATGTGTCCTTATCCGGAATCTAACCTAAGATCCTTTGATGCATGAGAGAACATTCCAACCAACTGAGCCACACTGGCCAGGGCTTAAGTTTTCTTTTTGATAAAAAAGAAGACAGGAACCAAGGTGCCGAAGATCTGGATTTTACTAAATAAATGAAAAGAGAAGTCATACATTAGGACCTACCTAAAGCAAGTTTTCATTTCCTTTACACCTTGTCTCTAACATTTTCAAGTCTATCCAACCTGACAATTACATTAATCAAAACCCGCCTTTTACATCCTATGTTCATTATGTCACATTATTGTACTCGGGAGATCCAGATGGAGCTTTCACCCTGGCTTGGACAGCAGGAACTGAGGGACTCATTCCAAAGTGCAAAATTACCATTTGCAACCTTCTGGTAATCCTCTTCATATCATCTGTTCCATCTCCAATTCTTTTTATATGTCCATTACACAAGTTATCAAAATTTGCCCTCCAGTTATCTCTTTCCATAAGGCAGGTAGAAATATATTAAATTCATTTTCCAATAATGCAAAAACGCAATGCCTTCTCATTACTCTGTTAATCCCCAAATAAATACTACTCTGTGTCTAATACTAAAACCTATGAAAGGTACTAAAAAAGAAAAAAAACATGATCACAGATTATAAGGAATTTAATTGATAAACAGAACTTATAAATAGAAAATGGGGGGGGAAAGATTAAGATTTTGCCTACTATTAACTGCTGGGTTCGGCTCTCTTGAGCCTAATCCCAATTCAAACCACTGCTTATTGTATGACCTTGGGCAATCTCCTCACCTGTAAAACTATGAATTAAACCTAAATGGTCTCAGCATCCTTTCCACACCTATCTTCCATAGTTCTAGAGCTGTGATGGCGAACCTATGACACGCCTGTCAGCACTGACACACATAGCCATTTTCGATGACAAGCGGCAGCATGTGGTCGCATGTAGAGAAGTATGGGGCAGGACGTCTCAACCTCGGCTGTCACAAAAGACCGAAACATGAGACTGAACACAAACATACAACATCAATTAGAGACATAAGTAATTGTAAATATTTTTCGATCTCTCTTGATGAAACTACTGATATCACATCACATGCTCAGTTGGCTATTATTGGTCGATATTCTGATGGTCTCACAATGAGAGAAGAGTTGATAAAGTTAGTATCAATGGCAACAAGTACATCAGGAAGTGAAATATGTAAGGATGTTAAACAAACGTTCCATGACCTAAGCATTGATATCTCTAAAGTTGTGTCAGTGACCACAGATGGGGCACCAAATATGGTGGGGAAAAAAGTCGGATTTGTCAAAATTGTTTACAGAAGCTATTGGACATCCGATTGTGCCTTTTCATTATATTATCCACCTGGAGGTTTTATGTGCCAAGGCAAGATTCACTGACTTAAATGACTTAATGTCAGTTAATATTTAACTTAATAGCTGCTCGCCCCCTTCACAAGCAAGAATTTTCTGCACTTTTACTGGATGTTGATTCCACCTACAGTGGACTGCTGATGTACAATAATGTAAGATGGCTGAGCTGAGGCAAAGTTCTTGAGCGCTTTGTGGAGTACTTTGAAGAAATTAAGGTATTTCTTGAGGATAAGGATCTGGGCATCTTTTCTCAGCTCAATGACGATAAGTGGGGCAACATCCTGATAGTTTTTACAGATCTCTCTGTTCATATTAATGAACTGAACTAAAGTTACAAGGTTTTGGCAAAAGTATTGACGTTACGCTTGGATACATAAAAGCTTTCGAAAGTAAACTTAAAATTTTCAAGCGAGACGTAGAAACTAAAACTTATAAGTATTTTCCTCGAGTAACAAAGTATTTTGAGAAGGCCAGTGCAGCTGTACAAAATGAAATGGAACCCTTGCATATAAAATCCCAGCATGTTTTAGACTTGTTACTTGACCAGTTCAGTGATAGATTTAATCAATTTAGAAGCCTAAAAGAGACCATAAAACTAATTAACTATTCTGGTATAGTAGTCTACAGTAGTTTGGAATTAAATGGTTTCCAATGGATGCAAATTGATGATTTGGAGATGCAGCTTGCAGAATTTCAAGACAGCATCTGGGCTCAGGTGCTTGTCGACTTGAGGTCAAAGCTTGAGAATCCGGAAAGGTGCCGCTTAGAGAATCAAGAGGAGTGCCACTACGAACAGGAAATTTGGAGTGCCTGGAACCGATTACCAGACACTTTTAGCACCCTGAAAAATATAGCAATGGCTTTACTCACAATTTTTCCCTCTATGTATTTTTGTGAGACCTTATTCTCAGTGTTAAATAATATCAAAACCAACCAAAGAAACAGATTGACAGATGAAGTTAGTAGTGCTTGCTTGGGCTTGAAGTGTACAAAATACCAAGCTTCAATTGAAGGTTTAGCCAATGAAATTCAGCAACAAAAAGTCACTAATAGGCAGGTTAGGTAAAGAATTCCCCCCCTTACTTATCTTAGTTCATGGCACCCCACACAAGTTAAAATAATATCAAGACTAACAAAAGAAGCCAACTGACAGATGAACAAAGAAGTCACTAAACAGTTACGTTAAATAATTCATTTTTGGTTTATTAAATATAGTTATATATTACAATTATACATTTTTGTTATTTAAACTATAAATATCACAAAATTATGGGGTTTTTTTTCTCAGAGTGACTCACCACCAGAGTTATGTTTGTTTGTTTGTTTGTTTGTTTGTTTTGCGAATTTTGACACACCAAGCTCAAAAGGTTGCCCATCACTGTTCTAGAGAAACAAGAGATTAGGGAAGGGAAAAATAAAGGCAGGCCTCCAAAATGTGTTAGGAATTACCTATGAGCAGACAACAAGAAAGATTAAAAAAACAAGTGAATCTGGTAAGGGAAAAAGAAAAAAAAAATCACCAATCAGTAAGCAACCATAGCCTGTTCTTATATAAGCAGGGTGATCAGAAAGTAAATTCTCCTCCCTTCTATTAGAGAAATCCTGAAGAGGGTTATGTAAACAGATTTAATGTCAATAGAAAGGAGCACTGACTTAGAAAAAAAAATATCAGATTGAATATTTACTGACTGTCCAATATGTGTGAAGTTGTTCTTTACTAGGCAGTTAAGAATATAAATATACAGACTCAGCAAAAAAGAAAATGAGAAAGAACTTGACACACATATGGTGATTGGTGGCAGGGGTGAGTGGAGGTGGAAGAGGATATAGGGGGAATAAATGCTGATGAAAAAGCTTTAAAAAGAGGATCAGTATTGGTTTAAAAAAATTAACACAAATATGAATAAACACTGTCCCTACTTTTAGGAAGTTTATTTCATTCATTCAGTAAATATTTATTGAGCACCTACTGTGTACATGGACAATTCCAGGTCCTGGGGAGTCAAGAGTGAATGTATACATAAATCCATGAAATTTACAGTGTGCAGGGCTAGGGAGGTACAGATACATTCAGCAAAGTAACTGCAGAAAAAGAAAATTGAAGAGTTGTGGGGCACAACTTTAAACTGGTTGATTATGAACATAAAATGCTAACAATTGTTAAAGCTGGGTGATGGAAATTCACTGTACTATTTTCTTTACTTCATTTTAAATTACTAAAACAAGCTACACAGAAGACAGGATAATCATGGAAGATTTCACTGAAATGACATCTGGGCTGAGATTTGACAACTAGGAACAGGGCACATATCCCCATGCCTTTCCAACAGAGGAAACAGCTGATACAAAGACCCTAAGGGGCCCAGAGCCTTTGAGAAAAACAGCTGAAAGGCTATGAAAACAAAGATTTTATTTATGGGATCCTACTATCAATGTTAACGAATTTATAATTTATTCCAAATGCAAGAAGCCACTGGAGGTTATTTTCTGTTTAATCCTCACCTAAGACATTTTTTTTTCCATTGGTATTTTAGGCCAAGTGGAGGGGAAGGGAGAGAGAATACCAATGTGAGAGAGCCGCATCAACTGGTTGCTCCCACACAGGCCTTTATTGGGGACAGGAAGAGAACCTGCAACCCAGGTACCTGCTCTTGAGCAGGAATTGAACCGAGAACCTTTGATCTGAGAGCTGACACTCGAACAACTGAACACACTATCCAGGACCATTGGAGGGTTATAAGCAAGTACGTGAATACAGGAATATACTTGTGTTTGTTAAATTGCAAAACAATACAAATTAAGTGCAAAATTGGGTAACCCAAAATATATTTGTTTAGTAATGGGATAAATTTATATTTTGCAGGTATCTTTATCTCCCTAATCACTTTAGTTGAACTTAAACTAAAATTAGTTTCTAATTTCAAGCACATCAATCCAGGGGTACTTTAATTCAGTATCTGGAAAGGTGGCTCAGAAGCAGCCTGGATGAAAAATAAATTATTGTAGAATTAAAAATTTTGTTACAGCCCTGATCAGGTAGCTCAGATATACCAAGGTTGCAGGATCAATCGCTATTAGGGCACATATAAAGAAGCAACCAATGAATGGATAAATAAGTGGAACAATAAACCAATGTCTCTCTCTCTCTCTCTCTCTCTCTCTCTCTCTCTCTCTCTCTCTCTCTCTCTCCTCTAACTGGTAAAAAAAATTTTTTTTTAGAAAAATTGTTACAGATGTCCAACAAAAATTCTGAGTGAACAAAATGTGAGGTGAGATTTCACCCAGAGAAAGGTGAGGTCTTCGATCCAAGCTGAAGGGAGAAATGCACAGAGCAGGATCTAGAGGTTTAGAGGAAGCCTGGATCCCACAAAATCCACAGATGTTGGGGCCAGCATAGTCCACAAATGTGGAAGAGAGCCCACAGGGCTGCTGTCAGAAGGGAACTCTAGAAATCAACAGATAGCTGGGCTAGGCACAAAAAGGCAGCCTGCTTTACCAGTGAACAGGCTGTACTATGCCAGGGAGAGCCATGCACAGAGATGTGAGCAGCGTAGTGCAGTGCCAGGGTGAAAAAGTCGCCAGTACGTGCACTTACTCTGGCTTTTTTCTTTTTAAATCCTTGCTTTTTATTATTAAGCCGAGTACATAGGATCACGCAATTAAAAACACTCTCACAGACTGCAGGGGAATGCTGTTTTTGTGGAACATGGGGATCAGAGTGGGGAGAAACTATCAGAAAACCAGCTTTTGGGGCAGTCCATTCCTCCAAACCAGTATTAAGTGTGGCAGGGAAAACAAAATCTAAATACTGGGTAGAAAGACCTTATAGCCCCACATGTCAATACAGAAGAAACACAGCCGCCCAGGGGTTGAATCACAAACTGACTTTTGTGTAAATACAACCACAGGTAGGCTGAGAAACAAAGAAATACGGCCTGCTTGAAAATAAGACTGTGGCTATGACACAGAGGAGCTGTGGAATGCAGAGAACTTAAATATTGTCCTGACTACCTGACAGGAAACCGGCATACCAAACAGAACAGTAGAGAAAGTGAATGACTTCACTACAGCACATTTTTATTTTTTATCTTTTACTTAAGAAGCTATATTTTTTCTCACTTGATTTTACATTTTCAATTATATTTTAATAAATTTACTACTACTTTACCTTCTTTAGGTTTCACTTTATTTTCTCTAATTTTATGTTCTACATTCAATTTTCATTTTTCCTTTAGCATCATATTATTCTATCTCAATGTCACCTTTATGCCAACACTCTCTTCCCCATTTTTCCCCTCTTGTTGTCCTTTTCTTTTCCCCTATTCCTGCTTTAGATTTTCCCCATTCCCTCTTTTTATCTTGTTAAAAATTCATCCTATGTAAATATCTAATTTCTGATCCCCTGCTCCAAGTCCATATGCACTTGTCTCTTCTCTTTCTTCACTACTCAAATTTTTTTCTCTCTTCACTTTGTTGTTTTTTGTTTGTTTGTTTCATTTCCCCCTTCTTTGTCTCTGTCCTGTTGTTGTTAGTTTCACTGTTAGATTAGTTTGTGTGATTCTTTCTTTGCTTCTGTTTTTCCTCTTCTCACTTATTAGTTGTCCTTTGTAATGTGCATTCATATCTGGGTTGTTTTCCTTTTTTTGACTAGTTGTTGTTCTACTGCAGTTTTATCCCCATATAAATAGTTTTCTTCACCCTTCTTTTTTATTCTCTTTCCTTTTCTCAATATCATTCCTGCACTCCTTTTGTTTTTGTTGTTTATAATGCCCTAATTCTATTTTCTCTGGTGGTCACCTTTACTTGGAGTTATTAGTATTGAGAATAAATTTGTGTTCAGTGCCTTGTGCTTTCTGCCTTGTTGTGTTGTATTTTGTCAACACAAGAGAGAGACCTATATAACTAGGCGCCCGAAAAGGAGAGAACATGGGGAGACCAAAAAATGGTCCAAATACGAAAGAAAAAAGGCATCACCAGAAAAGTAAATGAAATGGAGGCAAGCAGTATGTCAGAAAAAGAATTCAGAAAAATGATCATAACGTCACTGAAAAGACTGGAAGACAAATTCAACAATATGTGTAAGGTACTATGGAACAGTATGGAGTTTCCTCAAAAAACTAAAAATGGAACTCGCATTTGACCCAGTGATCCCACTTATAGGAATATATCCTAAGAAACAAGAAACAGTAATCAGAAAGGATATATGCACCCCTATGTTCACAGCAGCACAATTTACAATAGCTAAGATTTGGAAACAGCCTAAGTGCCCATAGAAGATGAGTATATTAAAAAACTGTGGTACATCTACACAATGGAATACTATGCTGTGGTAGAAAAAAGTTCGTACCATCTGCAACAGCATGGATGGAACTGGAGAGCATTATGAATAGTGAAATAAGCCAGTCAGAGAAAGATAAATATCAGATGATCTCACTCATTTATGGAATATAATGAACAACATAGATTGATGAACAAAAATAGATCCAGAGACAGAGAAACATCGATCAGAACATCAAACCTCAAAGGGAAGGTAGGGGAAGGTGGGGATAAGGGGGAGAGATCAACCAAAGGACTTGTATTCATGACTATAAGCCTAACCAATGTGCAAAGACAACAGGGGAGTAGGGCATAAGGGGGTAGTGGAGGGGTAATGGAGGAATAGGACATATATGTAATACCTTAATCAATAAAGAAATTTAAACACACACATACACACACACACTCCAAATCAACAATGACAAGTGCTGGAGAGGATAAGAGAGAAAAAGGAACCCTCCTTCACTGCTGGTAGGAATGCAGATTGGTGCAGCCAATGTGGAAAACGGTATGGAGTTTAGCAGCACAATTTACAATGGCTAAGATCTGGAAACAGCCTAAATGCCCATCAACAGATGAGTGGATTAGAAAACTATGTTACATCTACACAATGGAATACTACACTGCTATAAGAAAGAAAGAATTCTTATATTTGTAGCAGCAAGGATGAAACTGGAGAGCATACTAACTGAAACAGTAGTGAAATAAACCAGTCAGGGGAAGAAAAATAACACATGATCTCACTCATTTATGGATAATAAAGAACATTATAACCTGATGAACAAAATGATAGATACAGAGGCCGGGAAGCATTGAACAGACTGTCAAATTACAGCAGGAAGTTTGCGGGTGGGGAGTAAGAGATTAACTGAGGGACTTGCAAGCTTGCATATAAGCATAACCAATGAACGCAGGCAAAAGGGGTAGGTGTTGTGAGGGCACGTGCTGGGTGGGGGTTAGGGGAGGCCGGCGTAAGGTCAATGGGGGGGAGGAGACATTATGTACTATTATTTATAATACTATAAATAGTAATCATGAAAAAAATAAATACATTTAGGTTGTTCATCTACTCTGAAATAAATTAGAGGTAAAATTTTAAAAAAAAAGAATTTAGAACCAATAGAGATAAAAGCAGACTAGTGATTGGCAAGGGCTAAAAGGAGAGTGAAATGGAAAGTGACTGTTTTAATGCATATAACATTTCCTTTTGTGGTGATAAAAATGTCTTGGAACTAGATAAGTAATAGCTGCACAATATTAATTTACTAAGTACCATTTATCTTAATATAAACAAACTTCAAAAAAATAGTTTAGAGGTGGTTACCAAAAGACCATAGATTTTTCTCTAATGACAAGATTATGTGAGTCATTGAAATAGTTTTGCAGATTCATGTTCTAATAAAATCTCAAGCTAAGTTAGATTTTGAACAGGGTTTCTTAGGCTCAACAGTATTGACATTTTGAGCCAGATAATTGTTTTGTTCTGGGGAGCTGCCCTATGCATTGTACCATATGTGGCAAATTATCCGGGGTCTCTACCCAGTCCGTATTAGTATTGACCCAGCCTCAAGTTGTGGCAACCAAAAATGTCTCCAGCCCCTACCAAGTCATCTTGGGAGCAAGTCACATCTGTTATGAACCACTGTTACAAACGCCTGACTTTTCTGTATCTTAATTTTCTCAACCATCAATTTGTCCATATATAAAATGAGAGACTTAAATAAGGCCATCCTATTCAAGGTGGGGCAAGCTGGGGGTGAGTGGTCAGTAGAACATCCCCTGAGGGCTCCCAGTATGTGTGAAGGGGCAGGTTGGGTTGAGGGACCAACCACCCCCAGTGCACAAATTTTGTGCACTGGGCCCCTAGTACATATATAAAAGGCTAATATGCAAATGTCCCCTCAGGACTGACTGGGAGTTCAATTGTTTGCTTTGATGTGCACTGACCACCAGGGGGCAGCACAAAACGAAGGCCCCAGCCGGCAGCTGGGGAAGGAAGTCCCTAGCTGGCAGCCAGAAGGCCCCAATTGGCCCTGATCCACCAGCCAGGCCTAGGGCACGAATTTCATGCACTAGGCCTCTAGTATGAAATTAAAAATCAATAACAGAAAGCTCTCTGATTATTTCCCCAATATTTAGGACAAATTAACATACTTCTTTCTAAACAATCTATGGGTTCAGGAAGAAATCTAAAGAGAAATGGGGAAAGCTTGAGTACTTTCCTGTAAGGTAAGAAACAAAACAAGGATGTCTGATCTGAACACTTCTACTTGATGTTTTATGGGAAGTTCTAGACAGTACAATAAGGTAGAGAAAGAACGGGAAGAATTGGGTGGTTATAGGATCTACGATTAATATACAAAACTCAATGGTATTTTTATACACTAGCAAAATATAACTGGAACTTAAAAGGTATTAAGTCACCATAACCCAGTGATCAGCAAACTCATTAGTCAACAAAGTGGCAAACCACAGCTTGCGAGCTGCATGTGGCTTGCGAAACACAGTTTGCCGACCACTACCCTAGCCCATTTGGTTCAGTGGATAGAGCGTCAGCCTGCAGACTTAAAGAGCCCTGGTTCAATTTCAGTAAAGGGCATGTACTTTGGTTGCAGGCTTGATTCCCAGCCCTAATAGGAGTATGTGTGGAAGGCAACCAATCAATTTGTTTCTCGCACATCAGTGTTTCTCTCTCTTCCTCCCTCCCTCCCTTTCTCTCTCTCTCTCATTCCCTCCCTTCCTTTCTCCCTTATCCCTCTCTCCTTCTCTCTAAAAATCAATGAAAAAATATCCTCGGGTGAAGACTAACAATAAATAAATAGTATGAAGTGCTTCAAGTTTAAGTCTAACAAGAAAATAGGTAAGACCTGAGTCAGAAGACTGAATAATGAAGTAGAATAAACAGTATATGAATTAAGCCCACACACACCACTAATTTTTTTTTTAATTTTTATTGATTTGTGAGAGAAAGGGAGAGAAAGAGAGAGATAAACATCAATGATGAGAGACAATCACTGATTGGCTGCCTCCTGAACATCCCCAACTAGGGGGTAGTGCCTACAATCCCAACATGTGCCCCTGACTGGAACTGAACTCGGTACTCTTCAGTCCCCAGTTCAACGCCCCATCCACTGGGCCAAACCAGCAAGACTTAGACAACTAATTTTTGTCAAAGTATAAAGGCAATTCAGTGGATAAAGGATGGCTTTTCAAATGGTGCTAGAACGTGTGCACAAAAACAACACTTAAAACATCTTTGATCAATATCTCAAACCACAGACAAAAATCAATCAAAATGGATCACAGACACAAATATAAAACAATGAAACTTAAAAAAAAAAAACCCGTGTCCCTCATTAAGAAAATGATAAAACACAAACATTTAAGAACAAAGTGATTAAAATTCATCAAACTTTTTAACTTCTAAAAGACAACCCATAAAAGAGATAAACTGAGAAAAAATATTTGTAAAAATCGTATTTCGGATGAAGGATTTGTATCCAGAATATACAAACAGATAAAACAACAATTTTTCTAAATGGCAAAGATCTTAATGGAAATTTCTTTAAAAATATGTGAATAGCTTAATAAACATAAAAAAGATGCCAAACATCAACATTATAGAGATCCAAACCATATCTAATACTACTTTATACCCACTAGGATATTTATAATTAAAAAAACAGACAACAATTAGCACTGATGATGTGGAGCAACAAGGACTCTTATACACTGCTGCTGAGAATATGTTTTATACAGCCATTTCAGTAAATAAATTTGGCAGTTTATTAAAAAGTTAAACATAATTCCAAGAAAAAAGAAAATACATGTCCACACAAATACCTACTATAATCAAATACACACAGCTATTATTCATAATAGTTTTTAAAAAGTTAAAATAATCCAAATGCCAATCATCTGATGAATGGATAAGAAAAAAGAATATATCCATATAATGAAATACTATCATTCAGAAAGCAAGTATTCCCAAAACAAAAAATGAGGACATGTGTAAAGGGCACAGGAGCCAACCTGAAAGAATTTCTGTGGCCAACGGTAGTATTAGATTAAAATCCACAAAATAAAATGAGTATCATCTACAAGTCTAAACTGATTGCAGTAACAGACTAAGGAGACATGGTAACAAAATGTAATGTGGTAAGTAGGATTAAAACCTGAAATGAGTCCTACTGGCATGGCTCGGTGTTTGAGCCAGGAGGTTACGGTTAGTCAGCACATGCCCAGATTGTGAGCCTGATCCCCAGTGGGGGGTGTACAGGAGGCAGTTCATCAATGATCTTCTCTTATCATTGATGTTCCCAGTTCTCCCTTCCTCTTTAAAATCACTACACACACACACAACAACAACAACAACAACAACAACTGAAATGAAAAAATAATTTGGGGAAAAACTGCTGGTATCCAAATAAAAGCCTGTAGTTAATAGTATTGTATGAAAATGTATTCAGAATATACAGCTGGGGTTAGCAAACTACAGCTCATGAGTCAAATCCAACTTGTTACCTATTTTTATAAAAGTTTTCTCTAAAACTTTTTTATAAAAAGATTTCAGCTATGGCTGGTGTGGCTCAGTTGGCTGGGCATCATCCCAGGCACTGAAAGGTTCCCAGTTTGATTCCTGGTCAGGGAACATGCCCAGGTTTCAGGCTCGACCCCAGGTAGGGGGCCTGTAAGAGGCAGCAGCTTGATGTTTCAAGCTCACATCCGTGTCTCCCTCTCCTTTTCTCCCTTCCTCTCTAAAAATCAATAAAATTACTTTTTAATCTTTAAAACAACTATTAAAAGTTATTAAACACCCATTCATTTATTCATTATCTATGGCTGCTTTTGCCCTACATTGCAACATTAAGTAGTTCTAAGAAAGGCCACCTGGTCTACAAAACCTAAAATATTTACTATATCTGGCCCTTTGCAGGAAATTTGCCAACCCAACACACATGAATTTTCTGTACTGTCACTATAACTTTTCTATAAAGCTAAAATTATTCTAAAGTAAAAAGTTAATTTTTTTTCAAAGTTCAATGCTCACATACCGTATTACTCAGCCATGTACTTCTAGTATTTACCCAAGAGAAATGAATTAAACCTGACTTTAGCATAAATATTGTGGGTTCTCCTAAAGATTATTTTGAAACTACACTCCAGGGGGAAAGATGTGAATTTTTCATCTATAGAGAATTCATTTTTAAGCAAAATCATGTATATAAAACACAAATGAAATAGTACCTGAAACCTAACTGGCACCAAAATGTTTATTTTAGACATCATACTTGCTTGTACAAAGTAGTAGTAGACATTGTTAACACCCTCAGAAAGTTTAAAGGAAAAGAAGTGCCTCGGACAAATGTGGAAGTCAAATCCAAGTTTTAGATTTTTTTAAAAGTAATACTGTTTAAGGATATTTTAAATCCTTACTATGATATGTGGAGTTAGAATTACAAATAAGCCTAATAATAACTTTAAAATTATCAGACCTGGCTGGGTAGCTGAGTTGGTGTCATCTCAGACACCAAAAGATTGTGAGTTCAATTCTTGGTCAAGGCACATACAGGAGGCAACTGATCAGGTTTTCTTACCCATTGATGCTTCTCTTTCCCTTCCTCTCTTAAAAAAAAAAAAAAAATCGATAAAATACATAACCTCAGCCCTGGTCAGGTCAGAGCATCAACCTGTGGACTAAAGGGGCACAGGTTTAATTGGCAGTCAAGGGCACATACATGGGAGCAGTTCCATTTCCGGCCCCAGCTTGGGACAGAGACAACTAAATCAATGTGTCTTTCTCTCTCACATCCTTGTTTCTCTCCACCCTCTTCCATTCTTCTCTATGTAAATAAGTAAATAAGTAAACAAATAAATGGAAAAAGTATCCTCGGGCAAAGATCAACAACAACAAAACAACATAACCTCAGCTGAGAATAAAACAATACCATAACAGCATTAACATGCCAGAATTAAGTGTGGGGTGGGCCCAAAATTTGAAGACATGTTCAAAGAATGTATTTCCTTAATTTAAAATTTTCTGAATATTCCCTTAAATGCCAACACGAAGAATAAAATTATACTAAAGCATATTTATTCTAATACATTTTATTAAATTCAGTAGATTTAAGGTGAAACTTGAGATTCCTCATTTCTAAAAAGCTTTCATAAGATGCTGGAGCTGTTGGGCTGAGGATCACAGATGGAATAGGAATAGTCTGATAGCATTTGATTCTATCCTATCCAATTTAGGTGTATTACTTATAACTCTCAAATCTGTATGAAATTTCCCTAAGCCTCAGTTTACTCATAAAAGTATCTATAAATATCCTATCTAATAAAAGAGTAATATGCAAATTTGACAGCACCTGTGTCACACCCACAAGCCACACCCACAGCCACGCCCAGCAGCCAACCGGGAGCAAATTATGCAAATAACCCCAACCAAGATGGCTGCCACCACTGAGAGCTGGAGGAAGACTTGGGTTTCCCCCAGCTTTCTGCCTACCTAGGCCTCCACTCAATGTTACAAAGTTTCAATTATAAAATATACAGAAATGGAAGCAGCCACTGAGCTGGAGAGAACAGAGGCTTGGGTTTCCCTGGCAACGGAAGAAGCCAAGCTTTCAGTCTGCCATTGCTGGCCTAGGTCTCCACTCTAGGCTACAATGTTTCAAACAGAAATGGCTGCCACCCCAGAGCCAGCAGAAGGCTTGGCTCCACTCTAGGCTACAAAGTTTCAATTGTAGAGATAGATTAATCCCAGATACCAGGGCCTCTGCTTGGGTTGCTGGGGGGCGTGGCTGGCCTCCAAACTTCCACAGGCCCCTTGCCCAGGCTGCCCCTCACCCCAAGAGAACCCTCACCCTGATCTGGGACACTCTTCAGGGCAAACCAGCAGGCCCCCAACCATGCACCAGGCCTCTATCCTATCTAATAAAAGAGTAATTTGCAAATTGACCATCCTCTCTATCTAATAAAAGAGTAATTTGCAGATTGACCATCACTCCCAACACACAAGAGGGCTGCCCCCATGTGATCAAATATCCTGCCCCCATATGGACACAAGATGGCCACCACAAGATGACCAGCAGGGGAGGGCAGTTGGGAGGTTCCAGGCTTGCAAGGGAGGGCAGTTGTGGGCATCAGGCCAGCAGGGGAGGGCAGTTGGGAAGGACCAGGCCTGCAAGGGAGGGCAGTTGGGGGTGATCAAGCCTGCAGGGGAAGGCAGTTAGGGGTGACCAGGCCAGCAGAGGAGGGAAGTTGGGGGCAAACAGGCTGGCAGGGGAGCAGTTAGACATCAATTAGACTGGCAGGGTAGTGGTTAGGGGGTGATCAGACTAGCAGGCAGAAGCGGTTAGGAGCAATCAGGGAGGTAGGCAGGTGAGCAGTTTGGAGCCAGCAGTTCTGGATTGTGAGAAGGATGTCCGACTGCCCTTTTAAGGCCCGATCCCAGTAGGATCCCAGATTGGAGAGGGTGCAGGCTGGGCTAAAGGACATCCCCAATTTGTGCACCGGGCCTCTAGTTGTTTTATAAATAACAAATGAAATACCGTATTTTCCAGTGTATAAGACAATTTTTTAACCCAGGAAAATCTTCTCAAAATTACCATATTGAAATCAAATCTGATGTTTTTTTAATTTTTATTTTGTGTGTGTGTTGGAGGAGGGGTAGTCTTATACAGTGAGTATATCCCAAACTCTGTATTTTAACTGGAAAAGCTGGGAGTCGTCTTATATGCCGGAAAATACGGTAATTCACATATTAACACACAATTCTTGACACTTAGTGAATGTTTGGTGAATATCAATGACTAACTTGTACACAACTTTTGTTGCATGTTTAAGGCATTTAATTCTCACATTAACTCAATGGGTAGGTACTATTATCCCCATTTTTAAAGATAAAGAAACTGGATTTAAGAGCAGCTATGTAATTTGTAAAATGTCATACACATACTGAGTATGAGAAGAGAAATAAACCCAATCTGATTCTACAATCTGCATTTTTTTTAATTTAAAAAAATATGTATTTTATTGATTTTTTATAGGGCAGAAGGGAGAGGGATAGAAAGTCAGAAACATCAATGAGAGAGAAACATCAATCAGCTGCCTCTTGCACACTCCCCTACTGGGGATGTGCTCGCAGCCAAGGTACATGCCCTTGACCAGAATCAAACCCGGGACCCTTCAGTCCACAGGCCAACGCTCTATCCACTGAGCCAAACCGGTTTCGGCACAATCTGCATTCTTATCTCTCACTGTTATTATTATTATTTTTTTTGGGGGGGGGGGGATCGGCAAGGCAAATTTCCTCTACCACAGAAGGGTGCTTCTGCCAACTGGAAATCATCGGCAAACACTCCTAACCGGAAATCTGTTCAGGGTCTGCCCTGCCCCTCACTCTGACTCTGACGACTGGTCAGGGCTCAGAGCGTGGGTTCCCATTATTGCGTGACTGGTAACTCAAGAGAAAGGGAGAGGTACGTAAGAACCCAAATTGGCAGCCCTTAAGAATCTGAAGGTCATCAAAATGGAGGAACCTAAGAAGGCAGTAAGCTCCTTTCTTCTGCAGAAAAGATTGCTCATTCTGACAGCCCCCCCACCCCGTTTTTTTATTTGACTATTTTTTCTCCAAATTTGGCTAACAGTATTGATTTTCCTGTTCTGCAGTATCTAGATTATTCTACTGGTATGTTACTGGGGTTTGGTTAACACAGTCTCGATCTTTGGATAAGGCCTCTCATAAGTGGAATAATGCAACATCCTATTACTGTCATTACCCCAATTACCACAATAAGATAGGTTAAGGCTGAAGTCATTATTCCTTTCCACTTCCCAAACCACTGCTCCTTTAGACTAGAAAAGGGGTCATCTATACCCAAGTTCTCTGCTAATTCATTGGCTAGGATTGTTAAACACTAAGGACTTTGGTTATGGGGTCATCAGGTGCCTTTATTGTTAGGGATGAAAGTAGAGCAGTGACCTCCTATCATTACACATACTCCGCCCTTTCCTGCTAACATCATATCTAAGCCATAACGGGTTTTCCCAAGTCATTCTCTTGATAACATCTCTAGTGTAACTGACAACCCCCTGCTGATTATAACTAATACTAGAGGCCTGGTGCATGAAAATTCATGCACTGGAGGTTGGGGGAAGGCCTCAGCCTGGCCTTCCCCCTCTCAGTGCAGGAAGCCTCAGAGGTGGTAGGTGACTCAGCAATCAGGGAAGGCGACACCCATCACACCTCTGCTGCTGCCACTGCCAGCACACAAGCCTTGGCCAGTCCTGGGCGGCTGGGGGAGTGAGGGGACTGGGGGACTTTGGAGGCATGTGTGTGGAGCGGGTCCAGCCTTGCCACACACCTGCCACCCCAGCGGGGCTGAGGGGACTGGGTGCTGCCATCTTGTGGCTGTGGCCGCCACCATCTTTGAGGGTGTGGCAGTCAATTCATACATTCCCTCCTTATTTGCTGCGGGCGCCGCCATCTTTGCGATGGCATGAGGGTCAATTAGCACATTGCCTCTTTATTAGATAGGCTATTTTACCCCATCTACATTCCTATTAATAGTTGACCACTAGAGGAATACAAATCCTGCTATCTGATTCCTAATTTTAAATTCATTAGGGTCTCCTCCTGGAACTCTAATGGGATCTGTGTATATATGGGGATCAAAGGAGCCCCGTGGACTCACTCTCTCTTTTCCCTCGTCTGTCTGTTCATTGAAAAAGGTTTACAATATGCCAAAATGAAAGGTATAGCCAGTTCTATCAGAGTGCAAGTTCCCCTCCAAAACCTAGGCAATGCCACAAATAAGGATCCCCCTCAATTCTACGAGACATCAGCACAGTGCAGCTTCTGAGGATACTCAGCCATTTACTAACCAGAGGACAAATAGCTTATATTAACATACTCAGGGAGATAGCAGGAATCCAATTAGGGTCACTTGCTGATCACACCCAAGGGCAAATGGAGTTCAACTGGGCCTAGAGTTGGCTTTAGGTGCTTCCAACAGATCCTGGAATACCTCAAGACCTTCATAGAAGGTCTTAAGAACTATGTACTAGGTATCTTTTCTACTTTAATGTCTCTCAGGTTAGAAGGTGTCCTGGCTCAAAGTCCTCCTCTTTCTGGTTCATCATCTACCGGATACGTTCGTTCTAATCAAGACTTGGAATGGAAACAAGTTGGAACCTTCCTGGGAAGGAATCTACCTTGTCTTGTGTACCACGGAGAGACTACTGTTTGGACTGCAGAGCAAGGCTGGACCCATCACACTTGGATTAAAGGCAGACACACCTCAACTTAGATGGCCATACCAGGACATAATCCCTTGAAATTAATGCTAAAAACTGTGAGCTGTCTTAATAACCATCACCCACTTGGTTCTATTTGCCTTAGGTCTCTAGGAAATTGAAAGGGCTTACAATGTAGGCTGGGGAAATGTGTACAATCCAGATCATGCTTACCCAGTTATTGGTTATAGATAACTTGAATGATTTGAACATTCTGCTCCTGAACTCCAAATCCCCACCCACAATACTTTAATGTCCCATATGAACTTTATACTCAGCATGCCCTGCTCTTATTACCTTCATCCCAGACTCAATCCTCTTTCAGTTTTCCCTGTCTGAAATGAAGAGCAACACACCTAGGTGGTCACCAAGCCAAAATACTGGGACTTACATTAGATTCTTCAACTCTGTGAGACCCAAGGTTCCCTTTCTTTATAACACAAATTTTGTAATATCCACTTTTATTCTCCTGATGTGAAATTCAGACAATGTACCATATTTTCCTGCGTATAAGATGACTGGAACTGATGATGATAGGAGGAAGATAACAAACAATAGAGAGAGAGCAAGTGCCAGGCAAGTCCCTGGCGAGTTAGCAATGTCCATCAGAACTGCAAGCTACGGTATTTTTACACCCAGCGTATAAGACGACTTTTGAGAAGATCTTCCTGGATTTAAAAAGTTGTCTTATTCGCCGGAAAATACGGTAAATGACTTCACTAGACGATTTCAGTCAGATGCTTGTTCTTAAACACAAAACCTAAAGGCACAAATCCAGACTTGACACAGTGCTATAGTATAAGCAATTAAAATATGTCCAGTGATGTAGATATGATACAGAATTTTTCAAAATGGTGAAAAGCTAGTAATGGTCCAAACAAAATAGTAATCTTCTCTTAATTCACATGAAGTCGAATGCCTAAAATTTTTAGTATGTTAGAACACTCCAAAAATTACTTTTTATTCATATGTAAAACTGAAGTTTAGATTTAGCTTCAAATACAAAAATATTTTTTTCACATAACGTGAAAGTTCTTAAAGTGAGGGTGAATGTGAATTCTTCATTACTAGGGAATGTCCTACACACTGTATAAACATCTAGCTTACCTGTTGCATCCACTAAATCAGTGGTCGGCAAACTGCGACTGTAGTTTACTGCTCTGTTGATTAATCAATGAGTTTGCCGACCACTGCACTAAATAAATGATAATACTGTCTTTCAATGTCAGAGACCAAAAAAATTCCTTCACAATCCTAGAGCACTCCTTGAGGAGGATATGGCCTGTGGAAGATACCACTGTGTTAGATTATTTCTCTCTAACAAGCCATTGTCCAACCATGTCATTAATTCCACCTCCTATTCTCATACCCAGTATCATTCAATTTGTTATCCTTTCTCTAATTCAGGTATTGTCTTCCCTCAGCTAGGCTACTGCAATGGTCTGTAACTTGTCTTTATGGTTGCAGTCTGCTCATTCTACACTAACAGTGAAATGAAACTTCTATTCTGCAAAGGATTATTTATCAGGGGCGGGGTGGGTAAACACCTGAACTTGCTGCCTTGCACAACCACTTCAAAACTACAACCAAAAGACAAAACAGACGTCATCCAGAACCACAGAAAGGCTGGCTGAGTGGAAATTCTACAACTAGAAGGAAAGGGAGGTTAGAAAGCAACCAAAGGACTTGTATGCATGCATATTAGCATAACCAATAGACAGACACTAGGATGGTGGAGGCTTGTCCAAGGTGGTAATGACTGGGGAAGGAGGTGTCGGGGGGTTAATTGGGGGAAAATGAGACATATGTAAAAATTTAGATAAAAAAGATTATTTATCCATTCAATCAACAAATATTCATAGCATGTTCTTCTGCATCTATTGATATGTTCATGAGATTTTTGCCTTCAATCTATGTGCTGTGTGACATATATTCAATTGCAAATATTGTATCAGCCTTGCATCTCCAAAATAAATCCCAAATAAAGATCATGCTGTCATGATCTTTTTAATGTACTGCTATATCCAGTTGGCAAAATTATTGTTGAGGATTTTAGCGTCTATATCCATCAGCGTTCTTGGCCTGCAGTTCTCTTTGTCTGGTTTTGGAATTGCGGTCTGCTAACCCCATCAAAAGAGTTTGTAAGTGTTCCTTCCCCTTGAAATTTTTGAATAGCTTAAGTAGGATAGATGTTAGTTCTTCTTTGAAAACTCAGTAAAACTCCCAATGAATCCATCTGGACCAGGGCTTTTGTTTGCTGGGAGTTTTTAATTACTGTTCAACTTCATCAATAATTATCACCAGATTCAAGTTTTCTGATTTTTCCTGATTTGAGTTTTGGAAGCTTGTATTTTTCAGGGAATATGTCCATTTCTTCCAGGTTGTCCTGTTTAATGAAATAAAGTTATTCACAATACTTTACTATAATCCTTTTGCTTGAAAATCCCCCCCCCCCAATCCCTTCATTTTTAGTCTGAGTCCTTTGTTCTAAGTTGAGTCTCTTGTAGACAGCAGATACATGGGTCATATTTTCTTATTCATTCAGCTACCCAATATATTTTTATTGGAGCATTTAATACAGTTACATTTAAGGCAGTGGTCAGCAAACTGCAGCTCGCGAGCCACAGTTTGCTGCTCTGTTGACTAATGAGTTTGCCAATCACTGATTTAAGGTTATTATTGACAGGTACTTCTTTGTTGCCATTTTTATGCTTTATACCTGTGTTCCTTCTTTTTCTGTTTCTTCTTTTTACAGCAATATCTTTAGCATTTCTTGTATTGCTGTCTTGGTGGTAATAAACTCCCTCAGCCTATTTTTGTCTGAGAAGCTCCTGACTTCCCCTTCAATTCTGAATGATAGTCTTGCTGGATATTCTTGGGTTTAGTACCTTAATTTGCATCACTTTGTATACTTCATCTCATTCCCTTCTGTCCTGATGTGTTTCTGTTGAGAAATCTGTTGCTAGTCTATTGGGAGATCTCTTGTAGGTAACTTTCTTTCTCTGGCAGCCTGTAAGATCCTTACCTTGTCATTGACATTTGCCAATTTAGGTAGGATGTAGCTTCATGTTGGTCTTTTTGAGTTCATGCTGTTTGGAACTCTGCTTCTTGTACTTGTATGTTTTTTTCTTCCCAAAGTCAAGGAAAGTTTCCCATTATCATTTCTTCTGACAGGTATTCTATTCTATTCCTTGCTCAGCTTCCTCTTCTTTTGACACCACTATTATGCAAATGTTTCATTTTGTCCCAGAGTTCCCCTAGACTCTCCTCCTGCTTTTTAAATTATTTTCCACATTAGAGCTCTGATTGGGTATTTTTTTCTACCTTGTTTTCTAACTTACTGATTCAGTCCTCAGCTTCTAGTTCACTGTTGAAACCTTCTATTGTGTTCTTTATTCCAGCTACATCATTTTGCATTTCCTCTTCATTCTCACACATATTGGTGAATTTCTCATCCAGATACCTGAGCATTCTTATAACCATTACTCTGAAATCTTCCCCTGACAAATTGCTCTCCTCCATTTTTCACTTACTTCCTGTTCTACAATTCCTCTTTTCTTACATTTGCAGTTGTTTTTATGTCTCCCCATTTTTTGCTGTTCCTTTTGTTTTCATGTATTAGATCAAACTACTGTGCCACCTAGATTTTTTGAATGGGTCTTAAATGCTAGATATTTTGTGGGACCCAGTGGTGCAGTCTCTCAGGTCTTCTGGGCTGGGTGTTCTAGGGAGGCTCTCTACTTGAGATATTCGGGTTCTCCTGATGTAGTTGCATCTTGAATGCTATTGTCTCTTTTGTTGATGGAGTCTCCTCTCAGGGCGTCTATGTGGTTCACTCCCCGTAACATTGTCCCAACCGTTGTGGAGGCATTGACTGAACAGCACAAGACACAACACATAAAGAATAGAACATGATGTACAGAAGACACCTATCCTATCTAATAAAAGAGTAATATGCAAATTTGACTATACCTTTGCTACACCCACAAACCATGCCCACCAGCCAATCAGGAGCAGGGGGCGGAGCCAAGGTAGCCAGTAAGCACATAAGGTGGGGGGCATGCGTGAGGTGGTCAGCAAAAGCGGAGGGGGCCCCTCCCCCATGGCCTGGCTTTCACTGGCAGCCAGGGTAAAGACGGCTGGCAAGTGCACGAGGCGGGGTGCAAAGCCACCAAGGCGTGCGGGGCAGGGCCGAGCGGCAGGTGAGCAGCACATGTGAGGCTGCTGCGAGTGCAGGGTGCCACCGGGGACTGGGCAGTCACCAGTGGCCGGGGCTAAGGTGAGGGCCAGGGGGGCGGGGCCGAGGCACCGGGGCAGAGCCAGCCATCGGCCCCATTGAGGGGTCAGGTTGGGCTGAGGGATCACCCACCCCCGGTGCACGAATTTCATGCACCGAGCCCCTAGTATCCCCAATAAAAGTGATTAGAGAAAAGAGCATTAGAAAAAAGTGACCAAAAACGATAGTGAGAGAAAAAAAAATATTTGTAAAACACAACAAAACCAACAAACAGACCAAAGGGCACAAAAATAACCCAGAAAAACAGGTAGGGGTGTGTGTGCGTGTGTGCGTGTGTGTCAGAATCTGTACATGCAGAGCTTAAATAAAGTAAGGTTAAGCGATTGGATGAATAGGGGAATTACTAGGTTTATAATAGGAAAGAGAGAGAGAAAAGAAATAAAAAGATAAGAAAAATTAAATTTTTTGAAAGGTGAAGAGGATAAGTGAAGATAGGCCTAAATTTAGAAAGTGAAACAAATAATTAGAAGAAAAGAGCAAGAAAAGAGAGGAAAAAATGTAAAGAAAAAGGAGGAGGGGAAATACAGTAGAAGCAAGGAAGAGTAAATTAGATATATGAATAAACCAATAGAGAATACAATAACAACACATCAATCAAGCAGATAAAAAAGATCAATTTTTAAAAGGGAAAAGAGAAAAAACTAAAATGGGGAAAGGAGAAAATCAGTAGAAGAGAGGAAGAAAAAGATGCAAACAAATTTTTTTAAAATAATAATTAATGTCCCATAGGAGCCGTTTTAGGACCCCTCTCTTCTATTCTGTCTGCCAATTCTGGACTTCCTGTTAGATACTTAGGTTCTGATCATTGTCAGGCACTGTCTTTTGGCTTTTAGAACCTTGCTGGAAGCTCCATGTGATCCACCAGTATCCCGCTTTTCTGTTTCCAGAGACAATGGCTGCAAGAAGACAGGGCCAAACTGCCCTCTTTGCCTTTCTGCCAATTGTCAATCTAAATCACTGAAGTGTCCATTTCAGATAGGACTTTAAGTGAGCTTGGTGCTATTTAGCTTCTAGGAGGAAATAAGATGGGTATTTTTTTTCCTGACCCAGAGCTACTCCTCCTAGAGTGGCCCCAAAATATTACTCTGGCCTTGGTTGGTCAGAGATCCTTGTATGTGGAGACTAATGGGCTTGACAGGCAACCTGGAATTTTTATCATTCTGGTTCCCAGAATAACAGGGTGGCCCCTCTTCCAATCCAATCCAAATCACTCCTTGAAGTTATTTAGACCCATAAGCTTGGCCTCTGCCCTTGTTTCCTCTGTAAAGTTCAAAATGCTGTATCACCTACCCTGAGGCTATTGGGAGGGGCAAGCTCTTCTGGGGAGAAATGGCCGCTTAGGTTTGGAAGCATAAGGACGTCCCAATGCAAGACCCCTGACCATATCTCCCTGTCCTGCTTCCCTCCCCAGCCTCTCCTCAGGCAGTCTGTGCCTCCCTCCTTGCACCAAAGCCTCAGATGAGTGACTGCAATTGAAAAGGCCAGTGTTCTGTGTTTAGAGAATCAAAACAAAACCAAAACAACAAAACTGTGTTTTCTCTACCAACCCCTCCCCTTTCAAGGGGCAGCCTTTTGCAGCTGAGGTCTTGGGTCCAGACTCCCTGGCAGCTGGCAAACCTGTGACTTTTTCTTTTCACAGTTGGATGTTACGCCTGCCACCATGGGACACAGCTTTCGTGCAATGCAGCTTCCTCCTCTCCCTCTGAGCCCGCTGGCCCATCACCCCTCTCAAGCTCACACCACTGTTCCTACTGATCTCCAGGCTTTTTCTGCCTTTCCTTGTTGTAAGCCGTCTTCTCAGCTGTGCCTAATGTGTAATGTTCTCTGATTTAGTTGTATTTCCAGTATGGCCCTGGGAAGAGGTGTACAACAAGTCTACCTATTCGGCCCCCATTTTTCTTCCTATAAATTTTTCTCTTAAACTCTGTGGGCAGCAACTCTATCTCTTTGCCTCACTTTCTGGCACCTGTCAGTGTACAGTAGTCCCCCCACCTTATCTGCAGAGGATACATTTCAAGACAACCCCTTGAATGCCTGAAACTGCAGACAATACCAGATTCTATATATTGCGGCCCTCAAATAATGTCCTTGTAATACAATGCTGATGAGATTATGTATGATTGGTTTTTTATTGCACACCACTTTGCTTACAATCACCAAAACCTGTTCACAATGTTAAGTGAGGACTTAACTGTATAGCATTTTCTTCCTATATATACTTACTTACAATAAAATTTAGTTACAAATTGGGTGCTGTAAGAGATTAGTAACTAATAATAAAATGGAACAATTATAACAATAAACTATAATAAGTTATGTGAATGTGGTACCTCATTCCAGGGAATCCCTTGCAGAAATTATTCATGCAGGCTCAATGCTTTCTGACACAAATTGTCAACTGGAACACATTTTCTATTCAGGAATTCCACTCACAAATTTAACGCCCATTCCATTTAATCATGCCCTGTGATCCTAATTTTTACAGTTTGAGGTGCAGCAGGAAAACCAGCACATATTTCTTTTTCCTTCTTCACAACTTCATAGAAGATCCATTATAATTGTAGATCTTAGCAATCGCAGCAGCCAATTTTTTCTCTCTCCTTAAATAGAGAATTTTTATCTTTTCACTTAAAGGAAGCACTTTATGGCTCTTCACTGGCATATCTGAATTGCAAGCATCACTAGTCCTGCACTTTGGAGTCATTAAGTAAAATCAAGTTACTTGAACATAGCACTGTGATACAGAAACATTTGATGTGATAATCTAGACAGCTACTAAGTGGGGGTGTATAGAGTAAATCCACTGGACAAATGAATTGGGCACATCCTTGGCAGAATGCAGCAGGACAATGCAACATTTCACTAGATTACTCACAACAGTAGGTGATTTAAAACTTATGAATTGTTTATTTTTAGAATTTTCCATGTAATATTTTTGGGCCATAGCTAACTACAGGTAAATGAAACCATGGAAAGCAAAATGGAAAGCAAAACAACAGATAAGGGTGACCACTATACAGAGCTATCCTCAGGGGTAACTTAAGAAACCTACTGATATTACTCAAAAAAAATTCCTGCCTGGGGTGGAGGTTGAATGGAGGTTAGTAAATGGTGAGGGGAGGGAGGGACAGGGAACATCTATAATACTGCCAACAATGAGAATTATATACGTATTTTAAAATCTCCTTAACCAAGTGATAAGAATAAGTCTCTCAGTAAACTTGAAGTTATGAAGCTTCCGATGTGAAACAGAAAATACCCAACAATATGTGCAAAATAGTCTTATTCAAAATGTTTAACTTAAACCTAACCTTAAGGAAACAGTAAAAACTTCCAAAACATGAAATATTCTATAAAACAACTGCCCCAGACTCTTCAAAGCTTTATAAAAAGCAAAAAGTCAAGGAAACTTCTAGATAGAAAGAAACTAAATTCCAAATACAAAGGATGAAACCCTTGACGAATGACAATAAGATATTTTTGTGATGAGGGGAATCTGAAAACTAATTACTATTCTTATTGGGTGCTATCGTGAAAATTCGTATTAGATGTTACAAAGTGACTAGAGGCCTGCTGCACATTCGAATGTGTGCACCAGTGCTGTCCCTCAGCCTGGCCTGCAGGATAGGGCTGAAACTGGATCTGACAGTCTCTAAGACAGTGGTCGGCAAATGCAGCTCGCAAGCCACGGTTTGCCACTCTGTGGACTAATGAGTTTGCCAACCACTGCCCTAAGAGGTCCCAGATTGCAATAGGGCTCAGGCTAGTCCAAAGGACCCCACCAGTGCATGATCAGGGTCAGGGAGGGATGCGTGAGGTTGACCAGCTAGAGAGGTACACACCAGGGTGTGTCCGGCCCATCTCACTCAGTCCAGATAGGCCAGATCCCAGAAGCAAACTGACAAACTGGTCGGAGCATCTGCCCCCTGGTGGTCAGTGCACATCACAGCGAGTGGTTGAGCAGCCTTAGCATATCATTAACATATTATGCTTTGATTTGTTGGACGGTGGACCGGTTGACCGGACACTTAGCATATTAAGTTTTTATTACTAGTATAGAGGCTTTTATTAGATAGTATTATAAAACTTAAAAGTTTTCCTAGCTGGCCTGTGTGGCTCAATGGTTGCACGTCGACCGGTGCACGAGGAGTTTGCAGGTTTGATTCCATGCCCAGGCGTACGCCCAGGCTGAAGGTGTAGGAGGAAAACAAGCGCTGCAGAAGGGAGCAAAGCTGCGGAGAAGCAAGCAAGTGGGGCGGGGGAGAAGGGAGGGAGCAAGGCAGAGGAGACGAGAGCGAGGCAGAGGAGACAGGAGAGAGCGAGGTAGTGGGGAAGGGAGCAAGGCAGCAGACAAGGGAGGGAGCTTTATTCAGGCTGCAGAAAGCTCTATTCTTGCAGAAATCTTCCTGCAACAGGTCTCTAGTAATGAAATATCATTCAGCTATAAAAAGGAATGAAATACTGATTGATACTGGCTACAACATGGATGAGCTTTGGAAAAATTATGCTAAGTAAAAGCCAGTCACAGAAGACCACATACTGTATGATTCCATTCATTATGAAAACTTAGAAAAGGGGTACCTATAGCTATAGAAAATAGTTTAGTGGCTGCTTACAACTGGGGTAAAGGGAGAAATGGGAGGTGGCAGGGACCACAAAAGGGTGGGGGCTCTTTTTGAGGTAATGAAAATGTTCTCAAATTGAGTAAGGTGATCCCCACACTAATTTGTGAATACTATACTAAAAAGCACTAAGTTATATACATTAAATGAGTGAATTATATGGTATATCAATTATACCTTAATAAAACTACCAAAATCTAACATAAAAAAAAAAAAACCAATCATTACCACTTGTTTAAATCTACTTATGCCAGGACCTTATATGCTTTAACTCATTTGAAACTCATAACTCTACAGAGTAAGTGACAAACTTGCCAATGAAGAAGCTGTGGCTCAGAGAGGTTAAGTGGCTTGTCTAGACCTTGAGTACAGCCTGGGCTATTTTAACCATTTTTTTCACTATTACTAGGATAAATAGATTGGCTTCATTCAACCAGCTTAAAAACTAATCCCCTAACGACCAATCAGAATGTATGAACCTGGACAGAAATGTGGAACAGCATCTGTAAGTTATTGTGGGCCCTAGCTGGTAGCTCCGTTGGTGGGCAAAATGCCAAGGTTGTAGGTTCCATCTCCAGTCAGGGCACAAACAAGAAGCATTCAGTGACAAGTCAATGTTTATCTCTCAAGAAAAAAAAAAAAAGTCATTGTGGAGACAAGGGTATTTGGACTGGTTACATGTTATTAGAGAATTATTAATTTTATTAAATGTAAGCATCCTATTGTGGTCTTTGGGATAGGGTAGCCAAAGGAATTCATGTCAAAAATATTTTTGGATAAAATACCATCACATTGTCAACTTACTTTCAAAAGATTCAGAATAAACAAACAAACAATTAAAAAAAAAAAGCTAACTCAGTGAAATGTTAACTGGTGAATCTAACTTTAAGTTTGAAAATTTTAAAAGTAATGAAAAAATGATATTGAAAGTTTTTTAAAAATGATTTCACATTGTGAATATTGTCATAGTCCACTTGAAAAATTTCCCAATAAAAACGTTTTATAAAATTATATTCTTACTAGAGGGCCCAGCCGGGTGCACAGAATTCATGCGGGGAGTGGGGGGGGGGGGGGCGTGCAAGGGGTGACCCTTAGTCCAGCCTGCACCCAATCCAATCTGGGACCCCTCGAGGAATGTCCAAATGCCCATTTGGGCCCGATCCTAAACGGGCATTCGTAAATATCCTTCTCACAATCTGGGACTGATGGCTCCAAACTGCTTGCCTGCCTGCCTCCCTGATTGCCCCTAACCGCTTCTGCCTGCCAGCATGATCACCCCAACCACTACCCTGCCAGCCAATTTGATGTCTAACTGCTCCCCTGCCAGCCTGTTTGCCTCCCACTTCCCTCCCCTGCTGGCCTGATCACCCATAACTGCCCTCCCTAGCAGGCCTGGAACCTCCCATAGGCCCTCCTGTGCTGGCCATCTTGTGTGTTGGAGTGATGGTCAATCTGCATATTACTTTTATTAGATAGGATAGAGGCCTGGTGCATGGGTGGGGGCCAGCTGGTTTGCCCTGAAGGTTGTCCCAGATCAGGGTGGGGTTCCCTTGGGGTGAGGGGCGGCCTGGGCAAGGGGCCTGTAGTGGTTTGCAGGCTAGCCACGCCCCCTAGCGACCCAAGCGGAGGCCCTGGGATTAATTTATGTTCTACAATTGAAACTTTGCACCTTGGAGTGGAGCCAAGCCTTCTGCTCGCTCTGTGGCGACAGCCATTTCTGTTTGGGTTTATTTAAATGCTATAATTGAAACTTTGTAGCCTAGAGTGGAGGCCTAGTTTCTAGGGCTGCAGAAGCTTGGCTTCCTCCATCACCCGGGCAACCCTAGCCTCTTCTCTCTCCAGCTCTGTGGCTGCCGCCATTTCTGTTGGGATTTATGTTTCTTCTATAATTGAAACTTTGTAGCATTGAGTGGAGACCTAGGCTGGCAAGGGCAGGCAGAAAGCTTGCTTTCCTCCATTGCCAGGGAAACCTAAGCCTCCCTCCTGTTCTCAGTGGCCGCAGCCATCTTGGTTGGGGTTTATTTGCTCCTGATTGACTGGTAGGTGTGGCTTGTGGGCAAGGCTTGAATGTATTGGAGGTATAATCAATTTGCATATTACTCCTTTATTAGATGGGATCATATGCTAAAAAGTTTTTAATCAGACACTTAAAATCTACAAATAAAATCTATGTATCCCAACTTACTATCTAATAAGAGTAATATGTAAATTGACCGTACCTTCGCTCTGCCCACAAGTCACACCCACAAACCAATCAGAGCAAGTATGCAAATTAACCCAACCAAGATGGCAATTAATTTTCATATCCGTGCGCAGATTGTGTAGAGGAAAGCCGAGCACTGCAGAAGGGAGCAAAGCTGCGGAGAAGCAAGCTGGGCCGGGGAGAAGGGAGGTAACAAGGCAGCAGAGATGGGAGCGAGGCAGCGTACACGGGTGTAAGGCAGCAGAGACGAGAGAGAGCGAGGTAGTGGAGAAGGGAGCGAGGCAGCAGAGAAGGGAGGGAGCTTTGCTCATGCCGCAGGAAGCTCTATTCTTGCAGGAATCTTCTTGCAACGGGTCTCTAGTATAAATATAAAAGGAACTAGTGGCTGGTTCATGAAATTCATGCACATTAAAAGGGAATTAGAGAAAATACTTTAATATTGCTATTTTCCTTTCTCTATAATAGAAGTGTTAGAGATGAAAGAAAATTAATAAAATGTATATGAAAATCTCCATTCCTGTCAGAGTCTGGGCCATGAGAAGGTGCTCAACAGCACTATCATTAGAAAAATGCAAATAAAAACCACAATGAGATGGCACCTCACACCTGTTAGAAAAGCTATTAACAAAAAGATGATATGTTGGTAAAGATGTGGGGAAAAAAAGGAAACCCTTGTGCATTGCAGGTGGAATGTAAATTGATGCATAACCATTATATAGGAAACAGTATGAAGGTTCCTTAAATTCAAAAAGGAGGCCATTGTTGGTGTGGCTCAGTTGAGTGTTACCCCATGCACCAAGAGGTCACCAGTTTGATTCCCAGTCAGGGCACATGCCAGAGTTGCAGTCTCAAACCCCAGTAGAGGGTGTATGCAGGAGGCAGTCAATCAATGTTTCTCTCCCTCTCCCTCTAAGCAAATCAATAAAAACATTCTTTAAAAAATTAATAAAAGAACTACCTGGGTATTAAACTGAAGGATATGAAAACAGTTACCTTGAAAAACATATCTGTATCACTATACTCAATGAAAGATTTACAATAGTCAAGACATGTCTGTTGACAAATCTATACTAATAAAAAAGAATACGCAAATTGACCATCACTTCACGACACCCCCCCCCAGCCAATCAGGAGTGAGTATGCAAAATTAACCCAACAAATATGGTGGCAGCCCCGCCTCCCAGCCACTCCAGTCCCCTGGGCAGCATGCATGCAGGTGCCTGCTATGAGGGGGAGGGTGGGGTGCGGAGGAAGCTATAGCAGTGCTCCAACTGGATTGAAGACTGGCGGCTTCAATTGAAGACCTTCAGCGGCCAGAACGAAGGTCTGGGTCCTGGGTGTCAGAGGAAAACCAGTGCTGGCAGCCAGGGAAAGAAGGCCTATTGCACAAATCTTCGTGCAATGGCCTCCAGTAAATGGATAATAAAAGAAAATGTGCTGTGTGCATGGGCATGTATGCAGCTGAACATTATTCATCATTCTATTGTAACATAAACAGACCTTGAGGGCATTATGCTAGGTGAAATAAGCCAGACAAAGACAAATATTGTATGGCCTCACTTATATGTGTAACTTTAAAAACAAAATAAAACCCAGAACTCACAAATATAGAGAACCGATTGCTGGTTTGTCAGGCAGGGATGAGGGTTGGACAAAATGGTTTGTAAAGGAGTCAAAAGCTACAAACTTCCCAGTTATAAACAAATTCTAGAAAAATAATGTACAGCATGTTATCCATACTATATAATACTATTATTTTACATTGAAAAGTTGAAAATTGGTTAAATAAACCATAATATCCTACGGCATTGGGCCTAAACAGGCAGTCAGACATCCCTCGGGAGGTCCCAGATTGGAGAGGGTGCAGGCTGGGCGGAGGGACACACGCTGCCCCCCTGTGCAAGAATTTCATGCACCAGTCCTCTAGTGACCCATATAAATGCTGTCTACAAGCCCACCTCAGAACAAAAGACACATACAGACGTAAGAGTGAATGAATGGAAAAATGTATTTCTTGCAAATGAAAAGGGGGGGAAAAAGCTAGGTAGCAATACTCACCAGACAAAATAGACTTCAAAACAAAGGCCAAAACAAGAGATAAAGAAGCCCAGCTTATAATACTAAAGGAAATGACTAAACAGGAAAACATAACACTTGTAAGTATATAATGCACCCAATATAGGAGCACCCAATCAAATAAAAAAAGTTCTTGAAGGACTGTAAGGGAGAGAAGTCATAGTGAGATAAACATGCTCACTTATTCAATCCAATCTAATAAAAGAGTAATATGCAAATCACCCACATCTCCGCTACACCCACAAGTCATGCCCATCAGCCAATCAGAGAACCATACTTTGCAAATATGCAAATAAACCCCAACCAAGATGGCTGCAGCCACTGAGAGCAGGAGGGAGGCTTGGGTTTCCCCGGCAATGGAGGAAGCCAAGCTTTCCCCTTACCCTTGCCAGCCTAGGTCTCCACTCAATGCTACAAAGTTTCAATTATAAATCCAACAGAAAGGGATGAAGCCACTGAGCTGGAAAGAGCAGGGTTGCCCCGGCGATGGAGGAAGCCAAGCTTCTGCAGCCTGGGCGGGCCTAGGCCTCTCTCTACTTAAGGCTACAAAGTTTCAATTATAGAAGGTAAATAAACTGGAACAGAAATGGGTGCCGACATTTAGTGAGAGCAGAAGGCTTGGCTCCACTCCAGGTTACAAAGTTTCAATTGTAGAACATAAATAAATTCTGGATACCAGGGCCTCCGCTTGGATCACCACGGGGCGTGGCCGGCCTGCAAACCACCATAGGCTCCTCGCCCAGGCCGACCCACGCCCCAAGAGAACCCCCACTCTGATCTGGGACACCCTTCAGAGCAAACCAACTGGACCCCACCCATGCACTAGGCCTCCATCCTATCTAATAAGAGAGTAATATGCAGATTGACTATCACCCCAACACACAAGACGGCTGCCCCCATGTGGTCAAAGATCCTGCCTACATGTGGGACACAAGATGGCCACCACAAGATGGTCAGCAGGGGAGGGCAGTTGTGGGCAATCAAGAATGAGGGAGAGGGAGTTAGGGGTGACCAGGCCAGCAGACGAGGAAATCTGGGGGCAAACAGGCTGGCAGGAGAGCAGTTACACATCAATCAGGCTGACAGGGGAGTAGTTAGGGGGTGATCAGGCTGGTAGCCATAAGGGGTTAGGGACAATCATGAAGGCAGGCAGGCAGTAGTTGGGAGCCAGCAGTCCCAGATTGGAGAGGGTGCAGGGTGGGGTGAGGGACAACCCTTTCCACCACCACCCCCCCCCCCGGGCACGAATTTTGTGCACAGGGCCTCTAGTCTCAAATAATGGATTTGGAAGATATAAAGTACAACAAAAGCAAAACTTTTAATGGTGGCCTTGCAAGATCAGCTGTCTAATGGACATGCACAACAAGGATGGTTAGTTACAACAGGAATGTATACCTAGTATGCAAGTTCCCTCCTGGGTTCCTCATTGGCTGAGTACTATGGGGTGCACTGCACATTCTCCCTAAATGTTGCCTAAGTTTCATTATTTCCTATTGGATTATATAAAAAGTGGACTGTAGGATTTTTAGTTGTCTCCATCTCCCTTGTCTCTTTGAGGTGGGAAAGCATTCCTAGGTAATGTGCTTTATGGGGTATATACAATCTTTACCACTTCCTCATTTCATTGTGATACACCCTCCCTCTCTTTCTAACATCCTGTGTGCCTGGGGGCTTTCCAGGTACAAGAACTTTGAAAGGTCTGAAGACCACCATGCAGTAATTTTCCATTCCACATTAAAATGCCTTGTCTTGAACATGGACCACCTCTGATTTATTTCTAACATGAGGGGTCTTTACACTACACGAACACCACTGCATAGATATTCCAGACAAAAAATTAACAAGGAAACAGAGGCCTTAAATGACACAGTAGATAAGATGAGTCTAATTGATATTTACAAAACATTTCACCCTAAAGCAATAGAAAACATTCTTCTCTAGTGCACATGGAACATTCTCAAAGATAGACCTCGTGTTAGGGCAAAAAAACAAGTCTATACAAATTTTTTAAAAAAATTGCTATAATACCAAGCATCCTCCGAGATCACAATGGCATGAAGTTAGGAATCAACTACAATAAGAAACTCAAAAACACTCACATGCATGGAGGCTAAGTAGCATGTTATTAAACAATGAATGGGTTACCAATGAGATCAAGCAAGAAATTAAAAACTTCTGGAAACAAATGAAAATGAACACACAATCACCCAAAATCTATGGGACATGGTGAAAGCAGTCCTGACAGGGAAGTTCATAACACTACAGGCCTACATTAAGAAACAAGAAAACTAACAAACTATCTAATCCCACAACTAAATAAATTAGAAAAAGAATAGCAAGAAAGGCCCAGACATAGTTGAAAAAAGAAAACAATAAAGACCTGAGCAGAAATAAGTGACATGGAGGCAAAAAAAAGAAGAAGAAAAAAAACAAGAAAAGACAAAAAAACAGTACAAAGAATCATTAATCCAAGAGCTGGTTCTTTGAAAAATAAACAAGATTGATGATTCCCTAGTCAGACTCATCAAGAAACAAAGAGGACCTAAGTAAATAAAATCAGAAATGAAAGAGGCAATATAACAGACAACCCAGAAACACAATGTACTGTAAGCAAATACTATGAACAACTATATACCAACAAACTGGACAACCTGGGAGAAACAGACTAATTTCTAGAAACATACAATCTTTTAAAACTGAATCAGGAAGAATCAGAAAACCTGAGGTCAATAACAACTGCTAAAATTGAAATAGTAATTTAACAACTTCCAGCAAACCAAGTCCTAAGACAGGATGGCTTCAATGGTGAATTTTACAAAACATTCAAATATATGTCTCCCCAGTGTAGAAACAGCTGATCCTCACAGACAATTGGCCTGGAGGTCAATTCCTCCCAGTGATAACAACAATCAAGACTTATCTGCAACAAGGCTGTACACACAGTCCACAAAGGGGTGCACCAAGAGTGTCCACCTCAGGTAACAGGGGAGGCGCCAAGATACCTAGCGCACAAGGATACCTACCTCTACCAACTCAGGGAAGCAGTAAAAATGCAGAAAGAAAGAAACAGATCACAAACGAAAGAAATGGAGAAAAACAAACAATTGGCTATAGAGTTCAAACCACGGTTATAAGGTTTTTCAAGAGGCTCCTAGAAAAGGCCGATAAGTTTAGCAAGATCCTCGAGGATATGAAAAAGAATCAACTAGAAATTAAACATACACTGACAGAAATAAAAAATATATTACAGAAACCCAACTGCAGACTAGAGGAATGCAAGAATCAAGTCAAAGATTTGAAATACCAAGAAGCAAAAAACACTCAACTGGGAGAGCAAAAAGAGTCCAAAAATTGATAGTGTAAGAAACCTCTGGGATAACCTCAAGCGTACCAACATCAGAATTATGGGGGTGCCAGAAGAAGAAAGAGAGCAAGATACGGAAAACCTATTTGAAGAAATAATGTCTGAAAACTTCCCCTACCTGGTGTAAGAAATAGATTTATAAGTCCAGGAAGCGCACAGAACCCCAAACAAAGGGAATTCAAAGAGAACCACACCAAGAGACATCATAATTAAAATTCCAAGAGCAAAAGACAAAGAGAGAATATTAAAAGCAGCCAGAGAAAAACACTTAATTATCTACAAGGGAGCACCCATATGAGTGCCAGCTGATTTCTCAACAGAAACTATCCAAGCCAGACTGGAGTGGCAAGAAATTTTGAAAGTGATGAACAGCAAGAACCTACAAACAAGATTCCTCTACCCAGTGAAGCTATCATTCAGAATTGAAGGTCAGATAAATAGCTTCACAGATAAGAAGAAGCTAAAGGAGTTCATCAGCACCAAACCAGTATGATATGAAATGCTGAAAGGTATTCTTTAAGAAGAGGGAAAAGAAGAAAAAGGAGGAAAAGGTGGCTGCATCAAACTAGAACTTGGATGGAACTGGAGAGCATTATGCTAAGTGAAATAAGCCAAAGAAAGATAAGTATCACATGATCTCACTCATTAATGGAATATAATGAATAACATAAACTGATGAACAAAAACAGATGCAGAGACAGAGAAGCATTGACGGTCAAACCTCAGAGAGGTGGCAGGGGAGAGTGGGGGTAAGGGGATGAGATCAGCCAAAGGACTTGTATGCTTGCGTATAAGCCTAATCAATGGACACGGACACCAGGAGGGTGAGGGCATAAGTGGTGACAGGGTGATTATAAGGGGTAATGGGTGATGAGAACACATATGTAATACCTTAATCAATAAAGAAATTAAGAAAAAATATTCAAACAACTAACACCTACCCTCCTCAAAATATTCTAAGAAATGCAAGCGGAAGGAACACTTCCAAGCTCTTTTTATGAAGCCAGCATTATCTAATTCCACAACTAAATAAAGATACTAAAAGAAAGAAAATTACAAGCCAATATCCCTGATAAACACAGATGCTGAAATCCTCAACAAAATATTATCAAATTGCATCCAGCAATATTTTAAAAACATCATACACCATGATAAACTGGAATTTCTTCCAGGGATGCAAGGCTGGTTTAATATTTGCAAGTCAATAACTGTGACCCATCACATAAACAAATTGAAAGATAAATACCACATGATCATATCAGATGCAGAAAAAGCATTGGGAAAAATCCAGCTCCTTTTTTTAAATAAAAACTCTCAATAAAGTGGGAATAGAGGAATCATACCTCAACATAACAAAGGCCATATATGACAAACCTAAAGCCAATGTAATACTCAATGGGCAAAAACTAAAAGTGTTTCCCTTAAGAACAGGAACAAGGCAAGGGTGTCTACTTCTACCACTCTTATTCAACAATGGGGTCCCTTGGCTTGACTTGTGGGATCAGGCCAAAACCAGCTAGCTCTCTGACATTCCCTGAGGGATACCGGATTACAAGAGGGCACAGGCCAGGCCGAGGGACCCCACCAGTCGGGGCCGGGGAGGGATGCAGTTGGTTGCCAGCCAGAGAGGGACCACAAGCTCATCTTGTTCAGTTCAGTCCTGATCAGCCAAACCCCAGCAGCAAGCTCACCTACCAGTCAAGAGTGTCTTCCCCCTAGTGGCCAGAGCACATTAAAGCGACTAGTCAATTGGTCAACTATCTGCCCCCCGGTGGTCAGTGCACATCATAGCAAGTAGTTGAGCAACTTTAGCATATCATTAGCATATTACACTTTGATTGGTTGAATGGCCGAATGAAAAAATGGACACTTAGCATATTAGACTTTTATTATATAGGGTAGTACTGGAAATTCCAGCCATAGCAACCAGACAAGAGGAGATAAAAGGTATTCAAATTGGAAAGGAGGAAACAAAACTCTCATTATTCCCTGATGACATGATACTGTACACAGAAAATCCTATAGACTCCACCAGGAAGCCACTAGACTTAATAAATGAATTTGGCGAGGTAGCAGGATACAAAAATCAACATCCAGAAATCAATGACATTTTTATACACCAATTAACTCTCAGAAAGAGAAACGAAAAAAGAAAAAAAATCCCATTTACCACTGCAATAACAAAAAAATTAAATACTGAAGAATAAGCTTAACCAATGAAGTAAAAGACCTGTACTTAGAAAACTATAGGACATTGAAAAAACAAACAGAGGAAGATACAAGCAAATTGAAGCATATACCATGTTCATGGATTAGAAGACTTATCATTTAAACAATCTATTGATTCAAAGCAATCCCTATTAAAATACCAGTGACATATTTCACAAAGTTAAAACAAATACTCCAAAAATATATATGGAACCATAAAAGAGTCCAAATAGCTGCAGCAATCTTGAGAAAAAAGAATGAAGTAGGAGGGGTCACAGCACTGGATATCAAACCATACTACAAAGCCATTAAAACTATACCACAAATCCTGGTACTGACACAAGAAGAGGCATATAGACCAATGCATCAGAACAGAGACCCTAGAAATTGATCCACACCATTACGGTCGATTAATAATTGACAAGGAGTCAAGAACATACAATGGAATAAAGACAGTTTCTTCAACAAATGGTGCTGGGGAAATTAGACACATGCAAAAAAAGATGAAACTAGACTACCAACTTACACCATACACAAGAATAAACTCAAGATAGATAAAAGACTTAAATGTAAGGCATGAACCCATAAAAATCTTAAGAGGAAAACATAGGCAGTAAAATCTCAGCCATCTTACACTGTAATATATTTACGGACATTTCTCCTTGGGGCAAAGGAAATTAAGGAGAAAATAAACAAATGGGACTATATCAAAATAGTCCTGCACAACAACAACAAAAAAACACCTTCAAAATGAAAAAATAACCCATGGGGTGGAGAACATATTTGCCAATGACACATTTAAATAGGGGTTAATATAAAAAATACACAAAGTACTCATACAACTCAATGAAAGGAGGACAAACAATCCAATTGAAAAATGGGTAGAAGACCTGAATAAACATTTTTCCAAAGAGGACATACAAATGGCAGAGACATGAAAAAAATGCACAATGTCACTAATCATGAGAGAAATGAAACTTAAAGCCACAAGGAGATATCACCTTACACCTGCTAGAATGGTTATCATCAAAAAATCAACAAACACCCAGCCAGTATGGTTCAATGGTTGAGCATCACCTTATGAATCAGGAGGTCACAATTCAATTCCTGGTCAAGCACATGCTCAGGTTGCAGGCTAGATCCCCAGTCCAGGTAGGGGGTACAGGAGACATCCAATCAATGATTCTCTCTCATCACTAATGTTTCTCTCTCTCTGAAATAAAATATATATTTCTAGACAAGCAATAAAACAAGTGCTAGGGGTAATGTGGAGAAAAGAGAACAGTAGTTCACTGCTGGTGGGAATGCAGATTGGTGCAGCACCTATGGAATACAGTATAGATTTCCTCAAAAAATTAAAAAAGGACCCAGCAATCCCACTTCTGGGAATCCTACCTAATAAAAGAGTAACATGCAAATGACTTTATCTTGGCTCCTGATTGGCTATGCTACCAGCCAATCAGGAGCAGGGGGTAGGGCCGAGGGGTAGGGCCAAGTTGCAGGAGAACCAGGTCCCGGGGGTGGAGATGAAATGGCAGCAATGGCGAGCACCCAGTGCCCGGGCGCTGTGAGGGGAAGCGGTGGTAGCAGTAGCAGTAGCAGTAGCAGTAGCGGCAGCGGCGGCAGGGAGCACCTGGGGGCTGGCCAATCAGGAGCTGGGGGCAGGCACGAGGCGGGGTGCAGGGCTGCAGCAGGAGAGGGCAGGCCTGTGGCAGGAGAGGGTGGCCCTCAGCGCCCCTAGCTGGCATGGCAGGCGAGGGCAGGCTGTCTGTGCCTCCGGCCTACCAGGCATCCGCCCTCTCCCACCGCCTGGAGGGAGAGAACAGGCCCAGGGCAGCAAATTTGCACTATGCCAGGCAGGGAAGCCAGATCTGAAAGCCCAAGCTCCCAAGTACCCGACAGGGCTTCGTATGCCAGGGTCCTGAGGAGGAGGCCCCAGGACAAGCATCTCCCCAGAGGCTGTGGAGGAGAAGGAGAGGAACCTCTGGATGAGGGACACCCCCACCCGTGCACAAATTTTGTGCACCAGGCCTCTAGTATATTATAAAAACCCAAACACACCAATAAGAATAAATGCCCCCCTTTGTTCATAACAGTGTTATCTGTACAATAGTTAAGATGTGGCAACAGTCCAAATGTCCATCAGTACATGAATGCATAAAAAACTGTGGACATTTACACTATGGTATACTACGCAGCTGTAAAAATGAGGGATTTCTTACCCTTTGGAGGAGCATGGAGGGACTTGGAAAATACTATGCTGTGTGAAATAAGCCAAACTGAGAAAGACAAATATCTCATGATCTCACTTATTTTTGGAATCTAATTAACAAAATGAATTGCCCAACAAAATCAGGTCCATAGCATGAAGGCATGGAACAGATTGGTATACCTTGATGTGGCGTTGGGAGGAGAAGAGATAAACTGAAGAACTTACATGCATAGTCCATGGACATGGGCAATAAGATAGTGAAGACCTGGGGAGATGGATAGAGGCTGAAGGAGGGGGGTAAAAGGAGGGAAGGTGGGAGATATCTGTAACAATCCTATCTAACAAAAGAGAAAAATGCAAATTTAACCATAACTTCACTACAGTAGCAGCCAATCAGGAGTTGGGGGGCAAGGCCAAGGGTGGGGCCAGGCAGCAATGGCGGTTGCGATCGCAGCCGGGGCTGGCTTACACCTGGGTCCGGAAAAGGCGATTGCTGTGCCCACCTTCCTGTCGCTGGTGGGGCTGACGGGCACCTGCATCTTCCTGATGCTGAGGTTCCGGGGCCTGATCAACCACTGGTTCCACTCCCCGCCCGGCATCCCCGTGCAGATAGAGGCGATACGTGCACGCACACCGGTGGGAGGGCAGTGGGTACAACCAGGGAGGGACACAGGGACCAGAATTAGAAGAGGTGCGGGCTCTGTACCTGAGCCCGGGGCCTTACTCACAACAGCCCCTGAGCCAGAGGGTGAAGGTATAACCACGTGATACACACACTCCGCCTCCAAAGAGCTTCTGACCCACTGTAGCACGGGCCCTGGAGGGCACCGTGCCAGTCAGTCAAAAACACAAACACCACGTGACCCCATGCCATGAGGCACTTCAGGTCCTGAGTTCATAGACAGTGGAGGAGGGTGGGTGCCAGGCTGGGAGGGGGATGGGAGTTTGTGTTCAGTGGGGACAGCTTCTGTTTTACAAAATAAGAGTTACTGAGATGGAGGGTAGCGGTGGTTGCCCAGCAATGTCAGTGTACTCGACACTGCTAAGCTGTACGCTTAACAATGGTTCGTGATTGTTTTTATGTTATGTGTATATCAGCACAATTAAAAAAAAAAATGTTTAATGGCACCAGGTTAGCCAAACGGCAACCTGGCCAAGAGATTGGCGGCAGGAAGGCCTTCTCTTGGGTAACACAGCGCCGTGTGCTTTCTGGGGGATGCTGGGT
Source organism: Antrozous pallidus (assembly GCA_027563665.1). Taxonomy (NCBI): domain Eukaryota; kingdom Metazoa; phylum Chordata; class Mammalia; order Chiroptera; family Vespertilionidae; genus Antrozous; species Antrozous pallidus. Next base: position 8,479,060 of record CM050513.1, read on the forward strand.
GAGCCTGGCCGGGATGCGAGCTGCAGAGACAGAGGCCAGGAGAGAGCATGCGCTCCAAGGCAGGGGGTGTGGACTGGGGTTCCGGAGTGAACGCACCCAGAGCTGTGAGCACAAGGCTTTGTACACCGGGAGGGCCTTTTCCCTTTTACATACTTTGTGTACTAACCACCCGCCATCTTCAAGCAACCAAGAAGATAGATTGAGCCCCCCTTTCCTAAATTATTTCAGGAATAATCCTCCCAATAATCAACCCCATCACCAACCAAGCAGCTGAGTCCCCGATAATATATGAATTAAAGTCAGACATTAAATGTTATGCTATTACTTTCTCCTTATTTAGAGTGTCAGTTTGCTTGCAGAGTGGCTTCCTGGCTTCCTGCCAGCCTGTGCACGGTCCCTGCTTATGAGTTCAGGATCTATGACAATGTGAATAATTCAGATGTTTACAATAAAAACACGTGAATACATGAACCCACTAATGTTAATGTTAAAATTCATGGAAAAAATAGTCCTTTGAATCTTTGGTGGTTAAAAATTAAAGACCTCAAATCATGTGCAATAAACAGTAAGTAAAGTTACACTGAATGGCAAAAAAATAAATACATTAGGGGCCAGGATATGTTCACAGACCTGGGAACCATTCCCCGATCAGGAAGGGAAGGCACAGGGTGTATATTATAGCTATAAACACTGTATTCCCTACTACTTACAACATATACAATGTAATGTATTAGATGCCTTCCTATCTCATGAAGTATGTATTCTCATAGATAATACTGGTAGATATAGTTACGGCAGTATGTCATATCCTATCTATATTAATAAAAGGGTAATATGCTAATTAGACCATGAGACATTCCAGATGTCCTTCTGGACAAAGCCATGGCGGTGGGCTGAGGCAGAGGTGGTTATGGGTGATCAGGCCAGGAGGGCAGTTGGGGGTGATCAGGCTGGCAGGGTGGTGCAGTTGGGGGCAAGGAGGCCAGCAGGCAGAGTGGTTAGGGGAGATCAAGCAGGCAGGCAGGTGAGCAGTTAGGAGCCAGTAGTCCTGGATTGCGAGGGGGTTGTCCAACTGCTAGTTTAGGCCCGATCCCACAGGGGTCCCAGATTAGAGAGAATGCAGGCCAGGCTAAGGGACACACACCCCTTCACATACCCCCCCCCCTTCACGAATTTCTTGCACCAGGCCACTAGTATTAACAATAAAATGTTTAAAAAGGAAAAATGAGAAAATCCTTTCAGAAATAATGTGTGTGGGGGAGAGGAATTAATAACTTTGTATAGGATACAAATTTAATCAATAACAATGTGAGAGAGGTGGAAAATCCAAAATTAAATCCCTTAATTATGACAACAGATAAATTTTTTCTTTAAATCACCCTTTTCTGCCCCACACATCTCATTCACTGGCCTGAACCTCTTTCAGTGGTGTTAAAAGTAGCCGACATTGGCCAGCCCTATGACTTCCCTAAAATGACTTCTCTCATGGTGGCCTCCCAGCCTGGCACTAGCAGCAGCTGACCTCAGCCCCTCTCCTTGCACACAGTCTCTCCCAGGTGTCTCCTACCCAACGCCGACAGCTACCAATCACAATCACAGAGCACTTTGTAGCTCCTACCAAGTGGCTGGCTTCAGACTATACTGAGCACTACATACACAGCTCCACAAAGGACATAGACTAAGCATGGGCCAGAGCTCCACTGCAGTGACTCTCACTCCATGGGGTTAGCCCCCAACAATAGCTTCTCCTCTGTAGCCACCATCAGCCCTTTGATCCAGTCAGCCTGAGAGTCAACCCTTCCCTCAGCAATCAAGACTCAACTCCAACAGGAGGGCACAGACAACCTAGGGAGAATTCGCCACATGACATCTACTACATAGGCCACTCTGCCAAGACTGGGAGATATAGATCAACCTAGTACAGAGAACCAAACAAATGCAGCCAAAAAGGAGACAAACAAACATGTCTAAAATGGAAAACAGGACAAAACTCCAGAACTAAATAAAATGGAGGCAAGTAATCTACCAGATACTGGATATAAAGAAGCTCAATGATCTCACTGAGAATTTAACAAAAATATAGGCAACATAAAAATGGAGATAGGGCCCTGGCCATGAGGCTCAGTTGGCTGGGCATCATTCCATGCCCACAGAGGTTGCTGGCTCAATTGCCGGTCAGGGAACATGCCTGGGTTGTAGGTTCCACTACCAGTAGGGGGCTTGCAGGAGGCAGCCAATCGAAGTTGTGCTGTCACATCAATGTTTCTCTTTTCTCCCTTCCTCTCTCTCTAAAAATAATGAACTATTCTTTAAGAAAATAAAAATGGAGACAGAAAACATAAAAAAATCAGAAATAAAGAATAATTGAAAAGAAGAAAATATCACAGAGAGTCAACAGCAGATTAATTGAAGCAGAGAATGGAATCAATGACTTGGAAAATAAGGTAGTAAAAGCATCCAATTAGATCAACAACAAGAAAAATTAATTTTTAAAAAATTGAGGACCGTTTCCTCTGACCCTGTGGCTCAGTTGGTTGGAGCATCATCCTGTACACCAAAAGGTTGCAAGTTCAATTCCCAGTCAGGACAATTGCTCTGTGATTGTGATTGGTAGCTGTCTGTGCTGGGGAGGAGACACCTGGGTTTGTGGGCTTGATACATGGTTGGAGAGCATATAGGAGGCAACCGATTGATGTTTTCACTTCAATGTTTCCCTCTCACATCGATCCTCTCTCTCTCTCTCTCTCTCTCTCTCTCTCTCTCTCTCTCTCAAAATCAGTAAAAACATATTCCCAGTGACAACATCAAGTGTATCAATGTTCTCATCATAGGTGTACCAGAAGGAGACAGCCAAGGATTGAAAATCTATTTGAAGAAAAAATGGAAAACTTCCCTCACTGGGCAAAGGAAATAGACACACAAGTCCCAGAAGCACAGAGAGTCCTAAACAAGAGGAACCCAAAGAGGCCCACACCAGGAGTCCCACATCATAATTAAAATGCCAAACGTTACAAGAATCTTAAAAGCAGCCAAGAGAAAGGCAGTTAGTTACGTACAAGGATGCTCCCATAACACTGCCAGCTGATCTATCAACAGAAACTTTACAGGCCAGAAGTAATTGACATGAAATACTAAGTGATGAAAAGCAAGACCCTATAACCGAGATTACTCTACCCAACAAGGCTATCACTGTCAAAAGAGAGATAATGAGCTTCCCAGATCAAAAAAAGGTTAAGAGAGTTCACCACCACCAAACCAGTATTTTAAGAAATGTAAAAGGGACTTAAGAAGAAAAAAAGGAATAACATGGTAATAACTATCCTTTACAATAAAAGGCTAATACGTAAATCAATCAAATGGCAGGATGACTGGTTGCTATGACATGCACTGACCACAAGGGGATAGACGCTCAATGCAGGAGCTGCTCCCTCATGGTCAGTGCACTCCCACAGGGGAGCACTCCTCTGCCAGAAGCCCTGAGTCAGGCACACAGCTGGTGAGCACAGTGGCCGTGGCGGGAGCCTCTCCCACCTCCATAGCAGTCGGACATCCCCTGAAAGCTTCTGGACTGCAAGAAGGTGCAGGCCAGACTGAGGGACCCTTCCCCTCCAAGAGCACGAATTTCATGCACCGGGCCTCTAGTATACCTATAATTCCTTTAAATGTAAATGGTTTAAATGCTTCAATCAAAAGACACAGGGTGGCTAAATGTCTAAGAAAATAAGACCCACATATACGCTGCCTACACGAGACTCTAGATCAAAAGACACACGCGGACTGAAAGTACAGGATGAAAAAATACATTTCATGCAAATGGAAATGAAAAACAAAGCAGGGTTAGCAATGTTTATATCAGACAAATTAGACTTTAAAATAAAGAGTATAACAGGAGACAAAAAAGGATATTTCATATACAATAGCCAAGATAAAGAAGCAACTTAAGTGTACATTGACATATGATGTGATAAAGATGTGGCACATAAATACAAAGGAATATTTCTTGGCCGTAAGAAAGGACATATCATCACTTGCAATAACATGGATGGACCTACAGGATATTAAAAATAAACTAAGTCAGACACACAGAGACATATACCATATGATTTCACTCATAAGAAGAATCTAAAGAATGCAATAACCAAACAAAACAGAAACTCATATATACAGGGAACTGGTGGTTGCCATTTGGGAAGGGGATTGGGGGGGATGAGTGAAAATGGTGAAGCGATTAAGAAATGCAGATAGGCAATTACAAAACAGTCACAGAGATATAAAGTACATCATAGGGGATATGGTCAATAATATTGTGGTAACTATGTATGGTGTCAGATGGGTACTTTAGCCCTTATAACTTTCTAAATCATAAATGTCTCTAACCACTATGTTGTACACCTAAAACTAATATAATGTTAAATGTCAACTGTGATTAAAATTATTTAATGTTTAAATGAATGAATCTATCAAGTTTTAGTAAATAAATCACCCTCCCACAAACTCCCCATATACCAATGTCCCCCAAACAAAGAACTCCAGGACACTGATTATAAATTGTCACCCACACCTAAAAAAAATCTGCAAACACAACCTTTCAAGGAGAAATAAGAGACACATGGAAATGGGGGAAAGAAAAGATTTGCTAAAGGAGACCTATTAATTGAACACATTTTCTGTGATATCAAATGTCCTTAGTGCCATTGTTCCTAAAACAATGAACAGAGTACTCTCTCTCTCAGGGGAAGGGTGTTTATTAAACGGAACTGGTCAGGAGAAAAAAACACTCTTGCAGTCAATCAAACTGCTTAAAAATATTTTCAATTTTAAGGATGTATCAGGTGTACTGATTAATAATATGGATTTTTTTTCAATAGATGGAGTTACACATATGTTGGTATATATGCGATTTCATATGTATGCTGTTTTGTTGTATTGACAGCAAGCTTTAAAACTTCATGTCAAATTTTCTGAAGGTGTTAACGTCATAGACATTTTTACGCTTAAAAATGTCGTTTCATGCCAAAAAAAGGAGCATTTATGGGAAATTTTAATTCATTATTATATTTTGAGGAAAAGCGCTGCTGAAAGTTACCGCATAGTTCAGGAAGTTTACGGTGAACATGCTCTATCTCAAAATACTTGTAAACGCTGGTTTAAACACTTTAACAATGGTGATTTTGATGTGAAAGACAAAGAACATTCAGGTCAACCAAAAAAGTTTTAAGACCAAGAATTACAAGCATTATTGGATGAAGATATGTGTCAAACCCAAAAACAACTTGCAGGAAAATTAAACCTTGCTCAGTAAACAATTTCTGATCGTTTACAAGCAACAGGAAAGATTTTAAAGGAAAGAAAATGGGTGCCACGTTAACTGAACTAAAGACAAATGGAAAACGAAGTCATCAGTAAAAAGTTGCTTCAACAGCACAAAAGGTTTTTTGTTTTGTTTTGTTTTGTTTTGCACTGAATTGTGACTGGTAATGAAAAGTGGATTTATTTTGAGAATCCCAAATGCACAAAATCATGGACTGATTCAGTTCAGCCCTCAGCATCAACTGCAAGGTCAAATCGCTTTGGAAAGAAGACAATGCTCTGCATTTGGTGGGATCAGGAAGGTGTGGTGTGTTATGAGCGTCTAAAACCGGGTGAAATGGTTAATACTGATTGCTACTGACAACTAATAATCAATATGAACCACACTTTAATCGTGAAACGTCCAGAGTGTACCAGAAGACATGGCAAAGTAATTTTGCTTCATGATGACGCACCATTACACACTTCAAAATCAGTTAAAAGACACATAAAAAAGATCTTGCCTGGGAAGTATTAACCCACCCACTGTATTCCCCAGACCTTGCTCCTTCAGATTACTACTTGTTCCAATCGGTGACACACACACTTTCTCAGCAGCACTTCAAAACATATGAAATGGAAAATTGGGTCTCTGAATAATTTGCCTCAAAACAAGAAAAATTCTATTGGGACATTCTATTTAAATAAACCATCCACAACTTATCTGAAAGATGAGGAAAATGTGTAGCTAGCCATGGACATTACTTTGAATAAAGCACTTTTGATGTTTCCCTTGAAATTATCGTGTTTTGACTACAAAATCTGCATCATTAACCAGTACACCTGGTACTTTATTCTCAGGAATTATTAATTGGAGATGATTTAAAAGTTCAACGTTAAAAACACGAAAGTGGTTTGTGTAATCATGACTCTATTACTTCCTCTATTTTTACTTATTTTTTTTGGAGGGGGAAGCACAGAAAGATGCACACAAGTCTGCTGTGACAACCACTCACCCATATTTAATTCAGATGGCACATGCCTCAGTGACATATTGCCAAGTAAGGCAATTACTCTAGCAAACCCACCCTAGAGGAAAAGTAGGTGCAACAAAGCTCCTAACAAGGCTGGGCAGTATATACCCAGTCTATCTAATAAGAGTAATATGCAAATTGTCCGTACCCACAACCCACGCCCCACCAGCCAACCAGGAGCGAGAAAACAAACTAACCCAACCAAGACAGCTACAGCCACAGAGAAAGCAGGCGGCTTAGGTTTCCCCTGGCAATAAAGAAAGGCAAGCTTTCCATACAGCCTGGCCAGGCCCAGGCCTCCCCTCAAAGCTACAGAGTTTCAATTATAGAAAATAAATAAATCCCAGATAACAAGGCCTCCCATTGAGTCGCCAGGGGGGCATGGCCAGCCTGCAAACCACCACAGGCCCCTCTCGCAGTCCATCCCAAGCGTCAAGGGAACTCCCACCCTGATCCAAGACACCCTTCAGGGCAAACCAGCCAGCCCCCACCCGTGCACTAGACCTCTATCCTATCTAATAAAAGAATAACATGCAGATTGACCCTCACTCCAACACACAAAACACCTGCCCCCACGTGGTCAAAGATCCTGCCCCCATGTGAACACAAGATGGCTACCACAAGATGGCCAGCAAGGGAGGGCAGTTGGGAGGTACCAGGTCTGCAAGGGAGGGCAGTTTGGGGTGACCAGGCCTGCAGGGGAATGGTTAGGGGTGATCAGGCTGGTAGGCAGAAGTGGTTAGGGGCAATCAGGGAGGCAGGCAGGTGAGCAGTTGGGAGCCAGCAGTCCTAGATTGTGAGAGGGATGTCCAACTGCCCATTTAGGATCAGGTAGTATCAGGCCTAAATGGGCAGTCAGACATCCCTCAAAGGATCCCAGATTGGAGAGGATTCAGGCTGGATGGAGAGGACCCCCCCCCCCCCCCGCACCATGCACGAATTTCATGCAATGGGCTTCTAGCATATATGTAAAAAGCCAGAGACAGAAAGGCCATAACAACTGGTTGCTATGACATACACTGAGGCCAGAGAACCTGCCTGATGGGGGAGGGGAGGTGCTGGCCTGCCAACCCCCCCAAGGCCCTCCCCCACAGCCAGTCCCACCCTTGATCCTCCCAATCATGGGTGTGGCCTGGCCAGCCAACTGCCTGCAGCCCCTCCCCCTGGCCAGCCCCACCCCTGAGGCCCCACTACCCTGATTGGCCTGTGGCCCCGCCCCCTAGCCAGCTCCACCCCTGATCTGCCCCCACCATACCAATTAGGAGTGGAGCTGGAGGACCAACCTTCCATGGACCAACCCCCCCAGCTGCTGACCCCCAATCAGTCCCTCATCCCTCCCCACAGCTAGTCTCATCCCCAATGGACCACCCAACACAATTGGGGGAGGCGCCTGCCAGCCAATCGCCCTCAGCCCCTCCCCCAGCTGGCCCAGCCCTGATGCAAACTCCCTCCTGCCATCTCCTCCTCCTGACAGGCCTGGCCCCAATCTGCCCCGACTGGGGCTGGGCTGGCTGGTCCCCACCCAAGCTAAGAGCTGACCATTGCAGTGTGAAACTTACAAGATTATGACATCATTTAAACCAGCCAAATATCTATCACAAAGATCACCTGAGATCAGGAACTTTAAAAGGAAAATGAAAAACTCTCTTCCATTTATTTTTACATAAACCACATTACATTTTTTAAAATGGGTATGGGGATCAGTAAGTACAAAACAGAGCATATAAGAAAATTATTTTGAAGAATCAATCATTCTCCAAAAGAAAACTTCTTTTGGGTGCAAAAGTGACCGACTTCACATTATTTATACAAATTCTGGGATTTATACCCTAATGCAGGCCAGAAATTTAACCGCTCCTCCACCATAGCCTTAGGACATTGGTAGAGTAATACAACAATGGAGCAAGAGAAGGGGGGGAAAGTGTATCAAGGTCTTACTTCCCAGCCAAAAAGATAAAGAACGAAAATAAGGCACTGGGACCAGATGCCCCAAGGTGGCAAAAATGGCCACTCTTTTGTAAAAACACACCTTCAGAAGCCACAGATAAATAACATCCCACTGAAGTTCTATAGCTATTCTTCCAAGACTTAAAGCCCTTCACAGTGTACTATTTATAATTGCTTAAGTCATCATCTCAATACATTTTTTTCTCCAAGCCCAAAAAAACATTTAGAGCAACATCAAGAAAGATTCTGTGGTTGGTTGGTATGTTCTAAATTTAAAAGTCTATGGAAAAATAAACTTTATATAGCTTGGTATCTGCATATGTCCCAAATGTGCATGCCAGGACTGGGACACACATACAAACACAGAGTTTAGGCCTCACTGAGCTTTTGACCTGGTTATGACTAATCCTAACCCTCATCCACCCCCAATAGTCCATCCACCACTACACAGTGTTCAAGAGATTTGTCACGAAGAGCCTGTGCCCTGACGGGCAGTGGCGACAGGGCAAGCCAGCCTGAGGCTGCACCACAACACACCTTTCAGAAGAGCATCAAGCAACTAGCCCTGCCCGAGGGCCCAGCCAGCTTCATACCCTCTTCTCCACTACCCCAAACCACTCTCCTTAAATGATTACACAAGAAAGAAAAAAATTACATGTTTCCCAGCATGTACAAGTGCTAATGACATGCACATCTGGAAGCAACTTCTTCTATTTCTATTAACAAAAATATTGAACATTTGCATTTAGGAAAAAGAATCACTATCAGAAGGGAAAACTCACCTACTTCATACCTTCTATACAGTGACCAACACTTAAGTCTTCCCTACTTATACTCTAAAGGAGTGATTCTTGGGGGAGGGGGATGTTTGTTCATTTTTTAATGTTTTCATTGATTTCAGAAAGAGGGAGAGAGAGGAAGAGATAAAAACACCTATCAGCTGTCTCCTGCTACTGGGGTTCGAGCCCGCAAGAGCAATATGGGCACGTGCCCTGAACTGTAATTGAACCTGTGACCTCTATGCATGGGATGAGAATCAGCCAAATGAGCCACACTGGCTGGGCTAAAGAAACGATCCTTACGCAGGATAACGTTGGTCTCTCCCCGCTGCCCCGAGATATTTGGCAATGTCTGGAGAATATTCATATTTGTCATAACTGGGGTTGCTACTGGCACCTAGAGGTCAGGGATGCTGCTAAATATCTTAAGATACATATGACATTTTCCCACAGCAAAGAGTTATCTGGTTCAAAACTATCAATAGTGCTGAGGCTCAGAAAACCTGAGCACTAAAGAAACCCACCAAATTCTGAGCTCAAACATCCAGCAATTCCTTTCTCAATCATAAGAACTAATGAAAAAAGACTTTCCCAAGTTTTCCAGTATAAACTGATTAGTGTTAGAGACTAATGTAAAGAAGATATAAACATTCAAGGAACAGCATCCAATGAACTATGAAAATTCAGGGGAAAGGTAAAACAGATCTCTGACGAGGGTGCAGTATCAAATGCAAGACAAACGACAAGCTAGAAGCTATACTGGATTTCATTCCAAGTTCTAAGTATAAAATCATGCTCAATATAAGAAACAAAAGTGAAGGGAACATAACATAATTCAAGACTTTCATCATCCAAAATTCTGCATAACCTCAAAATATTAGCTCAGACTGAAGACCTTGGAAAGAATGAGAATGTCAATCTTCAAGCCTTGAATGCGCCTTTCAAAGCGTATCTTCTATATATATATATATATATATATATATATATATATATATAAAAGCCTAATATGCAGTGTCCCCTCAGGATTGGACCAGGAATTCGATCGCTTACTAGGATGTGTGCCGACCACCAGGAGGCAGTGTGGAAGGGAGGCTCCAGCCCGCAGTTGGCAGGCCCCGATCAGTCCTGATCGCCAGCCAGGCTTCGGGACCCCACCCATGTACTAATTTCATGCACTAGGTCTCTAGTTTGCAGATGAGATTTCCAAATAAAGACAAATTCATATAAACCACAAACACACAAGTATGGTTATGCAGTTTTCATTTGGTATAAGTTTAATTTGTAAAACAGAGATTATCACATAGCTCATAACCAGTGAGAAACATTCCTAAAATCATAGACATTTAGTTCTAACAAAAATGTAGAAATCATCTAGTTTAAAATTTCCATTTTAAAAATGGGGCATTTGAAACCAAAAGTGATCTAAGATCACACAATTCAATGACAAACTCCCTTTGGTCCCTCTGAAAATGTATTCTTATTCTCTTCCTCCTCCTCTTCTTCTTGCTCTTCTTCTTTTTCTTTTTTATTAATCCTCACCCAAGGTTATTTTTCCCATTGATTTTTTTTTAGAGAATGAAAGGGAGAGAGAGAAAAAGAAGTCAATGTGAGAGGGAACCCATCAATTGGTTGCCTCCTGCATGCTCCCCAACCAGGATCGGAGCAAACTTGCAACCCAGTTATGTTCCCTTGACTGGGAATGGAACCCAGGACCCTTCAGGGCCGATATACTTAACCACTGAGCACCACTGGCCAGGTCTGAAAATCCACCAACTAGATCTAAGACCATATAGTTAGAAGCCATGCAGTTCTGTCCATCTTCGCTCTGTTCACACAGAATTTTTACATAAACCAGATTTTGCACTTGGATTTTCCAGCATTCTGGTAGTGCTGCTCATTCTTACCTATAACAAATTGCAAGAATCCAGCACTCTCCTGATCAAAGGGCAGAAGGTTAGTTGTACTGAATGCAGCCAAGTTCTATTTTAGGCTCTCCTGTGTTCCAGAAAATTAAGTAAGACCCAACTGAACTTCTGTCATAAAGCAAGTCAAATGCCAATATAGACTGTCCTTCAGAGAGAGATGAGAGGATACTGCCCTTTCTACAATTGTAGAAGCTCCAACTACCTCTTTGAAGCTTCAAATACCAGGCAAAAACTGAAAAACAAAGAAACAATAAAAGACTGCCCTTTCAGGATGCTGGTATAAACAGAAAAGGATCTACTATTCACTTTTGGAGAGAGACACTCAGACAGAACACTCTCTCTCCCCTTTCAAGATTTCTAAGGGCATATACATTTGCCCCTCTGTAATTCACATCCTGTTCTTGGGCTTTCCTTGTCAGAGAAGGAGCAGATCCTGAACCTTCAGAAGACTTTTATCATGTGTTATTTTAAATAGATACGTGTGACAAACCACTTATTTTTAAATCATTTTAGATTATCTTCAGGCATGTTTAAATACAATCTTCTCACATTGAGGCAATACCTAATCACCCTATTTTAAATTGCAACAACCCACCTGATCACCTTGGCTAGCCTAGTCTACCCTAGTTGATTTCCTGTCATCCTCTGAGACAGTTTAATGTCTGTCTCCTTCTGCTAAAAAGAGTGCAGGTATTTCTGTGTTATGTTCACATCTGTGCTTCCAGCACCTAGTACACACTGCGCCTAGCACACAAAGTAGATGCTCAAAAAGTATTTACTGAAAGAAATAAATGAAACTATGAACTTGTTCTTCTGTACTAAATAAGCATAAGTTTTAAAACTATCTTCGGCATTCCACATTATCAAAAGCCAAAGAACTCTAGATTTGCATTGTGGAATCTTGGTCATTACTTAAATCTAGCCCTTCGTTTTTATAGATAATGAAAACTGGTGTAGAAACTGTGAGGTAGTAGCAACAGCATAAAATTTGGTACCAAAGAGCCTGAGATCCAAACGAAAGCCTGTGTGCGAGCAACTTAGCCTCTCTGAACTTCCAACTTCCTCATCTGTAAAATGAGGACGCCTTCTGCTTCACAGTGACGGGTAAGGATGACTAAGGATAAAACAAAATAACGTTTGGAAAATGTATGAAGTGCTACTATACAAGTGGCATTTATCACTCGGTTATTTTAATCTGCCCCAAGTCACAAGAGCTACCGTAGTTAATGCACAATTAGAGTAAGAGTTCAAGTTTCCTAACTCCTAGTCCAATGCATCTTGTGTCATGAAACTAGGCTTCCCATTCCCCTGCTCAGGGCCAACTTGTTCTTTCATCTAGTTGAAGGCCTCTTACTTGACATTATATAGCTGGGGATCACTTCTAGAATTTGATGACAGCAATAGTGCCTCTCCTCCAGCAAAGTGCATGCATATATATATATATATATATATATATATATCAACATTAAACTCCCACAGCCACCCACAGGCCCCAGGGTTAGGAACCACTGATATACTGATGTAACCTCGGCAATTTTTACTCCTTATTTTCCTGAATAATTCATGCCTTGGTGGTCTTAACTAAGAGGCTGGATCCAAGGAAATACCAAGAGTAGAATTCAGACATCTGAATTAAAGGTATTGCCTCCAGATCATCATCCTGATTAGGTGAGGACTTTAATTAACCACATACAATCACAGCCAGAAAGGAGCTACAAAGAAGGCAATGGTTTCAGAACTCAAAAGCAAGAAGCTCAGGGAAAAAAGCAGTAGACAAGACTAATAGATTCTTTTTATTATGCTGCTATACTATATAGCAGTGGTCAGCAAACTCATTAGTCAACAGAGACAAATATCAACAGTACAACGATTGAAATTTCTTCTGAGAGCCAAATTTTTTAAACTTAAACTTCTTCTAAAGCCACTTCTTCAAAACAGACTTGCCCAGGCCGTGGTATTTTGTGGAAGAGCCACACTCAAGTGGCCAAAGAGCCACATGTGGCTCGAGAGCCGCAGTTTGCCGACCATGGCTATAGAGAAACCATTCAGATAACTTTACATGACCATTTTCAAATAGTCCCCCTAAAGACATCAAGGTCTCAAATTCTTTAGAGAAAACATGCAGAAATGTTTGTGATTAAATTTCTGTTCTCAACCCCACACCCATCATGACTAACTCCAGACCAGATTATCTAAAATGATTTTATCTTCCTCTACTTTACTTTGGTCAAGTAACATACTATATTCACTGTAAAAATAATTTGGCTAGGAAAAAGAAGAATCAGTATGAAATATTTGGGCAGATCAATCAATAACAACTACTGAATGCAGTGTCATTAATCCACTGTTGTCCAGCTATACCTCAATAGCCTCATCTGAAAAATAAAAAGAACACCCAATCTATGGTGGAAATACATTGTGAGAATATTTGGTAATCTCTTGTTAACAATAGCTGTTATCCCTGAGTGGTGGGACCCAATGCAATGTTAACAGTTAACAGCTTTTATCTTTGAGTGGGGGGATAATGGTGACTTTAAATCTCTTACCTATATTTTGCTTTAATTTTTAAATTTTAAATAATGTTTATTATTTTTAAAACCAGAAGTTATGAACAACTTACAGCATTACCTAACGAGGGTAAGGAATGTCCAGGCCTGAGAACTCATTGGTCTGGCCCTGCCAAGGTATTAGGGGTGAGTTAATTAAATGTTTGACCAAATATAGCAGGCTAATTTTTAAGTTGTTAATTTTGTACGGCCTGCAAGTGATGTTATAAATATGGTCCTTGGGAGAGAAAAGGTTCCCCTCTCCTGACCTTTGCATTCAGATTTTTTATCTGTTTAGAGAATACCAATTTGGAGGGTGGGCTACAACATATAAGGCCTTAAACATATCCCCAAAGTAAGAATCAAGTCTATTAACGCTTCTGAAAAAATCCTGTACATTCAAGATGAAGAGAGAACAAAGGTGTGTTTTTTTTATATGCAAAAATAATACCTGCAGTTTGGGGGCCAGTTCTATATGTAGGTCTTGACCTCTGGCAGAACTGCATCATGAATCTTTACAACCCTTCACTCTCTAAAAGATTGCTTCACTTTAAATAGAAGCCAAGTCCTTGAGGATTCTGCTTCCTAAATTTTCTTAAATCCTCGGATTCAGCTTGGTGGTCCAGGGTAAAAATGAGATTTTCCCCCACAGGCTACCTAAAATCTGATATCCAACTTCTACCACTTGGTATTATTAACCAATTTTATCTTTTAAGGTTGCCATAAATTATGATTGTAGGGCCTTTTTAGCTGGCGTAACAAGGTGCAACTCGGCATTAGAACTGTTTGGGGATTTTTTTAAAGGGTCTTCCACTGCATCATAAACTCTAACCAAAGAATTGTTTCTCAAACTGTCGGGACAATAAACTATTCGATTAAAACATCACCTAACCAAAATAAAAATAATCTTACTTATATTAGAGAATAAAAACAGATGTTGTTTCTGATGAGCTCTGCACTGTCACTGAGTTGAATTTATTAGAAGCCTACAATAAATTTAAAATCTTTAATTTCTGATAAGTACTGAAAATTTTAAGTTAAATTTCACATTAAGCATCTCAAAACACACTTTACATGAGAAATGAGAAAAATTATACAAGAACTGCAAAGTAAAAATATCACGATCACTTGTTATCTACTGAACATCTCCAAATAAAAACAGGTATGAGTAGTTAGTTACCCAAAAGGAGTCCAAATATTCATTCCTGTGACATGTATTTCAAATAGCGTACACTTTACCAACAAAAAAAAGTGTCACTGCCCCAAAACAGACATCTCAAATAGCCCCGTTACTCGCCTGTAAATTCTTTTTCATTTGTTATACATACAAATTTGATCTCTTTGATCAGCTTACATTTCCTTTAGGAATTAAACTAGCTAATACTTAGAAACCACAAATTTATTTCTTAGAACATAATTCAAGTAATTTATAGAATACTCCAGATAAACTTAGGGCAAAATTAGTCACCTCTATTTTTCCATCAACAAACTGGGAATACATAGATTCTGAAAGATGAGTTTTTCCACAGAACTTTTACAACAGGTCCTTAAACCCACCTCAGCTGCATTACCTGGGGCTGGAGGCAAGTTTACCAGCACCCAAGATGGCATCGTTGCAGGCAACACCTCCCACAACAGCCACCATTTTGAGGATCAGGACATAAACCAGTCACTACTTTATGCCAACTAAAAGAAAGCACAGGATTACCAGAATAATTGAGAAATCTCTTGACTTTCAGCATTCCCCAACCTTTCATTTTTGTAGCCCTGTTTCTCCTCTTCAGTCAATATATAAACAGTTGTGTCACTAAATTTTTCAGTAAAAAGCATGCTTTCTACAGTTACGTTCAAACTTTGAAAATAAACACTATGGTGCTACCTAAAATACCCCAGTTATTACACCTTCCTAACATCTTAATCACATTATTTTCACCAGTTTAAGGAACTAAAAATCGCCAAAAGCCAGTGAATGGTCCTAGTTTATTAGCCTACATTCCTCTTCATCTTCCACCTTACCCTTTTTGATCGTTTTATTTCCCGATTTCATTGACTCTGCAACAAGAGCAAGTTCCCACACTTCATTGTATCTAAGAAGCAAGTGCTATCTGCACAAAGAATCTAAAACTAAAGATGAGGCAAAAACCTTAGGAGTAAACGAATCAAAATCATCTGAAAATGGCAGAAAGTAAGATTGGGGGGGGGGGGGGGAGAGGCAGCAACCACGGTTTGCTCCTCCAAACGGGTGATTCTTATTTCGGTCACTCCACCGGGAACTCCATGGCAGAACTGAAAAGAAACACTGACCAAGTTTCCACTTTTCTCCCTCCAAAGGCAAAAGGTGGTAAATCTCTACGCATATTGCTACCGGCGAGCAAGCAATTCACTCTGCCGACCAATCACCTATTTCACACCCGCTTCCAAAAACAAGGAGAAAGGAGGATGCGAAGCGGGCTGGGCGACCCTGCCCGCCGAGTCCCGCACTCCCGCCGCCAGCCCCGCGCCGGACCCCGGTCGGAGCGCGACTCTCACAAAGCCTCCGGCGTGAAAGCACCTCGGCTGGGCCGCAGCCCCCTCCTCCTCCAGACCCCGTTGGGATCACGGCGAAATCGGCTCCCAGAGCTCTCGAGGGCCCCGCATAAAGAGGGCCTTCGAGCCGCGGGAAGGGTGCTACCAGATAATAGCGGAGTCAACTTTCCAGCCGCAGCCCGGGGCCCGGGCCGGGCCGCGTCCCGCCGCAGGGCAGCCCACGGCGCCCCCGAGGCGGGGCGAGCTCGCCCGCACCCCATCCCGCCACAGCAACTGGCTCGCCGCTTCCAACGCGCCCAGAGGGGCTCCTGAAGCCCGAGGAGAGCGGCGGTCCTGTTCCCACGAAAGTGAGCTCCCCCCGCCCGGCCGGAGCAGGCGCGGTGCGCGGAGGCCGCCGGCCGCGTCCGGAGCCGGACTCCTGCCCGCCGGCCGCTCCGCGCCGCACGCCCCGCCGAGCCCTCTGCCGGGGCCGACGCCCGGCCGCGTCTCCAGCGCCGCTCCCTCCCGCGTGGAATTCCGGACGCCCCGCGAGGCGGCGTGAAGGGGCGCCGCGCGCGGCCGCTCACCTCGATCTCGAAGTCGGGCAGGCGGAACGCCGTGCGAAAGAGCGAGCAGAAGTGCGCTATGGCCGGGACTTCCCACCAGGAGCGGAGCTCGCCCAGCCCGGCTGCACCGCCTTCCTCTGGGCACATCTCCCGGCGGCGGCGGCGGGATCCGGCCCCGTGCTCGACGCGCTCTTTGCGGCCTCTCGCTGCCCGCCCGCCCGCTCGGACTCCCGCCTCAGCTCCGCGGGCGGAGGCAGGGGCGGGGGCGGGGCGGGGGCGGCTGCTCCTCCGGCTGCGGCCGCCGCTCGGCGGGTGCTCGGGCTGAGGGCGGTCGAGCGCGCGGGGGGCGGCGGCGCTGACTCGGTCACTGAGCCGGCGGCTGCTCCCGCCGTCCGCGGGCTCCGCGCCCTCCTCGCCCCATCCCGCGGCGGCGGCTGCGGCTGTGGCTGCCCCCAGCCCCGCACAATGTAATCATCTCCGGGCCAGCAAAACAGATGGGGCTGGGGGCGGGGAGCGGGCCGGGGAGGGGCCGCACGAGGAGGGGGCGGGGCCGCCCGCCACCACAACAACCCCGCCCCCACCGGCCTCGAGCAGCTGCACGGGAAGAGGGGGGAGGGGAGAGGGCGCCGAGCGCCCCGAGGACGCCGTGGACCGGGAGGGGGGCGAGGTGCGTCCTCCGAACTGTTCCGGGATGCACTCCGCTTGTCTGGCGCTGAGGGGTTTAATGACGCTGATGAATAAGGACCGTAAGGGTCTCCCCCCCCAGCTTGGCCTTAGTGGTTACATCCTTTTAAAGGGCCCGCTGGGTGGTTCTCTCCGAGGCTGGAGCCTGAAAGACGCACGTGGAGGTCAGATGTTATTTGTGTTGATGGTGGAGCGGAGAGCCGGGGGACTGTGCTCAGCAGATAGATATCTGAGGCCGAGAGAAACTAAGTGGCTTCCACATGTTATTGAACACTTATTCCATGCAAGAAACTCTAAGGAGCTGGCTTTCTCCGAGGGAAGAGGGTGGAAGGGGCTGATGAAGGTGGAACTCAGTAGGATGGAGGCAGCGGGAAGGGCTGGGTAGGGGAGGCACCAATCAGCAGAGCTATGGAGAGAGCGACCCCCCTCCCATCGTTCCCGGAAACAGACTTGTGTGACCGCCCTGAAGAAGACAAGCTTTTAAAATAAGACCCGCTACAACTTAAAAAGGAAAAAAAGTCCTCCAACTACTCTGGCGGCAGAAAAGTTGCCATCACAGAGTAATGAGAAAAGCGGTGGGTGGGAAAAGGCAGACAGTCTGAGGAGTGTGCTGTGTTGGGGTGGAGACCTGTATGCCTTAGGCTAAGAGAAGACTAGGAGAAGGAAGTTGAGGCCTCCAGAAATGTTACCTTTTACAGTGTGTTAGCATTCTAAGCATGAGGGGGGGGGGGGGCTGGGGGGGAGAGGAAGGGGAAATCACCTCCAAAACTGACCAGAAGTTTGGAAAAACTACAATGAATGCCCAGATATTTGTACTGATTACTGCAATTTCATATTTATTGCATTCTACTCAAGTCTCAAAGGACCTCTCAGACGGGAAGCACTGCTCCTGATGCTTCTCCCAGATTAATCAACTACTTATTGAGTGACAGGTAATCACAAAGTGTATGGTGCTGAAATCAAAGATCCTCTTCTACCTTTGAGCAGTGTCAAGTCTGGAGAGAATGGCAAACATGATGAACATATTATGATAGATTTTGGAGTCTGGGTACTTCCCTTCCTCCTCTCCCTCTCTTTATTATGGTAGTTTTAATAACCTGTTTTGTTTTTATATGGCAGCATTTTTTTTTAAATCCAACTTTTATGAATCAACTACTTCAAAATACTTCATCTGATATTCCCCCAACGACACCCCACCTCTGTATAGAAACAGCCACAAGGTTTATAGTTTTGCTCTTTTATTACCTGGAACTATTAATGATTTAAAACTCATTCTCAAATTCTACCATATATTTAAAGAGCAGAGGGTAGATTTTGGTTTTATAAAGCACAGCTACTATGTATATATTTTATCCTATATAATAAAAGTAAAATGCAAATTAACCATCACTCCACCACACCCATAAGCCACACCCACCAGCCAATCAGGAGTAACTATGCAAATTAACACAATCAAGATGGCTGTAGCCACAGAGTGAACAGGAGGCTTGAGTTTTCCTGGTAATGGAGGAAGTCAAGCTTTCTGCACACCCTGGCCAGCCTAGCCTTCCACTTAAGGCTACAAACTTTTAATTATAGAAGATAAATAAATTCCAGATATCAGGGCCTCCACTTGGGTCACCACGTCGCGTGGCCGGCCTGCAAATCACCACACACTCCTTGCCCAGGGGAACCCCCACCCTGATCCAGAACACCCTTCAGAGCAAACCAGCCAGTCCCCACCCGTTCACCAGGCCTCTATCCTATCTAATAAAAGAGTAATATGCAGATTGACTACCACTCCAACACACAAGATGGCTGCCCCCATGTGGTCAAAAATCCTGCCCCCATGTGGACACAAGATGGCCACCACAACATGGCCAGCAGGGGAGGGCAGTTGGTAGGCACCAGGCCTGCAAGGGATGGCAGTTGGGGGTGATCAAGGCTGCAGGGCAGGGCAGTTAGGGGTGACCAGGCCAGGAGAGAAGGGAAGTTGGGGCAACCAGGCCTGCAGGGAAGAGCAGTTGGGAGGGACCCAGGCATGCAGGGGAGAACAGTTGGGGGGACCAGGCCTGACAGGGAGGGCAGTTAGGGGCAAATAGGCTGGCAGGCGAGGGCAGTTAGGCATCAATCAGGCTGGCAGGGGAGTGGTTAGAGGGGTGATCAGGCTGGCAGACAGAAGCATATAGGGGCAATCAGGAAGGCAGGCAGGTGAGCAGTTGGGAGCCAGCAGTCCAGGATTGTGAGAGGGATGTCCAACTGCTTGTTTAGGCCCATTCCTGGTGGTATCAGGCCTAACCTAAACGGGCAGTCGGACATCCCTAGAGAGATCCCAGATTGGAGAGAGTGTAGGCTGGGCTGAGGGACACCCCCCCGCTCCCTGTGCATGAGTTTTGTGCACCGGGCCTCTAGTGTTGAATAGAGTGGTGAAAGTGGGTATCTCTGTCTTGTTCCTGTTCTTAGGGAAAATGATTTTAATTTTTGCCCATTGAGTATGATGTTCGCTGTAGGCTTGTCACACGTCGCCTTTATCATGTTGAGATATTATCCCTCTATTCTCACTTTGCTGAGAGTTTTTATCAAAAATGGGTTTTAGATTTTGTCAAACATTTTTCTGCGTCTATTGATATGATCATGCAATTTTTGTCTTTCAATTTGTTTATGTGATGTATCGTGTTTATTGATTTGTGAATATTGTACCAGCCTTGAATCTCTGGAATAAATCCCACTTGGTAATGGTTTATGGTCTTTTTAATATATTGCTGGATCCGATTTGCTAATATTTTTTGAGGACTTTAGCATCTATGTTCATCAGGGATATTGGCCTATAATTCTCTTTATTTGTAATGTCTTTATCTGTTTCTGGAATTAGGATAATGCTAGCCTCATAAAGAGCTTGGAAGTGTTCCTTCCTCTGGATATTTTGGAATAGTTTGAGAAATATAGGTGTTAATTCTTCATTGAAAGTTTGGTAAAACTCGCCTATGAAGCCATCTGGACCTGGGCTTTTGTTTGCTGGGAGTTTTTTTTTTTTATTTCTGCCTCTATACACTCAGTTGTTATGGGCCTATTCAGGTTTTCTGATTCTTTCTGATTCAGTTTTAGAAGATTGTATTTGTCGAGGAATTTATCCATTTTATCCATATTATCCAGCTTCTTGGCATATAATTTTTCATAGTATTTTCTTATAATCATTTGTATTTCTGTGGTGTCAGTATTTACTTCTCCATTTTTCTTTTTTATTTTAATTATTTGGGTTCTCTCTCTTTGTTTCTTGATGAGTCTGGCTAATAGTTTATCAATTTTGTTTATCCTTTCAAAGAACAAGCTCTTAGCCCATTGATTTTTGTATTGTTACAGGTTTTTTATTGTTTTTGTTTATTTCTGCTCTAATCTTTATATTTTTACTAGAGGCCCAGTGCACCAAAATTCGTGCATGGGGGGCAGGGGATGTCCCTCAGCCCAGCCTGCACCCTCTCCAATCTGGGACCCCTCTAGGGATATCCTACTGCCCGTTTAGGCCCAATCCCAGTAGGATCGGGCCTAAACGGGCAGTCAAACATTCTTCTCACAATCCAGGACTGCTGGCTCCCAACTGCTCACCTGCCTGCCTCCCTGATTGCTCCTAACCGCTTCTG
Organism: Antrozous pallidus; assembly: GCA_027563665.1. Lineage (NCBI taxonomy): Eukaryota > Metazoa > Chordata > Mammalia > Chiroptera > Vespertilionidae > Antrozous > Antrozous pallidus. The sequence goes on from CM050513.1 coordinate 8,499,952, forward strand.
CCCGCCAGCCTGATCACCTGCTAACCACTACCCTGCCTGCCTAATTGATGTCTAACTGCTCCCTTGCCAGCCTGTTTGCCCCAAACTTCCCTCCTCGGCAGGTCTGGTCAACCCTAACTGCCCTCCCCTGCAGGCTTGATTTCCCCCAACTGCCCTCCCTTGCAGGCCTGGTCCCTCCCAACTTGCCCTCCCCTGCTGGCCTGATTGCCCACAACTGCCCTCCCTTGCAGGCCTGGAACCTCCCAACAGCCCTCCCCTGCTGGCCATCTTGTGGTGGCCATCTTGTGTTCACATGGGGCAGGATCTTTGACCACATGGGGTTAGCCCTCTTGTGTGCTGGAGTGATGGTCAATCTGCAAATTACTCTTTTATTAGATAGGATAGAGGCCTGGTGCATGTGTGGGGTTTGCCCTGAAGAGTGTCCCAGAGCAGGGTGGGGGTTCCCTTGGGGCATGGGGCTGCCTGGGCAAGGGGCCTGTGGTGGTTTTCAGACCGGCCACGCCCCCCAGTGACCCAAGCGGAGGTCCAGGGATCTGGGATTAATCTATGTCTATAATTGAAACTTTGTAGCCTGGAGCGGAGCCAAGCCTTCTGCTCTTTCCTTGGCGGCAGCCATTTCTGTTTGAAATTTTGTATCCTACGCAAGTTGGCAGACTGAAAGCTTGGCTTCTTCCATTACCAGGGAAACCCAAGCCTCCGTTCTCTTCAGCTCCGTGGCTGCTGCCATTTTTGTATCTTTTATAATTGAAATGCCGTAACATTGAGTGGAGGCGTAGGCCCACAACAGCATGCAGAAAGCTTTGCTTCCTCTGTTGCCAGGGAAACCCAAGCCTTCCTCCTGCTCTCAGTGGCCGCAGCCATCTTGGTTGGGTTTTATTTGCATAATCTGCTCCTGATTGGCTGGTGGGTGTGGTTGGTGGGCATGGCTTGTGGGTGTGGTGAAGGTACAGTCAAATTTGCATTTTACTCTTTTATTAGATAGGATTTCTAACTCTGGGGGAAAAAATAACTTGCCAAAAAGCAATTCTCTTTCATATATACATCATTCAGTTCCATATTCTCTTCTAATTAAATGGTTTCAATTTGAAAAATTACACAATAAATTTTCTGATCCCTCAGATTATCTTGAAGATAATCTGTTAAAAATCTTAAAAGGACAACCTGGATTTGGTTTGGACCTTACTTATCAAGTAGAAGACAGAATTAAAAAAAAATTTTTTTTAATATATTGATTAGAGAGAGGAAGGGGGAAAGAGAGAGGCAAACATTTGTTTGTTGTTCCACTTATTTATGCATTCATTGGTTGATTCTTGTATGTCCCTAACCAAGGATTGAACGGGCAACTTTGGTGTATCAGTTGGTGTATCTAACCAACTGAGCTACTTGACCAGAGCCAAGTATGGAATTTTTTATTCTAGAAATTTTGAATGGTTTCTGTAGGAAACCGTTAAAGTCATTGGAAAAACTAGAAATCTTGGGAATGTTGTTCATTTTGAATGCTTCAAGAATAAAACCACGGTTGTTTCTGAGAAACAGTTCTCTAAAATACATTTGAAATATCCTATCAAGAAATACCTTATGAAGAGTCTGTGCTTGGTTTCATGTAGTTGTCTCTGACAAAGAGACTTCTGAACTTCATTACTTTCAGATTAATCAACATGAGGATGGAGCTGAGTCTGAGGACTAGGTTAAGCAACCCTTCATAAGGCTTTGCATATTAATAAAACAAATGAAGTGCATAAGGGGAAAAATATCTAGAAATGGAATTTTAGTTTATGAGTGAATAAAATAACATAGCATTCTGTAAATTAAGCTTCTGTATCTTTTTTTAATTTTATTTTATTGTTTAAAGTATTGCATATAGTAGTACATATATCTCCTTTTTTTTCCCCATTGACCTTCCCCCAGCCTCCCCTACCCTCTGTGACATGCCCTCATCCTACTCCCACCCCTCAGTGTCTTGTGTCCATTGGTTGTGCTTATATGCACTTCTGTCTCTTATTTAAGTGTGTGCTGTTTACATTATGCTGGTTATCTTTTGATAGTTTTTGTAAGCAGTACTTAAGTAGCTTATAGTTAGTGGAATTTTCCCCAGAAGTTCTGAAATGTATTGCTTTTACAAACGTCTTCAGGTTAAAGTATGTAGCACTGTATAGGAAATAATAAAGTACAGTTTGGGTATAATTTTTCATAATAAAATATTTTTAAAATAAAAAAAATTAGTTTGACTAATAAGTTTTGCTTATTAATTAATGTTGCAAAAACATTTATACAGTTGACCCTGGAATAATACAGTTTTGAATTGTTCAGGTCAACTTATCTGTTGATTTTTTTACAATAAATATGTACAGTACTATAAATAAATTTATTTTCCTTATGGTGTTCTTACCTTTTTTTCTCTCTAGGTAACTTTAATATAAGAATAGAGTATAGCCCTACCAGTTTGGCTCAGTGGATAGAGCGTCAGCCTGCAGACTTAAAGGTCCCAGGTTCGATTCCAGTCAAGCGCATGTACCTTGGTTGCAGGCACATCCCCAGTAAGGGGTGTGCAGGAGGCAGCTGATGGATGTTTCTCATCAATGTTTCTGATTCTCTAAACATCTCCCTTCCTCTCTGTAGAAAAGCAATAAAATATATTTTAAAAAACAGAATAGAGTATATAACACATATAACGTACAAAGCACGTGTTGACTATATTATCAGTAATGCTATCAGTAGTTAAATGTTTGTGGAGTCAAAAGTTACACTCGAATTTTCTACTGCGCAGAGGGTCAATGCTCCTAATCCCCAATGTTGTTGAGGGAGACAGCTTGTTTCTGGGCATTTAAGTTATTAAGTAGCTTCTCCACATAGGAGTAGAAATCCAGGGCCACTTTCTGACCTGCATTGATATGACATAGTTGGTATATATGTAGTCAATTTGCTCCTGCAGCTCTACCGGCTTTCGCTGACTCCATGGATGTGAGAGTGAGAGTCTAGCTGCTGCAAGGCAAGTTGCAGGAACTCACGGAGTCCCTCAACAAAGAGATTGTGACCTGTGGATCGCCCATCAGCCACTGGGGTCCCTGTCCTGGACACAGTGATGGAACCAGGCCCCGTCATCATGAACTACCCTACTACCAGGTAAACAGCTTTTTATAAAATAGTTCTTTGGAAAATACAGAGCAAGTTTCAAACGATCAGCTACAAACATTCATAACCTGATTTATTTGAACCTTGGAAGGGATGGGATACATAAAAATGAGGCTTCTTTCATAACCACTGCTAGCTAGGATTACAATCCAAATCTAATTATTCATTCAGTTTTCTCTCTACTGGATTATGCTGCTTTATCCTTCTAGTTAGATTGCCCCTTCTCTCCTTTTGCCTACCAGTTTCAGTCCCAGAATCAAATTGGAGTTGGAGTAGAATATAACCCTTGTTTTCTCACTTTAGTTGCCTATGTATAACTGAAGTTTAGGTACCCCTAACTGCTCTCCCCTGCAGGCTTGATCACCCCCAACTGCCCTCTCTTGTAGGCCTCATCCCTTCCAACTGCCCTCCCCTGCTGGCTGTCTTGTGGTGGCCATCTTGTGTCCACATAGGTACAGCCACCTTTGACCACATGGGGACAGCCATCTTGTGTGTTTGAGTGATGATCAAGCTGCATATTACTCTTTTATTAGATAGGATAGAGGCGTGGTGCATAGATGGGAGCTGCCTGGTTTATCTGGGTGTCCCAGATCAGGGTGGGGGGTTCCTTGGGGCATGGGGCGGCCTGGGCAAGGGGCCTGTGGTAGTTTTCAAGCTGGCTACTCCCCCACCCCAGTGACCCAAGGGGAGGGCCTGGTATCTGGGATTTACTTATCTTCTATAATTTAAACTTTGTAGCCTTAAGCAGAGACCAAGGCAGGCCAGGGCTGTGGAAACTTGGCTTCCTTAATCCCCAGGGATGCTCTCTCCAGCTCCATGGCTGCCACCATTTTTGTTGAGATTTATTTATCTTCTATAATTGAAACTTTATAGCTTTAAGTGGAGGCCTGGGCCTGTCAGGGTGTGTGGAAAGCTTGGCTTCCTCCATTGCTGGGGAAATCCAAGCCTCCTTCTTGCTCCATGGTTGTAGCCATCTTGGTTGGGTTAATTTGCATACTTGCTCTTGATTGGCTGGTGGGCATGGCTTATGGTGTAGTGGAGTGATGGTTAATTTGCATATTACTCTTTTATTAGATAGGATAGTACTGGAAGTCCTAGCCATAGATAGCAATCAGACAAGAGGAGATAAAGATATTCAAATTGGAAAGGAAGAAACAAAACTCTGATTATTCCCAGATGACATGATATTGTACATAGAAATTCCTAAAGATTCCCCCAGGAAGGTACTAAATTAAATAAATGAATTTGGCAAGGTAGCAAGATATAAAATCAACATCCAGAAATCGATGGCATTTTTATACACCAACTAGAGGCCCGGTGCATGAAAGTTGTGCATGGAGGGGGGGGGGGTGGTTCCTGAGGCCAGCCTGCACCCTCTCCAACTGGGGCCCCTCGAGGGGATGTCCAACTGCTGATTTAGGCCCAATTCCACAGGAATCAAGCCTAAACTGGCAGCCGGATAGCCCTCCTGCAATCTGGGACAACTGGCTCCTAACCACTCACCTGCCTGCCTGCATGATTGCCCCTAACCCCTCTGCCTGCCTGATCGCTCCTACCTTGCCCCCTGGCTGGCCTGATCACCCTTAACCTCTCTGCCTGCCTCATTGCCCCTAACTGCCCTCCCCTGCTGGCCTGATTGCCCCTAACTGCCCTCCCCTGCTGGCCTGATTGCCCCTAACTGACCTCCCCTGCTGGCCTGATTGCCCCTAACTGCCTCTGCCTCGCCCACACCACCATGGCTTTGTCTGAAAGGAAGTCGGACATCTGGAAGATGGCTGGTTGACTTGGTCTAATTAGCATATTATCCTTTTAGTAGTATAGATAGATTATATAGGATAGGATTGCTTAAATCGGGGGGAAAGCCTTTTTCAGCAGGAGGAGATACTCTTGGCAGACAAAAACACATAATCCCTATATCTGGATTGATAGCCAGCCATATGAACTATACTGCCAAACTGATCATTAAAAAATTGAATCACTTAAAATTTCCAAAAGCCCCCATTAATCAAAAAAGGAGGGGGGGAAGTGGGGTAATATCATGTAAGGAAAACTATCCTGTAAGTAAAATACATCTAGAAAATTCTTACTCCAGAAAAGCAAATTCCATTTGTAAAGCCAACTGCAGGACATCCATGAAAAAACACACATGGTGTCAAAATAAACCAAAGGAAAATCATTTAGGCAAAAATAAAAAAAATTCCAAGTCTATTTTGCAGAGAGGATCCCTTTGTTAAATTTTGGTCGAGAACGTGTTTGTGTGTTTTCAGAGAACAACTCCAAGACCAAGTGGGTTCCTGCGACAGTGAGGAACTGACGGGTCTGTTCCAGTCACGAGGATGGTCCAGAGATGGCGGACGCTGACGACACCTTGCCATGCTAGCAATTGGCAGCTGTGCATGGCTGCAGGCGGCCCAGGACCAAACCAGAGAGGATGGATCTTGCACCACCATCTGGATACCATTGCTGACATGTACACATAAAGAACTATTTGACACTGAAACTGGGACTCAAAACAGTTGGACATTGAAACTCAGACTCAAACATTTTTTTGTTCTTATACATTTATTTCTAGTATACAGAGGCAAGATATTTTTGAAGAAAAGAAACAGGGGAGAGTGATTGATATAGAGGCAGGGTGGCCTTGAACAGGCTGTCAAGCTACAGGGGGAAGGCTTGGGTGGATGGGAGGTGGATGCTGGGGGAGATCAACCAAAGGACTTGTATGCATGCATATGAGCATAACCAATGAATGAAAGACACTGGGGCAGGGAGGGTGGGTGGGGACATGTGCTGGGGGGTAAGGGAGGCTGGGGGGAGGGTAATGGGGGGAGGAAAACATGTACTACTATTAAATATAAGTTATACTGCAAAATAAATAAATAAATAAATAAATAAATAAATAAATAAAACCTGCACCATAAAAAAACAAACAAAAAAAAACAAAAAAAATTTGAATCATTTTCTTACACCTTACACAAAACAGCTGTTGCCCTTAAAACCCCTCCTCAGCCCCCACCTTAGGTTCGGCCTTCACAGTTCACCCAGATTTGGTTCTGATTGGTCAATTTCTATGCCAGTCAGCCTCAAAAGCTCCGCCTCCTAGGAAACCATTGGCTCCTTGCAATTCACCCTGATTTGGTTCTAATTAGTTGATTTCTATGCCAGTCAGTGTCAAAAATACTGCCTCCTAGGTAGTCATTGGCTCCTCACAATTCATTCAGATTTGGTTCTGATTGGTTGGTTTATGTGCCAATCAGTATCTCTGGTCCTGATCAGAGAGGCAGGACTGATCAGCAGCCACCCAAGCTGGACTGATGATCTGTCAGTCTTTCTGTGGATTCCCAGGTGGCGGAATTTCTACCAATGACCCCCAAGTGCCAGTCTGAGGAGACACTGCCAACAGACACCAAACTAGCTTATCTTTCAGATTTGTTTTGTTTTGTTCATTTATACATTTCTTACCGTGGGATTTGTGTTGGACATGCTAGACTTGGATCATTTCACGTTGATAAAATGATCTGAGTCTCTAGGCCCCCCAGCAAGACAGCCTCTGCAAGGCCTCCTAGGAGATTTGACAACTGCCACTGGGGACCATGGAGAATGGACCCGTCATCTTCTCAGACAAACAGTTGGCAGGAGTCACACGTTCCCCAACATTTAGGATCCAGGCAGCACTGTGACGGGGTCCAGGGTGAGTGGTGTCTGTGGTGGGCAGACCCCAGTGGCCCTGGTACCTTGCCTCATGTGAACGTTTCCTCTCAAGTGTGGGAGAGGCTGTGACTGCTCCTACCAGCCCAGCCAGGGAGCTGGGATGTGGCTCGCGTGGATCCCTGAGGCCTGTCTTGCTCAGTCGTGGCAGCAGCAGGGGGCGCGGGGAGGCCCCCTTGGGAATGGAGAAACCATGGCCTCTAGGACCTCAGGGAGTCTCTGTCCACAGCTAGCACGCAGCTGGGCCTCTAATCAGACAGTCCTCAGGACGGGTTCTGCCAGAGTCCCCATCAGCATGGGCCAGAAGGCTCCCCGCTTGCCACATCCTGGCACGGCGTGTGAGAGCTAGAGCAGAGGGTCCGCTAAGCTTCCCCACTCTGACCATAGGACCTGTGAGACCCAGGCCTGCTGTTGGCCGAGTCTACAGGGGTTTTACTGCTCCCGCTGCCTCTGCCACCACCTCCCCTCTCGTGCAGAACCGCTGTCTGCCTACCCAGCTCCTGTGTTCCTGCACCGCTCAGTGTCGCTCCCCCACACCCACCCCCCTTCGTGTGTATTCCTGAGTGCACCTCGCCTTTTGAAGCTCTGGCTTCACCCTCTCCGCCATTTACCCTTCAATTGCTCGCTCACTGGCCACAGAGCCTCTGACCCCATCCCTCTGGGGGCCAGTTTCCCTCCTCCTGTAAAGAAGGACCACACACATGGGCTGACAACAGCGCATGCCAATAGACTTGCAGTTCTGTCAGTGGGGACACAGCAGCAGCACTGGGTATGGCAGGTGTGTCTCTGGCCAGGGGCTCTGGAGAACCATTGTCTCTGAGTCCAGTCTCTTCCTTCAGCAATAACACCCTCACACTTCCTCTGGTCCTCCTTCTGCCTCCCTCACCCCGTGCGAGGACTCCTGTGATCACAGAGGCCCAGGGATTCAGGGCACCCTCCCACCTCAGTCAGCTGAGGCACCATCGCAATTCCACCCATTTAGCTTTGCGTGTTGCCCTGTAACACCTGGAGATGGAATGCAAATGTCACGGCTGGGTTTTCTGCCTTCACACATGGTGAGAACTGTAAGTTCAAACAATGATCTGAGACCTCCCTGAAGCCTGGGGTTCACCCTCCAGGGGACGTACACCCTTAGGAGACCCCAAAACACACAGAATGCTCACATCTAAGGGCTTCACTCCCCATGGGCTCCCTGGCACTGGGCACACTCTGAAGATATATTTTAAGCGGGGACATGTAATGGTTCACAAACCACATCATAAAACTGACGGGTGGGTTCACCAAACATCTTCCAGTTTGGCCTTCACAGTTCACACCCTCTTATTCTCCTCTCACAACCTGAAGGGGTTGGAGGTGCAGCTGTGATGATGAGCTGAGCAGTGAAAGCACTGGAGCCCCTCAGAGCCAGCACCAGGCCTGGGGGGAGGGGGGGCAGTGGGGCAGCCACTGCATCACAGCCCCCAGCAGCAGTTGTTTCAGAGGCTCCACTGGGTGACTCCCTGGCATGCATCCATAGTCTCAATGGGAGTCCAAAATTTTCCAATAAATCTCCAAGCAAAATTAATTTTAATGGCTTTAATTAACTGAAATGGACTATTCTATTAGTATCTGCTCCATTTGTGAGGCTGTTGAGGAAACAGAGAGGAACAAACCAACAGGCCAATGAGCGAAACGATTGGTTCAAAATCTTTTGAAATTAATTGCCTGTGTGCTATCTACTCACATCTCCTTCCGTGGGCAGTGTTTGTACATCATCTGGAGTGGGACAGGTGACTTGGAGGAAGCATGGGAACAGTAACCACTGGTCATTCCTGGTGCTGCTGGCAATATCCTTTCTTCCTTGTGGAGTACCTGGGGATGGGAAGAGGCTAGAGTGCCTGAAGCCGAGTTCCAGGAGGCTGGCAGAACTATCAGTGGCGCTGGTCCATTGGTGCCTGGCCTGTCCTCTAGAGACTGACTCTGTAGGACTACTAAGGGAGCCAGTATCCAGTTCCACCCTGCCTCTGCCACCAATTGATTGGAATCTGAGGAGGAGGAAGGATCAAGTGCTCTGCCTTCCACCTTCCCACGCAACTCACCAGTTGATGCCATAGATTCATCAGCACATGAGGGACCCCGGTTCCCCCTTTAGCCATCCCCTGATCAATGGAGCCTGCTGTTTGGTTCTCCATCTGGTCATTTAGGATGTGATGGACCCTGGCTATTTATATAGAGAGATAATTAACTCTCAGGAAGAGAGACAAAAAGAAAAAAAATCTCAATTACCATTGCAACAACAACAAAAAATAAGACACTGAAGAATAAACTTAACCAACGAGATAAAAGAACTGTACTTGGAAAACTATAGAACAATGAGAAAACAAATAGAGGAAGATGCAAACAAATTGAATTATATACCATGTTCATGGATTGGAAAACTTAACATCATTTAAATATTTATACTTACCCCAAACAATCTATTGATTCAATGCAATCCCTATTAAAATACCAATGACATACTTTACAGAGTTAGAACAAATACTCCAAAAATATATATGGAACCATAAAAGAGTTCAAATAGCTGCAGCAATCTTGAGAAAGAAGAATGAAGTAGAAGAATGAAGTAAGCCACAGTGTGAAGAAAATGTTTGCCAATGATACATCCGAAAAGGGATTAATATCCAAAATATACAAAGTGCTCCTACAACTCAACAAAAGGGAGACAATTCCACTAAAAAAAAACAGAAGACCTGAATAGACACTTCTCCAAAGTGGACATATGAATGGCCATGGCCAAGAGACATATGAAAAAATGCTCAAAGTCACAAATCATCAGAGAAATGCAAATTAAATCCACAATGAGTTATCACATCACACCTGTCAGAATGGCTACCATAAAAAAATCAACAAACAAGTGCTGGCAACGATGTGGGGAAAGGGAACACTAGTTCATTGCTGGTGGGAATGTAGGTTCGTGCAGCCTGTATGGAAAATGGTATGGAGTTTCCTCAAATAAATTAAAAATGGAAATTCCATTTGACTCAGCATTTCCACTCTGGGAATATATTCTAAAAAACCAAAAAACTTCAATCAGAAAGAATATATGCACCCTTTTGTTCATAATGCTATTTAAAATACCTAAGATTTGGTTACAGCCCAAGTACACATCAGTAGATAAATGGATAAAAAAGCTGTTGGACAGAATGAAATATTATGCAGCTGTAAAAGAGAAGGATCTCTTAACCTTTGGGACATCATGGATGGACTACAAAATATGCTAATTGAAAGAAGGCAATCTGAGAAAGACAAATATCACATGATCTCACTTATATGTCGAATTTAATGATCAAAATGAGTTGACCAATAAAATAAAACCCGAAGCATGGAGGTATGAAACAGATTGATGTACCCCAATGTTGTGTTGGGGGACGAGAATAGATAAACCAAAGAACTTATATACTTATATGCATACCCATGGATATGGGCAATAGGATAATGAAGACCTACGGGGGTGGGTAGAGGCTGGAAGGAGGCAGGTAAAGGGAGGGGAAAATGTGAAATATCTGTAATAGTATCTATAATAAAAATGTTTTAAAAGAGTATAACTGAGATCCTGGGTACGCTTCTGCATAATACGGACAGGCAATGAAAGAAAAGAAAGTAGTTAGAAAAAATGGTATACATTAATTCTAGAAGTTGTTAGTGAGAGGACCACCACTATACAAAGTGGTTTGCAAGATGAACCACCAAATGGAGTGGAAGTTACAAGTAAATCATGTTTTCATGGTCTAGAGAGGTCTTAAAGACTCTCCAGGTCAACCTCCACTATGGAAGGATGCTGTTAGCTTTTACTTGATCACTGTCACCACATTGTCAGCCAGACTTTTATAGTTTGATCAATTCTAATTATACAAAGAAGCAAAATGTACCACTCTGTAAAATTTACTCAGTGATTCTTAATTTAAGAGCAAGATAAAAATGTGTGACTTTCTCTTCTACCTAATAAGTCCTTAAGACTTGAGCCATTGCCACTCTAAGATTTTTCTCTTTTGTAAGTAGCATTCTAAGTTCAAATAATCAGAATTAATTAATTAATTAATTAATAGCAGTACTGAGATCTGGATTGTTAATAATTGTACTAGGGGCCCACTGCATGAATTCATGCACCTTAAAAGGAACTGTGGACCATGAGGCTGTAGTTGGCACAGGAGCAGGTCTCAGCCCATCCTCTGCACCCTGCCTGGCCCCTCCCACTCTGGCCCCTTGTCTCCTGTCTGCTGGCAGCTCTGTTTCTACTGCTGCTGCTCCCATGTGCTGACGGTTCAGGCCTCGCTTGCACCTGCTGACAGTGTGGAACTATTGGGGCTGTCACTGGCAGTGGGTGCAAGAGGGGACTGCTAGCCCTGATTGCCCCTCAGGAACAGGGGGAGGTAGAAAAGCCCTGAGGGGTGATTAGGGCAGGCAACTGAAGTGCATACCTGCTGACAGCACTGAGCGATTAGGGCTGGCACCAGGCACTGGCAGGGGTGCGATTGGGGCCAGCGCCTGCAGCAGGTGCAAGCATCTGGTAGAACCATGACATGTGGGAGCAAAGAATTTTCAGTAACCACTGGAGGCTCACCCTGATGATAGTGACTGGTGCCCTGCCTTGGTCTGGCGCTCCTGCTCACCTGCTCCACTATCCTGCTGTGGTGATGCCCTCCATGTTTCACACTCTGCTACTGCTGTCGACACCCACCATGTTCCATGTGTGCCCCTTGGTGGTTAGTACATATCATAACAACTGATTGTTGGATCGTTCCACTCTTTAGTTGATTTGTCTAATAAAAGAGAAACATGCAAATTGACCATACCTTCACTATGCTACCAGCTAATCAGGAGTGGGGGGCGGGGCTGAGCAGTGTGAGGGGTAGGGTCAAGCAGTGCGAGTGCCTGGCCCCAGGGGCTGAGCGGAAGCGGTGGTGGTGGTGGCGGCAGAGCGCCCGGCCCCCAGGAGCAGAGACAAAGTGGCAGTGGTGGGGAGCGGCTGGCCCCCGGGGGTGGAAACGAAGTGGCGGCATCAGTGGCGAGCGCCCGGCCCCAGGGGGCAGAGACAAAGAAGCGACTGGGGGGAGCGCCCGGCCCCTGGGGGTGGAGATGAAGCTGCGGCGGCAGGGCTAAGGCTGGGGCTGAGTGGGGGTAGCTGGGCAGTCTCTGGTGGCCGGGCTAAGGCTGGAGCTGACCCTAGCAGGGCGATGGCTGGGTGCCCAAGGCCTAAAGCCTTACCAGAGGCTTTAGACCTTGGGCAGGCTGGGGGTGAGCCATCAGTTGCTTATCCCCTGAGGGCTCCCAGTATGTGTGAGGGAGAAGGTTGAGCTGAGGGATCACCCACCCCCAGTGCACAAATTTTGTGCACTGGGCCCCTAGTGTGTGTGTGTGTGTGTGTGTGTGTGTGTGTGTGTGTGTGTGTGTATGTATAAAATCACTTTCAGTGTAGTAAGTAAAACCAAAACAAACATTCTATCCAATAAAGAGGTAATATGCTAATTGACCATCACTCTAATGCACAAGATGGCCACCCCATGTGGTCAAAGATGGCCACCACAAGATGGCCAGCAGGGGAGGGCAGTTGTGGGCAATCAGGTCAGCAGGGAGGGCAGTTAGGGGTGACCAGGATGGCTGAGGAGGGTAGTTGGGGGCGACCATGCCTGCAGGGGAGGGGAGGCAGTTGGAGGTGGCCACGCATGCAGGAGAGGGCAGTTGGGGGTGACCATACTGACAAAGGAGGGAAGTTAGAGGTGACCAGGCCAGCAGGAGAGGGCAGTTGGGGGTGACCAGGACTTCAGGGGAGGACAGTTAGGGGCAACCAGGCCTGCAGGGGAAGGCAATTATGGTGAGCAGGCTGGCAAGGGAGGGCAGTTTGTTTCTCATGTATTGTAGGAAAAAAAATCTCTCTCCACTACAACTGCCTCTTCTCTGTCACACCCCCACCCTCACTGCCTGCTGCTCACCTTTCTCCCATGAATACCTGAAATTGTGTCCTAACTGGCTTCCTTGCTCTTCTCTTCCAGATTCTTCTCTCCAGGCCAACCTTCCACTTTGTTTCCAGGTAGCTGATCTTGTCAGTTCCCTGCTTTAAAAAGTTTCCTGACTACCCACTGCCAACTGGATAAAGTCTCAACGCTTGAGTGCTTCTTGCAAGGCTCTCTACAGGCTGACGGCAACCTACCTGTCTAGACTCACCTTCTCCAACAAATATAGCCCTCACACCCACTCACCCCTTAAAGTTTCAAAGATAGAAACAGGAAGCTGACTTGCACACTTGTCTGCCTCTGTGTGTTTGTGAGCCTGATTCCTGAAACTTTTCTTATTTTTCTATACTTGATGTTATTGTATTCCTCCTTCAAGACTCATCTTAAAAATAATCTCTTTTTGCTGCCTTCCCAATACTTATTATTCTGTGCACACCTCTAATAGGTTCTTATTTTTTTCTATGGTAATGCTGTGTGCATATTCATCTTCTCTGAAATTTTATAATGTGTGTCATAATCTGTGTAACTCTAGCACTTAGATGATATTAATGCATATCATTTTTAGTTGAATGAATAAAGACATGCCTGAGTGTGTGTATATCTTTAACTCAGCTAATTAATCAACTAATATTTATGAATTATCTACTACGTGCTCATCATGTGCAAGGTACTGTAGAGCTGTTGAGATTACATTTTTAAAAATTTCATAAAACAAAGATTTTTTTGAAATATATTTTATTGATTTTTTTTTTTTTACAGCGAGGGAGAGGGATAGAAAGTCAGAAACATCGATGAGAGAGAAACATTGATTAGCCGCCTCTTGCACACCCCTTATTGGGGATGTGCCTGCGGCCAAGGTACATGCCCTTGACCAGAACTGAACCTGGTACCCTTCAATCTGCAGGCTGATGCTCTATCCACTGAGCCAAACCAGTTTTGGCAAAACAAAGATATTTTAAGTGCCTGTTATTTTCTGTGAAAATACAAAAGAAGTAAAGTATATGGTTTCTAATCTCAAGAGAGACTTTTAATCTTCATAGGGAGATACAACTTTGTTCTATGAAACAAATATAAATAATACAAGCAAATTCCTATTAAATGTAGAAACATGTGGGAGGGAAATAGAATCAAGTAATGGAAATAGCACTACAGTAACAGTTGGGGGTGTTGATTATTTTCACCAATCTACTACTTACTAAATGTGTATTCTTTTTTTTTTTTCAATTTAATATATTTTTTATTGATTTTTTGCAGTATAGCTTATATTTAATAGTAGTACATGTTTTCCTTTCCCCCTCCCCATTATCTTCCCCCCAGCCTCCCCTACCCCCCAGCACATGTCCCCACCCACCACCCTCCCCACCCCAGTGTCTTTCATTCATTGGTTATGCTCATATGCATGCATACAAGTCCTTCGGTTGATCTCCCCCAGCATCCACCTCCCATCCACCCAAGCCTTCCCCCCTGTAGCTTGACAGCCTGTTCAATGCCTCCCTGCCTCTATATCAATCACTCTCCCCTGTTTCTTTTCTTCAAAAATATCTTGCCTCTGCATACTAGAAATAAAGGTATAAGAACAAAAAATGTTTCAGTCTCAGTTTCAATGTCTAACTGTTCTGTACGTGTGTATTCTTGCATGGATCATTCATTATTCTGTTTTCTTATTTGGTAAAATTAATGCTTTAATTTGTGATCACTAAGGTTCCTTCCAGCTCTTTGATTCTATAACTAAGTACTATGAGATGCTTGGAAAGGAAGAAATTATTGTGGTTTAGAGTTGTTGGAGGAAAGCTCATGGTGAAGGTGATATCTGAGCGGAACATGAACTATGGGTGAGGTTTGGACAGCCAGAGAAGAAGCAGAAAGGCATTTTGTATATGGGGAACAACATAAACAAAGGGATAGGCAGTGACAGATTGAGCAGGCATGCTTGTGAGGTTGTTTAGACCTGGCTGTCTCTGGTGGGAAACAGCTTGTGTAAGTTGTCTAGGGCCAGGAAGGACGTAAGAGAGATGCACTGGAATCAGTGAAGCTATTTTAGGATACTTGCAAAAGACCACACCAAGATATTAGTTGCCAAAATTATCTTCGCAACAGTAGAAAGGCAGAGAAATGGTTGAAGAGAAGTTTTAAGGATAGAATCAGAAAGCTGGCTTGGCTATTCAGTCTGAGGGAAAGGAATAAGTCAAAAATATTTCCCTAATTTTAAACCAGAAAAAAGTGAATAAGCCAGGTTCTAACCCAGGCTCCAAAGCCTCTAGGAGAGATAATGGCCTATCCCAGGAGTCTGTTCTGTCTGCCTACTCTGCACTTCTACGCACCAAACTCCTGGACTTTTGCTAAGAACAACTTGTTTCTTCTTAATAAAAATTTCTTAGAGTGCTTTGAAGTCCTTTTGAGCTTGAAATTTCCAAATTTTATCTGAGTCAAGAAATTCATATAATTTTCTCCAATCCCCAAATAAATTAAACAGTATATTAGATCAGTGGTATTCAAATTTAAAGAAATGGAGGAATATGAATATTGGTTTTACACATTCAGATTTTATTAAAATGCCATTCCAAAGATTGTTTGCCTCAGGAAGGGGATCAGGGTAGCTGGTTAGATAGAGGTAAAAGAAGACATATGATTTATTTCAAGTAAAATACCTAAAAGGAAGTCTAAACTATTAAAGCATATTATTTGGTTTCTTATATTTGTTAATCAATATATATTCACTAAGGGCCCAATGCATGAAATTTGTGCATGAGTAGGGTCCCTACTCATGAGTCTCTGCAGCCCCCAGCCCCCGCTGCACTCACGCTGCCCTTGAGTGTCTGCAGCCCCCAGCCCCCGCTGCACTCACGCTGGCGATCAGGGCCGATTGGGGTCTTCCACCTGCTGACCAGGGGCTTCCTTCATCCCTTGCCACCCCCTGGTGGTCAGCATCTGTGGAGGTGCATTTGCCAGGCACAGAGCTCTAATGCACTCTGAGGGGTCCTGGCATTGAGGTTAAGCTGCTGGGGTGAATGTCATGGCAAGTATTCTTTTTTAAAAATATATTTTATTGATTTTTTACAGAGAGGAAGGGAGATGGATAGAAAGTTAGAAACATCGGTGAGCTGCCTCTTGCACACCTCCAACTGGGGATGTGCCCACAGCCAAGATATATGCCCTTGACTGGAATTGAACTTGGGACCTTTCAGTCCGCAGGCTGAAGCTCTATCCACTGAGCCAAACCGGTTTCCACAAGGTAGGTATTTCTATGGGAAGAAACTAATTCTTTAAAAATGCCAAGAGGCAAAAGAGAACTCTGCTGTTTCTCTCATGTGCAGTACCCTCCACATTGACAAATCCAAGGCACACTTCTCATTCCTCATCCAGCTTCTAAAGATTTCTCTTTAGGCCAGTTCCTATGGCCTCAGGGAGTATTCAGACTCCCTGGTGTTATTCAGGGTGGAATCTGGGTGTGGCTATATTGGTTGCCTGGAGACTGGAGGGCGGGGCTCTCAGGAGAAAATGGCAACAGGGGCTTAGATATGACTCAGCCCCAGACTCACTACCCCCTCTCCTGGACCACCTGCTGCCTACTCTCCCCAGATTCCACAACTCCACCCCTTCTCCAGCATCTCAGCCATAGGTAAGTGTCTGTATCCAAAAGGTCATAGGAACTAGGTTCAGTGGAGAAAGGCGTAGGCCCCAGCACGAGGAGGGACTGTGTACCTGCAAGCTCCTCTCCTGCCGGCATTGCACGATTAGGCAGCTCTTCAGGGCTGCCTGTGAGCTCAGATCCCAAATTCAGACTCCAAGCTTCAAAATCCATTACTTTCCACAGTTCCGTGGACCCTTTTTTCACAGTCAGACGCTTTGCTTGTCCTCAGGGACGTGCTTGGTGCCCTGTACTTTCTCCCTGACCTTCTGGGCACAGAGGCCCGGCAGATTCTACTGCCTAGATCTTTGATTTACCCTTTATCCAGGGAATCTTTGCCCATCCCGGCTGCAAACTGTCTCACCAGCTGCATCTTCTTCAGCAATTCAGGCTGGATTACACTCCTTTCAGCTGCTCCCTCTATTTGCTCCTGGACAAGGCTTAGGACATGTCTCTTGATTCCGCCGCCAGTTTGTCTCTTCCATTGTCTTACTCTCTATTCCCTAATACTTGCTAATGTTTTTTCATATCACTCATAAGCATCTGACAAACTACATAATTATTTGATTATTGTTCACCTTTAACTAGAACAGTATCAGTCCTATAGCAAGTTCTCGGTAACTGTTGAGTAATATAAATGAGCTAAGAAGGAGCGGCTGCAATAGTTCATGTTATAGGGGATGGTGTAAACGATACAGAGGGACTGATAACATAAAGACATACAGATTTTCCCTGGCCTGTGTGGGTCAGTTGGTTGGAGCATCCTTCTGTGCACCAAAAGATCACAGTTTGATTCCCAGGCAGGGCACACACCTAGGTTGTGGGTGTATAGAAGGCAACTGATCAATGTTGCTCTCCCTCTCCTTTCCTTTAGTTCTATAATCAATTTTTAAAATTTTTTGGAAATACACGCGACTTGAAGACTTGGAGATTCTACACATGAGTCTGAGGTGAAAAAAGTGAAGAGTCACCATAATGTAGTACAAGTCAAAGGTCCCAGGCATGCTTTACATTAGTCAGACATAATCCTTAACCAGCTAATAGAAGGCCAGAGGAGGGAAGCCCAGATCCCAGGTGCCAGAGGGAAGCCAGTGCTGGCAGCCAGGGGAAGGAAGGCCTACTCTTACATGAATTTTCATGCACTGAACCTCTAGTACTTAGAATAAAAAGATTATTTTCAAGGCTTTCAATTGCAGCTGGGTGTGGTCATGTGACTAAGTTCTGGCCAATAGGATATATGATAAGGTGGTATATGCAAGTTCCTACCTAAAGTGTCCTTGAAAGGTGGAAGCATAACCATTTAACTCCTTCTCCTTCCTGCTCATTGGAACACAGAAGTGATGGCTGGAAGGACCATGGGATAGAAACTGTGTTGATAGTGGAATCTTCTAGAAGGAGAACTAGAAGGATAAAGGGAGCCTGCGTCCCTGACAATTGTTGAGTCTCTGAAACCCCTCTTCCTTTAAAAAAATAAATTGTATATTGTTTAAGCTATTTTTGTTGTTATTGTTACTTGCAGTCATCTTACTCCTTAGCTTAATTTCACAAGTGTACCATCATGACAACTTGCATATCTGTTCACAAGGACCGCTTCTAGGTTATACCTAAGTACTAGATATTGGCCAGCCAGTCCCTCTTCAGTGGGGTGTGTGGGCCCTGCCTCTCTTGATTTTCTGTCCTCTATAATTCTATTATAGAATAAGACATAGTTGAGCTGATTGTTCTCTGATATCACCGCCCTACTTTACCACTTTTTTTCTGACTCTTGTCCATCCTGTTAATATAAGAGGCTAACCTCTTAATATCTATCACTTTGGCTCCCTTGCTAACTGGTTGGGTCTAGTCTCTTAGAGGCACCAGAAGATAGGAGCAGAGAGATGAGAACATTTCTCTCACTATGCTCTCTTCCTGCTCTGGTACCTTAGCTCTTGGATGTGTTTTTCTATGGATAGCACTCTGATAAGAAATTCCCTCCTCCCTTTGTCCCTTCAAGCTAGAGGTGGTGATGGCTGCCTGTCATTGCTGGTTACTGAGTGCCTCAGCATCCCTTGTTGGTTCCCCCAACCTGGACCATCCTTCTTTAAAAAGTGCTCAGTTCACCCTGCCTGGTTTTCTATATGGTTAGAGCATCAATACAGGCATGGAAGGGTTGCCGATTTGATTCCTGGTCAAGGGCACATACCTGGGTTATAGGTTTGATCCCTGGATCCAATCAGGGCTGTGTGGGAGGCAACTGATTAATGTGTCTCTCTCACATCGATGTTTCTATCTCTCTCCCCCTCTCCCTTTCTTCCTTCCACTTTCTCTCTGGAAAAAAAATGTTAATGGAAAAAATATCCTTGGGTAACGATTAACAAAATAATAATACTCCTATCTAATAAAAGAATAATATGCAAATTTGACCGTACCTTTGCTACGCTACCAGCCAATCAGGGGCGGGGGCAGGGCCAGGGCGCACGCAAGGCGAGGGGCGATGCCAGCAGGCCAAGGTAGCCACTGGGCTGGCGGGGGTCCAATTGCAGCCCCAGACCCAGTAGGGGGTCCGGCCCCGCGCCGCTGCCCCCAGGCCCAGCCACACCACATTAAAGTTTCTTTTATTATTAACATCTTAAATGAATGTGATACATTTATTACAATTGAAGAGCCTTTATCAACACATTATTAACAAAAATAAAATCTGCAGTTTACATTAGGGTTCATTCTTTGTGTTGAACATCTTATGGTCTTGACAAATGTACCATTAATGTAGTATCAGACAGAACAGTTTCATTGCCCTAAAGATCACCTATGGCCCACCTATTCATCCCTCCCTGCTCTGAACCCCTGGCAGCCAGGGGATGATCAGGCTGGCAGGCAGAAGGGGTTAGGGGCAATCAGGAAGGCAGGCAGGCAAGTAGTTGGAAGCCAGCAGTCCTGGATTGTGAGAAGGATGTCCTACCTGGATCAGGCCTAAATGGGTAGTCAGACATCCCTCAGGGGTCCCGACTGGAGAGGGTGCAGGCTGGGCTGAGGGAGCCACCCCCCCTCCATGCACGAATTTTGTGCAATCGGCTTCTAGTAGTAATAATAATAATAGTAATAATAAGAATAAAAGTCCTCAGTTCATTCTCTTCTAAAATCCATCTGAATGTGCCTTTTTATCCTACTGGAACTAGGGCTAATAAAATTCAGTATCATTGTTTCCTTACTTCTGTTTCTCCTCTCCTAGACTAGAAGTTTCCTGAAGATAGGGAACTTTATCTTTCTTTTCACAGCTTACAGCATCATAACATGATTTTTGACAATTGAGTATTAGTTGAAGAATCTATATATATGAAAGATTAATATGCAAAGTGTCCCCATGGGAGTTTGACTGGGATTTCTATCACTCACTAGGCAGTAGAATCTGCCGGGCCTCTGTGCCCAGAAGGTCAGGGAGAAAGTACAGGGCACCAAGCACGTCCCTGAGGACAAGCAAAGCGTCTCACTGTGAAAAAAGGGTCCACGGAACTGTGGAAAGTAATGGATTTTGAAGCTTGGAGTCTGAATTTGGGATCTGAGCTCACAGGCAGCCCTGAAGAGCTGCCTAATCGTGCAATGCCGGCAGGAGAGGAGCTTGCAGGTACACAGTCCCTCCTCGTGCTGGGGCCTACGCCTTTCTCCACTGAACCTAGTTCCTATGACCTTTTGGATACAGACACTTACCTATGGCTGAGATGCTGGAGAAGGGGTGGAGTTGTGGAATCTGGGGAGAGTAGGCAGCAGGTGGTCCAGGAGAGGGGGTAGTGAGTCTGGGGCTGAGTCATATCTAAGCCCCTGTTGCCATTTTCTCCTGAGAGCCCCGCCCTCCAGTCTCCAGGCAACCAATATAGCCACACCCAGATTCCACCCTGAATAACACCAGGGAGTCTGAATACTCCCTGAGGCCATAGGAACTGGCCTAAAGAGAAATCTTTAGAAGCTGGATGAGGAATGAGAAGTGTGCCTTGGATTTGTCAATGTGGAGGGTACTGCACATGAGAGAAACAGCAGAGTTCTCTTTTGCCTCTTGGCATTTTTAAAGAATTAGTTTCTTCCCATAGAAATACCTACCTTGTGGAAACCGGTTTGGCTCAGTGGATAGAGCTTCAGCCTGCGGACTGAAAGGTCCCAAGTTCAATTCCAGTCAAGGGCATGTATCTTGGCTGTGGGCACATCCCCAGTTGGAGGTGTGCAAGAGGCAGCTCACCGATGTTTCTAACTTTCTATCCATCTCCCTTCCTCTCTGTAAAAAATCAATAAAATATATTTTAAAAAAAGAATACTTGCCATGACATTCACCCCAGCAGCTTAACCTCAATGCCAGGACCCCTCAGAGTGCATTAGAGCTCTGTGCCTGGCAAATGCACCTCCACAGATGCGAAGTTCCAACACCCTGAGCCCACCTGCCCACAGGGCACTCATGGGACACACTGTAAGCTCTCCCTGGGTGTGATCATGAACAAACAGGGGTGCCCGCCTCCCCAGCAGTAGAAATTTCGAATTCACTCATCCTGAATACCTGCCCCCAGACACCTCAATTATGTGGCTATCCTGCCAGGGCCCTTCAGAATGCTTCAGTGTGCCTCATTGTCAAACTTACCATGGGTGTTTTTGTGAGCTGCCACTGGGAGTAAGCACCCATCCACCACAGGTGCAGCAGCAAAAGCTGACTCTGCCTATTCCAAAACTACAGAACTCTGGGCACTACAGTTATGCCTTTCCAGAGTGCAGGCCCCCTGAGCCACATCACCCCGACAGATGGTTCCTTGGTGCCACTGTGAGTACCCAGTGGGCATGCATGATTTCAATTAGGGTGCAAGAAAGCAAAAATTGGGATACTCCCCTCCATGGATGCTGACTTCTACATACAGTGTGCCTCTCAAGCTCAAAGAAAACCCAAATAGCTCAAGTATGGAGCTACACTAGATTACCAAGCCCAGGAGAACTAAGAGTTTACACCAGTAACACAATCACCAAAAGAACCTGGGTAGCAAAGCAATTGGATCTACAATTAAAACATTACTGGAAAACATGGGGAGACAAAAAGCAATCCCCAAAGGATAGAAAAAGAGGAATCACCAGAAAGGGAGTTAAATGAAATTGAGGCTAGCAGCTTATTAGAGAAAGAATTCAGAGTAATGGTTATAAGGATGTTTAAACAACTGGATGACAAATACACACAACACAATGAGAACTATAAGGAGCTGAATGAGAATGTCACCAACATAAAAAGAAACCAAGAGGAGATGAAGAACAACATAGCTGCAATGAAGAACACATTGGAAGGCTTAAACAGTAGACTAGAAGAGGCTGAGGACCGCATAAGCAAATTAAAAGACAAGATAGGAAAAAACACACAAACACAGCAACAACTGGAAAGAAGACTTAAAAATCAAGGGGAGAACCAAAGGGAACTTTGGGACAACACAAGACAACACAGCATTCACATATTTGAGATACCAAAAGGAGAGAAAGAGAAGCAAGGAATAGAAAACGTGCTTAAAGAAATAATGACAGAAAACTTTCCTGATATTACCAAGAAAAAAACTATTCAAGTCCAAGAAGTACATAGAGTCCCAAACAAGTGGAATCCCGAAAGACTGACACCAAGACACATCATAATTAAATTGGCGAACACTAACAACAAAGTAAGAATCTTAAAGACTGTCAGAGAGAGACAGAAAATTACCTACAAGGAATCTCCTATTAGAATATCAACTAATTTCTCAACAGAAGCACACCAGCGCAGAAAGAAATGGAATAAAATATACAAAGGGATGCAAAGCAAGGGACTGAATCCAAGAATGCTATACCCAGCAAGGCTATCATTCAAAATTGAAGGTGGTATCAGGAGCTTCACAGACAAAAAAAGGGCTAAGAGAGTTTATCACTATCAAACCAGCAATGCAAGAAAAGCCAAAGAGACTGATGTAAAAAGAAGAAAAAGTAAAAAGAAAAACAAACACTGAGGAAAAATATGACAACAAACATGTACTTGTCAATAATAACATTATGAGGAGAAACCAAGATGGTGGCATAGGTAAACACCTAGGCTGCTGCCCCTACAATTTCAAGAATACAACTAAAATATATCACAGACATCATCCAGAACCACAAGAAAGCTGGCTGCCTGAAAATTCTAAAACTTGAAGGAAGCAGAAATGCACATGGATAATCAGAGCAGCTGCAAAGCCTAAGGTATGGAGACTTGCATGTGCAAGGAGAGGACGGGCCAGAGAGGATGGGATGTCTGAACACCTGGCAGGGGTGCTCTAGTGGAAAGGAGACAAAAGCTCCAGGCTGCGCTGAACCCAGTTCAAATTCCACTGAACCCTAGTTCTGGGTGAAACCCAAGGAAGCCAGGCCCTTACGGGGGGAATATGGATTGTGAGGCAAAATCTCAGGGAAACATCCAAAGGCAGAGCTCTGGAGGTACGCTAGTGAGATTGTACAGAGGGCAGACTGTTGACTGTGCTGCTGGTGTTATCTCGTGGAAGGGAGAAAGGAGCACTGGATGGTGCTGAAACCCAGTTCTGACTGCATGGAACCCTGGTACTGGGTGAGGCCCAGGAGACCCAGGCCCTTATGTGGGGGAGGGGGATCTGGACTGTGAGGCAGAATCTCAGGAGAACAACCAAAGGAAGAGCTCCGGAGGCATGCAAGTGAGTGGGTGCAGAGAGGGAGGACTGTTGTGCTGCTGGCATGGACTGGCAGAAGGGAGAAAGGAGCCCCAGGTGGTGCTGAAACCTAGTTCCAACTGCATGGAACCCTATTGCCAAGTGGAACTCTGGGAATCCAGATTCATTGGGAGAGATACTGGCCAGATTGGTGGCAGGTGAAACTCGGGGGGGCCTTTCTCTCAGAGGTGCTTGCAGCAACTGCATGCAGATGCTATGACCCAGTCACCTCGTGGGGCGGGGCTGACTGGAAGCCAAGGCTGATGGCTCCATCCTGAAACTCTGCCCCACCCTGAAACTCGGCCCCATACAAGCTGAGCACAGAGGCTTTGGAAATTTGCAAGTCTTGTCGCATAATGCTGTCTCCTAGCATAGACACAGATGATAATCACAGCCAGTTGCCTGGAGGTCAATTCCTCTCTGTGATACCAACAACAATAAAGACTTATCTGTAGCAAGGCTGTACACACTGTCCACAAATGGGTGCACCAAGAGTGTCCACTTCAGGTAACAGGGGAGGCTGAGATACCTAGCATACAATGCTACCTTACCAACTCAGGGATGCAGTGAAAATGCAGAGAGAAAGAAACAGATCACAAATGAAAGAAATGGAGGAAAACAAATGACTAAACATAGAGTTCAAAACCATGGTTATAAGGTTTTTCAAGAGGTTCCTAGAAAAGGCTGGTAAGTTTAGCGAGACCCTCAAGGATATGAGCGAGACCCTCGAGGATATGAAAAAGGACCAACTAGAAATTAAACTTACACTGACGGAAATAAAAAATATTTTACAGAGACCCAACAGCAGACTAGAGGGATGTAGGAATCAAGTCAAAGATTTGAAATACCAAGAGGATAAAAACACTCAACTGGAAAAGCAAAAAGAATCCAAAAATTTGAAGATAGTGTAAGAAGCCCCTGGAACAACTTCAAGTGTATCAACATCAGAATTATGGGGGTGCCAGAAGAAGAGAGACAGCAAGATATTGAAAACCTATTTGAAGACATAATGACTGAAAACTTTCCTCACCTGGTGAAAGAAATAGACTTACAAGTCCAGGAAGTGCACAGAATACCAAGCAAAAGGAATCCAGAGAAGACCACACCAAGACACATCATAATTAAAATGCCAAGAGCAAAAGACAAAGAGAGAATATTAAAAGCAGCCAGAGAAAAACACTTAATTACCTACAAGGGAGCACCCTTACAATTGTCAGTTGATTTCTCAACAGAAACTATGCAGGCCAGATGGGAGTGGCAAGAAATTTTCAAAGTGATGAATAGCAAGAACCTACAACCAAGAATACTCTACCCAGCAAAGCTATCATTCAGAATTGAAGGTCAGATAAAGAGCTTAACAGATAAAATGAATCTAAATGAGTTCATCAACACCAAACCAGTATTATTTGAAATGCTGAAAGGTATTCTTTAAGAAGAGGAAAAAGAAGAAAAAGGAGGTTGCTTCAAACTAGAGAATGGATGGAACTGGAGAGCATTATGCTAAGTGAAATAAGCCAGTCAAAAAAAGGTAAGTATCACATGATCTCACTCATTAATGGAATATAATGAACAACATAAACTGATGAACAAAATCAGATCCAGAGACAGAGAAGCATTGACCGTCAAACCTCAGAGGGATGGTAGGAGAGGGTGGGAGTAAGGAGAATAGATCAGCCAAAGGACTTGTATGCATGCATATAAGCCTAATCAATGAACATGGATACCAGGGAGTGAGGGCATAATTGGTGTTGGAGGGAGGAAGATTGGAAGGGGTAATGGTGATGAGGACACATATGTAATATCTTAATAAAAAAACTTTAAAAAAAGAAAAAAAGAAAAAAATCTTTTGATTTAAAGAAAAAAATAATAACATTAAATATAAATGGATTAAATGCACCAATCAAAAGACATAGGGTAGCTGAATGCATAAGAAAACATGATCCATATATTTTCTGTGTGCACGAAACCTTCCACAGAGCAAAGGATTCACACAGACTTAGAGTGAAAAACATTTAAAAAAAAAATGAAAATGAGAAAAAGTTTGGGTTGCAATACTTAAATCTGATAAAATAGACCTCAAAGTAAAGGCCATAACAAGACATAAGGAAGGCCACTCTATAATACTAAAGGGAACAATTCAACAAGAAGATATAATTCTGGTAATATATATGCACCCAATGCAGGAGCACCCAAATACATAAAAAAAAAACCTCCTGGAAGATATCAAGGGAGAGAACGGGGAGAGAACCAAGATGGCGGCATAGGTAAAACACCTATCTTGCAGTCATACTCAGCAATTTTAAAACTACAACTTAACGAAAGGACAAACACCTTCCAGAATCACCAGAAAGCTGGCCCAGTGAAAATTACACAAATAAAAGTGAAGATAAGACACTGTGAATTGGAGGAGTGGCTGAGGACAGTGTTGAAGATTCGCGCGGGGAGAGGTTTGGAGCGCGCGCGCCAGTGGATAGAGCGGGCGGCTGAAAACCGGCCAGTTTTCTCAAACTGAGAGACAAAGACGTCCCACGGGACTGATTCTCCAGCTCTGGGCGAAGTCCAGGGAACCCACTATCACACGGGGTGAAAACTGGACAGTGGGAGGGCACGCCGAAGCTCGGGTGCTGCCTGGTCTGCCGGCTTCTGGAGAAGGCAGCTTGCGTGTGAACTTGGGAACAGTGCTCCTGCGTAACTGCGTAGAGAGCGCTCTCGACTTGCTATCTCATTTGGGAAACCATCAGACTGCTTTGTTTTATGACCCTGGGTGAGACATTGGGTATGCAGACTCATTTGGGGAGAGTCTGAATTCCCCGGCAGCCAGTGGAGCTTGGCAGCGGCTCTCTCTCTCAGAGGTGCTGGCGGCCATTGCCACCAACACAGAGTCCCTGGGGCCACATAGGGTGGAGCTAACACTGTCTGCTTGGCCCGGAGACTCTGCCCATCCAACCTGAGCACAGCAGAACTTCACAGACAATTGGCCTGGAGGTCAACCCCTCCAAGTGCTAACAACGATTAACCTGAGCTTAACTTCAGCAAGACTGTACAACCCATATCCACCTCAGGTAACTGGGGAGATTGACCCACTGTCCCTTGTAGGAAGTCTACCACACAAAGCTAATTGACCAACTCAGGGAAGCAGCCACCATGCAGAGACATGGAAAGAAATCAGATGTGAAAGAAATAGAGGAAAAAAAATGACTGGACATGGAATTCAAAACCATGGTTATAGGGCTTCTCAAGAGGCTCCTACAAAATGGTCAAAACCTATAAGGAAATAAGCAAGACCAACAAGGAAATGAATGAGTCCTAAAAGGAAATGAATGAGACCCTCAAGGATATGAAGGAGACTCTTAAGGATATGAAAAAGGACCAACCAGAAATTAAGCATACACTGACTGAAATAAAAAATATTATACAAAGACCTAAAAGTGCTCTGGAGCACCCCAAGAACCAAGTTAAAGATTTGAAATACAAAGAGGGAAAATTCACTCAGCTGAAAAAGCAAGAAACCAAAAGAATCCAAAAAATTGAAGA
The DNA here is from genome assembly GCA_027563665.1 of Antrozous pallidus. Taxonomy (NCBI): domain Eukaryota; kingdom Metazoa; phylum Chordata; class Mammalia; order Chiroptera; family Vespertilionidae; genus Antrozous; species Antrozous pallidus. The sequence continues at coordinate 8,526,621 of CM050513.1, forward strand.
TAGTGTAAGGGGCCTCTGGGACAACCTCAAGCATACCAACATCCGAATTATAGGGGTGCCAGGAAAAGAGAGCAAGACAATGAAAACCTATTTGAAGAAATAGTGACTGAAAACTTCCCACACCTGGTGAAAGAAATTGACTTAGGAGTCCAAGAAGCGCACCGAACCCCAATATATAGGAACCCTGAGAGGACCACACCAAGGCACATCATAATTAAAATGCCAAGAGCAAAAGACAAAGAGAGAATATTAAAAGCAGCAAGAGAAAAACAGATGGTTACCTATAAGGGAGCACCCATATGATTTTCAGCAGATTTCTCAGCATAAATGATGCAGGCCAGACGGGAGTGGCAAGAAAAATTCAAAGTGATGAACAGCAAGAATCTACAACCAAGATTACTCTATCCAGCAAAGCTATCATGCAGAATTGAAGGTCAGATGAAGTGCTTCGCAGATAAGAAAAAGCTAAAGGAGTTCATCACCACCAATCCAATACTATATGAAATGCTGAAAGATATTCTTTAAGAAGAGGAAGAAGAAAAAGATAAAAGTGTAAATTAGGAACAACAAATGCACATCTATCAACAAATGAATCTAAAAATCAAGTCAATTAATAAGCTGATGAACAGGATAAACTGGTGAATGTAATAGAATCACGGACATAGAGGGGGAATGGAATGACAACTCTTGGGGAGAAAGGGGGTGTGGGAAGTGCAGCAAGAGACTGGACAAAAATCATGCAATTATGGGAGAGGACAGTGGAGGGGGGAGGAGGAGGTTGGGATGGGTACCAGGTGGAGGGGTACTATAGGGTGAAAAAAAAAGGGGGAACAATGTAATTAATAAACTGAACAATAAAGATTAAAAAAAGAAAAGAAAAGAGAGAACGATAGCAATAAAATCATATTAGGGGACTGTAATACACCCTTGACATCAGTGGATAAATCCTCTAAACAAAAAATCAACAAAGAAAGATAAATTCTAAATGACTCACTACATCAGATGGATCTATTTGACATCTTCAGAGTATTTCACCACAAAGCGACAAAATATTCATTCTTCTCAATTGCACATGGGACATTTTCAAAAATAGACCACATATTGGGTCATAAGCAAAGTCTCCCCAAATTCAAAAAGATTGAAATCATATCAAGCATTTTCTCAGACCACAATGGCATAATATTATAAATGAACTAAAATGAAAACATTCCAGAGGAGAACTAAGATGGCGGCAAAGGCAAAACACCTATCTTGCCGTCATAATCAGCAATTTTAATACTACAACTTAACGAAGGAACAAACACCTTCCAGAATCACCAGAACGCTCGCCGAGTGAAAATTCTACAAATAAAAGTAAAGATAAGACACTGTGACCCAGAGAGCGGCAGTGGACAGGGCTGAAAGATTCGCGCGCAGAGAGAGGTTTGGAGTGCGCACTGCGGAGAGGGCGGGCGGCTGAAAACCGGCCTGGTTTCTCGAACGGGGAGACAGGGGCGTCCCACTGGACAGATTCTCCAGCTCTGGGCGAAGTCCAGGGAACCCACTATCACACGGGGTGAAAACTGGACAGTGGGAGGGCACGCCGAAGCTCGGGTGCTGCTGGGTCTGCCGGCTTGTGGAGAAGGCAGCTCTCTCGCGAACAGCTCGGCTGCGTGACGGCGCAGAGAGCGCACCGCGACTTGTCTCTCATTCGGAAAACCGTCAGACTGCTTTGTTTTACGACACTGGGTGAGACATTGCGCATGCAAAGTCATTTGGGGAAAGTCTGAATTCCCCGGCAGCTGGTGGAGCTCCACAGCGGCTCTCTCTCAGAGGTACTGGCAGCCATTGTCCCCGGCACAGAGCCCCTGGGGCCGCATAGGGTGGAGCTAACGCTGTCTGCTTGGCCCGGAGACTCTGCCCATCCAACCTGAGCACAGCTGAGCTTCACAGACAATTGGCCTGGCGGTCAAACCCTCCTAGGGCTAACAACAAAAAGCTGGGTTTAAATTCAAAAACACTGAATACAACCCATAAAGGATTGCAGTAAGAGTACCCACCTCAGGTAACTGGGGAGACTGAGCCACTGTCCCTTTGAGGATAGCCACCACATAAAGCAGCCACCATGCAGAGACATGGAAAGAAATCAGGTGTGAAAGAAATGGAGGAGAAAAGACGACAAGACATAGAGTTCAAAACCACGGTTATAAGGCTTTTCAAGAGGCTCCTACAAAAGGCCGATCAACTTAATGAGAATTACCAGGAAATAAACAAGACCAACCAGGAAATAAACAAGACCAACCAGCAAATGAATGAGATTTACAAGGAGATGAATGATACTTACAAAGAAATGAATGAGACCCTCAGGGAAATGTGCAAGACCTCTGAGGATACAAACCAGACCCTCACAGATAAAAAAAAGGACCAACTAGAAATCAAGCATACACAGGCTGAAATAAAAAATATTACACAAAGTCCTAAAAGCAGTCCAGAGGGCCACAAGAACCAAGTCAAAGATTTGAAATACAAAGAAGCAAAATCCACTCAGCTGGAAAAGCAAGAAACAAAAAGAATTCATATAATTGAAGATAGCATAAGGGGCCTCTGGGACAACCTCAAGCAAGCCAACATCCGAATTATTGGGGTGCCAGAAAAAGAGAGAGAGCAAGTTAATGAAAACCTACTTGAAGAAATAGTGACTGAAAACTTTCCCCACCTGGTGAAAGAAACTGACTTAAAAGCCCAAGAAGTACACAGAACCCCAAAATATAGGAATCTAAAGAGGACCACACCAAGACATATCATAATTAAAATGCCAAGAGCAAAAGATAAAGAGAGAATATTAAAAGCAGCAAGAGAAAAACAGTTGGTTACCTACAGGGGAACACCCATACGATTGTCAGCGGATTTCTCAACAGAAACGATGCAGGCCAGACGGGAGTGGCAAGAAATATTCAAAATAATGAAGAGCAAGAATCTACAACCAAGATTACTCTATCCAGCAAAGCTATCATTCAGAATTGAGGATCAGATAAAGTGCTTCGCAGATAAGAAAAAGCTAAAGGAGTTCATCACCACCAAACCAGTATTATATGAAATGCTGAAAGATATTCTTTAAGAAGAGGAAGAAGAAAAAGGTAAAAATATAAATTATGAACAACAAATACACATCTATCAACAAATGAACATAAAAATCAAGTGAACTGATAGGCTGATGAACAAGATAAACTGGTGACTATAACAGAAACATGGACATAGAGAGGGAATGGACTGACAATTCTTGGGGAGAAAAGTGTTGTTGGAAGTACAGCAAGAGATTGGACAAAAATCTTGCAACAATGGGAGAGGACATTGGGGAGGGGGAGGTGAGGGCGGAGGGTGGGATAGGTACAGGGTGGAGGGAAGATATAGGGGGATAAAAAAGGGGAAACAATGTAATTAATAAACTGAACAATAAAAAAAATTAAAAAAAAATAAAATAAATAAAATAAAATGAAAACATTCCAAATGAACTAAAATAAAAACATTGAAAGCTGAATAGCATACTATTAAACAATGACTTGGTTATCAATGAGATCAAAGAAGAAATTAAAAACATCCTGGAGAGCAATGATAATAAAAACACAACAATACAAATGATATGGGATACATGAAAGCAGTCCTGAGAGAGAAGTTTATAGGTCTACAGGCTTAACTCAAAAAAAAAAAAAAAAAAAAAAAGGTAATAAATCATCTAACTCAACAACTCAAAGAATTAGAAAGAGAGTAACAAGAAAAGCCCTCACTGTTCAGAAGGAAGGGAATAATAAAGATCAGAGCAGAAATGAATGACATAGAGATCAGAAAAATAATATAAAAAATCAAGAAAACCAAGAGCTGGTTTTTTTGTTTGTTTGTTTGTTTTTTGTTTGTTTGTTTGTTTTACCACTATTGATGTAAAGAAATGCCATAGATTTCTTGGTGTTAATTTTGTAGCCTGCTACATTGCCAAACTCATTTATTAAGTCTACTAGAGGCCCGGTGCACGAAATTCATGCATGGGGAGGGGCAGGGCAGGGGATGTCCCTTAGCCCAGCCTGCGCCAGCCAGGCACTCAGACGCCCTGTCCTTTCTGGCCCATCCTCTGTGTGTGTGTGTGTGTCTTAGTACCTCAGGCTTTGCAGCTGCTCTGATTCTCCGCATTCGTTTCTGTTTCTTTCTAGTTGTAGAATTTCCAGTCAGCCAGCTTTCCTGTGGTTCTGGATGATGTCTGTTTTGTCTTTTATTTTTATTTATTTATTTATTTACTTACTTACTTACTTATTTATTATTATTTATTTATCTTATTTATTTTTATTTTTTTAACATTTAATTTTTATTGATTTTTTTGTAGTATAACTTATATTTAATAGTAGTACATGTTTTCCTTCCCCCTCCCCATTAACCTCCCCCCAGCATATGTCCCCACCTATCCCCCTCCCCGCCCCAGTGTCTTTCATTCACTGGTCATGCTCATATGCATGCATACAAGTCCTTCAGTTGATCTCCCCCGGCATCCGCCTCCCATCCACCCCAGCCTTCCCTCTGTAGCTTGACAGCCTGTTCAAGGTCACCCTGCTTCTATATCAATCACTTCCCCCTGTTTCTTTTCTTCAAAAATATCTTGCCTCTGCATACTAGAAACAAACGTATAAGAACAAAAAATGTTTCAATGTCCAACTGTTCTGAGTCCCAGTTTCAGGGTCAAATAGTTCTTTATGTGTAAATGTCAGCAATGGTATCCAGATGGTGGACACATCGTGGCAATGCAAGATCCATCCTCTCTGGTTTGGTCCTAGGCTGCTTGCAGCCATGCACAGCTGCCAACTGCTAGCATGGCAAGGTGTTGTCAGTGTCCCCCATCTCTGGACCATCCTCATGACTGGAACAGATCCGTCAGTTCCTCACAGTCGCAGGAACCCACATGGTCTTGGAGTTGTTCTCTGAAAACACACAAACACATTCTCGACCAAAAGTTAACAAAGGGACCCTCTCTGCAAAATAGACTTGGGATTCTTTTCATTTTTGCCTAAATGATTTTCCTTTGGTTTATTTTGACACCATGTATGTTTTTTCATGGGTGTCCTGCAGTTGGTTTTATAAATGGAATTTACTTTTCTGAGTAAGAATTTTCTAGATGTATTTTAGTTACAGGATATTTTTCCTTACATGATATTACCCCACTGCCCCGCCCCCCTTTTTAATTAATGGGGGCTTTTGGAAATTTTATCTTGCAGTCTTGGTAATTTTACATTTCAATTTTTGCACACAAATATGACTGCTTTAGTTTCTTTGGATGTTAGGCAATTTTACAGTGAGATGAACTACTAATAGAAATTTTAGTTAATGTTTTAGGAAAAGCTTTTTGTCCAGTACACTTAAATTTTCTTTTTTAAAAAAATTTTTTTGATATTTAAATTTTTTAAATTTATTTTTTATCTTTATTGTTCAGTTTATTAATTACATTGTTTCCCCTTTTTATCCCCCTATAGCTCCCCTCCACCCTGTACCTATCCCACCCTCCACCCTCACCTCCCCCTCCCCACTGTCCTCTCCCATTGTTGCAAGATTTTTGTCCAGTCTCTTGCTGCACTTCCCACACCCCCTTTCTCCCCAAGAGTTGTCAGTCCATTCCCCCTCTATGTCCGTGATTCTATTACATTCACCAGTTTATCCTGTTCATCAGCTTATTAATTGACTTGATTTTTAGATTCATTTGTTGATAGATGTGCATTTGTTGTTCCTAATTTACACTTTTATCTTTTTCTTCTTCCTCTTCTTAAAGAATATCTTTCAGCATTTCATATAGTATTGGATTGGTGGTGATGAACTCCTTTAGCTTTTTCTTATCTGCGAAGCACTTCATCTGACATTCAATTCTGCATGATATCTTTGCTGGATAGAGTAATCTTGGTTGTAGATTCTTGCTGTTCATCACTTTGAATATTTCTTGCCACTCCCGTCTGGCCTGGATCGTTTCTGTTGAGAAATCCGCCGACAGTCGTATGGGTGCTCCCTTATAGGTAACCAACTGTTTCTCTCTTGCTGCTTTTAATATTCTCTCTTTGTCTTTTGCTCTTGGCATTTTAATTATGATGTGCCTCGGTGTGGTCCTCTTAGGGTTCCTATATATTGGGGTTCGGTGCACTTCTTGGTCTCCTAAGTCAATTTCTTTCACCAGGTGTGGGAAGTTTTCAGTCACTATTTCTTCAAATAGGTTTTCATTGTCTTGGCCTCTCGCTTTTTCTGGCACCCCTATAATTCGGATGTTGGTATGCTTGAGGTTGTCCCAGAGGCCCCTTACACTATCTTCAATTTTTTGGATTCTTTTGATTTCTTGCTTTTTCAGCTGAGTGGATTTTACCTCTTTGTATTTCAAATCTTTAACTTGGTTCTTGGGATGCTCCAGAGCCCTTTTAGGTCTTTGTATAATATTTTTTGTTTCAGTCAGTGTATGCTTAATTTCTGGTTGGTCCTTTTTCATATCCTTGAGAGTCTCCTTTATATCCTTGAGGGTCTCTTTCATTTCCTTGTAGGACTCATTCATTTCCACGTTGGTCTTGGTCATTTCTTTGCAGCTCTCGTTTATATCCTCGAGGGTCTTGTTCATTTTCTTGTAGGACTCATTCATTTCCTTTGTGGTCTTGCTTATTTCCTTATAAGCCTCGGTCTTTTTTGGAGCCTCTTGAAAAACCCTATAACCGTGGTTTTGAATTCCATGTCCAGTCGTTTTTTTTCCTCCATTTCTTTCACATCTGATTTCTTTCCATGTTGCTGCATGGTGGCTGCTTCCCTGAGTTGATCAATTAGCTTTGTGTGGTAGACATCCTACTAGGGATATTGGCTCAGCCTCCCTGGTTACCTGAGGTGGATATGGGCTGCACAGTCTTGCTGAAGTTAAGCGCAGTTAATCGTTGTTAGCACTTGGAGGGGTTGACCTCCAGGCCAATTGTCTGTGAAGCTCAGCTGTGCTCAGGTTGGGTGGGCAGAGTCTCCGGGCCAAGCAGACAGCGTTAGCTCCGCCCTATGCGGACCCGGGGACTCTGTGCAGGGGGCAATGGCTGCCAGCACCTCTGATAGAGAGCCGCTGCCGAGCTCCACCGGCTGCCGGAGAATTCAGACTTTCCCAAAATGAGTCTGCATGCGCAATGTCTCACCCAGGGTCATAAAACAAAGCAGTCTGATGGTTTTCTGAATGAGAGACAAGTCGCGGAGCGCTCTCTGAGCCTTCATGCAGCCGAGCTGTTCGCGCGCAAGCTGCCTTCTCCAGAAGCCGGCAGACCAGGCAGCACCCGAGCTTCCGCGTGCCCTCCCACTGTCCAGATTTCACCCCGTATGATAGTGGGTTCTCTGGACTTTGCCCAGAGCTGGAGAATCAGTCCAGTGCGATGCCTTTGTCTCCCCGATCGAGAAAACTGGCCGGTTTTCAGCCGCCCACCCTCTCCTCGGCGCGCGCTCCAAACCTCTCTTCAGGCGAATCTTTCAACGCTGTCCGCCGCTCCTCCGAGTCACAGTGTCTTATTTTCACTTTTATTTGTGGAATTTTCACTCGGCGGGCTTTCTGGTGATTCTGGATGGTGTTTGTTCTTTCGTTAAGTTGTAGTATTAAAATTGCTGATTATGACGGCAAGATAGGTGTTTTACTTTTGCCGCCATCTTAGTTCTCCCTAAATTTTCTTGAGTATTCACTTATTTCCCTTGGCCATTTTAAATTAATCTGAAAACTTGATTACTATTTTACTGTCAATTTTAATACTCAAGCAGAAATCTTAGTTTACCCTGTAAATACTAGTGGAAAGGAATATTTGCATTTTTGAGTAGGTTCTGAGCATTCCTGGTAAACAGACTGAATTTAGATATAGAGCAGCTATTGCTGGCCAAGTCTCTGTCTGCCACCTGGGTCCCATTCTGAGTTGTGCGTGGGAGGCGAGGGAGCCATGGGGGTAGGAGACCTCCCTTAGGGGGATTGAGAATTCAAGCCCCTGCAAGGTTTGTGGATGAGGGTCTGTGCCCCACCTCTGTTGATCTTTTAGTTCTCTCCTGTTGGCCCCTCTGCAACTGGGCCTGTCTTAAGTTGTTCCTTCCCTGAGGAATCTTACCCGTCTCTGGCTAACCAGCCAGCCTCTGGGGCCAAACAGTCCCCTCCCCGTTTCTTTTCTTTAAAAAAAATCTTGCATCTCCAGCATAGAAATAAACATATAAGAACAAAAAATGTTTGAGTCTCAGTTTCAATGTTCAACAGTTCTGAGTCCCAGTTTCAGTGTCAAATAGTTCTTTGTGTGTAAATGTCAGCAATGATATCTGGATGGTGGACAAATTGTGGCAATGCAGGTTCCATCCTCTCTGGTTTGGTCCTGGGAAACCTGCCGTGACGTATAGATGCTGACTGTTAGCATGGCAAGGTGTCATTAGCGTCTTCCATCTCTGGACTGTTTTCATGGTTGGAACAGCTCTCTTAGTTCCTCTTTGTTACAGAAATCCACATAGTCTTGGAGTTGTTTTCACTGCCATGTGATTCACCCTTGGAGGTGGAGGTCCCAGGATTCGCAGGTCCGCAGCTAGAGTAGCAGGAATTTGGCTGGAGTTGTCCCTTGCAGTTCCAAGGCCCGTCTGGTTGGTGATGTTGATGAGTTCCCCAAAGAAGGGCCACTCTCCCCTTCAAGATGGTGTGGGCTTTGTGCTATGATCCTGCCATCTGGCGAGTATCCGCCGCAGTGGTAGGCTCTCCCTGCTAAGGAGAGCCCTTCTGCCCATCCCTGCTGCAACCATGGTAATCAACTTTCCCTCACTCACTTACATACACTCCACGTATATCCACACACTCCCCTTCCACACTCCCACTCGCTCACTGCCTCTCCCTCACCTATGTCCTGCCAGCTGCCATCTTTCGCCTCCTGGTGTGGTCCTTTGTGGATTCCTCTTATTTGTGATTCTGTGCACTTCCTGGACTTTTAAGTCAATTTCTTTCACCAGGTGTGGGAAGTTTTCAGTCATTATTTCTTCAAGTAGGTTTTCAGTATCTTGCTCTCTCTCTTTATCTGCCACCCCCATAATTTGGATATTGGTATGCTTAAGGTTATCCCAGAGGCTCTTTACACTATCTTCAATTTTTTGGATTCTTTTGCTTCTTGCTTTTCAGGCTGAGTGGATTTTGCTTCTTTGTATTTCCAATCTTTGATTTGATTCTTGCGGTCCTCTAGACTGCTTTTAGGTCTTTTCATAATATTTTTTATTTCAGTCAGTGTATGCTTAATTTCTAGTTGGTCCTTTTTCATATCCTCGAGGGTCTCGTTCATATCCTTGAGAGTCTCGCTCATATCCTCGAGGTTCTCATTAAATTCATTGGCCTTTTCTATTAGCCTCTTGGAAAACCTTATAACTGTGGTTTTGAACTCTATGTCCAGTCGTTATTTTTTTTCCTTCGTTTCTTTCAAATGTGATTTGTTTCCTTGTCTCAGAATTTTGGCTGCTTCTCTGAATTGGTCGTGTTCATATGGTCAATATTCTCTAGGAGACAGTGGCTCAACCTCCCTAGTTACCTGAGGTGGATACTTTTGGTGCAGCTCTTTATGGGTTGCACAGTCTTGTTGTAGTTAAGCCTAGATTATTGTTGTTAGCACTAGGAGGGTTTGACCTCCAAGCCAATTGGCTGTGAGGATTACCTGTGTTTATGCTGTGAGAGGCACTGTGCACAGCTTGGATGGGGCGGAGTCTCTGGGCTGAGCAGGCAGCCTTGGTTTTCTGTCACCTCCGCCCTATGAGGCGCCTAGGTCTTTGATCCCAGTGGTAACAGCTGCACGCACCTCTGAGAGAAAGCTGCCCCCGAGCTATGCCCACTGCCAGACAGTTCAGCCTCTCCCCAAATGAGTCTGCACACCAAAATCTCTCCTAGGGCTGGAAAACAATCCAGTCTGGTGGTTTCCCTTCTTTCTTTTCCCTCCTAAATGAGAGAGCAAGCCAGGTGTACTCTCTGCGCATTCGTGCACCTCTGCAGTTCCTGAGTTTCAGCATGCTTTCTCCTAACGGTCCAGTTTCACCCCGTATGAGTCTGGGTTTCATGAAACTCACCCGCAACTGGGGAATCAGTGCAGTGGAATGCCTTTGTCTCCCTCCCCATTAGAGAAAACCATCCAGGTATTCAGCCGCCCACCCTCTCCACTTGCAGACAGTTCCACACCTCTTCCTCTCCACATCTCTGCAACTCTGCCCCCACTGCTCCTCTGAGTCACAGGGTCCTTTTATCTTTCCTTCTATTTGTGGAATTTCCACTCAGCCAGCCTTTGGGTGATTCTGGATGATGTCCGTTCTGTCTTTTAGTTGTAGTTTTGAAATTGTTGTGTGGGGCAGCAGTATAGGTGTTTCCCTATGCCGCCATCTTGGTTCCTCTCTGTAATTCTTTTTCATTGTGTTATCTTTATCTGGTTTTGGTATTAGGGTGATGCTGGCTTCATAGAAGGATCTTGGAAGTGTTCCTACCTCTTGAATTTTTTTTGGAATAGTCTGAGGAGGATAGGTTTTAGTTCTTCCTTGAATATTTGGTAAAACTCCCCTGTGATGCCATCTGGCCCTGGGCTTTTGTTTGGTGAAAGCTTTTTGATGACTTCTTCAATTTCTTCCATAGTTATCAGCCTATTGAGATTTTTAGAATCTTCTTGAGTAAGTTTTTGAAGGATGTATTTTTTTCTAGAAATGTGTCCATTTACTCCAGGTTTTCTAGTTTGTTAGAATAGAGTTATTCATAGTATTTTTAAATAATCCTTGGTATATCTGTAGGTTCTGTTGTAATTTCTCCTCATTCATTTCTGATTTTGTTTATTTGGCCCTCTCTCTTTGCTTCTTGGTGATCTTGGCTAGAGGTTCATCCATCTTGTTTAACCTTTCGAAGAACCAGCTCTTGGTTTTGTTGATTTTTTTTTTCTCTCTATGTCATTCATTTCTGCTCTGATCTTTATTATTTCCTTCCTTCTGCTCACTGTGGGCTTTTCTTGTTGCTCTCCTTCTAATTCTTTGAGTTGTTGAGTTAGATGATTTATTACCATTTTTTCTTGTTTTGTTTTGTTTTGTTTTGTTTTTTGGTTCGGTCTGTAGAGCTATAAGCTTCCCTCTCAGAACTGCTTTCATTGTGTCCCATAGCATTTGCATTGTTGTGTTTTTATTGTCATTAGTCTCCAGGATGTTTTTAATTTCTTCTTTGATCTCATTCACAACCCAGTCATTGTTTAATAGTATGCTATTCAGCTTCCAAGTGTTTGAATTTTTTGGAATGTTTTTATTGTAGTTCATTCATAGTATTACATCATTGTGGTCTGAGAAAATGTTTGATATGATTTCAATCTTTTTTAATTTAGAGAGACTTTGCTTTGCTTATGACCCAATATGTGGTCTGTTTTTGAAAATGTCCCATGTGCACTTGAGAAGAATGTATATTTTGTGGCTTTGTGGTGAAATGCTCTGAATATTTCAATGTGGTCCATTTGATCTAGTGAGTCATTTAGAATTGCTGTTTCTTTGTTGATATTTTGTCTAGAGGATTTATCCAGTGATGTTATTGGTGTATTAAAGTCCCCTACTATAATTGTATTGCTGTCATTCTCTCCCTTGATATCTTGAAATTTTTTTTTTTTTGTATTTGGGTGCTCCTCCATTGTGTGCATATGTATTTATCAGAGTTATATCCTCTTGTTGTATCAATCCCTTTATTATTATGAAGTGGCCTTCCTTATCATTTGTTATGGCCTTTACTTTGAGGTCTTTTTTGTCAGATAAAAGTACTGCTACCCCAGCTTTTTTTCATTTCCATTTGCCTATAAGATGTTTTTTCATCCTTTCACTTTCAGTCTGTATGAGCCCCTTTTTCTGAGTTGGGTCTCTGGTAGGCAGCATATATATGGGTCGTGTTTTTTTTAATCCATTCAGCCACTCTGTGTGTTTTGATTGGAGTATTTAGTCTGTTTATGTTTAAAGTTATTATTGAAAGGTGCTTATTTGCAGCCATTTTTATTTTTTGTCTCTGTATTCCATCTTACCTTTTTATTTCTTGTTTGTACATCAGTCCCTTTAACATTTCTTGCATTGCTCACTTGGTAGTGATAAACTCCCTTAGGGTTTTTGTTTGTCTGTGAAGCTCCTTATTTTCCCTTCAATTTTGAATGATTACCTTGCTGGATAGAGTATTCTTGGATTCAGCCCCTTCCTTTGCATCACTTTGTAAACTTCCTTCCATTCCCTTCTGGCCTGATGTGTTTCTGTTGAGAAATCATTTGATAATCTAATGGGAGCTCCCTTGTATGTAACTTTCTGCCTCTCTCTAGCAGCCCTTAAGATTCTTTCTTTGTCCTGAATATTTGCCATCATAATTATGATGTGCCTTAATGTGGGCCTCTTCTGACTGGTTGGGGAGGCTGCTCATGTAGCTGCTATTCCTTGGATCGGGGTGGTCTGATTATGAAGCTGCTGCTCCTTGGTTCGGGATGGGTTGCTCATGTTTGCTGGTCCTGTGACGGGGGCCAGCTGCTCATGTTGCTGTTATTCTTTAGAGAAGGGATGGCTGCGTGCTGATGCTGTTTCTCAAATGGGATGGGCTACTCGTGATGCCGCTGCTCCTTGGACAGGGGCAGGTTGCTTACAGGGCTGCTGCTCCTCATACAGGTGCAGGTTGCTCTTGCAGCTGCTTCTCCTCGGACCAGGGTGTGGGTGTCCGGGGGTGGTCTGCTCGTGCAGCTGATGCTCCTTGCACATGGTGTGTGTGGGGGGTCTGCTTATGTGGCTGCTGCTCCTCAGATTGGGGGAGATTGCTTGTGTGGCTTCTGCTCCTCAGAAGGAGGTGGGCTGCTCACACAGCTGCTGCTCCTTGGATGGCTTCATGTTTTTGTTTCCATTCAGCTACCCTGTGTATTTTTGGTTGGAGCATTTAATCCATTTACATTTATGGTTACTGTTGATAAATACTTATTTATTGCCATTTTTATTTTGTATGCTTACATTTATCTCTCTATTTCTTCTCAGTACAGCAGTTCCTTTAGCATTTCTTGTGATGCTGTATTGTGGTGATGAACTCCTTTAACCTTGTTTTGTCCGGAAGGTCTTTATTTGACCATCTATTTTGAATTACAGCCTTGCTGGATATAGTAATACTAGAAGCCCGATGCATGAAGATTCATGCTAGAATGAGCTTTTCTTTCCTTGGCTGCTGGCACTACCTTTTCATTCCAGCCAGCCCCTTTCCACTCAAGCCCTGGAGTTACCTGTTTCCTCTCTAGCCCCTCCTTCCCCTGCTGCAAGAGGTCCTGAGAGACTGGGAGTGGGGCAGAATGCCTGTGTCATTGCAAGCGTCCCACTCTCATCACTTGGCAGCTGAGTATGCAAATTAACTTCCATGTGTTGGGTTAATTTGCATATCACTCCTGATTGGCTGGTGGCATATCGGAAGCATGGTCAATTTAGATGATTGTATATTATTAAGTAAGATTGGTTCCCAGTCCTTGCTTACCATTACCTTGAGTACTTCATGACAGTCTCTTCTGGCCTGTAGAGTTTCTGATGAGAAATCAGGTGTCAGCCTTCTGGGAGCTCCTTTATTTGTAACAGTTTGCTTCTCTCTTGCTACCTTTAAGATTCTCTATTTGTCTTTAATTTTTGGCATTTTAATTATGATGTATCTGGGTGAGGGCCTGTTTGGGTTCTTCTTGCTTGGGGTTCTCTGTGCCTCATGGACTTGTGATACTGTTTCCTTCACCAGGTTAGGGAAGTTTTCTACCATTATTTCTTCAAACTTGTTCATTATTCCTTTCTCCCTTTCTGCCTCTTCTGATACACCTATTATTCAGATATTGTTGTTTCACATTGTTTCACAGATTCCTTAAGTTGTCTTCCTGTTTTTGTCTTTTTGGTTCTCTGAGTGACTTTTTCCACCCTGTCTTTTAATTCACAGATTTGATCCTCAGCTTCTCTAATCTGCTGTGTATTCCTTCCAATGTGTTCTTTATTTGTGCTATGTCATTTATTTCTGTTTTCTTAGTCACTATATCTTTTCTCATGCTGTTGAGCATCTTTATCATCATTATTCTGAACTCTATAGCTGGTACATTTATTATCTCCATTTCATTTATCTCTTCTTCTGGGGGATTCTCTTGTTCTTTCATTTTAGGGTTGTTTCTTTATCTCCTCATTTCGGCTGTTTGTTTTGGTTTGTTAGTATGTATTAAGTAGATCTGCTATACCTTTCAATCTTTAGTGCAGGACAATGTCATATGCTGTTTCTCACTAATTAGATCAGGTGAAGACTCAAAGCTTCCAGAGGATGCCTCTGTTACAGACTGATAGGATTTTGTTTTGAATTCCTCCCAGGGAATGGTCCACAGGTGGGGTGAGAGTTTTACCTAACAGGAGGCTAATTGTTATTCTCAGTCTCTTAATGGATCTCAGCAACTCTGCACTGGGGCAAGGTGTTTTACAATAGGGGGGATCAATTGTGTTCCCCTAAGCAAGGTCATCTGTATTGCAAATGTCTGTGTAGCACGAGGAATAACTCAGCACAGGAAACCAGGGTGTCTGCTTTCTGAAATCTGCCCACAGAGTCCCTGATCCTGACTTCTGCTCACATAGTTCTAGTTCATTCTGCCCTCCTTTTGCTGGAGCACAAGGTAGGTGGCTCAACCAGGCATATTGTGCATTTGGGCTTTAAGAGGGTGCCTGCATTTCCAGCTGTGTATCCCTGGCAGATAGAAACTCCACTGCTCTTTACAGCCAGATGTTATGTGGATATTATTCTCAGTCTGGTGCTCTCTTCTAGGGGGCCCAACTTGAAGATTAAACCCAAGAGTTCTCAGTGTGAACCTCTGACAATTGATTTATCTCTCCACAATTCCAGTTTCTCTTTGTTGGGTCCTGGCCAGGCCTTTTATACCTCCAACTTTTTTTATCAGTCTTTATGCAGCCTCCACTTTTGGTCCTCAGGTGTCAGGGTTCTCTCCTATGAGTCTTCTGTTGATTATTCAAGAAGTTTTTCTGCGATAAACCAAGATGGTGGCATAAGTAAACACCTAAACTTCTGCCTCACACAACAATTTCAAAAACACAACTAAAAGACACAATGGACATCATCCAGAACCACAGGAAAGCTGGCTGACTGAAAATTCTACAACCATAAGGAAACAGAAATACACACGGAGAATCAGAAGAGCTGCAAAGCCTGAGGTAGGGAGACAGCTGTGTGTGCATGGAGAGGATGCTGCTGGAGAGGACGGGGTGGTTGAGTGCCTGGCTGGCGTGCTATAGTGAGGAGGAGACAAAAGCTCCAGACTGTGCTGAAACCCAGTTCTGACTGCACTGAATTCCAGTCCCAGGTGAGACCCTGGTGACCCAGGCCTATACTGGGAGAGTCTGAATTGTAAGGCAGAAGATCAGGGGATCGGCAAAGAACAGAGGTTCGAAGGTGCATGCAACTGCGTGCTGAGAGGGTGGACTGTTAAGTATGCCACTGGCATGATCTGGCAGGAAGGAGATGGATGCTCCAGATGGCCCTCAACCCCAGCTCTGACTGCACTGAGACCCAGTGCCTGGCAGGAATCTGTGAGTCCGGATTCATTGGAGGAGAGACTGGACTGTTTGGTAGCTGGCGAGGCTTGAAGGTGCCTTCCTCTCAGAAGTGCTTACAGTGAATGCCTGTGAACACAGAGACCCAGGAACCCCATGGGGCGGAGCTGTTGGCTTCTTCCTGAAACTCCACCCCATCCAAGCTGAGCACAGAGCCTTGTGCAATTTTCTAAGTCTTGTCATATAAGGCTGTCTCCCAGCGTAGACACGGCTGATCCTCACAGCCAATTGGCCTGGAGGTCAATTCCTCTCAGTGATACCAACAACAATCAAGACTTAACTACAACAAGGCTGTGCACACAGTCCACAAAGGGGTGCACCAAGAGTGTCCACCTCAGGTAACAAGGGATGCCAAGATACCTAGCACACAAAGCTACCCTACCAACTCAAGGAAGCCGTGAAAATGCAGATACAAAGAAACAGATCACAAATGAAAGAAATGGAGGAAAACAAACGACTGGATATAGAGTTCAAAACCACGATTATAAGGTTTTTCAAGAGGTTCCTAGAAAAGGCCAATAAATTCAGTGAGACCCTCGAGGATATGAAAAAAGACCAACTAGAAATTAAACATACACTGACTGAAAAAAAATATTACAACCCAATAGCAGAGGCCCAATAGCAGACTACAGGAATGCAAGAATCAAGTCAAAGATTTGAAATAGCAAGAGGCCAAAAACACGCAACTGGAAAAGCAAAAAGAAAAAAGAATCCAAAAATTTGAGGATAGTGTAAGAAGCTTCTTAGACAACTTCAAGCATACCAACATCAGAATTATGGGGATGCAAGAAGAAGAGCGAGAGCAAGATACTGAAAACCTATTTGAAGAAATAATATCTGTAAACTTCCCCAACTTAGTGAAAGAAATAGACTTACAAGTCCAGGAAACACACAGAACCCCAAACAAAAGAAATACAAAGAGGATCACACCAAGACACATCATAATTAAAATGCCAAGAGCAAAAGCTTTTTATTTTGATGTAGTCCCATTTGTTTATTTTCTCTTTATCTTCCATTGTCCTAAGCAGTATCAGTGAAGAAGTTCTTTCAGCATATGTCTGAGATTTCTCTTCCTGTGGATTCCTCTGGTATTTTATAGTTTCCCGTCTTATGTTTAAGTCTTGTATCCATTTTCAGTTCATTTTTGTATATGATGTAAATTGGTGGTCAAGTTTAATTTTATTTTCTTTATGTATCTGTCCCATTTTCCCAGCACCATTTATTTAAGAGACTATCTTGACTCCATTTTATGTTCATGCCTCCTTTGTCAAATATTAATTGAGCATAGTGGTTTGGGTTGATATCTGGATTCTCTATTCTATTCCATTGGTCTAATGTCTGTTCATATGCCAATACCAGGCTGTTTTGAGAACTGTAACTTTGTAATACAGCTTCAAATCTGGTATTGAAATCCCACCAACTCTGTGCTTCTTTCTCAGGATTTCTGTAGCTATTTGGGGTCTTTTTTAATTTCAGATGAAGTTTTGGAGAGTTCTTTCTAGGTCTGTAAAATATGCTGTTGGTATTTTAATGGGGAGTGCTTTAAATTTATAGGTTGCTTTGGGAAGTATGGACATTTTAATGATGCTGACTCTCCCAATGCAAGAACAAGGTATGTTCTTCCACTTGTTTATGTCTTCCTCTATCTCTTTTATTTAGTGTCCTGTAGTCTTCCACAAATAGATCTTTTACCTCCTTAGTTCAATTTATTCCTAGGTATCTTAATTATTTTGGTGTGATGGTAAATGGGATTGCTTTTTTAGTCTCTCTTTTTGTAAGTTCACTATTGATATATAGAAATGCATTAATTTTGTATCCTGCTAAGTTGCTGAACTCATTTATTAAGTCTATTAGTTTTTTTATGGAGTCTTTCAGGTTTTTATGTACAATATCATGTCATCTGCAAATAAGGATAGCTTTATTTCTTCTTTTCCAATTTGAATGCCTTTTATTTCTTCTTCTTGTCTAATTGCAATGGCTAATACTTCCAGTACTATGTTGAACAGGAGTGGTGACAGTGGGCATCCCTGTCTTGTGCCTGTTCTTAGCAAAAATGGTTGTAGTTTTTGCCCATTGAGTATGATGTGTGTTGTGGGTTTATCATATATGGCTTTTATTATGTTGAGGTATGATCCTTCTATTCCTAACTTGTTGAGAGTTTTTATCAAGAAAGGGTGTTGGATTTTGTCAAATACTTTTTCTGCATCAATTGATATGACTATGTGATTTTTATCTCTCAATTTGTTTATGTGATGTATCACATTTATTGATTTGTGGATATTGTACCATTCTTGAATTCCTGGGATAGATCCTACTTAGTCCTGGTGTATGATTTTTCTGATGTACTGGATCCAATTTGCTAGAATTTTATTAAGGATTTTGACATTTATATTCATGATGTATATTGGCCTGTAGTTCTTTACTTTGTGTTGTCTTTATCTGGTTTTGGTATTAGGGTGATTCTGGCTTCACAGAAGGAGTTTGGAAGGGTTCCAACCTCTTGAATTTTCTGGAGTAGTCTGAGGAGGATAGGTTTTAGTTCTTCCTTGAATGTTTGGTAAAACTCCCCTGTGAAGCCCTCTGGACCTGGGCTTTTGTTTGCTGGAAGCTTTTTGATGATTGCTTCAATTTCTTCCATAGTTATTGGTCTATTGAGCTGTTTAGATTCTTCCTGATTAAGATTTGGGAGGTTATATTTTTCTAGGAATATATCCATTTCCTCCAGGTTGTCCAGTTTGTTGGAGTAAAGTTGTTCATAGTATTTGTTAACAATCCTTTGTATTTCAATAGGTTCCATTGTTATTTCACCTCTTTCATTTCTGATTTTATTTATTAGTGTCCTCTCTCTTTGCTTCTTGGTGAGCCTGGCTAGAGGTTCATCAATCTTGTTTATCCTTCCAGAGATCCAGCTCTTGTTTTTGTTGATATCTGTATTGTTTCTTTGGTCTCTATGTCATTTATCTCTGCTCTGGTATTTACTATTTCCTTTCTTCTGCTTACACTGGACTTTTCTTGTTGCTCTCTTTCTAACTCTTTGAGTTGTTGGGTTAGATAATTTATTACCATTGTTTCTTGGTTTTTTTTTTTTTTTTTTTTTTTTTTGCAGTAGGATTGAGCTATGAAGTTCCCTCTCAAAATTGCTTTCACTGTATCCCATAGATTTTGGATTGTTGTGCTATCGTTGTCATTTGTTGCCATGATGTTTTCTATTTCTTCATTGATCTTTCTATTAACCCAGTCATTGTTTAATAGCATGCTGTTTAGTTTCCATGTATTTGTTTTTTTGGATTGTTTTTATTATATTTGATTTCCAGCTTTATGCCACTGTGATCTGAGAATATGCTTGATATGATTTTTATCTTCTGGAATTTGGAGATACTTTGCCTATGCTCCAACATATGGTCTATCTTTGAGAATGACCCATGGGCACTTGAAAAGAATGTATGTTCTGTAGCTTTCGGATGAAATGATCTGAAGATGTCAATTAATTCCATCTGGTCTAGTGAGTCATTGAGGATTGATGTTTTTTTTTTTTTTACTGATTTTTTGTTTAGGGTATTTGTCCAATGGTGATAGTGGGGTATTAAAGTCTCCTACTATGATTGTATTGCTGTCTATCTCTCCCTTGATATCCTCCAGGAGCTTTTTTAAATGTATTTGTGTGCTCTTGTATTGGGTGCATATATGCTTACCAGAGTTATATCTTCTTATTGGATTGCTCCCTTTAATATTATGAAGTGGCCTTCTTTATCTCTTGTTATGTTGTTCACTTTGAGATCTAATTTGTTGGATATTAGTATTGCTACCCCAACTTTTCTTCAATTTCCATTCACCTGAAGAACCTTTCCCCATCCTTTCACCCTGTCTGTGTCCATCTTTTTTTCGAAAGTGGGTTTTTGTAGACAGCAGATACATGGGTCGTGTTTTTTTATCCAGTTCATTACCCTATGTCTTTTGATTGGAGCATTTATTCCATTTACACTTAAAGTTATTATTGATAGGTACATATTTGTCACCATTTTTGTTCTTTACCCCTGTGTTCCTTCTTTGCTTCCTATTTCTTTTTACAGCAGACCCTTTAGCATTTCTTGCATTGCTGGTTTGGTGGTAATGAATTCCCTTAGTCCTTTTTTGTCTGTGAAGCTCCTGATTTTGCCTTCAATTTTGATTGATAGCCTTGCTGGGTACAGTATTCTAGGCTTCCTCTGCATGACTTTGTATATTCCATTCCATTCCCTTCTGTCTTGATGAGTTTCTGTTGAGAAATCAGTTGCTAGTTTGATGGGGATTCCTCTGTAGGTGACTTTCTGTCTCTTTCTGGTGGCTTTTAAGTTTCTTACTTTGTCATTGGTGTTTGCCAATTTAATTATAATGTGCCTTGGCATAGGTCTTTTGAGATTTATTTTGCTTGGGACTCTGTGAGCTTCTTGGATTTGTGTGGGTTTTTTTCTTTCCTATATCAGGGAAGTTTTCTGTCATTATTTCTTCAAACAGGTTTTCTATTCCTTCTGTTTCCTGTCCTTCTGGAAGCATTATTATGTGGATGTTGTTTTGTTTTATGTTGTCCCAAAGTCCCCTTAGGCTCTCCTCCTGCTTTTTAATTTTTTTTCTAGAAGCTGCTCTTCCTTGGTATTTTTTCTACCTTGTCTTCTCCTCTGCTTCTTCCCATCTACTCTTGATACTTTCTATTAAGTTCTTTACCTCAGCAATGTCACTTTTCATTTCTTCTTGGCTCTTCTTCATTTCTGCTTGGCTCTTCTTCATTTCTTCTTGGTCTTCCTCATTTCCTCTTGGTTCTTCTTCAATTTCTCTTGGTTCTCACTGATATTATCAAATTTGTCTTCCATTCTTTTCAGCCACCTTATGACTATTTCTCTTAATTCTTTCTCTAACAGATTGTTAGCTTCCTTTTCGTTTACCTCCTTTTCTGGTGAGGCTTGTTTTTCTTTCATATGTAGGGTGTTTCTTTGTCTCCCTATAGTCTCTCTTCTCCGTGTGTCTGGTTATGTAGTTCTCACTCTCCTGCATTGATTTAAAGGCACAAAATACAACACAACCAGGTGCAACCCACAGGCACTGGACAGGAATGTATTCACAATATTGGTAACTCCAAATAAAGGTGATTGCCAGAGAAAGGCAAATTCAGTGATAGGTGAGAAAGAAGAAAGAGAAAATGCGCGCGCGCGCACACACACACGCACACACACACAAACTCACCTCCCCCCCCACACACACACACAAAAGAAAGAAAGGAATGCCAAAATGAAATTGGGAAAAGGGGAAGAAATAAAAATAAGAAAAAGGGAATAAACTATAAATGTGTGGTGAAAACTCTTATAGGATAGCCACTAATCTGAACAAAGGCCAGCATCAAGTACCTGGAGATTGATACAAACTACATACAACAACTATTATCAAGGGAGGTGAGGGAACACAGAAGCAAAAATCTATAAAAAATGCAAATGAGAACAACAAAACAAAAAACAACACCAAAAATAAAAAAACACCCACAAAACAAACCAAAAGAAAAGAATAAGCAATCCAATTTCACAAACCTGTATAAAAAATCGGTATAATCAACAGTCAAATACACAACAACCACAGGACAGAGAGAAAAACAGTTTAGGATAGTGAAGTCAGAGAAGTGAGAGGAAAGTATGGACGTGGAGCAGGTGCTTGGAGATTAGATATATAAGTGGGATGAAATTTTAATGGGTGGTAAAAAGAAAGAATAAGGTTAATCTAAAGCAGGAAAAGTGTAAGGAAACAAGGCACTAAATAGGGAAAGGTTAGCAAGAGAGTGGTGGCATAAAAGTAAAATTGAAGCAGGGTAAAAAGATACTAAAGTGTAGATGAAAATAGACTGTAGAACACTAATCCCAAAGTAGAATAAAGAGAAAATAAAATTAATTCCTTAATTTTGTTACATAAGAGTCAATTTGTGGTTCAGCCCCTGGGTGGCAGTGTTTCTAGATTGACTTCTAGGTCTATTGGTGCTCTCTAGCCTGAACTAAAATCCCGCTATCTCTGTGGTATTCAATACTGATTTGTTGGGATGGGTTGCCCCAGAGCTGCCTCTCTAATGGTGACTGCCTATTCTTATCCCCAGGTTCCAGAAAAACAGCTCTCCCCTGCGGTCTCCCAGGTTATCCCCCACCAGAGGATCCCACAATACTGCTTTAGCACTCAGAAGCTCAGATTAGGAGAGATTAAAACACAGGTTCAGCACGTATATCTGCACAAATCCCTTTTCCCCCTTGGGCTTAGAAGCTAGTACTCTCCCAAAATTTTTGAGCTTTCCTTCTCTGTCAGGTCCAAATGGGTTGCTTTCTAGGAATCCCCTCTGCCACCATCTCCGAGGGCCCTCTTCCACATTTACCAGCTCCAACAGCCCTGGACTTTTTTCAGGGGCAGATCTCTTTGCTCTGCCAGCTCCCATGGTCTCATGTGCAAACTAACCCCAGGGGAAATCTGACCTTTCTGTGGTGGAGCACAGAACTCCTTCGAATCTGCACATCTGAGCCAACTGGGAACTAGTGTTCTGAGGCCCTCAGCTGTCTAGTGGGTACTGCTGTTGTATATTTTCAGGGCGTAGGCCACCTCCAAGCTGGTGGATCCGCGAAAGAACCCAGGAGCACTGGGGCTGCTCTGTCAGGGGAGGCCAGCCCAATAGTCCCCTACCTTCTCCCAGAGCACAGCTGTCCCCCAACTCACCAACAAGCACTCTCTGCTTGACACTCAGCTGCTCCCTCCATCTGCCTTGGGTCAAGGTTCAGAAAGTGTCCGTCTGTTCTGCTGCCATTTTTTCTCTCCCCTCTCTTCCCATTTTCACTGCTTCCCTGAGTTGGTAGAGTAGCTTTGTGTCCTAGGTGTCTCGGCCTCCCCTGTTACCTGAGGTGGACACTCTTGTTGCACCACTTTGTGGACTGTGTGCACAGCCTTGTTGCAGTTAAGTTTTGATTGTTTTTGGTATCACTGGGAGGAATTGACCTCCAGGCCAATTGGCTGTGAGGATCAGCTGTGTGTATGCTGGGAGACAGCCTTATGCTACAAGACTTGCAAATTTGCCAAATCCTCTGTCCTCAGCTTGGATGGGGCAGAGTTTCAGGGTGGGGCGGAGTTTCAGTGTGGAGCCAACAGCCTTGCCTTCCAGTAAGCCCCGCTCCATGAGATTCATGGGCCTTAGTGTCTGTAGGCAATTGCTGCAAGCAGCTCTGAGAGAAAGGTGCCCTTAAGTTTCACCCACTGCCAAACAGTCCTGTCTCTTCCTCAATGAATCCGGACTCCCAGATTTTCGCACAGTATTGGGGTTTGGTGCAGTCAGACCTGGGTTTTAGGGCCATCCAGAGCTCTTGTCTTTCTCCCACCTGATTAAGCCAGTGGCACCGTCAACAGTCTGCCCTATGTGCGCAGTCATGCGTGTGCCTCTAGAACTCTTCCTTTGGCTCTTCCCCTGAGATTCCACCTCACAGTCAAGATCCAACCCCCCAAGGGTCTGAGTCCTTCGGGTCTCTCCCAGAACCAGGATTCAGTGCAGTCAGAACTGGGTCCAGCGCAGTCTGGAGCTTTTGTCTTCTTCCTGCAGAGCACACCAGCCAGCATTTCTTATAATACTGGTTTGGTATTGATGAACTCCTTTAGCTTTTTCTTATCTGTGAAGCTCTTTATCTTGACTTTCAATTCTGAATGATAGCTTTGCTGGATAGAGTAATCTTGGTTGTAGGTTCTTGCTATTCATAATTTTGAATATTTCTTGCCACTCCAGTCTGGCCTGCATAGCTTCTGTTGAGAAATCAGCTGATAATCATATTGGTGTTCCCTTGTAGGTAATTAAGTGTTTTTCTCTGGCTGCTTTTAATATTCTTTCTTTGTCTTTTGCTCTTGGCATTTTAATTATGATGTGTCTTGGTATAGTCCTCTTTGGATTACTTTTGTTTGGGGTTCTATGCACTTCCTGGACTTGTACATCTATTTTTTTCACCAGGTGGGGGAGGTTTTTTGTCACTATTTCTTCAAATAGGTTTTCAGTATCTTTCTCTCTCTCTTCTGGAACCCCCATCATTTGGATGTTGGTATGCTTGAGGTTGTCCCAGAGGCTCCTTACACTATCTTCAACTTTTTGGATTCTTTCTTCTTTTTGCTCTTCCGGCTGAGTGTTTTTTGCTTCTTTGTATTTCAAATCTTTGGCTTGATTCTTACAGTCCTCTAGTCTGCTGTTAGGTCTCTGTATAATATTTTTTATTTCAGTCAGTGTATGTTTAATTTTTTATTGGTCCTTTTTCATAACCTCGAGGGTCTCACTGAATTTATCATCATTTTCTGGGAAATTTTTGAAAAACCTTATAACTGTGGTTTTGAACTCTATATCCAGTCTTTTGCTTTCCTCCATTTCTTTCATCTGTGTTCTGTTTCTTAGTCTTTGCATTTTCGCTGCTTCCCTGAGTTGGTCAGCTATGTCTATGCTGGGAGAACTTCTGTGGTGGAGACACTCTTATGAGGCAAGACTTGCAAAATTGCAAAAGCCTTTGTGCTCAGCTTGGATGGGGCGGGGTCTCACGGGAGACCAGACAGCCTTGTCTTCCCATCAGCCCTGCCCTAAGAGGCCCCTGGGTCTCAGTGTAATTGCTGCAAGCACCTCTGAGAGCAAGCCACCCTCAAGTTTCGCCTGCTGCCAGACAGTCCAGTTTCTCTCTGAATGAGTCTGGGTTCACAGAAACTTGCCTGGATCTCGAGTTCAGTGCAGTTGGGAGCTTTTTTCTCCCCTCCACTTTATTTATTTATTTATTTATTTTTTTATAGTTTAATGTATTTTAATAGCAAACTTACAGGAACAGCACAGAAGACAGACAACATTAAAAACATGTACTTGCATGTAGGACAACTAAGTTAGAAAAGTATAGTGAATGGATGGAATCTACTGTATGATAAAAATGCTACAAACACCATTTAGTTGCCATCAATAAGAAATTTACTTGTTTTAAAAAAATCCAAATGCTGGCATTGTCCAGAAAAATTTAACAGGTTTATTTATAGTTATAAAGTTGAACTGCTGAAACTTGTTCGCTGAAACATTTGACTTGCATTAATGCTTTATGTCCCCGCATTTATATTAAAAAAATTCACACACAAATGAAAATGGAAAAACTGCCAATACCTGATTTCTGTCCCCTATTTTCAACTTGCAATCATATACTTAGGTACCTTTTGACCCCATGGGAAAAAAACAAAAACAAAAAAAAACTAACGTTCAGAACTACCAATAACAGGAAGAAGAGAAATTTCTTAAAAGAATGAAATGTTTTCCATCATAGTGGATTCTTAAGCACGTTCTCCATGTATGCGGCGCGCTAGCTGGATGTCTTTTGGCATAATTGTTACACGTTTGGCATGGATAGCACACAGGTTGGTGTCTTCAAAAAGGCCAACCAGATAGGCCTCACTCGCCTCCTGCAAAGCACCAATGGCTGCACTTTGGAAGCGCAGGTCTGTTTTGAAGTCCTGAGCAATTTCTCGCACCAGACGCTGGAAGGGAAGTTTGCGAATCAGAAATTCAGTGGACTTCTGATAACGTCTAATTTCACGAAGTGTCACAGTACCGGGCCTGTAGCGGTGAGGTTTCTTCACCCCTCCGGTGGAGGGCGCACTCTTCCGAGCGGCTTTGGTGGCCAGCTGCTTCCTCGGGGCTTTGCCCCCGGTCGACTTGCGGGCAGTCTGCTTGGTACGAGCCATGGCAGAGACTCTCTACTTACCCCCCTTCTCCTTCGGCTGGAGCTCGGCGAGCTGGAGGCGGCGCAGGCGTTGGAGAGCGAGGGCGGCTGCGAACACTCTCCCTTCCACTTTAGAAAGCCTGCTGAACATTCAGCTTCTCTGCACGCACATGCACCTCCAGACCTCTGCCTTCCGCAGCTTCCGACTCAGTGTGCTTTCTCTTTTCCTGACAGTCCAGATTCCCCCTGATTGAGTCTGGTTTCCCTGCATCTCACCCTGGACTGGAGATCAGTGCAGTCGGGAGCCTCTGTCTCTTCCCACTTTAGAAAGCCAGCTATGCACTCAGACACCTGTGCACACAGCTGCCCTTCCTCTCTGCCTACGCGTCTTCATACCTCTGCCTTCTGCACCTCCTCTGAGTCTCAGTGTGGTTTCCTCTTTCCTTCTAGTTGTAGAATTTCCATTCCGCCAACTTTCCTGTGGTTCTGGATGGTGTCCATTTTGTCTTTTAGTTGTAGTCTTGATATTGTTGTACGAGGCAGCAGTTTAGGTGTTTATCTATGTCACCATGTTGGTTTCTTCTGTATGACCTTTTGTGTGAACCCAGAGGTCATAGGCTGATCATGAAGTTAAGTATACATGCAACTTCTATAGAGATTGATGAATTAAAGTTTTTCTAGGTGAAAGAAAAAGAAGTAACTCAATCCCTTTGAAGATGATACAAGGCTATTATCTGAACAAGCAAAGAGAAAAGAAAAAAAGTCAATTAACCTGGTTCCAAAGAGATGATGAAATACTAGAAACAGGCAAAATATCAACATGACAGGGTGGAGGAAACTTAAATCAGAGCAAAGAGAAGCTTCCTCTTTGCCGCATGGTCTCTATTGCTTCTGTTCTCTAAAAGTGACATGTCAGTGTTCACCTGCAGGGTAGCTTTGAAAGAGCAGGTGAGTCATGCATTTGAAATCTGGGATTGAAATCAGGCATTGGAAGACCTCCCCATAACCAAGATGTAGTGCTACTTCTTAGTGATTCAGTAAGACCTTTTCTTTGAATTGAAGGTAACAAATTTAAAACAGAATTTAGTCATTAAAAATTATTAAGTTTGGCTTAAGTCAACTAAAGAGTTTTACATGGGAATCGATGTACAGCCTGGTGACTATATAATATTAGCGGGATATGCTAATTAGCTCTGATGCCTTAGCAGTCATAACCAGTTAGGCGCTTAATGTGTCACAACTGGTCAGGTGTGGCTTGGGACCAGTCCCTGGCGGAAGTGGCCACCAGCTAGGGCACCGCCCAACACTGAGGCTGCCCGGCCAAGCAGGCAAGCCACACCGCCTGGCCTGGGAGCAGCTCCTGGCAACAGTGGCCACCAGCGGAGGCATGAGCAGACATGCTGTGCCCTGGCTGGAGGCTGCCTGGCTGAAGGAGGCACTGCAGACTTTGGTTAAACTCAATAGTTAAAATCACTATGTTCTTGAGAGCTGACATCCTCAAACACTCAGGACTCTCAATAGTACAAGTTAATAGGAAACAATTGCATAATGCTTTGACCTAATTGTACACACTTCAGTATCATTTAAAAATTATTCTATATTCTTCAAGTAAATTGAGCAGCTGACTGAGGGGAGTTGGCACTGAGAAGCACACCACCTGGCTCTGCTATCTTGAGTTTGTGGTTTACAAAGAAACAGCCAGAAGGAATGATAAACCCTCCGCAAATGGCTCAGCCAGCTCCTATCTAAGTGGCAGCAAGCAGAGGCTTAGTTTAAATCCAGCCTTCCCGCCCTACCTGGTTTGGCTCAGGGGATAGAGTGTCTGGTCAAGGGCATGTACCTTGGTTGTGGGCACATCCTCAGTAGGAGATGTGCAGGAGGCAGCTGATAGATTTTCATCTCTCATCGATGTTTCTAACTCTCCATTCCCCTCCCTTCTGTATCCCTCTCCCTTCCTCTCTTTAAAAAAATTTATGAAATATATTTTTAAAAAATAAAATAAATAAATTGAGCCTTCCTGGCAGTGAATGAGGCCAATCCTCCCTGGATCAGGCAGGTTTCTGTGGAGTGCAATCTCCATGTAATACAACACAGGCCTCAGTTTCCTCCCTGGCAATCTCATGGTCGTTAACTCAAGGCAGTGGGGAAGGAAGGGAAAGGCATCACTCTGGGCAGCTCTGGTGAGTAAGCAGAAGGAAACCATGGCTGGCAGACACTCCCTTGCCACTCTCTTCAACGTGTAAGAAGAATCAAATAAACCAACACAAACCCTCCCCCCCCCCCGCCCCCTCCTGGAGAGATCCGGGACTGGGGGTGTCCCCCCCAGGCATTGTGTTCCCACCTGCCTCATCCAAATGAAGGGGAAGAGGAGGAGCCTCCCAGGAAGGAGATTCCCTGGAACCATACCCCTGCCCTCCCTCTGGACCTGACCTCTCAGAGCACAGGGCCTGACCCTCACCCCAGCAGATATGCATATCCCAGGCCCTCCTGTACTTCCAGGCACTGGGCATTCCCTCATCTTCCCTGTCTCCCAGCCACTGACCCTCACTGTCTCCTACCCCAGAAGGGGTCTATGGATAAAGCACAGGGCTATAGAGCTGCAAAGGTTACATTTCCTTAAGACAAGGGAGTTGGGAGTAGCAAAAGATACACATTTACAAAATAGAGGGAGGAAGAAAGCCCAGAGGGAATAGGAGAATAATAAGGGAAAAGGAGGGAGCCTCACGTGAGGTTTTACATTTAAGCTCAGGAGTTGCTATAGTGACCAAATCAGAAGGGGATAGTGACCAATCAGAGGGGATATCAAGGCACAAAGATCTGTAGCCTTTATAAACCATAGGGAAAAGGGACCCAGTGGGACTCTCTCCTCTCCTGACATGGGAGTCTATGTGGGGATCTCTTCCCCTCCCATGTGCGAGTCTGTGCTGTGGAACTCTTCCCCCTCCCCATATGGGAGTCTGTGCTTGTTTCTCAATAATTTTCTACCTTTGCTATATAAAAAAACTGGTTTCAAATTTCCTGATAAATGCATGCATTTTGATGTAGTCCCATTTGTTTATTTTCTCTTTAGTTTCCATTGCCCTAGGAGCAGTATCAGTGAAGAAGTTCCTTTGACACATGTCTGAGATTTTGCTGCCTGTGGATTCCTCTAGTATTTTTATGGTTTCCTACCTTATGCTTAAGTCCTTTATCCATTTTGAGTTTATTTTTGTGAATTGTGTAAGTCAATGATCTATATTCAGTTTTTTTGCGTGTGTCTGTCCAATTTTTCCAGCACCATTTGATGAAGAGACTGTCTTGACTCCATTGTATGTTCATGCCTCCTTTGTCGAATATTAATTGGGCATAGTGGTTTGGGTTGATTTCTGGGTTCTCTCATACACCATGACCAAGTAGGATTTATCCCAGGGATGCAAGGATGGTACAATATTTGGAAATCAATAAATGTGATACATCACATAAACAAATTGAGAGATAAAAACCACATAGTCATATCAATTGATGCAGAAAAAGCATTTCACAAAATCCAACACCCTTTCTTGATGAAAATTTTCAGCAAGGTGGGAATAGAAGGATCTTAGCTCAACATAATAAAAGCCATATATGACAAACCTATAGTCAACATCATACTCAATGGACAAAAACCAAAACCATTTCCCCTAAGAACAGGAAGAAGACAAGGATGCCCACTCTCACCACTCCTGTTCAGCATAATACTGGAAGTATTAGCCATTGCGATCAGACAAGAAAAAATAAAATAAAAGGCATCCAAGTTAGAAAAGAAGAAGTAAAACTGTCCTTATTCACAGATGATATGATACTCTACATAGAAAACCCCAAAAGACTTCATCAAAGAATTATTAGACTTAATAAATGAATTCAGCAATGTAGCAGGATACAAAATTAACGCCAAGAAATCTATGGCATTTCTATTCACCAATATCCCATAGGATTTGCAATGTTGTGTTTTTATTATCACTGGTCTCCAGTATGTTTTTAATTTCTTCTTTGATCTCATTGATAACTCAATCATTGTTTAGTAGCATGCTATTTAGCTTCCAAGTGTTTGAATTTTTTGGAGTGTTTTTATTGTAGTTTATTTCTAGTATTATACCTTTGTGGTCTGAGAAAATGCTTGATATGATTCCAATCTTTTTGAATTTGGGGAGACTTTGTGTCTCAATATGTGGTCTATTTTTGAAAATGCCCCATGTGCACTTGGGAAGAACATATATTCCATGGCTTTGGGGTAAAGTGCTATGAAGATGTCAATTAGGTCCATCTGATCTAATGTGTCATTTAGGATTGATGTTTCTTTGCTGATTTTTTGTCTAGAAGATTTATCCAGTGATGTCAGTGGTATATTAAAGTCCCCTACTATGATTATATTGTTTTATTTATTTATTTTTATTTTTTAATTAATATTTTATTTTTTGCGGTATAACTTAGATTTAATAGTAGTATATATGTTTTCCTTTCCTCCCCATCATCCTCTCCCCAGCCTCCCCTATCCCCCAGCACATGTCCCCACCTGCACCCCCACCTCAGTGTCTTTCATTTTGGTTATGCTCATATGCATGCATACAAGTCCTTCAGTTGATCTCCCCCAGCACCCGCCCCCCACCCTCCCCAGCCTTCCCTCTGTAGCTTGACAGCCTGTTCAATGCCTCCCTGCCTCTATATCAATCGCTCTCCCCTGTTTCTTTTCTTCAAAAATATCTTGCCTCTGCATACTAGAAATAAATGTATAAGAACAAAAAATGTTTCAGTCTTAGTTTCAATGTCCAACTGTTCTGAGTCCCAGTTTCAATGTCAAATAGTTCTTCATGTGTACATGTCAGCAATGGTATCCAGATGGTAGATACATCGTGGCAATGCAAGATCCATCCTCTCTGGTTTGGTCCTGGGCTGCCTGCAGCCACGCACAGCTGCCGACTGCTAGCATGGCATGGTGTCCTCAGTGTCCCCCATCTCTGGATCATCCTCGTGACTGGAACAGACCCGTCAGTTCCTCACTGTCGCAGGAACCCACATGGTCTTGGAGTTGTTCTCTGAAAACACACAAACACATTCTCGACCAAAAGTTAACAAAGGGATCCTCTCTGCAAATTAGACTTGGGATTCTTTTTATTTTTGCCTAAATGATTTTCCTTTGGCTTATTTTGACACAATGTGTGTTTTTCATGGGTGTCCTGCTATTGGTATTACAAATGGAATTTACTTTACTGGAGTAAGAATTTTCTAGATGTATTTTACTTACAGGATATTTTTCCTTACATGATATTACCACACTATCCTCCCCCCTTTTTGATTAATGGGGGCTTTTGGAAATTTTATCTTGCAGTCTTAGTAATTTTAAATTTTAATTTTTACACACAAATATGACTGCTTTAGGTTCTTTGGATGTTAGGCAATTTTACAGTGAGATGAACTACTAATATATATATATATTTTTAAATATATTTTATTGATTTTCTACAGAGCAGAAGGGAGAGGGATAGGAAGTCAGAAACATTGATGGGAGAGAGACATCGATCAGCTGCCTCTTGCATGCCCCCTACTGGGGATGTGCCCGCAGCCAAGGTACATGCCCTTGCCGGAATCGAACCCGGGACCCTTCAGTCCGCAGTCCGACGCTCTATCCACTGAGCCAAACCGGTCTCGGCACTAATAGATATTTTAGTTAATGTTTTAGGAACAGCTTTTTGTTCAGTACACTTAAATTTTCTTGAGTGTTCACTTATTTCACTTGGCCAATTTAAATTAATCTGAAACCTTGATTACTATTTTACTGTCAATTTTAATACTCAAGCAAAAATCTTAGTTTACCCTGTAAATATTAGTGGAAAGGATTATTTGCATTCTTGAGTAGGTTCTAAGCATTCCTGGTACTAGACTAAATTTAGATATAGAGCAGCTATTGCTGGCCGAGTCTCTGTCTGTAACCTGGGTCCTGATCTGAGCTGTGTGTGGGAGGCGAAGCAGCTGTGGGGCAGGAGACCTCCCTCAGAAGGGGTTAGAGTTCAAGCCCCTGCAAGGTTTGTGGGTGAGGGTCTGTGCCCCATTTCTGTTGATCTTTTAGTTCTCTCCTGTTGGCCCCTCTGTGACTGTTCCTGTCTTAGGTCGTTCCTTCCCTGAGGAATCTTACCTGTCTCTGGCTAACCAGCCTTCCTCTGGGGCCAAACAGGGTGATGTGAGGTTCAGTTCTGTCTCCTTTGTAGTCTATGCCCCCGTGGCCTCCACATCCAGCACCTGTCTTGGGGTCCCCTCGCCTGCTGGCGGGGTCCTGGTACTGATCACATATCTCAGGGGACCCAGGTTTCTTCTCCAGAGAGGGCAAAGCTCATACCATTGGGTGAAAAACACATCCATGGTGCTAGCGACCCAGAGGCTTCAGCCACAGCTTGAACTGAAAGCTCACGCAACAGCTGTGTGTATTTGGATTGTAAGAAGGGGGTCCCTCTTGGCAAAAAGGGCAAGAGGGGCCAATATAGAATGCTCAAGTACCTTCCCAGTGCCTTCATTCCTTCTGAAAGGGATTAATTCCTTTCCTATCCTTTTTTAATTTGCTGCCCAACATTCAAAGAATTAGTTTGTAAGTTTCTTTGGGATAATTGTATAATATGCTGTTGTTAAATATAAAAAATTATAATGACATTGTAGAATAATATCATGTAAGGGTATTATGGTGTCACAGGAGGTTAAGGAGGGCCTAGCCTAAGGCCTGGTGTCCATAGGAGATGACAAGCTCTAGGCCATGTCAATTCAATCTCAAACTAGCTGCCAATTTTTTTTATAACTTTATATAAACTTTGTCAGGGATGTAAAAACACAAATTACTTACCTTAGTTCAAGAGTTCAAATATATTGACTTTCCCCCTTACTCCCACCACCTGCCACTTACCCTGAGGGTTGACATTCTGATGGACTTTTCTCAGTCTCTGGATCCGTTCTTGTTCACCAGTCTATGTCTTTCATTATATTCCACAAATGAGTGAGATTATGTGATATTTATTTTTCTCTGCCTGGCTAATTTCACTTAGCATAACGCTCTCCAGCTCCATCCATGTAGGAGCTCCTTCTTTTTTACCGCCGAGTAGTATTCCATTGTGTAAATGTACCATAGTTTTTTAATCCACTCATCTGCTGATGGGCACTTAGGCTGTTTCCAAATCTTAGCTATGGTACATTGTGCTGCTATGAACATGGGGGTGCATATATCCTTTCTAATTAATGTTTCTAGTTTCTTGGGATATATTCCTAGAAGTGGATCACTGGGTCAAATGGGAGCTTCATTTTTAGTTTTTTGAGGAAACTCCATATTATTCCCCATAGTGGCTGCACCAGTCTAAAATCCCACCAGCAGTGCAGGAGGGTTCCTTTTTCTCCGCATCCTCGCCAGCACTTGTCATTTGTTGATGTGTTGATGTAAGCCATTCTGACAGGTATAAGATGGTACTGCATAGTCGTTTTGATTTGCATCTCTCGGATAATTAGTGACTTTGAGCAGGTTTTCATATGTCTCTGGGCCTTCCTTTGTCTTCTTTCGAAAAGATTCTATTTAGGTCTGTTGCCCATTTTTTTAATTGGATCATTTGTCCTCCTTTTATTAAGTTGTATGAGTTGCCTGTAGATGCTTGAGATTAAACCTTTATCACTGATAACATTTGCAAATATGTTCTCCCATAGTGGGTTTTCTTGTTGTTTTGTTGATAGTTTCTTTAGCTGTGCAAAAGCTTTTTATTTTGATGTAGTCCCATTTCTTTATTTTCTCTTTAGTTGCTATTGTCCTAGGAGCAGTATCAGTGAAGAAGTTCTTTCAGCATATGTCTGAGATTTTTCTTTCTGTAGATTCCTCTAATATTTTTATGGTTTCCCGTCTTACGTTTAAGTCCTGTATTTATTTTGAGTTTATTTTTGTGTATGTCGCAAGTTGGTGGTCTAGTTTCATGTTTTTGCATGTATCTGTCCAATTTTCCCAGCACCATTTATTGAAGAGACTATCTTGACTTTATTTTATGTTCATGCCTCCTTTGTCAAATATTAACTGAGAAGTCTAGTAGTTTTTGATGGAGTCTTTAGGGTTTTCTATGTACAATATCATGTCATCTGCGAATAATGATAATTTTACCTCTTCTTTTCCAATTTGGATGCCTTTTATTTCTTTTTGTCTGATAGTTATGGCTAGTACCTCCAGTTCTATGTTGAACAGGAGTGGTGAAAGTGGGCATCCCTGTCTTGTTCCTGTTCTTAGGGGAAATGGTTTTAATTTTTGCCCATAGAGCATGATGTTGGCTGTGTGTTTGTCATATATAGCTTTTATTATGTTGAGGTATGATCCTTCTATTCCCACTTTGAGAGGGTTTTATCAAGAAAGTGTGTTGGATTTTGTCAAATTTTCTGCATCAATGGGTATGATTATATGGTTATTGTCTCTCAATTTGTTTATATGGTGTATCATGTTTATTGATTTGCATATATTGTACCATCCTTGCATCCCTGAAATAAATCCCACTTGGTCATGTTGTATGATCTTCATTTCTTTCTTTTTTTAAAAAAAATATTTTATTGATTTTTTTTACAGAGAGGAAAGGTGAAGTTTAGAGAGTTAGAAACATTGATGAGAGAGAAACATCAATCATCTGCCTCCTGCACACCCTGCTGGGGATGTGCCCGCAACCAAGGTACATGTCCTTGACCAGAATTGAACCTGGACCCTTCAGTCCACAGGTGATACTCTATCCACTGAGCAAAATCATCTAGGGCTGTATGATCTAATGTAATGCTGGATTCGATTTGCTAGAATTTTGGCTTCTATGTTTATGAGGGATATTGGCCTGTAGTACTCTTTTTTTTGTGGTGTCTTTATCTGGTTTTGGGATTAGGATAATGCTGGCTCCATAGAAAGAGATTGGAAGTGTTCCTTCCTTTTGAATTTTGTGGAATCGTATGAAGAAGAGAGGTTTTATTTCTTCTTTGAATGTTTGATAACACTCCCTGTAAAGCCGTCTGGTCCAAGACTTTTGTGTGTTGGAAGTGTTTTTATTATTACTTCAATTTCCTCTATAGTTATCGGCCTATTCAGATTTTTTTATTCTTCCTGGTTGAGTTTTGGAAAGGCATATTTTTCTAAGAATATGTCCATTTCTTCTAGGTTGACCAGTTTGTTGGAATAGAGTTGCTCATATTTTTCTTTTTTATAATTCTTCATATTTCTGTGGGGTCTATTGTTTTCTTGACTCTTTCATTTCTGATTTATTTTATTTGGGTCCTCTCTCTTTGCTTCTTGGTGAGCCTGGCTAGAGGTTCATCAATCTTGTTTATCCTTTCAAAGAACCAACTCTTGGTTTCAATGATCTTTTGTATTGTTTTTTGGTCTCTATGTCATTTATTCTGCTCTGATCTTTATTATTTCCTTCCTTCTGCTCACTCTGGGTTTTTCTTGTTGCTCTCTTTCTAATTTTTCAGTTTTCAGAGTTATATGATTTATAACCAGGTTTTCTTTCTTTCTGTCTTTCTTTTCTTTTCTCTTCTTTTCTTTTCTTTTCTTTTTTTCTTTTCTTTTTTTTTGAGGAAGGCCTGTAATACTATGAACTTCTCTCTCAGGACTTCTTTCACTGTGTCCCATAGATTTTAGATTGTTGTGCTTTCATTGTCATTTTTTCCAGTATGCTTTTTATTTCTCCTTTAATCTCTTTGGTAACCCAATCATTGTTTAATAGTATGCTATTCAACCTTCAAGTGTTTGAATTTTTGTAATTGTTTTTATTGTTGTTGATTTCTCATTTTATGCCATTGTGATCTGATTGATATGATTTCTATCTTATTTCTATCTTATTGAATTTGGAGAGACTTTGGCGGTGTCCCAATACATGGTCTATCTTTGAAAATGTGCACTTGAGAAGAATATATATTCTGTAGCTTTGGGGTGGAATGTTTTGAAGATGTCAATTAAGTCATTCTGATCTAGTGAGTCATTTAGGATTGCTGTTTCTTTGCTGATTTTTTTTTGTTTTGTTTAGAGGATTTATCCAGTGATGTTAATGGGATATTAAAGTCTCCTACTATGATTTTATTGCTGTTAGTCTTTCCCCTGATACCTTTCAGAAGATTTTTTTTTTAAATGTATTTGGGTGCTCCTACATTAGGTGCATATTTGTTAACCAGGGTTATATCCTCTTGTTGTATTGACTTAACTTTGAGGAAAATTTTGTCATATATAAGTATTGATATCCCACCTTTTTTCTCATTTCCATTTGCCTAAAATATATTTTCCTATCCCTTCATTTTCAGTCTGTGTGAGTCCCTTGTTCTGAGGTAGGTCTTTTGTAGACAGCATATATATGGGTCATGTTTTCTTATCCATTTAGTCACTCAATGTCTTTTGATTGGAGCATTTAATCCATTTACATTTAACGTTATTATTGATAGGTACTTGTTTATTGCCATTTTTTAGGCTTTATGCTTGTGTTCCTTCCTCCCTTTCTATTTATTCTTTTTACAGCATTCCCTTTATCATTTCTTTCATTGCTGGGTTGGTAGTGATAAACTCTCTTAACCTTTTTTGTCTGTGAAGCTTCTGATTTCCCCTTAAATTTTGAATGATAGCCTTGCTGGATAGAGTATTCTTGGATTCAGTCCCTTCTTTTGTCTCACTTTGTATACTTCATTCTATTCATTTCTGGCTTAATATGTTTTTGTTGAGAAATAATTTGATAAGCTGGTGAGGGATCCTTTGTAGGTAACTCTGTCTCTCTCGGAGCCTTTAAGAGTCTCTCTTTGTTGTTAATGTTTGCCATTGTAATTATGATGTGTCTTGGTGTGACTGTTTTGGGGTTCATCTTGCTTCAGACTTTTTGTATGTGTGTAAGTTTTTTCTTCCTCATATCCAGGAAGTTTTCAGTCACTATTTGTTCAAATAGATTCTCTAATCCTTGCTGCTCTTTTTGTCCTTATGGAACCCCTATTGTATGTATGTTCCTTCATTTCATGTTTTCCCAAAGCTCCTTTATGCTAGCCTCCTGCTTTTAAATTTTTTCCAGTTGCTGTTCAGATTGGGCTTGTTTCTCTACCTTATGTTTTAACTCAACAATTTGGTCTTCCACTTTTAGTCTACTGTTGAAAACTTCCATGATGTTTTTGATTGTAGCTATATCACCTTTGATTTCTTCCTTATTTTTGAATAAATTGTTGATTTTATCATCCATCTGGTTTATGGACTGTAAATTCTTTTATGGACTCTGAATTCTTTTTCTGACATACTGTGTGCCTCTGTTTCACTTCTTTCCTTTCTTGGTGATTCCTCTTTATCTTTCCTTTGGGGATTGTTTCATTTTCTCCTCATTGTAGCTATCACCAGAAGGTCCAAGTGCTGAGTTGCTGTGGCCTTAGCTGTGTGCAGGAGCAGTGTCTTGCCACCTGAGTGTCACTGAAGAGCTCAGACCCTGAGACGTGTGGCTGATGTGGTCAGTGGGAGCTGTACATGCTGAGTGTCAGAGTCTCTGCATGTGCCCACTAAGAGTCAGAGACACGGGCGTTCAGTGCAGTCTTATTCATGTGCTGAGAATCAGGATACCCGCACATGCTGAGAATTGGAGTCACTGGCATTCAGTGTGGTTTTGTGTGCACACATAGAACCACATGTGCACTGAGAAACAGTGTCCCTGCATGCATATGCTGAGTGAGAATCAGAGTCTCCATTTGTGCATGCCAAGAATCTGGAATCTGAGTCTCTGGTACTTGATATGGCCTTGCACATGCTCAGAGAATCAGGGTTCCTGTGCACATACGATGAGAAACAGAATCCCTGTGTGTGCACACTGAGAATCAAAATCACTAGTGCTCAGTGTGGCCTTGTGTGTGTGCCAAGAAGCAGTCCACACACTCTGATAATCAGAGTCCCTGTGTATGTGTACAACAAGAAACAGAGTTCCCAAGTGCACGCGCTGAGAATCACCCAGTGGTGGGGCCTTGAGTGGCACCTAGCATCAGTCCATGTGTGCTGATAATCAGAGTACCTGTGTGTGTGCATGGCCAGAAAAAGAGTCCCTGCTTGCACATGCTGAGAATCAAAGAAATTGGCACTCAGTGTGGCCTTCAGCACTCATGCTGATAATCAAAATCCTTGGCCTGCTAGGGGGGCGGGGTTGCACAGCCATACAGTGCTGTGGGGGGCCCACTTATTCACCACTGGTTGCACAGACCCTATGCCACTGCAGTGGGCCGATGGGGAGGGAGATGCACTCCATGACTCACAGAAATCTGAGTTGGGATGTCTGGAGTCTCAGTGTCCCTGGATCTGTAGCTGTGGTAGCACGTCTTATCCAGAATGGATATAGGGTCCTGGTTTACATCTGAGGCCAATCTGGCTGGTGGTGAGGCTAGAATCCTAGTCACAGCAGTTCTTCCCTTCAAGATGGCATGGTTTCTGTCCTCAGGCTACCCGCCTGGGCATGTTTGTAGTGGCAGCAGGATCTCACAGTCTAAGACCACCCAGTCCACTAATCCTTGAAAGTCCTGCAGGATCTAATTGTCCCTAACACACACACACACACACACACGCACACGCACACGCACACGCACACGCACACGCACACGCACACACGTGCCCACCCACACAGGATCTAATTGTCCCTAACACATACACACACACACACACACACACACACACACACACGCACACATGCCCACGCACACAGGTTCTAATTGTCCCTAACACACACACTCACACACACACATGCACACACACGCACATGCACACGTGCGTGTGCGCGCACACACATGATCTAATTGTCCCTAACATACACACACATGTACACGCACACGCACACACACACACATGCCCACGCACACAGGATCTAATTGTCCCTAACACACGCACACACACGCACACGCACACGCACACACGCACATGCACCACACACGTCTACACACTTCCCTTTCACTCCCTCACTCTCACATTCTCTTTCTCCGTGCCTTCATGCCAGTAGCCATTTTCCTTCTCCAGTGTATGATCTTTTTAATATGTAGCTGGAGCCAACTTGTTAATATTGTGTTGAGGATTTTAGCATATATGTTCATCAGTGATACTGGCCTGTAATTCTCTTTCTTTGTAATGCCTTTACCTGGTTTTGGAATTGGGGTAATGCTGTCCTCATAAAAAGAGCTTGCAAGTGTTCCTTTCTCTTGAAATTTTTTTTTGAATAGTTTAAGGACTATGAGTATTAGTACTTCTTTGAAGGATTGATAAAACTCCCCTGTGAAGCCATACAGACCAGGGCTTTTATTTCCTGGGAGTTTTTTGATTCCTGCTTTTATTTCCTTAGTTATTATTGGCCCATTCAGGTTTTCTGATTCTTCCTGATTCCCTTTTGGGTGATAGTATTTTTCTAGGAATTTATCGATTTCATCCACATTGTCCAGCTTGTTGGCATATAATTGTTCATAGTATTTTCTTACAATCCTTTGTATTTTTGTGGTGTCAGCTGTTATCTCACCACTTTTCTTTCTGATTTTATTTGTTTGGATTCTCTCTCTTTGTTTCTTGATGAGTCTGGCTAACAGTTTATTAATCTTGTTTACCTTTTCAAAGAACCAGCTATTGGTTTCATTGATTTCTTGTTTTTTTTGTGTGTGTTTCTATGTCACTTATTTCTGCTCTAATATTTATTATTTCCTTCCTTCTACTTACTCTGGTCTTTTCTTGTTTTTTCTCTTATTATTAACTAGGGGCCCAGTGCATGAAATTTGTGCACTGGGGATGGGAGGTCCCTCAATCCAACCTGCCCCCTCTCACATATGGGGAGCCCTCAGGGGATTCCTAATGATGGCTCACCCCCGGCCTATCCAAGGCCGAAAGCCTGGGGCGGAGGCTTCCGTCCTTGAACAGGGCACCTTGGCCGGGGGACCCCAGCTATCTGTTGCCCTGTGATACAGCTGATCGCTGGTTGTCCCTGACCCCGCCCCAGCTCTAGCCCAAGCCCGCCCCATGGCCAGGGGAGAGGGGGGAAAGCCTGTTCCCTCCCGCGCAGCCCCAGCCGGGGACACGGACACAGCGCTCATGCCCCTGGCCAGCCAGCACCACCCATTCCCTTCCTCTGCCGTTCTCTCCCTCCACGAAGCCAGCCCGTACCGCCTATTCCCTCCCTCTGCTGGAGGCTGTTGCTGGTGGCTGGTGCTCTGAGTACAATTCAATTCTTGGTGGCTGGACTGATGGAGAAGCCCTGAGAAGTTGTGGGTATATGAGAATGAGTCTTTATTGCAGAATCCAGCGGCCATACAGCCATCAGACAGAACAGTCCTTCACAGCAAAGTCCCATATACAGAAAGGCATCCAAACTCCAGTTGGTAAATAGATATATCTTCCCCACAAAAGCAGCATTAGTCTCTCTGTCCACAGCTATTATCTGAGCAGCTGCATTCTGCCCCATAGACTCACCACCTCAAATCATAGAGGTACCTAAGCTCTCTGCCTTAGCAGCTTCTCCTGTCTCTTCTATCCAGCACTGGCTGTCTCTATAGCCTCATGTAGTAACTACCTCCAGCACATGCTAGCTGGTTAACATGGTAGAGATAGGAGCTCTCTGTGAGCTCTTAGCATTATATCATAGCAGTACCAGCACGCAGCTCTGACTGAGCTCTCCTCTCTGGGAGCTACATCCTCTGTGCCTATCACTTCTGCTTCTCTGAGTTCTCTAGCCTCTGTTCTGCCCAGCATACTGACCTTAGTAATATACTTTTAATACTACTTACACAAAAGAGGCTAGTTGTGAACAGTGACATCAATCATATTGGCTGCAGCAAGGCACAATATACTGTGAGATCACTGTGGCCTCGCAGCTGTGTATGGTATCTTAGCCTAGGCACAGAGTGGCCTGGGACAGTCCGGTGTATAGACAATAAGGCCTCTTGCTTTAATTAGCCTTGGAATACCAGGCTTCTCTGGCGTGGTTCCCACACATTGTTACTCCCTTCACCACCACTGCAGCAGAAAGTTCCAAAAAGGGGTGCAGCACACACAGCTTTAGAGCATCAAACCCATTCCAGTGTTCAGCCTCAGAACCTGGGCCCTACCAGGTGCTCCTTCTCACACATCATAGCGCTGTCCTGGCCAACTGATGAAGGAGTGCAAAGTGATTGAACAAACAAACAAAACAGATACAGGTGCAAAAGATGACTGGGTGCAGAGGCTGTGGATTTAGGGTTGGGGTGGGTTTTGAGTTCTTGTAGCAGAGGTTGGGGTGATAACAATCAACTTTTGGCCCTTAAGAGACTCTGGGATGGTGGCCTTATGTCAGCCTTCCTCTCTCCCACCAAGCTCATTTGTGGCTTCGAGAGTATCTGGTTATTTTCCAGGACACAATTTTCAGCATCTTAACAGAGGACTGAAGGGGAGTCAGGATCAGTGTCTAGCTCAAATGGCCTTACTCTGAGCCGAAAAAGGGTCTTAGGAAATGGCCTATAGTGCACAGTCCTACCATTCAAGCAAGAAAATATAAAACTCAAGCTCTGAGTCACATTGAATTGCGAAGGACATCCCAGCCTGGGGCTAAGTTAAGGGCATTAGCCTGGGTGGTTCTGGACTGCTC
The DNA here is from genome assembly GCA_027563665.1 of Antrozous pallidus. Taxonomy (NCBI): domain Eukaryota; kingdom Metazoa; phylum Chordata; class Mammalia; order Chiroptera; family Vespertilionidae; genus Antrozous; species Antrozous pallidus. Next base: position 8,567,506 of record CM050513.1, read on the forward strand.
TGAAACTTGGAACAACCCTCCCCCAAGACCCTCACTAACAGGATCCCTAGCCAGGCTGCCTGGCTAGGCCACCTGAAGACACAATAGTCTCTGTGCTTACCTTGGGGCTCACTCAGCTGTGAAAACAGTATACAACTTCCCAGGGTTTGGAGAAAAAAAATCTTCCTAAGGGTATTACCAACTTCAGACACTCCTGTCATAAACTGTCCAGCTCTAAGCTGCCAAGGGCATTTATCCCCTCCCTCTTAGCTACTCATTACACATCTTAATTAGGCCAGGAAATGCTCAGGCAGAGGACTCGCTAGGCTGGAGAAGAGATTCTCAGCATCTCCACTTCCTGAGCTGGGGGCTGGGGAAATCTGGAGAGACTGCATCCTACAAACATCTGCTGGGAAAGAGGCCAAGATGCACACATTTGCTCCAGGGAGTTGAAGGTTGTACTTGTTTACCAAAATGGCACTGGATCTGAAAGCTTGGCAGTGCCAACCTACCTCCACCCTGGCCTATCTCAATTAATTAACTTCACCACCCTGCCCCCCACAATCTCCCAGGGAACAGATTGCACCCTCTGTAACCACTTAGGGTATTTCCACTCGCTGGCAGAATCACAGCCAAAGACTCAGCCTCCAACTTTCAGCTAGCCTCTGATCTTCACCCTGAGCTACTTTGGTCATACATGTGTTTGGCTAGACCTCCCCAGAAAGTGGTTTCCATCATTCAGTCCCGGAGTGAACTTAGGAAATCACATGACCTCTCAACCATGGTGTTTCCTTGGTAAAATGAGGACTCTGTACATGCTAGCCTTCGAAATGTGATAAGCCTACAACCTACACTACTCATGCATGGGCGGGAAGGGCACAGTTCCTAGGCCTTTTATATTAGGGAACCCAGTGTGCACTTTTACATTGAGGAACAATTTGCCCAAATTGTCCTGTAGAACAGAGCTGTATCCAGTGAAAATTGCTCAGTCTCCCATATTTTCATAATAAATATGTTGATCTTTTCTAATTTTCTCAATAAGACCTGTTAGGGTCCTGTCTACAGAGCCTCTTTCCTCAATTGTACTCTTGGTAACCCAGGAGCTAACTTGTCCTGAATGTGTAATCCTTGTTAAAAAGAGAAAGGGGAAAGGATATTGTAATTTTCTGGGATACAGACAACTGAAATCTGGTAAACTCTTGTTAAAGGAGTCCTTTCACTGAGAAAGGCAGAGAGAGGAAAGAAGTGAGAACAATAAAAATAAAGGAAGGAATGGGTGTGAGAAGCCATTGGGACCAGGGGCTCACAGAAATCACTGAGCACAGCTAGAACTCGAGTCCTCCGTGTGTGACCCATCCCAGTCTTTGGCCTGATGCTGACTCCCGGTGACAGCAGAGAGAAACTGTTCCCCAGTGTTGTGAAGAGCAGCAGCTTTCAGAAGCCTGTCTGCCACCCCCATCTTTGCTCCTTAGGAACCTCTGTCCCTTTTGTAGGAGACTGGAAGCTCCTCCTTCCCTTCTCTGCCTTTCATGTGAAGGGGTCAAATAATGCTGTTGAGAAAAATGTGTGCAAAGTCCTTCACCATGGACCAATAAAAAACAGTTTTTGTCCTGGCTGGTATGGCTGAGTGTCTTAGCTGCATCAAAAGGTTGCTGGTTTGATTCCCAGTCAGGGTACATACCTGGGTTGTGGGCTCAATCTCTAGTAGGCAGCCCATCGATGTTACACTTTCCTATCAATATTTCTCTTTCCTCCCTCCCACTTCCTGGTCTCCCTAAAAGTCAGTAAACTATTCCTTTAAAAAAAAAAAGAAGAAGTTTTTTCCTTCTTTTACTCAGTAAATATCCATTAACTAACTGGATGAATGAAAGTGACACACTCTATATTGTCAAATGTATGGCCAGACTTGGAGGGGTCAGTTTTCAACTTGGTTCAACTACAAAGATTTGTGGGTGTTTATTAGGCTAAAGCTACAGAAATTTGAGGAGTTTGCTCTGTGATGAGCTCTGTGCTAGGTGCAGTTCTGGAATACACAGACATATGGCAAAGCATTTGTCCCTGAGGGATAGTGTGCCTTCTAGCTGAGCAGCAAGGCGTTCAGCCCAAACAATTAAGGGACAATATACAAAAAAGTCCAGTATGGAACTCAAACATGTTATCAGGCTAGTGAATGGCCCCATAGTTCAGTCCCGGTATGCCTTATGGAGAAGGCTTCCTTCAGCTAAAATATTCCTTAATGTTACTCTCTGAGTAAGCAGTGGTTTATTGAGTTCCTATAGAGTGTCAGGTGCTGGCCTGACACTGGGGACACTGTTGTGAGCAAGACAAACTCTTGCTACCCTGGGGCTCACCATACAGGTTCTCACTTCATTTTCATCCATATGCTTTCATATTAGAATGTTTGTTTGTTTGTTTGTTTATTTATTTATTTATTTACATGCCATCTGCATTTAAAAAAAAAAGATTCAAAGGCAGTTTATAATTAATGGTACTCTACTATAAAACTAAAACACCAGGTTAATGGTTGAGATCCAGGATGTAAAAGGAGGCTAGGGGAACAGAATAATTACACCAGAAAACCTAGAGTCAGGCAAATTCTATAACATTTAAGTCTAAAAAATGAGCTCTGAGCTTCCTATGGGTGTGTCAAAAATGTGTCTGATTAAGAAAGGAAACATTTCCTATGCAAATTCTTTCTTTTGGGATCTAATGTGCAGGCTCACTTCTTTCTATACACACTCAGCCTGGCTCAAGTGCATTTACTTTTGCAAAAGCACAGATTGCATGTCTCCTTTTCATGTGTTCCCTCATCAGGAATGCTCTACCTGCTTAACCTGGGTGCAGACCATTGGCTGTGCTTCAAAATCCAGCACAGAATTACCTCCACTCCATGTCCTGTAGTTAGGACCACAAGCCTTTCTTGTGTCCATGCCCCTTTTTCCTGGCTGTGTCACAGGCCTCTCAGGGCATTGTACTAGATCCTTGTTTCTCTACCATCTGATGAGCTTCTCCAAGGCAGGAGCCCTGTTCCTGATCTCCGTGTTCCCAGGGCCTATCAGAGTGCCTTTACAGAATATTCAATAAAAATCTGCTATTAACGCCAAAACCGGTTTGGCTCAGTGGATAGAGGGTCAGACTGTGGACTGAAAGGTCCCGGGTTCAATTCCGGTCAGGGGCATGTGCCTTGGCTGCGGGCACATCCCCAGTGGGGGGTGTGCAGGAGACAGCTGATTGATGTTTCTCTCTCATCGATGTTTCTGACTTTCTGTCCCTCTCCCTTCTGCTCTGTAAAAAAGTCAATAAATATATTTAAAAAAAAAGAATGAGAAAAGATGACTTAAAAAAAATCTGCTATTAACAATTGCAATTAATTATATGCTAAGCACCATGCTAATTGTCTTACATGTGTTATCTCATTTAATTCTTGCAATTATCCTGCAGTCTAGGTGCCATTATTATGCCCATTTACAGATGAAGAAATGGAGATTAAGTGACTTGCAGGAACATTGTCAAACTCAGCCCACCTGACTTCAAAGACATTGGAAAATGTGAGGCATTTTTCATTCATGACCTTTTCTTGGAAGTATTTTTGTCTTTAACTAGATTGTGAGCCTTTGAAGGAAAGGGGGAAAATCTTTCTAGGCCCTACACTGGCTAGCACAGTGTTTTCTACTTGGTAAGAATTTATGAAATATTTTTGGCAATGATAGTTCTTAACAAAGATATGTGAAGAATTATCCTGCTGGCTTATAGTGCAGTAAGATGGAACTTTACAATGCCTTGGTTACCCAGTTGATTTAATCACTTTGTGATTATCAGGGACCTTAGGGCATATAGCTGGAAGGGACTGTAGATCATGGATTCCACTCCCATACTGTACAAAAAGGCAATTGCAGAGTGATAAGATGGCTTACTTAAGGGCATAAACCTCACTAGTTGAGCCAAAAATGAGGGGAGCTCAGCCAGTGTGGCTCAATGGTTGAGCATTGGTCCATGAACCACGGCACACACCTGGGTTGCAGGCTCAATCATCAGTAGAGGGCATGCGGGAGGCAGGCAGTCAATGTTTCCCTGTTATCAATGTTTCTATCTCTCTATCTCTTTTACTTCCTTTCTCTAAATCAATTAGTAATATGCAAATTGACCATACCTCTGCTACACTGAGAAGCCACACCCATTAGCCATGCCCACCAGCCAATCAGGAGTGAACATGCAAATAAACCCCAAACAAGATGGCTGTGGTCACAGAGAGCAGGAGGGAGGCTTGGGTTTCCCTTGCAATGGAGGAAGCTAAGCTTTCTGCATGCCCTTGCCAGCTCAAGCCTCTGCTTAAGGCTACAAAGTTTCAATTATAGAATTCCTTCAGAAATGGCAGCATCCATAGAGCGAGCAGAAGGCTTGGCTCCGCTCCACGCTACAAAATTTCAATTGTAGAAGATACATAAATCCCAGATACCAGGACCTCTGCTTGGGTTGCTGGGGAGGGGGGAGGGGCCCTTCACCCAGGCCGCACCATGGCCTAAGGGAACAACCCCTGCTCTGATCCGGGACACCCTTCAGGGCAAACCAGCTGGCCCCCACCCATGCACCAGGCCTCTATCCTATCTAATAAAAGAGTAATTTGCAGATTGACCATCACTCCAACACACAAGAGGGCTGCCCCCATGTGGTCAAAGATCCTGCCCCCATGTGGACACAAGATGGGCACCATAAGATGGCCATCAGGGGAGGGCAGTTGGGAGGTACCAGACGTGCAAGGGGGGGCAGTTGTGGGTGATGAAGCCTATAGGAGAGGGCAGTTAGGGGTGACCAGGCTGGCAGAGTAGGGGAGTTGGGGGTAACCGCGACTGCAGGGAAGGGCAGTTGGGGGGGGGACTGAGGCCTGCAGGGGAGAGCAATTGGGGTTGCTCCTGCAGGGGAGGGCAAACAGGCTGGCAGGGGAGCAGTTAGGCATCAATCAGGCTGGCAGGGGAGTGGTTAGGGGGTGATCAGGCTGGCAGGCAGAAGCGGTTATGGGCAATCAGGAAGGCAGGCAGGTGAGCAGTTGGGAGCCAGCAGTACTCAATTGTGAGGGATGTTCGACTACTGGGATCGGGTCTAAATGGGCAGTCTGACATACTTTGAGGGGTCCCAGATTGGAGAGAGTGCAGGCTGTGCTGAGGGACACCCCCTCTCCCCCCGTGTGCATGATTTTCGTGCACCGGGCCTCTAGTATATTTTTAAAAAACCGAGAGCAAACCTGGCCGGGTGCTCAGTGGTTAGAGCCCCCTCTGAATACCAAAGGGTCTTGGGTTAGATGCCTAGTTAAGGTGTCAAGGGCACATCCTTCTAGTCTTCTTTACTGACTCCCCACTATGAGCACAGCCTGATTTTCCTCCCAGGGGACATTTGTCAGTATCTAGAGACATTTATTTTGATTGGTATAACTGGGGGGAGGGCTGCTGCCCTAGTGTGTAGATGCCAGCGATGTTGCTGAAAATATGGGCCTTTATAACAAAGAAATACATGGTCCAAAATGTCAGTGCTGAGGATGAGAAACACTGCTCTACAAAAACTGTCTACTAACTACCTTCCTGAGAAGTTTTACCTGGCTCCTCCTCCTTCTGCATCCAATGAGCCTACAGGTGCCTCCTCAGAATCACTGTTTGGTCCCCTTTGCTCCTGCCACTTCCGCTATATATTGTCCATTTGGTGTTTCCATTTTGTATCCCACATAATACAAAAAGGTGTGTGCGGGGGACTTTTATTGAACATTGAGCCAGCCCTAGCAAAATGCTTGATATTTTATGTGTGTAACTTTATCACTTAACTCCATCTGAAAAAAAAAGAATAGTTATATGTGGGGGGTAAATATTATTTCCATATTATCAATGAGAAAACTGAGGCTCCAGAGGTTATGTAATTTGTCAAAGGCCACATAACCACTGATTTTTCAAACTCAGCCCTCAGTCAGTACTCCCGCTACTTTCCACAAAATAGCATTGTAGACAAATTGGAAACAGTCGGCAAATAGAAGGTAGGTGTGTTTTCCTCAAAGAAATCCATGCCTTGCCTTATTCATAAGGCAGTAAAGATAGACTAAAGTTCAGACATTTGGTGTATATACTTGGCTCAGGAGCCAATGGGGTGAAGCTAATATCTGTGGGATTGCCACTGAACACCTCTAAGTCAGAATCAGAGTCTCAGTTGGCCTCCGATAGCCTGTCTTCTGCCGTGGTGTCATGTCACACCGTGTGTTGTGGCATGCCCTGCCTTGCATGGGGTAGGGGCCAGTGTGGAGAGCCACTTATCCTCAAAGGGGGCCATCCCTTCACCTGTCAGGCAACGCATGTTCATGTTCGTGGGGAACCTGGTGCTAAACCATTCATAGAGGACCAGCTTCTTGGTTGGGTTTTCATAGTAGCAGAGCAGCTTCCTCACTGTGATCTGTTGAAAAGTCAGCCCTCGACACAGGTTTGTAAAAATGAAAAACAAACAGTAAAGATAAAGATCTGAGGAACTATCAGGAGGTAAAGATAGGCTGGCTGAGCCAATAGTAATCCAAATTTAAACTCTAAATTGTCAGAGAAACCTCTGGGGGCTCTCTCCCTGCACACAAGTCTCCCTGGGAGGAGGTATGCCAGGTCGCCTGTTCCCATCCAACCCTCACCACCACCACCACTCTGACCCTCAGGAATGCCTTCCATTGGCACTGGGCGCTTATTAAATAGCACTAACTCAGAGCTTCTGACTATCAAACCCAGAGTCTGTTGTGATAATCTTTATTTTGTTGATATGAGCGCACACACAAGTTACTAGAAAGGTAAAGGTGGCCTTTATTCAGGGTTGAAACTGCTTGTTGCCACCCTCTTCCCAAAGCTCTGCCTCCTTTAATTTGAAATGGAAAGAGGCCCATCCTCTTTCTGCTCAGATTAACCCCTTCTTTCCAGCTTTCCTGTGCAGGGGCTCTGGGCCAAGTGGCCAGACACTGGCTCCAGGGCTGTGGATGCCATAGACTCATTTCACTTGGGGACCCCAGAGCTCCAGGAATTAATTTCCGAAAGCACATTGTTTTGTTTGAAGTGTCTTCAGGAGGAGGGAGAGCCCAGGGCTCTGTACACATGTTCCTCATTTGCCTTTGGTGGGAGGAGGAGGCAGAGGGGGGCCCTGATGGGGAGTGCTGCTGAAACATGCACAGGAGGGGAGAGAGCTGGCTGCAGCAGCTGCCGCTGGGAGGAGTGGAGGGAGAGAGTACAAGGAAGAAGGGCGGGGGGGGGGGGGGGGGGGGGCCTTGGGGACAGGAGCAGTGTCATGGGGAAGGAGGGAGCAGGTGGCGACTTGTTTATCGGTTCAGCTGTTTTCTGTCCAGGTGCCTGAGAGAGACAGAAGCAGCTGGGAGGAGAAAAAGCAACTTGGCCAGGGGCCCTCTTGGTCTTTCTGCCTTAGCCATAGGTTCTGAAACCAAAGCAAAACCACCAGAGATTATGGGGATATGGTCTTCCTCCACCCATCCTGAAGGGTTTCTTTGGGTCTCCTGTGCTAGTTTCTGTTATGCAAATGCCTTTGCAATGCCCTCCTGGCCTTAGGGAAGTGGTTACTATTGGGTAGATAGCCTCCTGGGTTAGTATTGGCTCCGACTCACGTACTGCTGGGCTCCAGTCTGGTGTACTCACATATGTAAGTTGGTACAGTCCTTGGGGACCAAACCAGCTGGCCCTTAGCCTTGGTATCAGCCCAAACCAAACCAATGAAAATTGTCCCTCGTGGAAATGGGATGGCTGCCCCATCCTTCTCCCTTCTTCCTAGTGCTTCCCTTCACTTTCAGGGCAGCCCCATTTGGGTTTCCTTTCTCAATTGCTCAAGACCTGCACAGTGTTACTCCACGGTCCCCTTTATGCCCTCCACGCCCCAGTGCCTGTCTCATTTGCATGCTGAATGGTTTGGGAACAAGGCTGGGGCAGCAGTTTAATTGTCTGAAGTCTTTTGACCAGGTTAATAAACACACCTCCTCTCCCAGCACATGAAAATCCGGAAAACAGTGTGCATTAGTTCCAGTGCAATTTCAAAAGTTTGCTTATTTCCACCTCCCTCCTCTCACTCCCGTTTGTTTGTTTGTTTGTTTGTTTGTTTAAATGAAAACATTTGCTGGACTTCCATAGACAATTTCCTCTCTCTCCTCCCCCAGAGAACTTTTTCTGACTCCCCCTTGGTGCACAAAGGGTCTGCTTCTCTCGTACTGGGCCTGGCAGTTGGGGACACTGTAAGAAACAGATGCCTTTTGTCTTATCCTCAATGTAGTCAGTGGCTGACATCTCATTTAAGCAGCCAAAACAATTCAGGAAGAGTCCAAGTCTCATTCCTCTCAGACTATATGGTGCCCACAAGTGGGAGAGATGGGGAAGGCTATGGAGGATTGATTTGGAGATTAGAGGAAGGAGAAATAATGAGACTGTTGAACTGTGAGTCAGAGCCTGGAGACTGTCTTGGGGCGGGGGGCGCGAGAAGAGCTGGCTGGAGTGGAGTGGGAATAGCTGAAAATAAGGGGTCAGAAGCTTACCTCCTAGTTAGTACCTGCTTTGCTACTAACATGTTAGGTGTTTCTGGCCAGACACTTCCCCTCTCTGGGCCTTCCTGTGTAAAGTGATAGATTGGAGGCTCTGATCTCAGGGGTCTTTTCTGATTTACAGATTTTTTTCCTTTTAGAATGTTCGTTTATTTTTGTATAGTTCATTTCCTTCTCCATAGATCAGGTAGCCCCATAAAATTCCCTTTAATGGTGGTTGATAACACAGCCAGCTGGAATGACTGTTTTCCTGAACCCAGATTTCCCAACTGTAGCTCCAGTTAAATCTTTCATCATAAGGAAGCTATAGAAATTCCCCCTTTTCAGGTCAAAGTGTTACAGAACACATAGAGAGATGGAGTTACATTTATTACTCGTGGATCCAGAGGAAAATGTCTCTCAAATTCTGGGCCCTGTTTTTATCTTCTCTGTCTCCTAAATATGGGGTGTTTCTGGCCCCCTTTGCAAGTTCTTAAAGAGCCCCTATGTGCTGGGGCCTTGAGACCTCAACCAAAGGCCTGGCCTGGTGCCAGCACTGATAACTTCATCCGGGGAAGGTTTAATGGCCTCTCTGAAGTGGCATCAGCAGTTTTTATATAAGATGGATGCTTCAAAAGGTTCTAAATGGCAGAAGAGCCAGGATACCATCTTTAGCGTTTCCTGCACAGATTTCTGTGGTCAATGGCTCCTCCACTAGACATCTTGCACCATGCTCACCTCCCTCCCAAAGAAGCTCCTTGAGCTCCAATTGATGTAAATAAAGTCAATATTCTTTGCCTTCAATTTTGGTTGTTGAGCACTTATTCTGTGACTGACATTGCTGAACCAAAAGGAATATAGAAAACATATATGACCTGATACTGATCCTAATAGACCTGTTGGTAGGCCAAAACTTATACAGAGGACAATTCTGTTGTGCATTTTCCATTTCTCCTTACAAACTTAAAGAATATAGGAAAATAAATCATTAAGCTGACTAATAAACGTATTTCAAAGATAACAGTGAAATTTCTTCCTTATGTTTAAGAAAGCTGACCATTTTATTCTGGTAGGTTGCACTTAGAAGTGCCCTGCAAACTGCAGTTGCAATCATAACAATAATACCTGCAATTTTTTTTCTATTTCAGAAAACATTTGTAAGTTGTTTTATTTATAATGCCAACTTTTAAAAAGTCACTAGACTCAAGTTAACTAGACAATAAACTAGGCAGAAATCGCTTTGCAAAAAGAGGGAAAGCCCAAAATGCTTTCCCTGCAATTTTTTTTTGCAATTGTTAATCCTCACCTGAGGATATTTTTTTTCTATTGATTTTTAGAGAGAGTGGAAGGAGGGAGAAAGGGGGAGAGGGGTGGGAGTGAGAGAGAAAAGCATTGATGTGAAAAAGACACATTGAGTGGTTGCCTCTACATCTGCTGACTGGGGTCAGTGATGGAACCTGAAACCCACGTACAGTACATGCCATTTGTTGTGGGCACCTCTCACCAACACTAGAGAGGTGTTACAGGACAGGATAACTCCCAGAATCAGTGGAGAAGGCTATCTGCAGCCTCGATCCTTGTCTTCTCAGGTAAATGAGTTTATATGAGAGACCTTGACTCTGCTGTGAAAAGCCAATCTATTAAAACAATTTAAGCAGGTACCTATATTGAAAAAGCAAAGCAGGCAAATCTATACATCTGGCTTATGAAGCACAGATGGGCTCTGAGCTAATTTGAAGAGCAAGTTGGGTGGGGGTCTGAGGTATTAATATACCCTTCTGTCTATAGGTCTCAAAATTCCTCTGCTGAATATTTTGGTGCAGATTAATTCTGAAGGCCCCTTTTTTCACTTTGTTGTGGCCTTCCCAGAATTCATGAGCCAGCACCTGGCAACTTCATCTTGCCAAGCCTTGAGACTGCTGGCTTCTCTGCTTAAGGAGCAAAACTGTCTTTTTTTTCCCTTCCTTTTCCCTTTCCCCTTCCCTTTCTGCATTCTCTAATTAGGGAGGGTTTTTTGTTGTTGTTGGTTTTGGGGTTGTTTTTTTTTTGTTTGTTTGTTTTTGCCATTTGCTCTGTGTCCTTGGCTGGGGGGAGATCATTATAGCTTGTTAATTATAGGCTGGCTGCAAATTGCCCACACTGTTTGGCCTTGATTCAACTTTCCTGTCTCAGTTTCCCTATTCCTCCTGTCCTAGAATTCTGTAACACCTTGACTGGGAATTGAACCACAACCCTTCAGTGGGCTGCTGCTCTAATCACTAAGCACACCTTAGTGGTTACCTGCAATTTTTTATTGATTGCCTTGCATTTTGGCAGTAGGTTTGCATATATATTATCTTATAGGAGTCTTTTATGGGAGATGTACTATTATAATTTCCATTGTAGCCCTGTGGGTATGGCTCAATGCTTGAGTGTTGACTTAGGAAACAAGAAGTCAGCAGTTCAATTGGTTCAATTCCCGATCAGGGCACATGGCCAGGTTGCAGGCTCCATCTACAGTAGGGGATCTCTCTCATCAGCACCTTCCTCTTTCTCTAAAAATCAATAAAAACATTAAAAAAAATTTTAAATTTCCATTTTAAATGAGGAAAGTTATGCTCAAAGAACAATCAATTTTTGGTAGAGCCAATAATCTAACCTTTGCTGAACTCCAAAGCCAAGGCTGGCCTTCTGGAGACATTTCCAGCAGAGGCAAATCTTTATTGAAGGTGGTATTTGCCTCCGCATCTGATATGGAAATGCCCAAAGACTCAGAACCCTGTGGTCCATACTTAAGCATTTGCACCACCTTATGAGGAAATGTAGCCCTGATTAATCTGGTTGCTGTATTTCTTAGAATCTGGCTTTTGAGGCTTTTGTGCTCCTTGATTCTCTGTGCTGCTAATGATCCTTCTTACTCTGTGCATCACAAGGATGTCAATGTAGGGCTGTCTGGTCAGCACAGGCAGCTAGGCTTCTGTGGTTGAGTTTGTTGTTTGCTCATTTCAAGTGAATTAAAAAATTATTTAGTATCTATTGTGTGTAAGACCTTATTGTAGTGTTGGGGGTTTTGATGAAAAGATAGACAAGCTGGGCATGGTTCTTCTCAAGGAGCTTACAGACTCCAAAAATATTCTTCAGGCCTGTATTTTTGGCTCACTTTTTTGTCAAGTTCATAAAGTTGTTTGCTGGTATTTTATGGAAATTGTGCCAAGTCTGTTCATTGATTTGGGGACTATTAACTTCATTTTGAATGACTTTCTACCCTGGTAAATGGTTCCCTGTCTCTCCCAGGGCTGTCCTTATGGGAGAGATGTTTATCTTCATCTCTAAGATGCAAATGTGAAATCCTGCATTGTTGTCCACCTCCAGTGCTTGTTGGTCTGGTTTTAGGGGGCTCAGTAGTCTCTAAGCTCACTCAAGTCTCAGAGTCCAGGATGAATCAGCACGGGGGCCCAACATCTGGACAGAATCCTGAGAGAGGGGACCAGGTAGGCAACACTCGAAGGCCAACCTTCAAGTCTCTATCCTATAGTCATCTTCATTTAGTTTGTAAAATTTTATTATAATTTTTTTCATTTTTGTTATATTTGAAATATACACAGTAAAGTAGAAAGAATAGCCCTAGCTGGTTTGACTCAGTGGATAAAGCATCAGCCTGTGGACTGAAGGCTCCCAGGTTTGATTCCAGTCAAGAGCACATGCCTGGGTTGTGGGATCCATCCCGAGTAAGAGGTGTACAGGAGATGGCTGATCAATGATTCTCTCATCATTGATGTTTCTTTCTCTCTCTTCCCACTTTCTGTCTGAAATAAATAAAAATGTATTTTTTAAAAAAAATAAGAAAAGAATAATACAAAGAATATTTATATGTCCACCACCTAGTTTCAACAATAGTTATCATTTTCTGCATTTGCCTATCTATCAATCTATTGCCTATTATATATATGAATCATTTTAATGTAAATCACAAACATAATGACTTTATCCTTCAAATACATCTCCAGAAAGTAAGAATACCATTGTCACATTTAACAAAATAATTATCTAATTTAATCTGATAACAAGGCCATGTTGAAAATTACCATTTGCCCCCATATATCTTTTGAAGCTGATTTCTTGAAACCAGAAACCAATCAAGCTCATACATTGCATTTTGTTTTTATTTCTCTCAAATCTATTTTAATCCAGTACAATTGCTTCTCCTTTTGTAGTATCTTTGACTTGTAAGCCCTAAGGAAGAAGATACCTACCTACTAAGAAGAGCTTTTGGTGGCTAACTAGGCTCAAAATTAAAAAAAAACAAAATAAAACAAAACCAAAAACAAAAATAGAGCCTAGCAGCCATTTATATACAGGGGCCTCTCATGCAAACCACACTTCAGGGAGAAACCTGCACTGAGCTGCCTGCTTGTACTGTGTGTCTGCCATCTGAGTCACCCCTTATAAAGAAATTCCTGGAACCTTATTTGCACTAATAAAATTGGAGTGTACAGCTATATCCCATAAGCTTATTAACCAACCAACCAGAATGGCTCAAGTCTGAACAATTAGGACTGTGCCTTTTAGTCTAAACAAACTGAAAATTTGGAGTCATCCTTTGCATGAAGATGGACCAATTGTGAACCAGATGTGGGGACTTCTATCTATATAAGATAGCTCCCCTCTTTCTTTGAGCATGCACTTTTCCTTTCCATTGAAGATGAGGATTGTGTTTTCCTGGCTGAACTGAAATACTCAAGATGTCTTGCTGCCGCAGAGTGGAGCTGACCAACATAGGCCAGAGGACAGAGCAGAGCTGCCTGGCCTTCTCACAGCCATGATGATCTCACAGTCAAGCTATATCACAATTGAATTGTTTTGTACTAAAGTTTCCTCCTTCACCGCATCCCAAATTAGGGATCCCTATTAGTGTTGTACTGGCACCAACAACCATCCGTTGACAGACCATCTCTTGAAAATATAGGTCAGTTCTCAATGTGTAATGTTCCATATTGTGAATTTGTCCAATTATTTCCCTATCATGTTATTCAACTTGTCCCTTTATCTGTATATTTTCTGTAAACTGAAAGTTAGATCTTAAAGATATGCTTTGATCCTGATGAAAACTTCTTGGCAAGAACACATGGCTCTATGGAGGCTGTCATCAGGAGTCTCTTTCCAGGGTAGAGGACAGGCAGAAAGGAGGCAGAAAGTGGGTTGGGAATGCCTGGGCCTTCCCTAGTCAGGGTGACTATAACAATCTCAGAATATATGCTATTGCAGAATGGATTTTCCTCACCAACTGGGGCTTAAGAGATGGGCTTAGAATTAATATTCTGGTTTAAGAGCACTAATGCAGGAAGCAGTTGTCCCAAAAACCTCAGCTGCAGTTCTAGGTTGCTCATAGCTTGGTGACAATTCTGACTTCTTGTCCTGGATTTTAAAAAGGAAAAAAAAGCAAGACACAGAAGTACACAGTATGCTACCTTCAATGTAAGTAGGGAAAAGAATAATCTTCGTATTCATACTATGTTTACAAAAACCAAATCTGGAAGAATACACAAGAAACTAAAAGTAGTGTTTAGCTGGTAAGGATAGGTGAGGAATCAGGAGGAAAGAATAGGAAGTAAGACTTTTTCTGTAAATATTTTTATGTTACTCTGTGTTTTTTTTTTTCAACTATATTATTTATTTGTGGTAGGCAGAAGGCTCCCTGAAGATGTCCACAACCTAATCCTTGCTCTGTATCTGGAACATGATGGTTCTCATCTGTGAACATGCATCAGAATTACTTGGGGGTTGTTAAAGCACAGATATCTGGGCACCTCCCTCAGAGTTTTTAGTTAGTAGGTCTGGGAAGAGTCTGAGATTTTGCATTTTTAACTAGTTTAAAGCTGATGCTGATGATTCTGGTCCAGGGCTCATACTTTGAGAACCCCTGGGCAAAATAATAGACTGTGATATCTCTTTGAGTGTGTGTAACTAAGTATTTGATTTTCTTCCCATGCTTTCATGAACACTCTCTTGAGAATGAATTAGGGTCATGGACAGGAATCGACACAATAGAAACAACAGTAGGTGTTTGGCCTTAGTTTGTTAGAAGATATAGATCAAGCGTATCAAACTCAAAGACTAACACAGGCCAACTAAACAAGGTTTAAGTTTATGTGGGCCACAAAAAAACAAAACAAAAAACCCCCAAAAGCTTCAATTTTCATAGAATCATAGGTTTATTTCGATAGAGACATGCTAAATACAAAGGGCTGAAATAAATGAGTAATTGTTAACATAAAATCAAACATTTTAATAAAAATTAATATTTTTCTTGAACATTAACTTACCAGACCTGAATAACTGCACAAATTAATAAGAATAACGCAAATAAACCTATTTTTCTTGTTCTCCACATGTGAAATATTTCCTGTTGCACACACCAAACAAGTCAGTCCAAGACTAATGGTGTGACAATTGGCTGCTAAAATATTTGCTGCTTGTATTAGTGGAGAGAAATGGTGTTCCTGAGTATAGGTGTGTAAAGAAAATGAATGCAACATGATTATAATAATCAGTCATTAGCGAGTGTTTTGTTATTGATAATTATGTATGACAGAATATTGTAAAAATTAAGTTACAAAATTTTTATTAAAACAAAACAAAACAAAACATTTCTTACATACCGTTATAATGGCTGAGCTGCAAAAATATTCATTGTGAGCAGCATGCAGCCCTTGGGCTGCGAGTTTGACATACTTGATGTAGATGATACTGAGCCTGATTTTTTGCAGGCCTGTTGACTCAAGGTCTAAATTTCATTCAAGGGACAAAAAATACAAATAAGCAAGAGATTTTCGGAGCACCAATGGAAAAAAAAAAGGATTTTTAAAAATATTGAATACATTGCTGATGTAACAAATTACCACAAACATAGCAACCTGAAAGCACATATTTATTTTATCACAATTTCTGTAGGTTAGAAGACCTGGTGGGCTAGCTGAATCCTCTGCTTCACATCTCTCAGGGCCAAAATCAAGGTGCCTGACGGGAGGCTCTGGAGAACAGTCTGCTTCTACACTCATGTTGTGGCCATCCTTGTTTCCTTGCTTGCTGTCAGTTATGGGATAATCTGTGGTTTGAGGAGGTGCCTATATTCTTCCCAGGCTTTCCCTGTGGTCCCTCCAGTAACAGCAACCCGAATCCCTCTAGCACTTCCAATGTCTGCCTTCTGTTGAATCTCTGACTCCAGCCAGAGAAAGTGCTCTGCTGGTCAGGGCCCATGTGATTAGATTGGGCCCACCCAGGGTGATATATTTTAATTTTATTTTATTATTTTTATTTTTTCAAGGTAATCTCTTTAAAAAAATCCTTACCCAAGGATATTTTTACATTAATTTTTTTAGAGACAATGGGAAGGAAGGTGAGAGGCAGAGAGGCAAACATTGCTGTGAGATACATTAATTGGTTGCTTCCCACCTGGGCCCTGGGGCTGGGGATTGAGCCTGCACTCTAAGTACTTGCCCTTGACCAGAATCAAACCTGTGATCCTTCAGTTGGTGGCCAACAATGACGCTCTGTCTACTGAGCCAATCCAGCTAGGGCTCTCCTCATTTTTATTTCTTTCCCCTTACTTTTAAAGTCTGTGACTTTAATGATATCTATAGATTTCCCTTTGTTAAATAGTACAGCATAGTTGCATGGTCCAAGAATTAGGTTGTGGACATCTTTAGGGAGCCTTCTGCCTACCACAAATAAATAATATAGTTGAAAAAAAAAAACACACCACACAGAGTAACATAAAAATATTCACAGAAAAAAAAAGTCTTACTTCCTATTCTTTCCACCTGATTCCTCACTTATCCTTACCAGCTCACCACTACTTTTAGTTTCTTGTGTATTCTTTCAGATTTGGTTTTTGTAAACATAGTATGAATATGAAGATTATTTTTTCCCTACTTACATTGAAGGTAGCATACTATGTACTTTTGTGTCTTGCTTTTTTTCTTTTTAAAAATAAATGCCACTTGGAGATGCTTTTCTTACAGTGCATAGATAAAGTTCTTCATCTATCTCTATAAAGCATAACACTCCATAAATGAGTACTATAATTTACTTACCCTGTCTTCTGTTGATGGACTGCTGATCTTTTTCTAATATTCTGCCACATAATCAATAGCTGTCAGTGACTAACTTTACACAAACATTATTTCTTCCATGTGGCCACTGATTGTTTTTAAATTTTGTTTGTTTTTATTTTAGTTCTAACATCTCTAAGGCTAGTGACAAGTTGGCTAGGTGACATGACAACATCTTACCTTGATGACCCAGAAAATGGAGGCTTTAGCTTGAATTTGTGAATCTGAATCATTCTCATACCTCGCTAGTCTCAATTCCTCCAAAAGCATCCTCAGCTTTTCTGTGGGATCTCTGACCATCCTATATGTACTTCCATTGCTCTACCATACTATATACCTTCTAGAAGTGCCATTAGCCTCAAGTTGATGTGAGTGGTAGCCCCTGTTAGGTTGCCAAGGAGGAACGTATGAGGCCAGAATGGTGAGGGAATATGAGTTTATTCGATCATCCACACACCAGGTAGCTGAACCTGAATGGCTCCAGCAAGAAGTGATAGGAGTCAGTGACTTTTAAAGGACTTTTGGCGGGATTTTTTTTGGGAGGTGGGGGGGAGAGTTCTTTATGCATACCCAGAGGGGATATAATGGGATATGGTCACTGCAAGTGAAATGTGGTCTCAGTAAAGGAAATATCCATAGTGAAATGACCTGAAAAGTCAGTTCTCAGGGTAGGGGGTATCAGTTCAATTGCTAGATCAAACCTAACATTCTAGTCTTTCTGTTCTATGGAATAGGTCAGGTGGGACGTTGAGATCACAGAGGGGTGGATTTTGATAGCAGTGGGCTGGATGAGAGGTGCAGCAGCATGATTTTCCCAGGAGATTGGTTGGTGAAGTCTCAAAAACAGTCCTTGGGTGACTTAGGAGGTAAAAGCTCGTCCCGAGGCTGCCACAGCATCACTTGTCTAGTTTTGCTGCTTTTCTGGGCCTGGAGCTGAAATACAACTGAGACCTAGATATTATTTTTAGCGGGGGTGGAGTGGGGTGGAGATGGGGAGTGGGGGAAGAGTAGGGGTCTTAGTTGCCTGATCAGTGATATGAAAGGGGATAATAGGTTACCCTGGGGGTGAGGTTCTTGTTTTCCCAGTTTTGCCCCTTGCTGGGCATCCATAGGTTTCTTGTATGTCCCGAGATAGAGTTTCAAAATAGGTAGACAGTGGTTAAGCTTCCTATGGCAGATCCAATCCCTGCTGTGATGCGCAGGGTTATTGAGAGAGAGATTATTTGGAACCCTCTTTTGGGTCAGATATGATGGGTTACTGGGAAAGGTAAAGACTGACTATTGGGGGCTATGTGTATATTGGGTGTATAGGTTCCTGTCCAACTGATGGGGAGACAGATGTATGTTTTCCCCACAGAGGAAGAAAAATCCCTGATCATGGAGACAAGCTGAAAGGTATAAGGAAAAGAGGTGGATTAAAGGATATGATATTCCCTTTCCTGGTTCCACACTCCAAGCTGAGAAGGTAGTCACCGTGGCACTACCAATAGGGGTCAACAGATGAGTGGTTAAGATTTTATTGCAGTGAAAGTGGGAAGGAACACTAGAATGGGCTACTATCCAAGGGAAAAGAGAAAAGGAAGGAAAGGAATGGTTGAGGCCAGGGACCTGGATGGTTGGGTAAGAAGTGAGACACTGCACTCAGAACAGTCAAATTCAGTACTTTAAATTTTCTGAGGTTATAATATGCCACTCGCTGGCTTAACTTCTTATTTTTACTAAACCTTAAACCTTGCTGATTTTACTTTTCAACCTTAAACTGTTACATTAGAGACTTTTACTTTTTTTTTTCAAACAGAGAAACCAACTTGGTTGCCTTCCAGAAAAACAGGTAGGAGAGAGACATGCTGGCCAACAACACAATACATACATCTCAAGTAAAAGTAACTTTCTTTTACTTATGGTGTCTCATTAATAGTGAGATTTAATGCTTGCATAATAACTTGTAGTTTATTCTGTAAATAGTGGTGGAAGAGATTCTTAAATTCCTTCTTTTAAGCTTAAATTTACTTCTAAGCAGCATTCTTTTTGACTAGTGCTCATTTGCATATACATTCACATTTTATTTTTTATTTTTTTAATATATTTTATTGATTTTTTACAGAGAGGAAGGGAGAGGGATAGAAAGTCAGAAACATCGATGAGAGAGACATCGATCAGCTGCCTCTTGCACGCCCCCCACTGGGGTGTGCCCGCAGCCAAGGTACATGCCCTTGCCGGAATCGAACCCGGGACCCTTCAGTCCCCAGTCCGACGCTCTGTCCACTGAGCCAAACCGGTCTCGGCTACATTCACATTTTACTTCAAACTTTACTAGAATCAGTTGCTCATAAAATATTGGCTTCTTATATGAATGAGTTAATAAGAGACCTTGATTGTATTGTGAAAAACTAACTTACCAAGTAATTAAAGCATGCTCCTTTATTGAAAAGCAAAGTAAGCAAACCTATATATTTGACGCATGAAGTACACATGGCACCCCCTACCCCAGCCAGTCTAAAGAGCAGGCTGAGAGGGGTTCTGAGGCATTATGCATGCTCCTGTCTTAAAATTTTGCTACTGAATATTCTGGTGTAGCTTAAGAAGTATCCAGCAACCTTGTCCTGCCAGGCTTGGAAACTGAAACCTCACTTAACTAGCTCAGAGTAAAAAGACCCTTTTACAATCTTGTAAATAGTTAACTTTAGAACGTCTTTCTTTCAACATTTCTTTTTTCCTTTTTATCACATATACAACCTTCACAAATTTCACACTTTCAAATTAGCCTTCAAACCTTCTTTCTGAGTCTTTCAAAAATGCATAACCATGCCTTAGACTTTCCATTAAGTATTTGTACTCTAATATTCTTTCTTTCTGTCATATGTTCAGAACCTGTACAGACCTTTTCTTTCTTTTTTAAAAAATATATTTTATTGATTTTTTACAGAGTGGAAGGGAGAGGGATAGAAAGTCAGAAACATCGATGAGAGAGAGACATCGATCAGCTGCCTCTTGCACGCCCCCTACTGGGGATGTGCCCGCAGCCAAGGTACATGCCCTTGCCGGAATCGAACCCGGGACCCTTCAGTCCGCAGTCCAACGCTCTATCCACCGAGCCAAACCGGTCTCGGCTCTTTCTTTCTTTTTTTCTTTTTTTTTTTTTTAAAGGTATTAGAATTCTTCACTCTTAGAAACATTATTTTTTTCAATGCTAACCAAAAAGTAAATAGCCAACATTTCTTAGATTGTCATTTATTAACACTTTAAAAACACTCTTACTTTCAAGAAAATATACATTCAACAAAGTACAAGAGATCTTCTGTAATAAAAACTAAGAGCAGGTGTCTAGCAATCAATGTTTCAATATTGTCTGCTATTTTATTTAAATCTTTATTGTTCAGATTATTATAATTATTCCTCTTTTTTACCCCATAGCTCCCCTCCAACTGGTTCCCACCTCTCTCTATGCTCTTACCCCCTGTCCTCATCCAGAGGTGTATGGTTTTTGTCCAGTGTCTTCCCACACCCCCCACACCTATTCCCCCCCAAGGATTGTCAGTCCACTCCATTCTATGCCCCTGATTCTATTGTATTGACCAGTTTATTCTGTTCATCAGATTTCTTATTCACTTGATTTTTAGATTCACTTGTTGATAGATATGTATTCTTCATAATTTTTATTTTTACCTTTTTCTTCTTCTTCCTCTTCTTAAAGAATACCTTTCAGTATTTCTTATAATACTGATTTGGCAGTGATAAACTCCTTTAGCTTTTTCTTACCTGTAAAGATCTTTATCTAACCTTCAATTCTGAATGATAGCTTTGCTGGATAGAGTACTCTTGGTTGTAGGTTCTTGCTATTCATCACTTTGAATATTTCTTGCCACTCCCTTGTGGCCAGCATAGTTTTTGTTGAGAAATCAACTGATAGTCAGATGGCGCTCCCTTGTAGGTAACTAACTGATTTTTCTCTTGCTGGTTTTAATATTTCTCTTTGTCTTTTGCTCTTGGCATTTTAATTATGTTGTGTCTTGGTGTGGTCCTCTTTATATTCCTTTTGTTTGGGGTTCTGTGCATTTTCTGGACTGTAAGTTTATTTCTTTCACCAGGTGGAGGAAGTTTTCTGTCATTATTTCTTCAAATAGGTGTTTAGGATCTTATTCTCTCTTCTTCTGCTGCCCCCATAATTTGGATGTTGGTATGTTTGAAGTTGTCCCAGAGGCTCCTTACACTATCTTCATATTTTTGGATTCTTTTTGCTTTTCTGCTTGGGTGTTTTTTCTTTCTTTGTATTTCAAATCTTTGACTTGATTCTTGCGATATTCTAGTCTGCTGTTGGATCTCTGTATATTATTCTTTATTTTAGTCAGTGTATGCATAACTTCTAGTTGGTCCTTTTTCATATCCTTGAGGTTCTCACTAAATTTATCAGCCTTTTCTAGGAAATTCTTGAAAAACCTTATAACCGTAGTTTTTAACTTTATGTCCAGTTGTTTGCTTTTCTCCATTTCTTTCATTTGTGATCTGTTTCTTAATCTCCGCATTTTTGGCTGTTTCCCTGAGTTTATAGAGTGGCTTTGTGTGCTAGGTGTCCTAGAGGGCGCAATGGCTCTGCTGTCCATTACCTGAGGTAGATACTTTTGTTGCACTCCTTTGTGGGCTGTGTTCACAGTCTTTTTGTAGTTAATCCTTTATTGTTTCTGGTATCACTGGGAGGAATTGACATCCAGGCCAATTGGCTGTGAGGATCAGCTGTTTCTACGATGGAGAACTTCTGTGCTGGAGACACCCTTATGAGGCAAGATTTGCTTCAGTGGGGCTTTGGTGCTCACTGAGTCTGCCCCCTTATGGATCTCAGGAGTTGTAATCTGGATGGTCCTCCTCTGACCTCTGGGTACACTAGCTTTTGGATCTCCAAGGAGGTGCTAATTTAGCCTCTGCCTGAGGCCCCCCAGCAAGAGCTACAGAGAGATCTACAGATTCCTCTTATTTGTTTGGGTTTTGGAGGTGCCCAAATGAGGCCCAGCTGTGAAGCAATCAGTGCAAGTTGCTGTGGGGCCTTGGGTCTTCTTTTGAATGTTCTGGTTCTTTCAGAGTCAGCTACAGTTGGATAGGTAAGTTTAGATTTCAAAGGACCAGGCCATTCATATTCAAAAGCCTCTGCACACAGCTTGGATGGAGCGGAGTCTCAGCATGGAGCAAACAGCAATGGCTTCCCATCAGCCCTGCCCAAAGAGGCCCCCAGGTCTCAGTGTCCCTTGGTAATTGCTGCAAGCACTTCTGAGAGAAAGCTGCCCTTGTGTTCCACCTGCTGCCAGAGAGTTCAGTTTCTCCCTGAATGAGTCTGGGTCCCCAGAGTCTTCTTGGAACTGGATTTTGGAGCAGTCAGGATCTTGTGTCTTCCTCTGGATTGAAAAAGCCAGCCACGTACTCAGTTGCCAGCCCTCTCCTTGGGTGCACCTCCATACCTTTGCACTTTACTTCCGCAGCTCCTCTAAGTCTCAGTGTGCTTTTCTCTTCCCTTCTAGTTGTAGAATTTCCACTCAGCCAGCCTTCCTGTGGTTCTGGATGATGTCCATTTTGTCTTTTAGTTGTAGTTTTGAAGTGGTTGTATGAGGCAGCAAATTCAGGTGTTTACCTATGCTGCCATCTTGGTTTCTCTCCTGTATGCTATTTTAAAATATGTAGATGTTTATGATTTAACCCAGCAATGCTCCAAAGCCTTTAATTTAATAAAGACTTTGAAAAATTGTGTATAGATATTTGAGGCTGGAGAAAAAGTAGGTGGAGGAGGGAGCAGGCCCTTCCAGGCCACTAGCCACTAGGATTCAAAAACTTCCAGATTTTTCCTTAGGGATAACATGCTAAGGTTTGGGAGATAATGAGCTCAGCTTATAAAAATAGCTGGACTATTAAGTAAAGAAAGTTGTTCTTTGGGAAAGGTGGGGTGGGGTTGGGGTGGAATGAGGAGGCGCTGAGGTCGGAGAAGTTTGAAGAGCATTAAAGGGGTGAGAATGTTGGCCTTGGGATCTAAAGGCTCAGTGAGGGGGGTCCTTTGGCCATGTCATGTCATAAAGGAGCTTTGCAAGAAGACTAACGTTGTGAACCCAGAGGTGAGACTATCCAGTGAGCTTGAGAAAGGAGAAAATTTCTTGTTTAGAGAAAAGGAGTCATGGAGGAGATAAAGAGATAAGATGTTTACAGTCCAAGGAATGGCTTAGCCTTGTGGGGTGAGAGACTGAAACACGGTAGGTGACTGTGTTTTGGGACAACTGGTTTTTATGAGGGAATGCATGGTAGCCCTGATGGGCAACGAGGTAGAATGAGAAAAGAGTGAATGGGAGTATTTAGTAAGATGCAGTGTAGAGATGAGATGGCTAATGGCTGTGAGACTAATCCATCAACCCCCATAATACTGAGGAATGGACAATGGTTCCAGCGAATTTGGAGAAGGCAGTGAATTTGGAGAAGGCAGAATAAGTGGCTCCAGTGTCGGCTTACCTGCCACCACAATTGTTATTCAAGGCTCTGTTCTGGTTATGTAAGTCTGTGGGGGCCCTGTCAGGGCCTGTGCAGTTCTTTGGTGGTCAATCACAAGAAGTCTTGGAGCTTCAAACCAGATCCAGAGGGTGACCTTGATGGACAGGCTGAGGTCTGACCTTGAGGGGGCATTACTCCAGTCTGATTTCTAGTGGCCTTCCCTTCTGCACTGTGGGCGGGGCCCAGGCAGGAATCTCTGGTTTGGGCAGGACTTGGTTCTGTGTTTTCCTTGTTGCATTTGAAGCATGGGCCTGGAGGAGGCTTAGCCCCTGACTTACCTGCAGTTGGAAGACCAGCACTTCATTTGGAGTTCATGAGAGTGGTGGCTAGAAACTGGAAGGCCTCCTTCTGGGCTCAGCCTTGGCCTGATCTCACCTTTGTTTTTGGATTTGGGTCTCCTTATCTCTATTATTAAAGACCTTAAAGGCCAGGTTAACAAGTTCTTTTTGAGGATTTTGTGGACCTGTGTCTATTTTCTGAAGTTTATGGTGTATGTCAGGGGTTAATTGGGATATAAAATGGGTGTTCAGAAGAAGAGTTCCCTCTGGGGAGGTGGAGTCTAAAGTGGTCAATTTCTACAAGGCCTACATGAGGAGGGGAACGGAGGAGAGCTGGGTTTTCATCAGGGCCTTGAGTGATTTCATTGTTTGTCAAATTCCTTAGTAAAAGTGATCAAGTTGGTGGAAAAAGATCTGAGATGCCTCTCAATTTGTGTGAGGTCAGACATAGAGAATGGGATCTGAACTCAGACTATGCCCTCAGTTCCTGCTGCTTCCCTCAGGAGTGGAGTTGGCATGGGAATAGAAGAAGCTGTTGAGGAAGGCAGCCTTTAGGTGGACTGAGAACAAGTGTTAGATGAATGCAAACTATAAACAACTAATATCAAGCGAGGCGAGGGAAAACAGAAGCAAAAAGTAAAACAAAAATAAGCAAAAACAATTATAAACAAGCATAAAAACAAGCAAGCATAAAAAATTGATATAATCAACAATTAAGCAAACAACAACAAAAGGACAGAGAGAAAAAAATTTGTATAGTGAAGAAAGAAAAGAGAGAGGTGCGTATGGACTTGGAGCAGGGGATTGGAAATTAGATATATAAGCAGGGTGAAATTTTAACAGGGTAAAAAGAAGGAATAGGGAAAATCTGAAGCAGGAATAGGGTAAGAGAAACAGGACAACAAAAGGGTAAAAGTGAGGAAGAGAGTGATGGCACAAAGGTAAAGTTTAGATAGAGTAAATGATGCTGAAGGAAAGGTGAAAATAGAATGTAGAACACTAATCCCAAAGTAAAATAAAGAGAAAATAAAATGACACTTAAACAAAGGTAAATAGTATTACTAATAATGCTGATTGAAAATAAAAATGTAGTAATTAAAAAGGTAAATTCAAGTGAGGAAAAAAGAAAAAAATTAGTTTTTTAAATAAAAGATGAAAAAATAAAGATAAAAATGTGCAGTAGTGAAGGTCATTCACTTTCTCTACTGTTCTTTTTGGTACTCCTAGTCAGCACAGTATTGAAGTTCCCTGAGTTCCACTGCTCCTCAGTATTGTAAGCCAGTCCTGATTTTGAAGCACGCACCACTTTATTTCTTGTATTCCTTTATTTGTGTTTATATGAGTCAATTTGTGATTCAACCTCTGGGTGGCAGTGTTTCTGGATTGACCTCTGGGTCTATAGGTCTTCTGTAGCTAGTGTTTAGATTTTGCTTTCCCTGTGGCACTCAATACTGGTTTGGGGGAGAGGTTGCCCCAGAGCTGGTTCTCTGATGGTTATTTCCTGTTCTGATCCCCAGGTTCTAGAAAAACAACTTTCCCCCGCAGTCTCTTAGTGTGTCCCCAATTGGGTGATCCTATGTATTGGGCTTAATAATCTGAAGCAAGGATTTAAAGAGGAAAAAATAAAAATAAAAAAGAGCCAGAGTAAGTGTGTGAACTCTGGGACTGCATGCAAGTCTATGCAGTCGTCTTTTCCCCTTGGGTCTAAGCAGCTGGTGCCGGTACACTTTTAAAATGTTTAGGCTCTCCTTTTGCGCCCAGATCAAAATGGGTTGCTTTTCAGAGTTCCCTCTGTTAGCAGCTTTGTGGACCCCCTTCCACATTCATGGATCATGCCAACCCCAACAGCCACGGATTATTTTAGGCGCAGACTTCCCCAGGACCTCCAGTTCATGCGTACATACGTTTCTCTCTCCTGCTGGGACCACAGACCTCACCTTATCCCAGGTGAAATCTGACCTTTCTGTGAGGGAGTGTAGAGCTCCCCTGAATCCGCATGCTAGCGGCAATTGGGTATCAACTTTCTTGGGTTTGCAGCTGTTGGGCGGGTGCCACAGTTGTAGATTCCCCAGGTTTTTCAGGCTTTCAATAACATCCATTTTCCCCTTCAAGATGTCATGGTCTTCACCTCCCAGCCAGTTGCTATGGGAGGGAACCCAGCAGCAGTGGGGACTGCCTGGTCAGGGGAGCCCATCCACCAGTCCCCCACAGTCTCCTGGAGTATAGCTGTCCTTCAACTCACCAACAAACCTGTGCAACCACACACTCTCCCTTTGTTTTCTACTCACACACTATCTTGCAGTCTGCCTTCCTGTGCGCAGCCATCTTCCTCCTTCCCTCCCCTATATTTCTTTAACAAGCGAGGCAAAGATATTCACTGAGATTGAGGGGCAATGAGGGGAGAATGGTGGATGTTTGAGGGAAACCACCTAGGGCAGTGGTCGGCAAACTGTGGCTCGCGAGCCACATGCGGCTCACGAGCTGCAGTTTGCTGACTACTGACCTAGGAGAATGGACAAGCTGCTGATCACAGAAAGATAAACTAATTCCCTAATTCTCTAAGAGGTGGATACAAGATCTCCAGTAGTCCATGCTAGTGTGTGATTCCCTTCTGTAGTATCCTTCCCACAGGAATAGAAAATGATGTGATGGCCCAGGTTAGCAGGACAAAGTGAAAGAACTAGGGTGAGGACCTGAGGGCAATGACAAGGGAGTGGTGGGAGTCAGTTGGAAAGCACAGGGAGTGGGTCAATGAGAAGAGTAGATGAAGAGAGACGAGGTGAAGGTAAAGACATAGGAACCTGCAGGGTGGCTGCTAAGTGATTTAGCAACCTGGAAAGACAGGAGGTGTGAAGGAAACTAGAAAATTTGAGTTCAACGTATTAGAAATGGGGCTGCTTGGGTGATAAACTCCAAGGTGAGACCTCTGAAGTATGAGTTCAAAGCAGAGTATATGTCCTTGGGAGACAGCATGCCCAGGAAAATATAGGATGAAATGGCTCAGAAAGGGACCAGATTCAAGGCAGGTCTGCCAGGGGAATGGTCTGGAATGTGTGGGTTCTTGACTTTGGCAGGAGGGATTTCATAACATAAGTCCAGGTGATTTTGAAAACATGTTTATTAAAGCTGAGGACAATGAAACAATGGAAAAGCACCAGAGCCTAGACAGAGCTGCCTTGGTCTTTTGGAAACATGAGGAATAATTGAGCCTAGGAGAGTCTGCCTTGGCCCTTTAAAAAGAGTCACAGAGGCAGAAGAAATGAGCCAGCTGGTCTCCTGGAACCTTTAGAACCTAAGAGAAGGTAAGCAAAGATACATGTCTGAGGAAAGAGGGGAGGAAAGGTGCAGGCATGCTCCAGGGAGGGTGCTCACTGGGTCCTTTATCTTATAGGTTTTTATTTGTTTTCTAAAGGTGAGAATTTTCGGGGAGTTCTCAGGGGAGGATCTCAATAGAATATTCCTCAGCTTTTCAGATGTGTCCTTTGATATGCTAATGGATGAAAATGAATATATAGAGTGGTCAGGGTTATTTTCTGGTCAGTTTCACCTTTAAGGCACGTCATCTGAAAGGGATAGGACTGCGTTGGGTCTGCCTTGGGCACTCTTTGTAATTTGTTCCTAAATATGTTTGGTTAGGGAAGAGAAGAACTTGTGATTTATAATCTGGCTGTAAATTGCTTGGTCTTGTTTGTTTGTTTATTTTAAAATATTTTTATTGATTTCAGAAAGGAAGGGAGTGGGAGGGATAGAAACATCAATGATGAAAGAGACTCGTTGATTGGCTGCCTCCTGTGCCCCCTACTGCATAGGCACACAACCTGGGCATGTACCCTTGACCAGAATTGAACCTGGTACCTTTCAGTCCACAGGCCAGTGCTCTATCCATTGAGCAAAACTGGCTAGGACAACTTGGTCTTGTTTAACTATCTGTCTCAGTTTCCCAATTCCACTTGCTAAGAAATTTTCCTAGCTTCTTAGTATCCTCAAGGAAAACAGGAGTTCGAGTGCATGGGAAGAGGCCTCTCCTAAAGTAAGCTGAAAAAATGGGGTCCTCAAAAGAGCAAGAAAAGGTTAAAGATGACTTTGTTGGTTTGATTTTAAGGAAGTTTTGAGAGAGTGAAATGGATTAGAAAGAATCCAAAAGAACACTATAAAAAATATATAGGATGTTTCCCAAAAATGTATACACATTTTAACAGCTGATAACTCACTTAATTTTCACTCCTTTTCATGTTTAACTGATTTGAAATGAGTGAAGCCAGACTAAGCTTTGAACAAAGAAAATTTATCCTTAAGTGCCACCAGGGTTTTTTTATATGGGGATATATAAAAGACAAAGTTTACAGTAAAAAACTGGCAACAGTTGATGAAGTGAGGGCACACAAATACTGAATGAAATGATTCTGGAAGGGAAAAGGATAGAAAGTCAGAAACATCAATCAGCTGCCTCTGGCACATCCTCCACTGGGGATGTGCCAGCAACCAAGGTACATGCCCTTGACCAGAATTGAACCTGGGACCTTTCAGTCTGCAGGCTGACACTCTATCCACTGAGCAAACCGGTTTTGGTTGAAATGATTCTTGGTGTTCGCAATTCCATTGCTTCACATTACTAGCAGTACCTGGACCAGAACAGTCATCAGTTTAAACACAGGCATTGACAAAAAATTATTCATTTCTATAGATTTTTTGAAATTTTGAAAATGAATTATATGTTTATAAACATTGACTTTATAATCATTCAAAATACATATATGTTTTTTGGGGACACCCTATATATTTTTAAATAAACTGACTTTAGGATTCCATCTGGGCCAGAATCAAAGGATGATGGTGACTTACAATGCTATGTGATTGATGGACCTCATATTTACAAGACATGAGCTGGAAGAAGTTTAGGCATCCACACTGGAGAAAGCATCTGCTAGGAGAGCAGACCTAGGTAGTAAGTGCTGCTAGGTGATTCTTTGGATCATCTATTGAAGAGAACTTTACTGAGGAAATTTTTGGGAGGGAGGGGGAGAAAGAATTGCAGTTTTGTGGGAGTGGGCAGGATTCTGAATTTTCCCTTTGGTAGGTTCACTTGGGGAAAGTGACCTTTGGATAGAGTTCTCCTCTACATTATAACAAAATTAGTCTACTCATTTATTCAAATATTTGAGTATACCAACACCCTGGGGACTGTCCTTTAAGTTTGTGGCAGGAGCCATAAGATAGTTTTGTTACCATATCCCATAGTTTTTAAAGGCTCAGAAATTTTGTTATTTATACTCCCAGAAGTAATAGGGCTACAAAGGACTGAAACACATGGACCAATTCATAAAGACATATGTATAAATAAGAAAGTTT
The DNA here is from genome assembly GCA_027563665.1 of Antrozous pallidus. Classification (NCBI taxonomy): domain Eukaryota; kingdom Metazoa; phylum Chordata; class Mammalia; order Chiroptera; family Vespertilionidae; genus Antrozous; species Antrozous pallidus. The sequence continues at coordinate 8,596,242 of CM050513.1, forward strand.
AAATGATGTTTTTCAGATAAAACTGTCAATCAAACCAAATACTTAAGCTTCCTGAGTGGAGAAATACTCTTGTTGAAGGCAAATTTTAATCTTTCCTGAAGCCAGGTGGGATTTGGGCCTAATAGGCCTCGGCATTGAGCTAACGGAGTCCATAACAGGGTTCTTAACATGTGAAAATCTGATGAAAGCTATCAACATTTTCCCAGGAGGAAAAAAAAGTATTAGAATTATTGACTCTTTGAAGACAGTGTTTTCATATGTATTCATATACATCTATACAATGTTTCTGGCAAAAATACAATGCACAGCTATTATTGGGAAGATGAGGAAACCTCGGGTCTTGTCTTTTTGTTTTTTTAAATCTGTATTTTTTTTAAAAAATCTGTATTATTGAGAGTATTATAGATATCCTCCTTTCCCCCCTTATTGTCCCCCTCTGCCTGGTTCCTGCACCTCCACAGGCCTTCACCACCTTACTGCCTATGTCCATAGGTAATATTTGGTTAATCTCTTCACACCACCCCTACTCCTTCCTGGTGAGTTCATCAGTATGTGTCATGCTTCCATGCCTTTGATTCTATTTTATTCACCATTTCATTTTGTTCATTACATTTCTTGTTCGTTTTTTTATTTTTAAATTCACTTGATAAGCATGTATTTGTTGCCATTTTATTGTTTATATTTTCTCCTCCTCCTCCTCCTCCTCCTCCTCCTCCTCCTCCTCCTCCTCCTCCTCCTCCTCCTCCTCCTCCTCTCTTCTCTCTCTCCTCCTCCTCCTCCTCCTCTCTTCTTCTTCTTCTTCTTCTTCTTCTTCTTCTTCTTCTTCTTCTTCTTCTTCTTCTTCTTCTTCTTCTTCCTCTTCCCTTCCCCTTCCCCTTCCCCTCCTTCTCCTCCTCCTCCTCCTCCTCCTCCTCTCTTCTTCTTCTTCCTCCTCCTCCTCCTCCTCCTCCTCTTCTTCTTCTTCTTCCTCCTCCTCCTCCTCCTCCTCCTCTTCTTCTTCTTCTTCTTCTTCTTCTTCTTCTTCTTCTTCTTCTTCCTCTTCCTCTTCCCCTTCCCCTTCCCCTCCTTCTCCTCCTCCTCCTCCTCCTCCTCTTCCTCCTCCTCCTCTTCTTCTTCTTCTTCTTCTTCTTCTTCTTCTTCTTCTTCTTCTTCTTCTTCTTCTTCCTCTTCCCCTTCCTCTCCTCCTCCTCCTCCTCCTCCTCCTCCTCCTCCTCCTCCTCCTCCTCCTTATTCTTATTCTTATTCTTATTCTTATTCTTATTCTTCTTCTTCTACTTCTAGAATACCCTTCAATGTTCATGTAATTCTGGTTGGTTGGTGATGAAATCCTTTAGCTTTTTCTTGTTTGTGAAGTACTGGAAATCACCACTATCCTTTGATTCTGGCTCAGAAGTTCTTTTCTGAGCATCAATTCTAAAGGAGGGCTTTGCAGGGTACTCTTGGTTGTATTCATTATTTTGGGTATTTATTACCACTCCCTTCTAGCCTGCAAAGTTTCTGTAGAGAAATCAGCTAATAGTCCTATGGGTACTCCCTTGCAGGTAATTAAATGCCTTAGTCTTGCTCTTTTTAAGATTCTCTGTTTGTCTTTATCCCTTGGAATTTTAATTATGATGTGTCTTGGTGTTTGCTTCTTTGGGTTCCTTTTGTTTGAGACTCTCTGTGCTTCCTGGACTTATAAGTCTATTTCTTTCACCAGGTAGGGAAAGTTTTCTTTAATAATTTTGTCAAATGGTTTTCCATATCTTGCTTTCTCTCTTCTCCTTCTGGCATCCCATAATGTGAATGTTGGTACATTTGAAGTTGTCCCAGAGGCTCCTTACACTATCTTTCTAATTTTGGATTCTTTTTCTTTTTGATCTTCTGCTTGGGTATTTTTTACTTCCTTATATTCCAAATCATTGATTTGATTCTTGGAATCTCCTGCTCTACTATTGAATTCCTATAAATTATTCTTTATTTCAGTTAGTGTATGCTTAATTTCTGTCTGGTCCTTTTTTATGTCTTTGACATTCTCCTTAAGATCCTTAAAAGTCTCATAAAGATCATTGAGTAATTTTATAAGCATGGTTTTGAACTCTGTATCCAGTAGTTTGCTTGCTTCATTTTTTTTCATTTGTGACATGTTTCTTTTTTGTTGTTTCCTTGTGCTTGTTTCTGTGTATTAGGTAGAGTTACTATGTCTCCTGGAATTTGTAGAGTGGCCTTGTGCAGTAGGTGTCCTGTAGGGCCCAGTGGCTCGCCTCCTAGTCACCTGAGCTGGGCACTCTAGGTATGCCCCTTTGTGGGCTATGTACACAGTCTTGTAGTTGAACCTTAGTTTCTGTTGGTGTCTCTGACAGGAGTTGACCTCTAGGCCAATTGGCTGTAAGGACCAGCTGCAACTATAGTGGGAGAGCTTCTGTGTAGGATACCCCTAAGGAACAGGACTTGCTTCAGCAGGGATTTGGTGCTCACTGAGTCACTTATGGTTGTGTAGAGTTATAATCTGCTATGGTCTGAAGCTGTCCACCAGGTGGACTGGTTCTAGGGCCTCCAGAGAGGTGCCAAGTCTGTCACTGCCTGAAGCTTCCTGGCAGGTGCTACAAAGGTCTCTGCAGATGGATGCTATTCGTATTGGGCTTGGAAGTGCCCCACAAAGGCCCAGCTGTGATGCAAGGCAGGCTGGTGCTAGTGCTGGGTCTTGGGCCTTTTATTGATAGTTTTAGGGCAGGCTGTCATCAGGTATAGTTTGTTTGAGAGATTTTAACAAAGTCTAAAGCCTAAGCCAATACAGGTTATTCATGTGGAAAAGCTGCTTAAATAGGTTGAGTGGGGCTGCAAATTGGATGGCCTGGGTCTCAAGGAATTTCCAGCGTGGAGCAAACAATGTGCTCCAGGCTGATGGAGATGCATATATGGCTGCCAGTCAGCCCTGTGACAGGGGAGGTCCCAGCACAGGAACAATGACCCTTGCAAGCAATCATGTCTGGGAGAAAGCTGCCCTCAAGTTTTTGCTTTTATGCCAGACAAGCCAGTTCTCTTGGTATGTGTCTGGGTCTCCCAGAGCCACCCGGTGCTGAGAGTCAGAGTAGGTTTGTGTCAGGCCATTTATTTTTATTTTTAAGGATTATTACTTTTTAAAAATATATTTTTTATTGATTTCAGAGAGGAAGGGGGGGGGGAGAGAGAGAGAGAGAGAGAGAGAGAGAGAGAGAGAGAGAGAGAGAGAGGAAGGGAGGGAGAGAGAGAGAGAGAGAGAGAGAGAGAGAGAGAGAGAGAGAGAGAGAGAGAAACATCACTTATGAGAGAGAATCATTGATAAGCTGGCTCCTGCACCTTTCTCCCCCACTGGGCATGGAGCTAACAACCCAACATATGCCCTTGACCAGAATTGAACCTGGGACCCTTCAGTCTGAAGACTGATGCTGTATTCACTGAGCCAAACTGACTAGAGTTGTGGGCCCTTTTAATGGAACACCTGGGTCTCTAGTAGCCTCTGTGTCATTTAAATACAATCCCTGCTGGTTTTTATAGCCAGTAATTGCAGGGACTTCTCTTGCCAGCTCTGGAACCTGCATTGGATGTCTGGTGTGGGGATAGGGCCCCTCGCTCCACATGGAAAACCTCCACAGCCAAGATATCCTTTCTAATAAAAAACAAAACAAACAAACAAAAAAAAACACACCACACAGTACATATGGGAATGGGGGGAGAGACAGGGTTGGAAGTGGTTAATGAGAGGGGGAGGGAAGGAAGACCTATGTAATAATTTCAACAATAATGATTAAAAGAAAAAAAGTAAGTTAGACACAATAGGGTAAATATTATATGTTTCCACTTATACAGGTACCTAGAATAGTCACATTCATAGAGACAAAGTAGAATAATGGCTACTAGGGTCTTGGGTGCTTGGGCGGTGGGAAGTCATTGTTTGTGCATATAAAGTTTCAGTTTGAGATAGGAGGTAGATGGTGTTGATGATTGCACAATAATATATTCAATGCCCTGAACTATACACTTAAAAATTATTGAAGAACAACAACAAAAAAACCCAACAACAACCCCCCCCCTCAAAAAAAAAACAGCACTCGTGGGTATTGTCTAGCCTGTTCCATGCCTCTGCCCTCCTAGGAGTCTCAATGTGCTTTCTTTTTACTTCTCTAGTTGTAGGACTCCATTCAGTCAGCTTTCAGGCAGTTCTGTATGATGATTGTTTCATATTTTAGTTATAATTTTATGTGTTTCTACTATAGTTAATTTAAATTAGGCTAAGGCAAGACCTTAAAATTCCCTTCTTATTTTGTAGACCTTTTAATCCGTTCTTGTCTTCTTTAAGAAAATATCTTAATTAAGAGACAAAGTGTAAAAGCACAGGAAGAATTTATTGCTATAGCAAGACCTACTTAGCACATGAAACAAGGAAGGGCATAGAAGGTGAAATATGAGACCGTAGGCTGGGCTGCTTTGGCTCACTGGATGTCAGAGAAAATGGAGACAAAGGGGGTCTTTGAGACAGGTTCAGAAAATTAGCCCAGGACAAGCTGCCATTGCCCACTGCTCCCCTGGTTGCAAGTCTCATGGGGTCCCTCAGAGGGTAGAAGATATGTGAGGGTGGGGGGAAGGAGAAGGCAATGGTGATCCCTTGAAGGAGAATATATTGGGGCCTTCATTTTCAGAGGATTTAAAGGCTGGGAGTAAAAAATTGTGGTGGAGTAAGTGTATGTTACACAGACAGGCTCCCAGGACCAAACTGGAATTACAACTAAAATAAAATGAAAAACCATCTTGATCTAATTAGTCAGAAACAGCATTTGGGTCCCTGCCCCAGATAGCACAGGGAGGTGAATGCAAGCAGGACCTCACATGCACCCACCTGCCATAGACTTTACCCTGAACCTTGCAGCGAGGCAAAAGCCAATGGGAGGGACCCCAAACAACTGTAGACTACAACTGCAGGACCAGCTCTATGTGGGAGAGGAGTACAGCTTAGAACAGGGACAATTGAGGGGTGAGACTCAAGGTAGACACAGCCTCTCAGCTAAGGAGTCTCTGATCACTGGACTACAAGTGGCCTTAACCTCCTGAACCTCAATCAGATTGCCCAGGACCAGAAAGAGACAGTGACTCCCATGCACCTGCACTATAAAAGTTCCTAGGAGGTCCAGGATAGATACATCAAGAGACCAGATTCAACAACATCAGAGAAAAATCCAGTAAGCCCCACAAATAGCAGACCCAAAGCACCTATATAACAGCAAGCCTGATGACATTGTGGTTGAACCTCATTGACAGCAAGTGAGGGTGAAGATCCCTCCCATGAATGTGACATCAACAATCAAGTCCCAATTACAACACAAGGGGCATTCCTATAGCATCCAGCTTATGTGAATACAGAGACTGCACCACTGGGCCCCTCACTTTCTACACGAGGCCATCCCACAAAGACTGGGAGGCATAGCAGTTCTATTTAATACATAGTAGCAAATACAAGGAGATAGCAAAAGTGAGGAGACAAAGAAACAATCCATGAATGAGAGAAAAGAAGAAATCTCCAGAAAAAGAACTAGATGAAATCCAGGTAAGCAACCTATCAGACATAGAATTCAAAGCAATTGTTATAAAGATGCTTAAGGAACACATTGCAAATTACAACAGCATAAAAGAGAAAACAGTCGACATGAACAAGAACTGGACAGAAGTGAAGAATGATACATCTGACATTAAGAACACACTGGAAAGTATTAAAAGTAGATTGGATGAAGCAAAGAATCAAATCAGTGACTTGAAAGTCAAGGTAGAAATAAATACCCAATTAGAGTGGTAAATAGAAAAATAATTAAAAAGCAGGAAGAGAGCTTAACACATGGCAGACTAGCAGTTTTATTGCTAGCTTTACCCAATGGCCAAATAAGTTTCTATTCAACGAGTACAAAAAACGTTTTATATAAATGTTAAAGGCACACCTTAAAATTAAATACCCATTCCATTTTGAGGTTATTACATGTTCTTACAAGCTAATATCTTTTTAAAGAATTCTCATGATTTGCCACAAGCCTTAAAACAGAAAACATGAGAATTGTTGTAATCCAGCCACAATGTGTTAAGAGGGCTCTGAAACACCATGAAACATAATAATATCTGCACTATAAGAATACTAGAAGAGGAAGAAGGTGAGCAAGGAACAAAGAACTTCTTTAAAGAAATAATAAGAGAGAACTTTCCCAACCTGGTGAAGGCAAATGTCACACAAGTTCAGGAGGCAGAGAGAGTCCCAATCAAGATGAATCCAAAGACACCCACCCCTAAACATATCAAAATTAAAATGGCAAACATTAAAAAAAGTTAAAAAAAGGAAAGAATCTTAAAGGGAGAGAGAGAGAGAGAGAGAGAGAAAGAGAGAGAGAGAGAGAGAGAGAGAGAGAGAGAGAGAGAGAGAGAGAGAGAGAGAAATTACCTATAAAGTTGTAATCATTAGAATGTTAGTTGAGGTCTCAATAGAAACACTTCAAGCCAGAAGTACTTGCCAGAGTGACAAAAGGTACTCAAAATAGTGAAAAGCAAGGGCCTAAATCCAAGACTACCCAGAAAAGCTAGCCTTTAAATTGAAGGTGAAATAAAAAGCTTTCTAGTGGAAAAAAGGTTAAAGGAGTACATTACCACCAAACCAGAAATGCAAGAAATGTTAAAGCGAATGCCTTAAGAAGACAAAAAGGAGAGAAGGTCATAGAATAAAGAAAATAAAAATGGAAATAAAAATATCTATCAATTATAACCTCAAATGTAAGTGGATTAAATTCTCTAGTCAAAAGACATAGGGTGACAGAATGGATAAGAAAACATTACCTATATATATGCTGCCTACAAGAGAACCACCTTAGAACAAAAGATTGAGATTGAAGGAATGGGAAAATATATTTCATGTGAATGAAAAGGAAAAAAAATGGGGTAGCAATACTCATATCAGACAAAATAGACTTCAAAACAAAGGCCATACCAAGAGAAAAAGAAGGCCAGTTCATAATACTAAAGGAATGATTCAACAAGAAAATATAACCCTTGTAAGCATATAGGATCCACTCAATATAGGATTACAAAGTACATAAGAAAATTCTTAAAGGACTGTAAGAGAGAGAGTGACAGCATTACAGCCATGGTAGGGTGTGGGAAGCCACCCATTGCCGATGCTGTCATGAGAGTGCACCAAGGAAAGAAGAAGACTGCTGGAAATTGGGCATTGACAGGGCTGACTCTAAGCATCCCATTGTTGAGAGAGTGGTGGCTCAAGGCAATTCCCTAACCTGATAATCCTTTTACTGATTACCAAATTTTACCTTTGATATGCCTGTATGTATTGCTAATAAAAATTGGACTGACCAGTGGTCAATGTCCTCTTCATGAAAGAGACACAATCTGGTCTCCACCCCTTAATGATTCATATTTCTTGTCTAGTGTTTTCATTTGTGCATCAGCCCCTCCTCCAGATCCTGAACCCAGCCATGTAGGTCGCAGCAGTAGGGGACTTAAACACCCAACTGACATCACTGGATAGATCATTCAGACAAAAAATTAATAAGGAAACAGAGGCATTAAATGATGCAGGATAGATCTAACTGATAATTTCCGAACATTTTACCCCAGAGCCACAGAATATACATCCTTTCCAAGTGCACATAGAATATTCTCAAAGATAGACCACATGTTAGGGCACAAAACAAGTCCATACAAATTCAAGAAGATTGATATCACAAAAAGAATCTTCTTAGATCAAAGTGTCATAAGTTAGAAATCAACTACAAAAAAACCCCCTCAAATACATGGAGGCTAAATAGTATGTTATTAAACAATGAATAGATTATCAATGAGATCAAGCAAGAAATTAGAAAATTCTTGAAGCCCTAACCAGTTGTCTCAGTGGATAGAGCATCAGCCTGTGGACTCAAGGGTCCCAGGTTCGATTCCAGTCGAGGGCATGTACCTTGTTTGCAGGCACATACCCAGTAGGGAGTGTGAAGGAGGTGGCTGATCAGTGTTTCTCTCATCAATGTTTCTAACTCTCTATTTCTCTCCCTTCCTCTCTGTAAAATCAATAAAATATATTTTTTTAAAAACCTTCTTGGAAACAAATGAAAATGAACACACAACAACCCAAAACGTATGGGACCCTGTGAATGAAGTCCTGAGAAGAAAGTTCTCAGCACTACTGGCCTACCTCAAGAAACAAAAAAAAAGGGATTAATAAATTAACTAACCCTACAACTAAATGAATTAGAAATATAACAGCAAGAAAAGCTTAGAGGAAATAGAAGGAAAGACATAATAAGGATCAGAGTGGAAATAAATGATATAGAGAGTAAAAAAACAAACAAACAGTATAAAAGATCAATGATCCAACAGCTGGTTCTTTGAAAAGATAAAAAAGATTGATGAACCCCTAGGCAGACTGATCAAGAAACAAAAAAGGGGACCAAAACAATAAAATCAGAGATGAAAGAGGCGTATAACAATAGACACTACAGAAGTACAAAGCATTATAAGCAAATACTATGAACAACGAAAACAGAAGAACTAACACCGATTATCCTCAAACTGTTACAAAAAATTCAAGAGGAAGGGACACTTCCAAACTCTTTCTATGAAGCCAGCATTAACCTAATTCCAAAACCAAGAAAAGATACTACAAAGAAAGAAAATTACAGGCCAATATCCCTGATAAACACAGATGATAAAATCTTCAAGAAAATATTAGCAAATCACACCCAGCAATATTTTGAAAAGATCATACACCATATATCAAGCAGGATTTATTCTGGGGATGCAAAGCTTATACTATATTTGCAATCAATAAATGTGAGACATCACATAAACAAATTGAAAAATAAAAAGCACATGATCATATATCAAATGCAGAAAAAGCATTTGACAAAATCCTGCATACTTTTATTGATAAAATATCTCAGTACAGTGAGAATGGAGGGATCATACCTCAACATAATAAAGGCCATCTATGACAAACGTACAGCCAACATAATACTGAATGGGTAAAGTATAAAATGTTTCCCTTAAGGACAGAAATAAGAAAAGGATGCCCTCTTTCACCACTCTTGTTCAACATAGTACTGGAAGTCCTAACCATAGCAATTAGACAAGAAGAAGAGATAAAAGGCATCCAAATTGGAAAGAAGGAAGCAAAACTCTCATTATTCACAAATGACATGATATTGTACATAGAAAACCCTAAAGACTCCAACTGGAAACTACTTAGATTTAATAAATGAATTTGGCAATATAGCAGGATACAAAACCAACATCCAGAAATCAATGGAATTTTTATACACCAATAATGAACTCTCAGAAAGAGAAACTAAAAAAGCAATCCTATTTACCATCGCAACAACAAAAATAACATAACTAGGAATAAACTTAGCCATGGAGGTAAATGACCTGTATTTGGACATTGATAAAACAAATAGAGGCATATACCATGTTCATAGATTGGAAGAATTAACATAATTGAAATGTCTATACTACCCAAAGCAATCTATAGATTCAATGCAATCTTTGTTAAAATACGAATGACATATTTCACAGGGCTAGAACAAATACTCCAAAAATTGTATGAAACCATAAAAGACCCTGAATAGCTGCAGCAATCTTGAGAAACAAGAACAAAGTAGGAGGGGTCAAAATGCCCAATATCAATCTATACTACAAAGCTGTTATAACCAAAACAGTATGGTATAGCACAAAAACAAGCATACAGACCAATGAATAGATCAGAACAGAGAACCCAGAAATTGACCCACACCATTATGGTAAATTAATAGTTGAAAAAGGAGACAAGAACATACAATGGAGTAAAGATAGTCTCTTCAATATATGGTGCTGAGAAAACTGGACAGATACATGCAAAAAAGATGAAACTAGACTACCAACCAACACCATACACACGAATAAACTCAAGATTGATAAAAGACTTAAATATGAGGCATGAAACCATAAAAATCTTAGAGGAGAACATAGGCAGTAAAATCTCAGACATCCCTTGTAGCAATAGGTTTATAAATACATCTCTTAAGGCCAAGAAAACTAAGGAGAAAATAAACAAATGGGACTACATCAAAGTGAATAGCTTCTGCACAGCAAAAGAAAACCACCTTCAAAATGAAAAGGGAACCCACTATATGGGAGAACATATTTGCCAATGATACATCTGATAAGGAGTTAATATCCAAAATATATAAAGTACTCATACAACCGAACAATTGGAAGACAAACCATCCAATTGAACAATGGACAGAAGACCTGAATAGACATTTCTTCAAAGAGGACTTACAAATGGCCAGGAAAGATGAAAAAATGCTCAAAGTCACTAATCATCTGAGAAATGCAAATTAAATCCACAATGAGATAATCCTTTCACACCTGTCAAAATAGCTACCATAAAAAATCAACAAACAAGAAGTGTTGGTGAGGATGTGGAGAAAATGGAACACTAGTTCACTGCTGGTGAGAATGCAGTTTTCCACTATGGCAAACACTATAAACTTTCCTCAAAAAATTAAAAATGGAACTTTCCTTTGACCCAGCAATCCCACTTCTGGGAATATATCCCAAAACACCAGTCAGAAAGAATATATGCACCCCAAGTTCATAGCAGCATTATTTACAATAGCTAAGATTTGGAAACAGCCCAAGTGTCAATAGATGAGTGGATATAAAAGCTGAGGGATATTTTTACTATGGAATACTATGCAGCTATAAAAAAGAGGGATCTCTTACACTTTGGGACAGCATGGATGGACCTGGAAAATATTATGCTAAGTAAAATAACCAATTTGAGAAAGACAAATATCATATGACCTCACTTTTTTTGGGTTTAATCTAATGAACAAAATGAATTGATCAACAAAATGAGATCTGAAGCATGGAGACATGGAACAGATTTACATATATTAAAGTGGGTTGGGGGCATGGGGAGAAATAAACCAAAGAACCTAAATGCATAGCCCATAAACACAGGCAATAGGGTAGTGAAGACCTGGGTGTGGTTGGTAAGGCTGGAAGGAAAGGGTTAAGGAGGGGAAATGGGAGATATTTGTAATAGTGTCAACAATAAAAAATATATTTTAAAAATAAAATAAAACAAATTCTGGGCATTTAGGGGAGGTCTTAGGTGCAATAGAATATTTATTAGCTTAATGTTGATGAACCAAAGTGAGATTTATTCTCTTAATTTGTCTGACTTTTGTTTGGTGTGGTTGGCAAATGGCACTTAATTGGATTTCTGTTAGCAATCTCCCTGAGTAGGGTGAACTAAGCTATATACTCCTGGGTCAGGGAAGGAGAAGTAGAAACCATTTACTCTTTTTATTTTATTTTTTTACTGTGAAAATAAAGGGATTAAAAAATTATTTACTATGTAAAATTTTACCTAAGTCTCCTTTTTCCCCTCTTGATACCCTCCCTCCTCCAATGGTTTCCACCCTGTCTCTGTCCATTGGTTATGCTAATATGCATGCATACAAATCCTTTGGTTGATCTCTCCCACCCCCCCACCCTGGCCTTAAACCATTTGTTTCTGGATCTATTCTTATTCATCAAATTATGTTGATCATTATATCCCACATATGTGTGAGATCATGTGATACTTATCTTTCTCCAACTGGCTTATTTTGCTTAGCATAATGCTCTCCAGTTCCATCCATGCTGTTAGTGGTGTAGTATTCCAATGTGTAGATGTACTACAGTTTTCTAATCCACTTATCTGCTGATGGGAACTTAGGTTGTTTCCAAATCTTAGCTATTGTAAATTGTGCTGCTATGAACATAAGGGTGCATATATTATTTCTGATTGGTGTTTTTTGTTTTTTGGAAGATAGTCCTAGAAGTGAGATTGTTACAGAAGACTGGAGAAAAACCAAGCAACACTTAGAGAAATGGAATTACACTTTATTATTATTACACCAGCAGACTCAGAGAAAAAAAATGTCTTTCAATCCTGAGCAAAGCAACAAGCAGAGGTTTTATTTTTATTAAATTGCCAACCCTATGTGTACTTAGTAGTTATCTTGGTGGAAGGTTGTGGCCTTAAAAAAAACACCACAGTTGTAGAGTATTTTCGAGGAGAACCAAGATGGCGGCATAGGTAAAAAACCTATCTTAAAACTACAACTTAATGAAAGAACAAACACCTTCCAGAATCACCAGAAAGCTGGCCGAATGAAAATTCCACAATTAAAACTGAAGATAAGACACTGTGACTCAGGGGAACGGCTGAGGACAGGGTTGAAGATTCACGCAGAGAGAGGTTTGGAGCGCACGAGCCAAGGGATAGGGCGGGTGGCTGAAAACCAGCCAATTTTCTCGAACAGGGAGACAAAGACGTCCCACTGGACTGATTCTCCAGCTCTGGGCGAAGTCCAGGGAACCCACTATCATATGGGGTAAAAACTGGACAGTGGGAGGGCACGCCAAAACTTGGGTGCTGCAGGGGTCTCCCGGCTTGTGGAGAAGGGAGCTTGCGTGTGAACTTGGGAACAGCTCAGCTGTGTGACTGCGTAGAGAGTGCTCTGCGACTTGCTATCTCATTCTGGAAACCGTCAGACTGCTTTGTTTTACGACCCTGGGTGAGACATTGGGTGTGCAGACTCATTTGGGGAGAGTCTGAATTCCCCGGCAGCCAGTGGAGCTTGGCAGCGGCTCTCTCTTTCAGAGGTGCTGGCGGCCATTGCCACCAACACAGACTTCCTGGGGCCACATAGGGCGGAGCCAATGCTGTCTGCTTGGCCCGGAGACCCTGGCAATCCAACCTGAGCACAGCTGAACATCACAGACAATTGGCCTGGAGGTCAACCCCTCCAAGTGCTAACAACGATTAACCTGAGCTTAACTTCAGCAAGACTGTACAACCCATATCCACCTCAGGTAACTGGGGAGGCTGACCCACTGTCCCTTGTAGGAAGTCTACCACACAGAGCTAAATGACTAACTCAGGGACGCAGCCACCATGCAGAGAAATGGAAAGAAATCAGATGTGAAAGAAATGGAGGGAAAAAAATGACAACATGGAATTCAAAACCACGGTTATAGGGTTTTTCAAGAGGCTCCAACAAAAGATCGAGGCCTATAAGGAAATAAGCAAGACCGAAAAGGAAATGAATGAGACCCTCAAGGATATGAACAAGACCTGCAAGGAAATGATTAAGACCAATGTGGAAATGAATGAGTCCTACAAGGAAATGAAGGAGACCCTCAAGGATATAAGGGAGACTCTCAAGGATATGAAAAAGGACCAACCAGAAATTAAGCATACACTGACTGAAATAAAAAATATTATACAAAGACCTAAAAGTGCTCTGGAGTACCACAAGAACCAAGTTCAAGAATTGAAATACAAAGAGGTAAAATTCACTCAGCTGAAAAAGCAAGAAACCAAAAGAATCCAAAAAAATGAAGATAGTGTAAGGGGCCTCTGGGACAACCTCAAGCATACCAACATCTGAATTATAGGGGTGCCAGAAAAAGAGAGAGAGCAAGACAATGAAAACCTATTTGAAGAAATAGTGACTGAAAACTTCCCACACCTGGTGAAAGAAATTGACTTAGGAGTCCAAGAAGCGCACTGAACCACAATATATAAGAACCCTAAGAGGACCACACCAAGGCACATCATAATTAAAATTCCAAGAGCAAGAGACAAAGAGAGAATATTAAAAGCGGCAAGAGAAAAACAGATGGTTACCTATAGGGGAGCATCCATACGATTGTCAGCGGATTTCTCAACAGAAACGATGCAGGTCAGACGGGAGTGGCAAGAAATATTCAAAGTGATGAACAGCAAGAATCTACAACCAAGATTACTCTATCCAGCAAAGCTATCATGCAGAATTGAAGGTCAGATGAAGTGCCTCGCAGATAAGAAAAAGCTAAAGGAGTTCATCACCACCAAACCAATACTATATGAAATGCTGAAAGATATTCTTTAAGAAGAGGAAGAAGAAAAAGATAAAAGTGTAAATTAGGAACAACAAATACACATCTACCAACAAATGAATCTAAAAATCAAGTGAATTAATAAGCTGATGAACAGGATAAACTGGTGAATGTAACAGAATCACGGACATAGAGAAGGAATGGACTGACAATTCTTGGGGAGAAAGGGTGTGTGGGAAGTGCAGCAACAGACTGGACAAAAATCATGCACCTATGGGAGAGGACAGTGGGTGGGGGGTGTGGGTGGAGGGTGGGATGGGTACCACGTGGAGGGGAACTATGGGGTGAAAAAAAGGGGGAACAATGTAATTAATAAACTGAACAATAAAGATTTATAAAAAAGGAAAAAAAAGAAAAACACAGTTCTATTCATTTAAAAAATGCATCTGGCATGAGAGCATGGGTGTATCCAGTCCCTGGCCTACAAGGTCAGGCAGCTAAGTTTATCTTCCTTATTATACAAGCAGGCTAGAAATCAATTTTTTTTCCAGAATAAGGGACTGTCTAAATAGCAGACAATTTCAAACAGTAATTTTACAAAATAAGGGTTAGTCTTTGCCAGGGTATTACTCAGCATCTAGAAAGGTTCAGATATCTGGAGAAGGGGCTGCAAGTAAATTAATAAAGAGACTAGACATGAAATATAAATTTGGAAGGCATTTTGGAGAGCCAGATGGAAACTTAGTTCTAGTGACTAAACTCCTCAAATCTCTGCCCCCAGGGCTTTTTATTCCCACATTTTGCCCTCTAGCAAAGCAGATACACATATCAAATGTAAGGTCTGGTAAATAATAAAAAGATGATCAGGTTGGGGGAATTTCCTTCCACTGTTCCAGCAGCAGGCAATAATATAAGCAGATTTTCAGACCTGCTGAAGCTGTTCATTTAAACTTTTGAGGACTTCACCCATTTATTATGACATGCTAGAATTAGCCTCCAGTAGCCTTCTCAGGATTACTGAGTCAAATGAGAGTTCCATTTTTAACTTTTTGAGGAAACTCCATACTGTTTTCCACAGTGGCTGCACTAGTCTGTATTCCCACCAGCAGTGCGTAATGGTTCCTTTTTCTCCGCATCTTCACCAGCACTTGTCGTTTGTTAATTTGTTGATGATAGCCATTCTGACTGGTGTGAGATGGTATCTTCTTTTTCTTTTGATTTTCAGCTCTCAATTGATTAGTGACTGAACATGTTTTCATATGTCTCTCCGCCTTCTGTATGTCTTCTTTCAAAAGGGTCTAGGTTCTCTGCCCATTTTTTGATTGAATCATTTATTTTCCTTTTGTTAAGTTGTATGAGTTCTCTGTAAATTTTGGAGATTAAACCCTTATCTGAAATATCATTGGAAGATATGTTCTCCTATGCAGTGGGCTTTCCAGTTGTTTTGTTGATGGTTTTTTTTTTTGCTGTGCAAAAGCTTTTTATTTTGATGTAATCCATTTGGTTAATTTCTCCTTAGGATCCATTGCCCAAGGAGCTGTGTCTGTAAAGATATTGCTATGATATATGTTTGCTATTTTGCTGCCTATGGAGTCTTGTAAGATTTTATGATTTCCCATCTTATATTTAAGTCCTTTAGCCATTTTGAGTTTGTTTTTGCATATGGTGTAAGTTGGTCTAGTTTCATTTTTTTACATGCCTCTGACCAAATTTCCAACACCATTTATTGAAGAGACTGCCTTGACTCCATTGTATGCTCTTTTCTCCTTTGTCAAATATTAATTGAGCTTAATGGCTTGGGTTAATTTCTGGGTTCTCTGTTCTGTTCCATTGGTCTATATTTCTGTTCTTGTGCTGGTACCAGGCAGTTTTGAGAACAGTGGCTTGGTAATATAGCTTGATATCTGGTATTGTGATACCTTCAACTTTGTTCTTCTTTCTCAGGATTGCTGTGCCTATTTGGGGTCTTTTTTTTTTTTTATTCCCGATGAATTTTTGGAGAGTTTGTTCTAGATATTTGAAGTATGCCATTGGTATTTTAATGGTAATTGCATTGAATCTATAGATTGCTTTGGGTAGTATGGACTTTTTAATGATGTTGATTCTACCAATCCATGAACATAGTATGTTCTTCCATTTGTTTATGTCTTCCTCTATCTCTTTTTTCAATGTCCTGTAATTTTCTGAGTACAGGTCTTTTATGTCCTTAGTTAACTTTATTCCAGGGCATCTTAATATTTTTGGTGCAATGGTAAATGGATTTTTTTTTCATTTCTCTTTCTGTTAGTTCATTATTGGTGTATAAAAAGGTCAGGGATTTCTGGGTGTTACTTTTGCATCCTTGCCAAATTCATTTATTAGGTCTAGTAATCTTTTGATGGAGTCTTTGGGGTTTTCTATGTATAGTATCATGTCATCTGTGAATATGGACAGTTTTAGTTCTTCTTTTCCAATTTGGTTGCCTTTTATTTTTCTTCTTGTCTGATCACTTTGGCTAGCACTTTCAGTATTATGTCAAACAGGAGTGTTGAAAGTAAGCAACCCTGTCTTGCTCCCATTCTCAGAAAAAATGAGTTTAGTTTTTGCCCATTGAGTGTGATGTTGGCTGTAGCTTTGTCATATAAGGCATTTATTATGTTGAGGTATGTTCCCTCTATTCCCACTTTGCTGAGTTTTTAATCAAGAAAGGGTATTGTATTTTGTAAAATAATTTTTCTCCATCAGTTGTTCTGATTATGTGATTTTTATCTCTCAATTGTTTATGTGATGTATCACATTTATTGATTTGTGGATATTGTACCTTCCTTGCATCCCCCGAATAAATCCCACTTGGTCATGGTGTGTGGTCTTTCAAATGTAATGCTGAAATCAATTTCCTAGAATCTTGTTGAGAATTTTAGTATCTATGTTCACCAAGGATATTGGCCTGTAGTTCTTCCTCTCTCTCTCTCTCTCTCTCTCTCTCTCTCTCTCTCTCTCTCTCTCTCTCTCTCTTTCTCTCTTTGTGGAGTCTTTATCTGATTTTGAAATCAGGGTAATGTTGGCTTCATAGAAAAAGGTTGGAAGTGTTGCTTCCTCATGAATTTTTGGAGTACTCCGAGGAGGATAGGTTTTAATTCTTTGAGTGCTTGGGAGAACTCCTCTGTAAAGCCATTGGGACCAGGGCTTTTGTTTGCAGGGTGATTTTTTTAATTATTATTATTTTTTCTCTTTTTTTATTTACAATATAACTTATATTTAATAGTAGTACATGTTTTCCTGCCGCCCCCCACTATCCTCCCCCTAGCCTTCCTTACCCCCCAGCACATGTCCCCACCTGCCCCCCTCCCCGCCCCAGTGTCTTTCATTCATTGGTTATGCTCATATGCATGCATAAAAGTCCTTCGGTTGATCTCCCCCAGCATCCGCCTCCCATCCACCCCAGCCTTCCCCCTTCCTGAAGCTTGATAGCCTGCTCAAGGCCACCCTGCCTCTATATCAATCACTCCCCCGTGTTTCTTTTCTTCAAAAATATCTTGCCTCTGCATACTAGAAACAAACGTATAAGAACAAAAAATGTTTGAGTGTCAGTTTCAATGTCCAACTGTTCTGAGTCCCAGTTTCAATGTGAAATAGTTCTTTATGTGTACATGTCAGCAATGGTATCCAGATGGTGGACACATCGTGGCAATGCAAGATCCATCCTCTCTGGTATGGTCCTGAGCCCCCTGCAGCCATGCACAGCTGCTGACTGCTAGCATGGCAAGGTCTCATCAGTGTCCTCCATCTCTGGACCATCCTCGTGGCTGGAACAGACCCGTCAGTTCCTCACTGTTGCAGGAACCCACATGGTCTTGGAGTTGTTCTCTGAAAACACACAAACACATTCTTGACCAAAAGTTAACAAAGGGATCCGCTCTGCAAAATAGACTTGGGATTCTTTTTATTTTTGCCTAAATGATTTTCCTTTGGCTTATTTTGACACCATGTGTGTTTTTTCATGGGTGTCCTGCAGTTGGTTTTACAAATGGAAGTTACTTTTCTGGAGTAGGAATTTTCTAGATGTATTTTACTTACAGGATATTTTTCCCTTACATGATATTACCCAACTCCCCCGCGCCCCCCCCCCCCCTTTTGATTAATGGGGGCTTTTGGAAATTTTATCTTGCAGTCTTAGTAATTTTAAATTTTAATTTTTACACACAAATATGACTGCTTTAGGTTCTTTAGATGTTAGGCAATTTTACAGTGAGATGAACTATTAATAGATATTTGAGTTAATGTTTTAGGAAAAGCTTTTTGTCCAGTACACTTTAATTTTCTTGAGTATTCACTTATTTCACTTGGCCAATTTAAATTAATCTGAAAACTTGATTACTATTTTACTGTCAATTTTAATACTCAAGCAGAAATCTTAGTTTACCCTGTGAATACTAGTGGAAAGGAATATTTGCATTTTTTAGTAGGTCCTGAGCATTCCTGGTAATAGACTGAATTTAGATATAAAGCAGCTATTGCTGGCCACCTGGGTCCCTGTCTGAGTTGTGCATGGGAGGCGAAGCAGCAATGGGGGTAGGAGACCTTCCTCAGGAGGGGTGAGAATTCAAGCCCCTGCAAGGTTTGTGGGTGAAGGTCTGTGCCCCACCTCTGTTGACCTTTAGTTCTCTCCTGTTGGCCACTCTGCGACTGTGCCTGTCTTAGGTTGTTCCTTCCCTGAGGATTTAAAAACCCGTCTCTGGCTAACCAGCCATCCTCCGGGGCCAAACAGGGTGATGTGAGGTTCAGTTGTGTCTCCTTTGTAGTCTACGCCCCCGAGGCCTCCACGTGCAGCACCTGCCTTGGGGGTCCCCTTGCTGCTGGCGAGGTCCCGGTACTTATCACATATCTCGGGGGACCCAGGTTTCTTCTCCAGAGAGGGCCCAGCTCACACCATTGGTCGAGAGACAGATCCATGTTGCCATCTGCCCAGAGGCTTCAGCCACAACCTGAACTGAAAGCTCACGCAACAGCTCTGTGTATTTAGATAGTAAGAAGAGGGTCCCTCTTGTCAAAAAGGGCAAGAGGGGCCAATATAGAATGCTCGGATTCCTTCGGAGTACCTTAATTCCTTCTGAAAGGGATTAAATCCTTTCCTATCCTTTTTAAAAAAAATTAAATTGCTGCCCAACATTCAAAGAATTAGTTTGTAAGCTTATTTGGGATAATTGTATAATATGCTGTTGTCAAATATCAAATATTATAATGACATTGTAGAATAATATGTAAGGGTATTATGGTGTCACCGGTGGTTATGGAGGGCCTAGCCTAAGGACTGGTGTCCATAGGAGATGACAAGCTCTAGGTCATGTCAATTCAATCTCAAACTAGCTGCTAATTTTTTTTTTATAACTTTACATAAACTTTGTCAGGGATGTAAAAACACAAATTACTTACCTTAGCTCAGGAGTTCAAATATATTGACTTTTCTTTTCCCCTTACTCCCACCACCTGCCACTTACCCTGAGGGTTGACATTCTGATGGACCTTTCTCAGTCTATGGATCCATTCTTGTTCATCAGTCTGTGTCATTCATTATATTCCTCAAATGAGTGAGATCATATGATATTTGTCTTTCTCTGCCTGGCTAATTTCACTTAGCATAATGCTCTCCAAATCCATTCATGTTATTACAAATGGTAGGAGCTCCTTCTTTTTTACTGCAGCATAGTATTCCATTGTGTAAATGTACCATGGTTTTTAAATCCACTCATCTGCTGATGGGCACTTAAGCTGTTTCCAAATCTTAGCTATGGTACATTGTGCTGCTATGAACATAAGTGTGAATATATCCTTTCTAATTCGCCTTTCTAGTTTCTTGGGATATATTCCTAGAAGTGGGATCACTGGGTCAAATGGGAGCTCCATTTTTACTTTTTTGAGGAAACTCCATACTGTTCTCCACAGTGGCTACACTAGTCTACAATCCCCCCAGCAGTGCATGAGAGTTCCTTTTTCTCCGCATCCTCGCCAGTACTTGTCGTTTGTTGACCTGCTGATGTAAGCCATTCTGACAGGTGTGAGATGGTACCGCATAGTTGTTTTGATATGCATCTCTCAGATAATTAGTGACTTTCAGCAAGTTTTCATATTTCCCTGGGCCTTCCTTTCGTCTTCTTTCGAAAAGATTCTATTTAGGTCTGTTGCCCATTTTTTTTATTGGATCATTTGTCCTCCTTTTATTAAGTTGTGTGAGTTGCCAGTAGATGCTTGAGATTAAACTTTTATCACTGATAACATTTGCCAATATGTTCTCCCATACAGTAGGTTTTCTTGTTGTTTTGTTGATAGTCTCTTTAGCTGTGCAAAAGCTTTTTATTTTGATGTAGTCCCATTTGTTTATTTTGTCTTTAGCTTCCATTGCCCTAGGAGCAGAATCATCGAAGAAGTTCTTTTGGCATATATCTGAGATTTTTCTTCCTGTGGATTCCTCTAATATTTTTATGGTTTCCCATCTTATGTTTAAGTCCTGTATTTATTTTGAGTTTATTTTTGTGTATGGTGTAAGTTGGGGGTCTAGTTTCATTTTTTTGCATGTATCTGTCCAATTTTCCCAACACCATTTATTGAAGAGACTGTCTTGACTCCATTTTATGTGCATTCCTCCTTTGTCAAATATTAACTGAGCATAGTGGTTTAGGTTGATATCTGGATTCTCTATTCTATTCCATTGATCTATATGTCTGTTCTTGTGCCAGTACCAGGCTGTTTTGAGAACAGTAGCTTTGTAATACATCTTGAAATTTGGTATTGAAATCCCACCGACTTTGTGCTTCTTTCTCAGGATTGCTTTGGCTATTCGGGGTCTTTTTTTATTCCAGATGAATTTTTGGAGAGTTCTTTCTAGGTCTGTGAAGTTTGCCATTGGTGTTTTAATGGGGAGTGCATTAAATTTATAGATTGCGTTACATAGTATGGACATTTTAATGATGTTGATGCTCCCAATTCATGAACATGGTATATTCTCCCACCTGTTTACATCTTTCTCTATTTCTTTTTTTAGTGTCCTGTAGTTTTCCGCCAATAGGTCTTTTACCTCCTTAGTTAAGTTTATTCCTAGGTATCTTAATTTTTTTGGTGCAATGGCAAATGGGATTGCTTTTTTAGTCTCACTTTCTGTAAGTTCACTATTAGTATATAGAAATGCCATAGATTTCTTGGCATTGATTTTGTAGCCTGCTACGTTGTTGAACTCATTTATTAAGTCCATTAGCTTTTTTATGGAGTCTTTCGGGTTTTTTATGTACAATATCACGTCATCTGCAAGTAAGGATAGCTTTATTTCTTCTTTTCCAATTTGGATTCCTATTATTTCTTCTTCTTGTCTAATTGCAATGGCTAATACTTCCAGTACTATGTTGAACAGGAATGGTGAGAGTGGGCAACCCTGTCTTGTTCCTGTTCTTAGGGGAAATGGTTGTAGTTTTTGCCCATTGAGTATGATGTTTGCTGTGGGTTTATCATATATGGCTTTTATTGTGTTGAGGTATGATCCTTCTATTCCTACCTTGTTGAGAGTTTTTATCAAGAAATTGTGTTGGATTTTGTCAAATGCTTTTTCTGCATCAATTGATATGACTGTGTTTTTTTATCTCTCAATTTGTTTATGTGATGTATCACATTTATTGATTTGCAGATATTGTACCATCCTTGCATTCCTGGAATAAATCCTACTTGGTCATGGTGTATGATCTTTCTGATGTACTGCTGGATTAGATTTGCTAGAATTTTATTGAGGACTTTGGCATCTATATTCATGAGGGATATTGGCCTGTAATTCTCTATAATTGTATTGTCCTTTGTCTGGTTTTGGTATTAGGGTGATGATAGCTTCATAGAAAGAGTTTGGAAGTGTTCCAACCTCTTAAATTTTCTGGAATAGTCTGAGGAGGATAGGTTTTAATTCTTCCTTGAATGTTTGGTAAAACTCCCCTGTGAAGCCATCTGGCCCTGGGCTTTTGTTTGCTGGAAGCTTTTTGATGACTGCTTCAATTTCTTTCATATTTATTGGTCTATTGATCTGTTTAGATTCTTCCTGATTGAGTTTTGGGAGGTTATATTTTTCTAGGAATATATCCATTTCCTCCAGGTTGTCCAGGTTGTTGGAGTAGAGTTGTTCATAGTATTTTTTAACAATATTTTGTATTTCACTGGGGTCTGTTGTTATTTCACCTCTTTCATTTCTGATTTTATTTATTAGGGTCCTCTCACTTTGCTTCTTGGTGAGCCTGGCTAGAGGTTCATCAATCTTGTTTATCCTTTCAAATAACCAGCTCTTGGTTTTGTTGATCTTCTGTATTGTTTCTTTGGTCTCTATGTTGTTTATCTGTGCTCTGATCTTTACTATTTCCTTCCTTCTGCTTACACTGAGCTTTTCTTGTTGCTTTCTTTCTATCTCTCTGAGTTGTTGGGTTAGATAATTTATTGCTGCTGTTTCTTGTTTTTTTGAAGTAGGATTATAGAGCTATGAACTTCCCTCTCAAAACTGATTTGTTGTGTCCCATAGATTTTGAATTGTTGTGCTATCGTTGTCATTTGTTTCCATGATGTTTTCTATTTTTTCCTTGATCTCTCTAGTAACCAAGTCATTGTTTAATAGTATGCTGTTTAGTCTTCATGTGTTTGATTTCTTTGGATTGTTTTTATTGTAGTTGATTTCCAGCCTTATGCCACTGTGATCTGAGAATATGCTTGATATGATTTCTATCTTCTTGAATTTGGACTTTGCCTATGACCCAACATACGGTGTATCTTTGAGAATGACCCAGGGGCACTTGAAAACAATGTATATTCTGTGGCTTTGGGGTGAAATAATCTGAAGATGTCAATTAATTCCATCTAGTCTAGTGAGTCATTGAGGACTGATGTTTCTTTATTGATTTTCTGTTTAGAGGATTTGTCCAATGGTGATAGTGGGGTATTAAAGTCTCCTACTATGATTGTATCTCTGTCTATCTCTTCCTTGATATAATCCAGCAGCTTTTTTGAAAATCTTTATTGTTCAGTTTATTATTTACATTGTTCCCTTTTTTTCACCCCATAGTTCCCCTCCACCTGGTACCCATCCCACCCTCTGCCCTCACCCCCCTCCAATGTCCTCTCCCATAGTTGCATGATTTTTGTCCAGTCTGTTGCTGCACTTCCCACACCCCCTTTCTCCCCAAGAATTGTCAGTCCATTCCCTCTCTATGTCCGTGATTCTGTTACATTCACCAGTTTATCCTGTTCATCAGCTTATTAATTCACTTGATTTTTAGATTCATTTGTTGATAGATGTGTATTTGTTGTTCCTAATTTACACTTTTATCTTTTTCTTCTTCCTCTTCTTAAAGAATATCTTTCAGCATTTCATATAGTATTGGTTTGGTGGTGATGAACTCCTTTAGCTTTTTCTTATCTGCAAAGCACTTCATCTGACCTTCAATTCTGCATGATAGCTTTGCTGGATAGAGTAATCTTGGTTGTAGATTCTTGCTTTTCATCACTTTGAATATTTCTTGCCACTCCCGTCTGGCCTGCATCATTTCTGTTGAGAAATCTGCTGACAATCGTATGGATGCTCCCCTATAGGTAACCATCTGTTTTTCTCTTGCTGCTTTTAATATTCTCTCTTTGTCTTTTGCTCTTGGCATTTCAATTATTATGTGCCTTGGTGTGGTCCTTTTAGGGTTCCTATGTATTGGGGTTCGGTGCGCATCTTGGACTCCTAAGTCAATTTCTTTCACCAGGTGTGGGAAATTTTCAGTCACTATTTCTTCGAATAGGTTTTCATTGTCCTGCTCTCTCTCTTTTTCTGGCACCCCTATAATTTGGATATAATCCAGCAGCTTTTTTATGTATTTGGGTGTTCCTGTATTGATTGTGTAAATGTTTACCAGAGTAATTTCTTCTTGTTGGATTGCTCCCTTTAGTATTATGTAGTGGCCTTCTTTATCTCTTGTTACGTCCTTCACTTTGAGATCTAATTTGTCGGATATAAGTATTGCTACCCCAGCTTTTTTTCCATTTCCATTCGCCTGAAGAACCTTTTTCCATCCTTTCACCCCCCCGTCTGTGTTCGTCTTTTTTTTGTTGGTGGGTTTCCTATAGACAGCAGATATATGGGTGATGTTTTCTTATCCAGTCCATTATCCTATGTCTTTTGATTGGAGCATTTAAACTGTTTACATTTAAAGTTATTATTGTTAGGTACTTATTTTGTGGCCATTTTTCTTCTTTGCCCCTGTGTTCTTTCTTCGCTTCCTATTGCTTTGTATGGCAGACCCTTTAGCATTTCTTGCATTGCTGGTGGTAATGTATTCCCTTAGACCTTTTTTTCTGTGAAGCTCCTGATTTGACCTTCAATTTTGATTGATAGCCTTGCTGGGTACAGTATTCTAGGATTCAGACCCTTTCTTTGCATGACTTTGTATATTTCATTCCAATCCCTTCTGGCCTGATAAGTTTCTGTTGAGAAATCACTTGCTAATCTGATGGGGGTTCCTTTGTAGGTGACTTTCCATCTCTCTCTGGCAGCTTTTAAGATTCTCACTTTGTCGTTGATGTTTGCCAATTTAATTATAATGTGCCTTGGTGTAGGTCTTTTGGGGTTTAATTTGCTTGGAACTCTGTGAGCTTCTTGGATTTGTGTGGGTTTTTTCTTTCCTATATCAGGGAAGTTTTCTGTCATTGTTTCTTCCAACAGGTTTTCTATTCCTTGCTCAGTTTCCTGTCCCTCTGGAATCCCTATTATGCGGATGTTGTTTTGTTTCATGTTGTCCCAAAGTTCCCTTAGGTTTTCCTCCTGATTTTTAATTTTTTTTCTAGAAACTGCTCTACTTTGGTATTTTTTCCTACCTTGTCTTCCAGCTCACTGATACAGTCCTCTGCTTCTTCTAGTCTACTACTGATACTTTCTATGCGAGTTTTTTACCTCAGCAATGTCACTTTTCGTTTCTTCTTGGGTCTTCTTCATTTCTTCTTGGGTCTTCTTCATTTACTCTGGGTTCTTCTTCAATTCCTGTTGGTTCTTACTCATACTGACTTCTATTCTCTTCAGCCACCCTATGACTATTTATCTGAAGTCTCTCTCTGACAGATTGCTTGCTTCCATTTCATTTAACTCTTTTTTTCTGGTGAGGTTTGTTTTTCTTTCATTGGTGGGTTGTTTCTTTGTCTCACCATCATCTCTCTTTTCTGTGTGTCTCATTATGTAGTTTTCACTCTCCTATATTGATTTAAAGGCTCAAACTACAACACAATCAGGTGCAGCACACCAGGAACTGAAGAAGAATGTATTCGCAGTGTTGGTAAATCCAAATTAAAGGTGGTTGCCAGAGGAAGGTAAATTAGGTGATAGGTGGGGCAAAAGAGAGTAAGAGAAAACACAGTCACACACACAAAAGGAAGAAAAAAAGAAAGAAAGAAAGAAAGAAAGAAAGAAAGAAAGAAAGAAAGAATGAAAGAGAAAAGGGAATGCCAAAATAAAATTGGGAAAAGGGGAAGGAGTAAAAAGAAAGGAAAAAGGAATAAACTATAAATATGGGTTGGAAACTCCCAAAGGACCGCCACTAATCTCAGCAAAAGCCAGCAACAAGTACCTGGAGATTGATACAAACTACATACAACCACTAATATCAAGGGAGGTTAGGGAACACAGAAGCTTAAATCTATCAAAAAACAATGTAAACATCACCAAAACACAAAACAATGCCAACCCCCACCCCACAAAACAAATTAAAAGAAAAGAATAACCAAACCAATCTCACAAATATGCATAAAATATAAACAACATCAGCAGGACCGAGAGAAAAACAGTTTAGGATAGTGAAGTCAGAGAAGTGTTAGATGTGTACGGACTTGGAGCAGGTGGTTGGAGATTGGATAGAAAAGTGGGGTGAAATTTTAACAGGGGCGAACAAGAGAGAATAAGGAAAATCTAAACCAGAAAAAGTGTTCGGGGAACAAGACACTAAGTAGGGAAAGGTTAGCAAGAGAATGCTGGCATATGGGTGAAGTTGAAGTAGAGTAAAAAGATACTAAAGGGTAGATGAAAAAAGACTGTATAACTCTAATCTCTAAGTAGAGTAAAGATGAAATAAAATGGCACTTAAAAAAGTTTAAATAGTAGTAGAAATAAAATTGATTCCTTCATTTGTGTTACACAAAAGTCAATTTGTGATTCATCCCCTGGATTGCAGTGTTTCTCAATTGATCTCTGGATCTATTGGTCCTCTCTAGCCTGATCTAAAATCCCGCTATGTCTATGGTATTCACTACTGATTTGTGGAAATAGGCTTCCCCAGAGCTGCATCTCTAATGGTGAGCACCTTTTCTGATTCCCGGCCTCAGCAAAACAGCTGGCCCCTGTGGTCTCCCAAGTTATCCTCCACCAGGCGATCCCCCGTTCCTGGTTCAGCACTGAGAAATTTGGATTTGTAGAGGACAAACGCAGGCACGCAAACTCACGTCCTGCTCGTATGTCTGCGCGAAACCCCTTTACCCCTTGGGTTTGGCAGTCCGCTCCCTCCCAAAATTATTAGGCTGGCCTTCTCCGTCAGGTCCAAATGGGTTGCCTTCTATGTATTCCCCCTGCCACCAGCTCTGAGGGCCTTCTTCCACGTTTGCCAGCTCCAACAACCCTGGACTTTTCCTCTTTTATTTTTTTCCCCAGGCACGAATCTCCCTGCTCTGCCAGCTCCCCCAACCCCAGGGGAAATCTGACCTTTCTGTGGCGGAGCACAGGGTTCCTCGGAACCCGCTTCTGCTCCAACTAGGAATCGATGTTCCGGGGGCGTCTCAGCTGCCCAGTGGGTACCACAACTGTAAAATTTTCAGGCTCTTCCTCTTTAAGATGGCGCAGTTTGCCTCTGAGCCAGTGGCTCCGCGAGAGAACCCAGGCGCACTGGAGTCGCTCAGTTAAAGGAGGCTAATCTAGCAGTCCCCCTCCTTCTCCCAAATCCCAGCTGTCCCCCCACACACCAACAAACACTCCCTGTGCGACCCTCAGCTGCTTCCTCCTCCTGCCCTGGAACACAAATGATTATGTGTCCTTCTGTTCCACTGCCATCTTTTTCCTCCTCTCTCTATCCTAAATTGTTTTTCTCTCTGTCCTGTTGTTGTTTACTTGACTGTTTATTATATCCATTTTTCATGCTTTTTTGTGAGATTGGTTTGCTTATTCTTTTCTTTTGTTTTGTTTTGTGTGTTTTTTGTTGTTGTTGTTTTTGTTTGCATTGTTTTTTAAAAATAGATTTTTGCTTCAGTCCTCAATGACTCACTAGACCAGATGGAATTAATTGACATCTTCAGATCATTTCAGCCCAAAGCCACAGCATATACATTCTTTTCAAGTGCACATGGGTCATTTTCAAAGATAGACCATATGTTGGGTCATAGGCAAAGTCTCTCCAAATTCAAGAAGATAGAATTCATATCAAGCATATTCTCAGATCACAATTGCATAAATCTGGAAATCAACTACAATAAAAACAATAAAAAAAAATCCCAAACACATGGAGACTAAACAGCATGCTATTAAACAATGCTTGGGTTACCAGAGAAATTAAGAAAGAAATAGAAAACATCATGGCAATAAATGACAACAAAAACACAATAATCCAAAATTTATGGGACACAACAAAAGCGGTTTTGAGAGAGAAGTTCACAGTTCTACAATCCTACTGCAAAAACCCTCCCCAAAAAACAAAAACAAGACAAAACAAAACAAAACCCCCCCCCCAGAAACAATGGTAATAAATTATCTAACCCAACAACTCAAAGAGTTAGGAAGACAGCAACAAGCAAAGCCCAGTGTAAGCAGAAGGAAGGAAATAGTAAAGATCAGAGCAGAGATAAATGAATAGAGACCAAAGAAATAATATGAAATATCAATGGAACCAAGAGCTGGTTCTTTGAAAGGATAAACAAAATTGATGAACCTCTAGCCAGGCTCACCAAGAATCCAAGAGAGAGGACCCTAATAAATAAAATCAGAAATGAAAGAGGTGAAGTAATGACAGACCCCAACAAAATACAAAGGATTGTTAACAAATACTATGAACAACTTTACTCCAATAAACTGGACAACCTGGAGGAAATGGATATATTCCTAGAAAAATATAACCTTCCAAAACTCAATCAGGAAGACTCTAAACAACTCAATAGACCAATAACTGTGGAAGAAATTGAAGCAGTCATCAGAAAGCTTCCAGCAAACAAAAGCACAGGGGCAGATGGCTTCACAGAGGAGTTTTACCAAACATTCAAGAAAGAACTAAAACATATCCTCCTCAGACTATTCCAGAAAATTTAAGAGGTTGGAACACTTCCAAACTCCTTCTATGAAGCTATCATCACCCTAATGCCAAAACTAGATAAAGACAACACATGAAAGAGAATTATAGGCCAATATCCCTCATGAATATCTCTCATGCCAAAATCCTCAATAAAATTCTAGCAAATCAGATCCAGCAGTACATCAGAAAGATCATATACCTTGACCAAGCAGGATTTATCCCAGGAATGCAAGGATAGTACAATATCCACAAATCAATAAATGTAATACATCACATAAACAAATTGAGAGATAAAAATCACATAGTCATATCAATTGATGCAGAAAAAGCATTTGACAAAATCCAACACCCTTTCTTGATATAACTCTCAACAAGGTGGGAATAGAAGGATCATACCTCAAAATAATGAAAGCAATACGTTATAAACCCACAGGGAGGACTCTGCCCCCATGGCTGCTTTGGTTCCCATGCCCAGCTCAGATTGGGACCCAGGTAACAGACAGAGACTTGGCCTAGGCTATCACCAGGAACTCTCAAGGCCTACTCAAGAATGCAAATAATCCTTTCCACTAATGTTTACAGGGTCAACTAAGATTATTGTTTGAGTATTAAACTTGACAGTAAAATAGTAATCAAGTTTTCAGATTAATTTAAATTGGCTAATTGAAATAAGTGAATACTCAAGAAAATTTAATTGTACTGGACAAAAAGCTGTTCCTAAAACATTAACTAAAATTTCTATTAGTAGTTCTTCTCATCATAAAATTGTCTAACATGCAAAGAACCTAAAGCAGTCATATTTTTGTGCAAAAATAAAAATTTAAATTACCAAGGCTGCAATATAAAATTTCCAAAAGCCCCCATTAATAAAAAAAAGGAGGGATAGTGGGACAATATCATGTAAGGAAAAATATCCTGTAAGTAAATTACATCTAGAAAATTATTACTTCAGAAAATTTATTTCCGTTTGTAATGCTAACAGCAGGACACCCGTGAAAAACACACATGGTGTCAAAATAAGCCAAAGGATAATCATTTGGGCAAAAATAGAAAGCATTCCAAGCCTAATTTACAGAAAAGATTCCTTTATTAACTTTTGGTCGAGAATATGTTTGTATATTTTCTAAAACAACTCTAAGACCATATTGATTCCTACAACAAAGAGGATTTAACAGGTCTGTTCTAACCACGAAGACAGTACAGAGATGGGAGACACTGACGACATCTTGCCATGCTAGCAGTTAGCAGCTGTGCATCACTGCAGGTTGCTCAGGACCAAACCAGAGAGGGTAGAACCTGCATTGCCACCATATGTCTAGTATCCAGACACCATTGCTGGCATGTACACATAAGGAGCTATTTGACATTGAACCTGGGACTCAGAACTGTTGGACATTAGAATAGACTCAAACATTTTTTTGTTTTTATATGTTTATTTCTAGTATGCAGATGCAAGATTTTTTTAAAGAAAAGAAATGGGGGGAAAATAGATACAGAGGCAAAGAAGCATTGAATGGACTGTCAAACTACAGTGGGAAGGCAGGGGACGGTGGGGGCCAGGGGCTGTAAGAGGTCATCCAAAGGACTTGTATTCATGCATATAAGCATAACCAATGGATACAAGACACTAGGGGTGGGGGAAGGCAGGTGAGGGCATGTGCTGGGGGGTAGGGAAGGCCGGGGGGAGGTACATGGGGGGAAAAAACGGAAACATATGTACTACTATTTGTAATACTTTAAAAAATAAAACAAAAAAGTAAAAATAAAATAAAACTTTAAAAAAAAGGTAAAATAATAGTAGTAATAATAATAATTAAAAATATAAATATAATAAAAAAGTAAAATTAAGCAAGAAAAAATTTAGTTTCTTAAGTAAAAGATAAAAAATAAAAACGTGAAGTAGTGAAGGTCTTTCACTTCCTTTACTGTCTTGCCTGGCATATCTGTTTTCTGTCAGGTAGTCAGCACAGTGTTGAGGTTCTCTGCGATTCACTACTCCTCTGTATCATCTGGTGGGATCTCTTTGCTTGCTTTGTTTCTCTGCCTGCCTTCAGTTATGTTTATACAACAGTCAATTTTTGACACAACCCTGGGTCATAGTGTTTCTGAATTAATTTCTAGGACTAAATAGACCCTCTACTCAGTGTTTAGATTCTTCTTTCCCTGCCCCACTTAACACTGAGTTGGAGGGATGGATTGACCCAGAGCTGGTTTCTTGCTCATCTCTCCTTATTCTGATACCCAGTTTCCACAAAAACAAATTTTTCCTGCAGTCTCGGTGTGTGTTTTTTACTGGAAGGTCCTATGTACTGGATATAGCAAGCAAAAGCAAGAAGGGGAAATAAAAGGACAAAAGGAACTGCACTGATTTGTGTCTTTTTCCCTTGGCACTTCGCTGCCAGTATAGAACTTCAGGCTGCCTTTCTGGGCACAGTTTGCCATGGCTGTGGGCTTATATATAGAGTCCCCTTCTGCCAAAAGCCCTGTGGACCCCCTTCCACATTTGAAAGCTACACTGACTCCAAGGACTGTGGATTTGGTGGAGCAGTTTCCCTCTGAGACTCTAATTTCCACTGTGTGTGTTTCTCCCTCCAGCCTGGATTCCAGATCTCACCTTTATCTAGGCCAGTGGTTCTCAATCTTTCTAATGCCACGACCCTGCTAGCAGTTGAAAACCACTGCTGTAGAGCACAAGACCATCAGAAAACACAGATATTTACATTATGATCATTAACAGTAGCAAAATTACAGTTATGAAGTAGCAACGAAAACAATTTTATGGTTGGGGTCACCACAATGTGAGGAACTGTATTAAAGGGTCGTGGCATTAGAAAGGTTGAGAACCACTGCTCTAGGC
Source organism: Antrozous pallidus (assembly GCA_027563665.1). Classification (NCBI taxonomy): domain Eukaryota; kingdom Metazoa; phylum Chordata; class Mammalia; order Chiroptera; family Vespertilionidae; genus Antrozous; species Antrozous pallidus. The sequence goes on from CM050513.1 coordinate 8,627,304, forward strand.
CAGTGGTCAGCAAACTGCAGCTCTCGAGCCATGGTTTGCTGTTCTGTTGACAAATGAGTTTGCTGACCACTGCTGTAGGCGATCTCTGACTTTTCTGTCTACAGATGGTCTCATCAGCTGTGTTTAATTTGCCATTTCTGGGTGGATTTTGTTTGATTCAGCTGTTCCTTCTATCTGCTTTGTGAGAAAGTGTATTTGGAGCTGCTTTGTCTCCCCCTGGACAAACTTTTTAGGCACCCAGGGCCATAGAGCCTGGAGTCTTGGTGTTTGTGGGTGCTGGAAACCAAGATCAATAGTAATTAATATAAATGCAAGAAGTCTGTTAGAAGGTTGGCCTGGGCTCCTTTGATATTCACAGGGTGAATATTTGCATTTTATTACTTATTGCTGACTCAATGGCCTAAAGCAAACTCCCCACAACCTGATATGTCTGTTTGCATTCCTACAAGACAATTGTGTATTCTAGTAAATAAAAGCAGCTGAGAACAGAGACTCAGTGGAACTTGACTACTACAGTTAAGTTTTCCCTGGCTTCTCCCCATAATTTCAAAATTATTATTTCTTGTTTTGTGTTTTAATTTACGTGTCAGCTCTTTCTCCAAGCCTTTGAACCCCAAAGCCACGATGGTCGTGGCTTTTCACAATTGGCGTCTTTGAACTGGGACTTGGAGGAAAAGGATTCGCCAGAGCAGAAACTATCATTGGACCTGGTGGTGGAAGATTAACTGTATGTCAAACTCTGGTCCGCAGATCCATAAGGGCTTTAGTGTTTTCTCTTGTTTCAACCAGATCATAATGAGGCAAAATTCGTTAGACTTTCCTGCAAACTTTTGACTTGCTTACTAAGGGATAAGGGAGTTGCAGTTTCAGAAGATCTTCTTTTACAGTTTCTACAGATTATTGTAGAATATAATCCATGGTTTTCTGATGAGGGTACATTGGCTATTGAATGTTGGGAATGGATAGGTCAGAACTAAGCTCAGCAGCAGGGGGAAAATTTGCCTCCAAATTGTTTCTCCTTGTGGGAAACAGTATTGCATTTGCTAGAGCCTTTCAGACAAGAAAGATCTCCTCCCCTTGCACCCTCCACTCCTAAAGAGAAGCAGAAAGATAAATTGGAGGAGTGGCCTCCATGTCTTGATTCTGAAACATTTAAATTTCCACTAGTAGAATTACCTATGCAAAAAGCCATCAGAAAAGGATTGAAGGACATAGCAGTGGAGGATAGACTTGCTTTTCCTATTATACAGGTAGCTAATCCACAATTCCCAAATCAAAGAATAAGACAGCATGAAATACTTGACTTTAAAATGATAGTGTGTGATAGTGTAATACAAAATGGTGCAAATGCTCCATTTACTGGAGAAATTATAACTAACATTTCTGAAGCGTTCCTAGCTCATTATGATTGATATTCTCTAGCCTGTACAACTCTGGATGGAGGAGATTCTTAGCTACAGAAAGGAGAATTTTTAGAGAAATGTCAAAAACAAGCTTCTTGAAATCTCAGACAGAATGTTCTCGTAACTTTTGAGATGCTTGCAGGACAGGGACAATTTAGATCTGCAAAATTAGCTCCAATATATCCAACAAGTGTATGAGCAAATTAGACTTTGTGGAAGAAAAGCCTGGTGGACTTTACCAGCAAAAGGAAACCCTGAGGGAGCCTTTAGTAAGTGCATGCAGGGCCCACTGAATCATTCTCTGACTTTGTAGCTCATCTCTCTTGAGCAGTGAGATGGCAGATTCAACATGATACAGCAGGAGACATTTTGACTCAGCAATTAGCTTATGAAAGGGCCAATGCTGATTGTAAGAAATGTCTAATGCCTCTAAGAAAAAATAGTACCATCACAGAAATGATTCGAGCATGTCAGAATGTGGGGTCAGGCATTTTTCAGGCAAGCTTACTAGCTGCCACAATTACAACAAGAAACAAATTATGTTTCAACTGTGGACAACAAGGACATTTAAAAAAGGAATGTAAGCAACCAAAAGGGACACAAAGTGATGGTCAGGCAGAAGGCGCAAACATTCCATCTTTCAACTCAGGTAATGCAGGTCTATGTCCCAGATGTAAGAATCATTGGGCCAATCAGTGTAATTATAAATTTCATAGAAATGGCCAGCCATTAAATCAAGATGTAGGAAATAGCCAGCAGCAGGGAAATGGCTGGAGGGGCTCCCCACAACCCCGTTTTTAAATAAAGGGAAGTTCCACCCTGCCAGGACTACAGTAGATTTCCTCCTCGGAGTCATTCCAGAAAGAAATGCTGGCTTTGATGTAATAGCACAGTAACAATCACCCTGATCCCCGATGTGGCTAGACAAGTTTTTCCTACAGGGATTTGGGTACCTGTGCCACCAGAAATGTCAGGTTTAGACCTAAGAAAGAGTGAAAATATGCTAAAAGGACTGTTTTGTTTTGTTTTTTCTGTCATAGATTCAGAATTTGAAGGAGAAATCAAAGTAATTTTGCAAAAATAATTATGCAAGTTATTCCAGGACAAAGAATGGCTCAGCTCCTGCTTTTACATTATATTCAGCGAGGTGAAGTTATAAATAGAAAGAGAGGGACACAATGATTTGGAAGCTCAGATATATATCGAATACAGGAAATTAGAAAGATCCATCCTATGATTAATCTAAGAATAAAGGGAAAACTGTTTAAAAGATTAGTAGACACTGGAGCAGATATTAGTGTCATCCATCAAGAATTCTGGCCTCCAGGTTGGTCTATGGTAGAAGCTATGGGCGCTATCATGGGTGTTGGAATTCCTGATGACACCCAACACAGTGCTGTAGTGTTAAAGTGGAAAGATGAGGAAGGAAAAACAGTATGGTTTCAGCCCTATATAGCCTCTGGAATTGCAGTCAATTTATGGGACTGAGATGTTTTAGAAGGTTTACAAGCTTATATTATTACTGGCAAGAGACAACAGTTAATAACTCAGATAGGATAATATTAAACTGGTCAAGGTTATGGAAAAGATAATCAGGAGATTAAAGAACCCATTTGGGCCAAAGGAAACAGGAAAACAAGGATTAGTATATCAGCCTTTTTAGGAGTGGTCACTATTCAATCTCCTCACCCCCATGCTGAGCCTATTCAATGGAAAGATGATAGGCTTATATGGGTGGATTAGTGGCCATTAACCAAGGAGGAATTAAATCATATTCATGAATTAATACAGGAACAAGTAGAGGTTGGTCATATACAGCCTTCCAATAGTCCTTGGAATACACCTATATTTACAATACTCAAGAAGGTGGTAGGAAAATGGCAACTGTTACATGATCTTAGAGCAGTTAATGTTACTATGCATACCATGGAAGCTCTACAGCCTGGACTCCCAGCACCTTCACAAATCCCTCTAGATTGGTCTCTTATATTAGTAGATATTAAGGATTATTTCTTCACCATTTCCTTAGCACCACAGATAAACAAAGATTTGCCTTTTCAGTGCCATCTATTAATAATATAGAGCCTACCCTGTTTCCCCCCAAATAAGACAGTGTCTTATATTAATTTTTGCTCCCAAAGATGCGCCAGATCTTATTTTTGGGAGGATGCCTTATATTACAGCGAGTAGGTTTTATTTTCGGGGGATGTCTTACTTTCGGGGAAACAGGTTATGAAAAGATATCAGTGGAAGGTTTTGCCTCAAGGAATGGCCAATAACCCTATTTTATGTCAAAAATATGTAGCTCAAGCTATTCAGTCTTTAAGGGACAAATATTTCCAGTCTTATATTGTCCATTACGTGGATGACTTGTTCCAAGTCCACAGGAAGAACAAACTTTAGCAAAGTTTTTTCAATTAAAAAAGGAACTTCCTCAATGGGTCTTAAAAATTGCTTCAGAAAAAGTATAGAAAGAAATGCCTTTTAAAAATCTAGGTACCATAATTTAAAACCATTATATTAGGCCTCAGAAGGTAGAAACAAGTATACTGCCTTAAAACCTTAAATGACTTTAAAAATTATTAGGGGACATTAATTGGTTAAGACCTTATCTAAAAATCTCTACAGGAGAAATGACAAATTTATTTAATGTATGTATAGGTGACTCTAATCTTTCCTCACCCCAAGTATTGACAGATGAAGCCAGGAAGGAGTTACTAAGAATTGAGCAGGCAATCTCCTTAGCCCAAGTGGCACAAGTACTGCCTGAATTGTCTTTATTGTGAGAGATTAATCCTATTGCAAATAGTCTCAAAATGGAGTTATCTTCCAAAATAAAAACTCTCTTGCTATTATTGAATGGGTCTACCTAGGACCGTGATGGCACACCTATGACACGCGTGATGCATGTGGTCACATACAGAGAAGTATAGGGCCGCATGCCGAGTAGGACATTTCATCCTCGGCTACTGCATGACCAGGTGCAGTAGCCAAGGATGAAACATTTGCTATAGTTTAGTGTAGACACTCTGTGCTGGAGGTCTGTAGGCCAAAACAGCAGAACTCTGGCACAGAGTGTCTAGTTCTGGGGCTTCAGGATAGGCCATTAGGGGACTTTGACTTCACTTCTGGCCAGTGGAGTAGGGAGCAGTGGAATGCCATGGGGGATGCATCTTTGAAGATCTCGCCATTCCCAGCAACCACTTAACCACAGCAACCATCATCCAATCTACTGTTTTGGGGTGTCATGGATTTCTAATTGAACATCATTACTGAGATAAGTGAGGGGGAGGGTGGGAGAGGGGAGGGCCTGTACTATGGGTACCATTTCTCGCCATTAGAAATAGCGGCAGCCATCTTAATTTATATAAGGAACACCATTTTGCAGCATAGTGCACACTCCATTTCACCACTATTACTGTTGTGCATCCTTATTAACCCCTATTTCTGCTTATTAACCCTGACCTTTCCTAAAAGATAGTTACATGTGCCAGCTTGTGGTCAGTTAGGCTAGTTAACCCCTAATTGCCTGCAGGGCTAACAAGCTATCTATAATTCTATCTTCTGTCACTGCTCCCCTGATGGAGAACCCAAAAAATAAAAAAACCAAGGTTAAGTAAAGGAAGTGGTAGTAGCCATAACTGGCCTCAAGAGACATGGACCGAGATGTATGGCATTATAGAAAAAAGTGGCAGATCATTTTGCATTCTATGTACTGAAACGGTAGTAAGCAGAATATGGAATATAAATAGACATTTTGAAACTAATCATTCCCAGCTCTTGAAAAAAAGTGAGGATGAAAGGAAGGAATACATTTCCAGGCAGCTACACCTTTATAAGAGCCTGTCTAATTCCATCCTTAAGTTTATAAAAAGCTCTACAAATTGAACATCTGCAAGTTTGAGCATTGCTCACTCCATAGCTCAGCGTGGAAAAGCACTTAGTGAGGGAGAATTTATTAAAGAAACTCTCCTAAGATATGCACCAGTCCTATTTTACAATATGCAGAATAAAGATGCAATTATTAAGAGAATATCTGAGTTACCACTCAGTAGAAATATCATAAAAGACTGAATAATGAGACTGAACACAAACGTACAGGATCAGTTAAAGAGAGACATAAGTAACTGTATATATTTTTCGATCTCTCTTGATGAAACTACTAATGTCACATCATATACTCAGTTGGCCATTATTTGTGGAGTGCTTTGAAGAAATTAAGGTATTTCTTGAGGATAAGGATCTGGGAAATAATGGTCGATATTCTAATGGTCTCACAATGATAGAAGAGTTGATAAAGTTAGTATCAGTGCCAACAAGTACATCAGGAAGTGAAATATGTAAGGTTGTTATACAAACATTCCGTGACCTAAGCACTGATATCTCCAAAGTTGTGTCAGTGACGACAGATGGCGCACCAAACTTGGTGGGGAAAAAAGTCAGATTTGTCAAATTGTTTACAGAAGCTATTAGACATCCGATTGTGCCTTTTCATTGTATTATCCATCAGGAGGTTTTAGGTACCAAGGCAGGATTCAGCGACTTAAATGACTTATGTCAGTTGATAAAAAATACTTAATTTAATAGCTGCTTGCCCCCTTCACAAGCAAGAATTTTCTGCACTTTTACTGGAGGTTGATTCCACCTTCAGTGGACTGCTAATGTACAATAATGTAAGATGGCTGAGCTGAGGCAAAGTTCTTGAGCGCTTTATGGAGTGCTTTGAAGAAATTAAGTTATTTCTTGAGGATAAGGATCTGGGAAACTTTTCTAGGCTCAATGATGATAAGTGGGTCAACACCCTGATATTTTTTACAGATCTCTCTGTTCATAGTAATGAACTGAACTTAAAGTTACAAGGTTTTGGCAAAAGTATTGATGTTATGTTTGGATACATAAAAGCTTCTGAAAGTAAACTTAAAATTTTCAAGCAAGATGTAGAAACTAAAACTTATAAGTATTTTCCTCGAGTAACAAAGTATTTTGAGAAGGCCAGTGCAGCTGTACAAAATGAAATGGAACCCTTGCATATAAAGTATCAGCATGTTTTAGAATCATTACTTGACCAGTTCAGTGATAGATTTAATCAATTTAGAAGCCTAGAACAGACCATAAAAATAATTAAGTATCCTGCTGTAGTAGTCTACAGTAGTTTGGAATTAAATGGTTTCCAATGGATGTAAATTGATGATTTGGAGATGCAACTTGCAGAATTTCAAGACAGCATCTGGGCTCAGGTGTTTGTCGACTTGAGGTCAAAGCTTGAGAATCTGGACAGGTGCCACTTGAAGAATTAAGAGGAGTGCCACTACAAACAGGGAATTTGGAGTGCCTGGAACCGATTACCAGACACTTTCAGCACCCTGAAAAATATAGCAATGGCTTTATTCACAATTTTTCCCTCTACTTACTTTTGTGAGACTTTATTCTCAGAGTTAAATAATATCAAAACCAACAGAAGAAACAAATTGACAGATGAAGTTAGTAGCACTTGGTTGGGCTTGAAGTGTACAAAATACCAACCTTCAATTGAAGGTTTATCCAATGAAATTCAACAACAAAAAATAGGCAAGTTAGTTAAAGAATTCCCCCTCCCCCTCACTTATCTTAGTTCATGGCACCCCACACAAGTTAAATAATATCAAGACCAACAAAGGAAACTGACTGACAGATGAACAAAGAAGTCACTAAGCAGGTAAATTAATTAGTTTTTAGTTTATTAAATACAGTTATATATTACAATTATACATTTTTGTTATTTAAACTATAAATATCACGAAATTATGGTTTTTTTCTCAAAGTGACACACCACCTGAGTTATGCACGGTTTTTTGGTGAATTTTGACACACCAAGATCAAAAGGTTGCCCATCACTGCTCTAGGCCATGGAAATTCCATTTCAAACTGGCCGTCAATTTCTTTTTGTATAGACAAGGTCTGAGTAACTTTCTTTGAATACTTAATAAATTGCTTACAAAGACATTGACTTTTCATTTAGCTGAAAACATTGATTTTATTTTAAAAAGGTAATTTATTTAAGTAATTAAAGTAGGTATCTTCATTTAAATGGCATAGCAAATTTAGTAAATGTTTATATCTGATTCACAAAATGTAAATGTTGCCTCGCCTCTAGCTTAATTAAGAATGCAGGCAGCTATGGGCTTTTTGTCATTTAAAATTCTGCTGTTGGAATTTTTAGAAATATTTCGTTACTTTATTTTGCCCTCCTTAGAGGCCAATATCTTCATAATATATAAACTATGGTTATTAATTTTTATTTGATAAAGCTTCCCATGAAATTTCAAGTATATTAAATCTGTTAAATTAAAAAAGATTTCCTTTAAGAAGAGAGAATAGCCGAAACTGGTTTGGCTCAGTGGATAGAGTGTCGGCCTCTGGCCTGTCGGCCTGTCAATTTCAGTCAAGGGCATGTACCTTGGTTGCAGGCACGTGCAAGAGGCAGCTGATTAATGTTTCTGTCTCATCAATGCTTCTAACTTACTATCCCTCTTCCTTCCTTTCTGTAAAAAGTCAATAAAATACATATTAAAAAAAAATAGAAGAGAAAATAAATTTCTTGTATTACTCCAGGCCCTTGGAGCTTTCCAAGAATCATCTCTGTTAAGGCCTTGAAATTTTACCATGGAAAAAATCATCATCATATATATATATATGTTAAATATTATAATATTTTTATAGTTATCTTAAGATATCAATGAGATTTTAAACTAGTTTTTGCATAGAAAAGTTTTTGTTGGGATCATAGAATTAATTCTTTTTTTTAAATTAGACCAATAATAAGCAACTTATTTTGAATTCCTAATTATTTTCACAGAAAACACAACATTTTCCCAGTTTAATATGTACTTTGAACTTTTAAAGCTGGCAAGTCAGGAGAACTAAGATGGCGGCAAAGGTAAAACTCCTATCTTGCCGTCATAATTAGCAATTTTAATACTACAACTTAACGAAAGAACAAACACCTTCCAGAATCACCAGAAAGCCCGCCGAGTGAAAATTCCACAAATAAAAGTGAAAATAAGACACTGTGACTTGGAGGAGCGGCGGTGAACAGCATTGAAAGATTTGCGCAGAGAGAGGTTTGGAGTGCGCGCTGCGGGGAGGGCAGGCAGCTGAAAACCGGCCAGTTTTTTGGAACGGGGAGACAAAGGCATCCCACTGGACTGATTCTCCAGCTCTGGGCGAAGTCCAGAGAACCCACTATCACACGGGGTGAAAACTGGACAGTGGGAGGGCACGCCGAAGCTCGGGTGCTGCCGGGTCTCCCGGCTTGTGGAGAAGGCAGCTTGCGCGTGAACAACTCGGCTGCGTGACGGTGCAGAGAGCGCACCGCGACTTGTCTCTCATTCAGAAAACCATCAGACTGCTTTGTTTTATGACCCTGGGCGAGACATTGAGCATGCAGACTCATTTTGGGAAAGTCTGAATTCCCCGGCAGCCAGTGGAGCTCGGCAGCGGCTCTCTCTCAGAGGTGCTGGCAGCCATTGCCCCCTGCACAGAGTCCCCGGGTCCACATAGGGCGGAGCTAACGCTGTCTGCTTGGCACGGAGACTCTGCCCATCCAACCTGAGCACAGCTGAGCTTCACAGACAATTGGCCTGGAGGTCAACCCTCCAAGTGCTAACAACGATTAACTGAGCTTAACTTCAGCAAGACTGTGCAGCCCATATCCACCTCAGGTAACCAGGGAGGCTGAGCCACTATCCCTAGTAGGAAGTCTACCACACAAAGCTAATTGACCAACTTAGGGAAGCAGCCACCATGCAGCAACATGGAAAGAAATCAGATGTGAAAGAAATGGAGGAAAAAAAACAACTGGACATGGAATTCAAAACCAAGGTTATAGGGTTTTTCAAGAGGCTCCAACAAAAGATCCAGGCCTATAAGGAAATAAGCAAGACCACAAAGGAAATGAATGAGTCCTACAAGAAAATGAACAAGACCCTCAAGGATATAAACGAGAGCTGCAAAGAAATGATCAAGACCAACGTGGAAATGAATGGGTCCTACAAGGAAATGAAAGAGACCCTCAAGGATATAAAGGAGACTCTCAAGGATGTGAAAAAAGACCAACCAGAAATTAAGCATACACTGTCTGAAACAAAAAATATTATACAAAGACCTAAAAGTGCTCTGGAGCACCCCAAGAACCAAGTTAAAGATTTGAAATACAAAGAGGTAAAATCCACTCAGCTGAAAAAGCAAGAAACCAAAAGAATCCAAAAAATTGAAGATAGTGTAAGGGGCCTCTGGGACAACCTCAAGCATACCAACATCTGAATTATAGGGGTGCCAGAAAAAGAGAGAGAGCAAGACAATGAAAACCTATTTGAAGAAATAGTGACTGAAAACTTCCCACACCTGGTGAAAGAAATTGACTTAGGAGTCCAAGAAGTGCACCGAACCCCAATATATAGGAACCCTAAGAGGACCACACCAAGGCACATCATAATTAAAATGCCAAGAGCAAAAGACAAAGAGAGAATATTAAAAGCAGCAAGAGAGAAACAGTTGGTTACCTATAAGGGAGCACCCATACGACTGTCAGCGGATTTCTCAACAGAAACGATGCAGGCCAGACGGGAGTGGCAAGAAATATTCAAAGTGATGAACAGCAAGAATCTACAACCAAGATTACTCTATCCAGGAAAGATATCATTCAGAATTGAATGTCAGATGAAGTGCTTCGCAGATTAGAAAAAGCTAAAGGAGTTCATCACCACCAAACCAACATTATATGAAATGCTGAAAGATATTCTTTAAGAAGAGGAAGAAGAAAAAGGTAAAGATGAAAATTATGAACAACAAATACACATCTATCAACAAATGAACATAAAAATCAAGTGAATTGATAGGCTGTTGAACAGGATAGACTGGTGAATATAACAGAATCATGGACATAGAGAGGGAACGGACTTACAATTCTTGGGGAGAAAAGGGTTGTGGGAAGTGCAGCAAGAGACTGGACAAAAATCTTGCAACAATGGGAGAGGACAGTGGGGAGGGGGAGGTGAGGGTGGAGGGTGGGATAGGTACAGGGTGGAGGGGAGCTATAGGGGGATAAAAAGGGGAAACAATGTAATTAATAAACTGAACAATAAAGATAAAAAAAGCTGGCAAGTCAAATATTTTAGCAGTTCTTAGATTAAGAACACTTTACATTTCTAAGAAAAATACAAGACATAATTAATTAGTAGCCTCAATTCTGTTTCCTAGGTCTTTTATGGGGCAAATTTGAACTTTAATTTTTATTTGCCAGTGGCTCTTAGAGACCAGGTTTGGTCTATTTGAATGTAAATTATCACATTTTTCAAAAATAGTTTCTGGTGTGAAACTGGTCTATCTGTCTGCTGGGGGAAGGGCATTTACCCCTTCCTCCATTAACAAAGAGCATAGCCAGTTACTTGGGCTACTTAGGTCTTTATAATTAATAAATTATTTATCTATCTTTCAACAATTTTTTGAGATTCAAGTCCAATTCCAATTATTTTAAGGGTAAATTCTATATTATTTTGGATAAATTCTATAACAGAGACAAATTTACTTATTTTCTTGAAGGCCTTAAAAGTTAACTTTGACTGAGGCTCATTAGCATTTTAAAAACTACTCTTTATTATGGAAATGTGAATTCTGTTGCTGGAATTAGCTTGAATTTTTTTGAGAAGACCTCCGCCAAAACAAAACAAAACAGTTCTGTCAGCAGATCCCTACCTTCTCTCTCCAATCAAGTGCGTTCTCCCCATCCTGTCCCTTCTCCGTGGCCGCAGTCTCAGCCCCCACACTCCAGCAACCTCAGCCTTCTCCACACCACGTTTCTGTGATAGCCAGACTCAGAGTGGGGAGGAGGATAGAAGAGAAGGACGTGGTTCGTCATGCTCAGACCAGACACCACCACCGAAACCCCCTCTAGCTGTTTGTGACATTTACTCAGCCCTCCCTTGCCTGAGGACATCCTGCTGCCAGAACACCGCACAGCCAGATACCGGGTCAGCAGGGCCCACCAGCCTGGGAAGAAAATTTAAAATTTCCTGCTTCCCTGTACTGTAACTGACCTTACGCTACCTTTCTTTGTGTGTAACCGGCCATTCACAAATTGCCACCTTTCTTTGTGTGTAACCGGCCATTCACAAATTGCCACCTTTCTTTGTGTGAAACCGGCCAATCACAAATTGCCGAATCTCCCTGCGTTGGAGATAAAAAGTGCTTGCTACCGAGGTTCAGGGCTCGCGTTGCTCACTGCTTTGACAGTGGAGACGTGGGCCTGGACTCGAGTTCGTTACTAAAAGGCTTCTTAAAATTTTGATCTGGCTCCTTGGTGGTTGTCACTCTCGGTTGGTCCATAACAGTTTCCATCAATCCAGTTCTCCACATTCGGGACTGGTAGCTGTCCCGAATGTGGGCAACCCTATGGAACAAGGGCATTTTGCCAGCCGGGACCAGAATTCAATGCTTTCCCAGCTCACTGGCAACCCAGGCATGGCAAACCTCCATGGGGCAAGCGCCATGGACTTGGGACTCGGCACCAATGACTCAGACCTGAATTCAAACCTCTCACAGAGCACACTAGACATACACTAAAGACACCTTGCACTATTTTGGGAGCAAGAAAATTATTTTCTCTTAACAAGACGGTTTTGTACTGAAAACAGCTTTTTTGAAACTTTCTTAGCCTAAAAGACAGTTTTCCTTGAAACACATACGAACTGTTTGTGGTTTAAAGCAAACATGCAGGATGAACCTGAGGGATGATAAAACACAAAGAATATATTTTTTGTTAGTGCTGGTGAACCAGCCTTCCCCCTTGGTGTGTGTGGTCCCAGTGTGCACTGTGAGGGCACCGAGGCCTGTGAAGCTGCCCACGTGCTCTGCCTTGCACCTCCAATAGTTTTATTATTTTTTTTGAGTTAATGAAAATATATAATATTAATAGTTATTATTTATTGGTGCAGATGGTTGACATTTTCCCCTATTTTCCTCACTTTATGGAAGAATTAAAAAAAGAACATTTCTAAAACCAGAGGACAAAAGGGGTTAATGTTACTTTAAAATTACTATATACATATATATGTGTGTGTGTGTGTGTGTGTGTATATATATATATATATATATATATTAAAATATCAATTTTTTTCTGAGTGTAAAGGTGTTCATTCTTTTTAAAATGTAAAATGAAACAAACAAAAATACCCTTTCCTTTCTCTCAAGTCAACTTTTGTGTTCCAGAAAATTTTCTATTCCTTAAATCTGAGCGTAAAAACTTCAAGTATTAAAATAATTTGTACATGTAGAGAGAAAAATGACTTTTTCAAAATACACAGGGGCAGCTGCCAAATTTATGTATTATATACTGTGGTTATGTTTCTTGGAAGATTTTTTTGTTATTTTTACATCTAACAGAAAAAAATTAAAAAGAGGGTAAGAAACACTTCTGTTGGGATGATTTTAACATGCAGATGTCCCTGGGGTTTCCGTGCTTGCTTTCTTCGTCCGGACCCTACCTTCGACATACACACTTTCTGTAAAACTTGAAAATAGCAAAAACCCTCAACTATTGTAAATCATGCAATTAAAATTGATTACTTATAAATATGAACTTTGGATCACTGTGAAAAAAAAACGGTTCTGGGTTTTTCATTTTCTATAGCTTTTGCAGAGAGATTCCAGGTGAAGACAATCTAAATGTCCAAAATTGGACCATGTGTGCGTTTTGTCTTATAGCTAGGTTCTCTCCCCACGAGCTCAGAAATTCCAGACACATTTCTAAATTTTTAAGACTTTTCATGGCAAGAAAGGAAACTTCAAATTAGCATACTGGGAGAATGGGTATCCATATTGGCTCGCCACATGTATCTCCCTTCCCCCACATCTTGCTTACTTTGGGAAGTTACAGCAACAGATCTGGCCAAATTTCTTTTCATTCTTAATAGATAAAGACAGATCTTAAGTTTCTTCTTTCTTTTTCTCTTTCCAAAGTAATAACTAACACCCAATTTGGGCAAGATTTGCATTTCCCTGCGAGTTCTTTCATTATTTTTAAACAATACCTTAAGCAATCTCATTGTGGGAAAGCAGACAGTCTTCCCCTCTCCTGCTACCTTTGAATTTATCCGCACCAGAAGTAGTTTCATCAGTAGAGTTTCTCTTATTACAGATTTTAAATTCCAAATACCAATTAAGATTTTAATTTTAACAAGACACCACATTATGTTATAATATAATTCTTCCCCATTAGCCTGGCTGAAAAAGACATTCCTACCCTACTTACAGATCGCTACTCTGCAGCTTGATTGTGGGCTTTGCATGCGGTGAATTTCTCTCATCTTTTTCTTGGTGAATTTTTTCCACACCTTTTCTCAGTGTATTTTTCCTCCTTTACTCATAGGCAAAAAATATCATCTCCTCCAGATGCCCCACATTGGGTGCCAGATGAGGGAACTCCTTTCACGTCCTAAGTGGTTCATGGTTCTGGTTTAGGGTTTGGGTTATGGAGAAGGCCACACATAAAAGAAAAAGACTAGAAAAGTATTAATTTGGAAATAATGGGGGCCAGGTGAGAGCCCACCTCTAGTGGGAGGACTACACACCTCTGGCCTTGCTATCTCTTTTGTTGAGTCAATGGGATACAGCTATAGCCTTTAGGCAGGAAATTCTAATAACAGAAATTTACACAAGACAAACAGAGGTGGAGACTGCTTGAGCTAATAATGTTTCAACTAAATAGTGAGTGATTAGCTCTGACCTTTCAGAGCAATTAAGGTTGTTGACCAGCTTTCTGGGTTTCCTGTCCACATCTTTCTATTAGTGAGATAATGATTGGTTTGCGGCAGCTGACCCTCACAGCCAATTGGCCTGAAGGTCATTTCCTCCCAGTGTACCAGCAGCAATCAAGGGTTAACTACAAGACGACTATACACCAGCTCACAAAGGGGTGGACCAAGAGTGTCCACCTCAGGTGATTGGAGAGGCTGAGCCAATGGGCCTTATAGGTCACCTACTACACAAAGCCACTCCATAAACACATGGAAGCAGCCAAAATGCAGAGACAAACATGTCACGAATGAAAGAAACGGAGTAAAGCAAACTATGGGATATAGAGTTCAAAACCATAGTTATAAGGTTACTCAAGAATCTTCTAGAAACTGCTGAGAAATTTAGTAAGACCTCCAAGGAACTTAATGAGACCTTCAAGGATCTTAAGGAGAATTCCAAAAAATGGAAAAGGATCAGTCAGAAATTAAGTATACACTGTCTGAAATAAAGAATAATATACAGAAATCCAACAGTAGAGTAGAAGACTCCAAGAATCAAACCAAAGATTTGAAATATGAGGAAGCATAAAACACCCAACCAGAAAAACAAAATGAAAAAAGAATTTAAAAATATGAAGATTGTGTAAGGAACCTCTGAGACAACTTCAAGTGGACCAACATCCCAATTATGAGGGTTCGAGAAGAAGAAGAGAGAGAAAGATATTGAAAACCTATTTGAAGAACTAATGGCAGAAAACTTATCCTACCTGGTGAAATAAATAGACTTACAAGTCCAGGAAGCACACAGAACCCCAAACAAAAGGAATTCAAAGAGGATCACACCAACACACATCATAAATAAAATGTCAAGGGCAAAAGACAAAGAGAGAATCTTGAAAGCAGCAAGAGAAAAACAGTTACCTACAAGGGAGTACCCATGTAGGGTATGTCAGCTTATTTCTTGACAAATTATTCAGGCCTGAAGGGAGTGGCAAGAAATATTCAAAATGATGACTAACAAGAACCTACAACCAAGATTACTCTACCCAGCAAGGCTATCATTTAGAATTGAAGGTTAGATAAAGAACTTCACAGACAAGAAAAAGCCAAAGGAGTTCATCACCACCAAACAAGGTTTATATGAAATGCTGAAGGATATTCTTTAAGAAGAGGAAGAAGAAGAAAAAGGTAAAGATAAAAATTATGAACAACAAAGTGACAACAAATTCATACCTAACAACAAATGAATATAAAAATCAAGTCAATAAAAAATCTGATGAACAGATTAAACTGGTGAATATAGTAGAATCAGGGGGATAGAAAGGGAGTGGACTGACAATTCTCAGAGGGAAGGGAGTGTGAGGGGTGCAAGAAGAGTTTGGACAAAAATCTTACACTTATGGATGACCAGTGGTGAGGGTAAGCTCGCATTGGGTAGGGGAAATCAGGTAAAGGGGATGTATGGGAGGGGGGAAGAGGAACATCTGTAATAATCTGAACAATAAAGATTTATTTTTTAAAAAAAAGAATGTACATCAGATTTCTGTCACAGGCTCAGATTTCCAGCCCCCCCCCCTTTCTAAATATGTCTTATTTCCGCATTATTTAAGCAAGCAAACATTTACAGAAGTCAAAATAGCAGGGTTAAAATTTCAAACAGCAGTTTTTATATAAAATGGAGGTTACTATGCTTCAGTAGCAGTTCTATCATTGCCAGGTGTCCTCAGGAATTTCAATAGTGATAACCATGCTTGTTGATAGTGGTCCTCAAACTTGGGTGTACATATGAGTAATTTGAGCCCCCAACTTCCCAGGATTCTAAGTCTGTGCTTTAGGGTAGGACAGGAAAGTAGCAAAGTTGACTTGTCCCACCCTCTTCCTCAGGTGATTCTGATGAAGATTATCTCAACCAGAGCACACTTGAGAAATGAACTTCACCGTAACCTTTCAAAGCACTTTATTTACATCATCTCATTTGAGCCTCACAACAGCCCTGCATTTTATAGATGTGGAAACTGAGGCTGGGCAAGGTCATATAACTTGACCAAAGTCACGTTGGTGGCAAGAGTGACCAGATGGTGTTTGAGCACTGTAGCAGCCACACTCCACTTTCAAAAGAAGCTCCCTGAGGAGCTTCTGCCTTTATTCTAGTCATTCTGCAGAGAAAACTATAGCCCCAAGGATGTGCTGAGTTGTTGCTTCACCCAGAAGGAGCTGGTGCTGCTAGGGGAGTCACTTCCTTTTGGGCACATCCTGGCAGTTTTCTCAGTGTGAGGAGTGGACGGAGGGGGGGAGTTGGAGGGGGGAGCTTTCAACCATGGAGGAATTGGGGCTCATTAGGAGGCAAAGGGCAGCAGAGGGAGAGAGAAGGTTTGGGTCTGGGTTGGTTTGAAGGCTGTTGACTTTCACTTTGAGGTTTGTGAGGAAATATGTGGAAGAAGTTCCTGGGAAATTGGATTGGAAGGACAAAGAAAGGTTAGGGCCTGGTTTCTGTTTAACTCTCCCCCATTTGTGTGGCTGACCCTGCCAAGTGGGAGACTTGAGCTCCAAAGCATTTACCCTGAGGGATCCTGCCCAGCTCTTCTCCTTCCCCACTCTGCCCACCCCCACCATCCTCCAGCCAGCCTTCCTAGAAGGTGGAGGGCTGCTGAGATTTGGGATTCTGGGAGAGGCTGAGGATGGGAGTTGACCATTTGTTCTGATATGACCCTGGAACAAAGGCCTCTAGCAAGTAGTTTATGCCTTAATGTCCCCTCCCGTCATTAGCCAGAGAAGGGGGAGCCATCAACACATTAACAACTAAAAATCATCTGTTTTGGAATTCTTTTGCTGAGACACACTACCTCCCCCTCCTGCTTGTGGGGTTAATTCAGAGCCTGGGATGATGTTGATGAACTATCCTGGCTGCTCAGCTTTTATTGTGTTACTAATGCTCAATAACAAAGGCTACTTGCCTCTAGCAACAATTGCTAGGTGGGTCTTATCTCCTGGGCCCCAGCCCCTTCCCCCATGGCCATAATCTGAGACCCAGGATGGGTCCTGGCCAGTCTTCAGAGTGGAGCTCTTTTAATCCACCAAGATGATTTACAAGGAATGGCCCTGCTTGCACTTACTGGTGGGGGTCTTGGGGAGAGACAGGTTTGTTGCAAACAGATACTGTGATGTTTGTTCCCGACATTTCTGGCTCCTATCATTTGTGAAATAAACAATGCTCTGTTCCCTCACCTCTGTTAACATACAAAACCCTCCACAACATTCAAGACTGTGAAGAATTTTTGTGAGTTTATTTGAGCCAAACTGTCGACAATAGCCAGGAAGCAGAACCTCAATGAATTGAGGTAATTCTCGGGAGAGTGGTGGTTATATTTATATACTAGAGACGCAGTGCACAAAATTTGTGCACTGGGGACATGTCCCTCAGCCCAGCCTGTACCCTCACCAATCTGGGATCCCTCAGAAATCTCTCTCATAATCTGGACTGCTGGCTCCCAACTGCCTGCCTGCCTGCCAGCCTGATCACTCCCTAACCACTCTCCTGCCAGCATGATTGATTCCTAAGTGCTCTCTTGCCAGCCTGATCACTCCAAACTTCTCTCCTCTGCTGACCTGGTCACCCTGAACTGCCCTCCCTGCAGGCCTGGTTCCCCCCAACTGCCCTCCCTCCCCTGAAGGCCCAGTCACTCTCAATTGCCCTCCCATGCTGGCCTGATTGCCCACAACTACACTCTTCTGCCGGCCTGCTTTGACTACACGGGGTGGCCATTTTGTGCAATGGTATGAGAGTCAATTTGTATATTACCTCTTATTATATAATATTGCAATCAAAGGAACGGATGTAGGTTGATAAACCAGAGAAGCGGGAGAAAGCAAAGTAGGGAAAATCGCTGGGATTGGATTAAAAGCAAAATGATAGACACATACTTAGGTGGGTGCAGGAACAATTAATATAACAACAATGAAAGAATTTGTGGTATCTGTCCTGGCACCCAGGCACATTAGGTTGTGCCCAAGGGGTCCAGAAAAAAGGAGGTTACAAGTTACCCAGACATTGCAAAGGTATGTTATTATAGATGCAAAAAGATAGGTGGGCTCAGTTAAGGTAAAGGTTGACCTTGTCAGTGAAGATACTGGCCTAGGAGGTGGTTACCTACCATAACTACTTTTAATTAAATTTTAATTTCAGACCATCCTTTGTGGTTACTTTAGGTCTCTGAGTTTGCAAGACTGCCATGCAGGCTTTTCCTGAACTTTTCAGGTTAGCATGTGGTCCTTTTCATCCACACATCCCCCTTTTGGTCATAAATCAACCCAAAGGATGCATTAATAATTAACCTTTTGGTTGGATAATGGTGCTAGGAAGGCTCATTCTTAGGATGTCTCAGTGTCAGCATGTCTTGTTGAACCAGGTGGACCACTGGGGATGGGGCAAGACCACCCTCTTAGATGGCATTTAAGGTTGAATTATTATTATTTAAGAAAGGGCAGGTAAACGGGAGGCAGTCAGATCCAATATGTCCTTATTAAAAAGAACTCTGGATCATTTCTAATTTTTGAGCCACTATGATTCAAGTTTTTTTTTTTCTGTTTGTTAAGTTTTATTTTTCTGCATCTAGTATAATATTCAGATACCAAGAACAAAAGTAGCAATAATAAACCAGTAATACTGGTTAGGAACAGAAAATGTCTAATATTAAACAAGGAAGGATCTATAAGTACATAATCTGCTATTATCCAAAAGTTCCAATTTTTCTTCTGGGCAGTTAATTTCATTCATTCTTATATTTAGACAATATTCATTTAAAATATTCATTTAGGTTTAGATCTATATATAATTCTACCAAGGGAATTATTAGGTAGGTATTCTTGGAAAGTTTTGTCCAAAGTAGGTCCTTTATAATAGATACTAGTGGCCTGGTTCATGAAATTCCTGTGTGAAGGTGGGGTACCTCAGGGCAGCTTGCACACTCTCCAATCAAGGATCCCTTGAAGAATGTCCAACTGCCAGATTAGGCCAGATTCCTGTGGGATTGGGCCTCAACTGGCAGTCAGACATCTCTCTCATACTCTGGGACTACTGGCTCCTAACTGCTTACCTGCCCTCCTGCCTGACCACCCCTAACTGTGTCTGCCTGCCTGCCTGATTGTCTCTAACCCCTCTGCCTGTCTGATCACCCATAACCTCTCTGCCTGTCTGCCTGCCTGATCACCCCTAAATGCCTCTGTCAGCCTGCCTGATCACCCCTAACTGCCCTTTCCTGCCAGGTTGATCTCACCCCCAACTGCCCTCCCCTGATGTCATGGTTGCCCCCTCCTGCCCTCTCCTGTTGGCCTTATCTTGCCTCCAATGGCCTTCCCCTGCTGGCCTGATCTCATCACCCCTAACTGCTCTCCCCTGCTGGCCTGATAGCCCCTAACTGCCCTTCCCTGTTAGCCTGATGTCGCCCCCAACTTCTTCTCCTGCCAGCCTGATCTTTCCCCCCAACTTCGCTGCCAGCTTGATCTTGCCCCCCACTGCTCTCCCTGCTGGCCTGATTGCCCCTAACTGCCAACGTCTGCCTGATTGCCCCTAACTGCCCTCCTCTGCTGGCCTGATTTTGTCCCCAACTGCCATTCCCTGCAAGCCTGATCTCACCCCCAACTGCCCTCTCTGCCTTGGCTTCCGTCACCATGGCTTTGTCCAGAAGGAAGTTGGATGTCCTGAAGATGGTTGATCAACCTGGTCTAATTAGCATGTTAGTATAGATAGATTATATAGGATAGGATTGTTTAAATGGGATGAGGGGAGAAAAAGCCTTTTTCAGCAGAAGATGCTCTTGACAGACAAAAAATACATAATCCCTATATCTGGACTGATATCCAGCCATATGCACTATACTGCCAAACTGGTCATTAAAAAATTGAACCAGTGGAAGTGGTGGTGCAAGGGCTGCTGCACAGCTAACAGAGCCGCGGTCCAGACAGCAGTGCTGCCCCGAGCTCTCTGCCTCCCCCCACCCGCCAGCCTGTGGCCCCAGCAGCAGCGCCAGGCCAGGTGGAACGCCTACCTCGACAACCTCATGGCAGACGGGACCTGTCACGATGCGGCCATTGAGGGCTATAAGGACTCGCCCTCCGTCTGGGTCCTCGGGAAAACCTTCGTCAACATCACACAAGCTGAAGTTGGTGTCCTGGTTGGCAAAGACCGGTCAAGTTTTTTTGTGAATGGGCTGACACTCTGGGGGCCAGAAATGTTCTGTGATCCGGGACTCACTGCTGCAGGATGGGGAACTTACCATGGATCTTCGTACCAAGAGCACTGGGGGAGCCCCCACCTTCAACATCACTGTCACCATGACTGCCAAGATGCTAGTCCTACTGATGGGCAAAGAAGGTGTCCATGATCAACAAGAAATGTTATGAAATGGCCTCCCACCTGCGGGGTTCCCAGTACTGACCTCGTCTTTCCCTTCCTCCTATCACTTCCCACTGGTTTGGCACTCCTCTCCTTCCCATACACACACATATACCATTTTTATTTTTTGGGCCATTACCCCATACCCCTTATTGTTGCCAAAACCACATGGGCTGGGGGCCAGGGCTAGATGGAAGACACCTCCCCCTACCCATACCCCTCCCTGTGTGTGACTGGGAAAAAAATTTTTCTTTTTCTGAATAAAAAAAGATTCTAACAACAACAACAACAACAACAACAACAAAAAAAAGTTGAACCGCTTTCTTACAACTTACATCAAACAGCTGTTGCCCTTAAAACCCCTCCTCAGTCCCCACCTTTGGTTCTGCCATCACAGTTCACCCAGCTTAGATTCTGATTGGTTGGTTTCTATGTCAGTCAGTGTCAAAAGCTCCACCTCCTAGGCAGCCATTAGCTCCTTGCACTTGACCCAGATTTGGTTATGATTGGTTGGTTTCTATGCCAGTCAGTGTCTCCAGGCCTATCTATGGGCCTGATCAGAGAGGCATGGCTGCTGGCCAGACCTGGAGAGAAAGAAAGAGGCAAGGGCTGATCAACAACTGATATGGAGGCTATGGATCAGACCCTGATTGTCTCTCCAGGCCTCTATCTGGGCCTGATCTGCAGCCCCCTTGGCAGTCAGTGTTGGGTTGCCATGTCTATAGCAGTGGCAGTCAATGCAACTCAGCACTTACTGCAGAACTGACTTCCTGTTGGTCGTGCCTTCGGTTGTTATGGACCCTGGGTTTTTATATATTAGGATAGCTTAAAAAATGCACCAATGATTATATTGATAGAAGACCAAGAAATAAGGCAAGACCCCAAATTCAGGGGTCCAGGTAGAATATAAAACATACTCGGGAACCAGACAGCAAGGCAAATATCTTTACTTCTACATAGAAGAGTGCGCACACATGGTTTGTAAGCATGCACACACTGAGCAGGCAGTCTGCTCAACTTTATAATCCCTGATACATTTGACCTGTTCCTCACTCTTGATTGGAGCTCAAGTGCACAGTCTTTCACAATTGGCCAATTCAAAGGGAGGGGCTGCCTTTGCTGTTTCAAGATGATGGCTTCCAGGGGAACTGCAAGCCATGTGGCCAATATGGTGGCTGTCAAGTCATGCAATAAAAAATGGCAGCTGTCTAAACTGTTCTTTGACAGAAAAGATGACTTGGTTATTCTCACAATCCTCCCCTTTTCTTTGTTTAAACTCTTTTCTTCAAACTCAGCTAACATTTGTTGACTTTCCTACTCTCTAGTGTCTAGAATGAGACTATTTTGCTGTTTGGTCAATGCGGTTTCAATTAATCCTTGGATAAGAACCCCCATGCATGAGATGATGTAACATCCCGTCATTGTAACTTTTAATCAAAGAGGTAAATATGGACACCATCGTTCCCTTCCACTTTCGAAACCATTGCTCTAGTGAATCAGAGAAAGGGTCCTCAATCTCAGGGTTCTAGCTAAACATTCGGTAAAGCTGCCATTGTCTTAGAGCCTCCGTGATGGTCTGTCTGGCTGTGTTGTCAGGGATGAATGTGCAGCACTGACCCCCAACATTACACATATTCCTCCTTTTGCTGCCAGCATCATATCCAAGGCCAAACTGTTCTCCCAGATCGTCCTGCTGCTGGCATCACACGGTTCAGTTATCATTTTAACTGCATCTTGAGTGCAGTAAACAAGTTTTTTCTGGTTAAAATAAATATACTAGTAATTAACCCAACTACATTCGTTTTTACAGTGGGCCACCACAACAGGACACATTCAAAACCTGCAGCAACCTGATTTCTAGCCTTAAATTGGTACCCCTCCTGGAACCTCAATTGAATGGACTCCCTCTCTTCTTACTAGTCTTTCTGTCCATTGAAAAAGATTGATGATATGCCAAAGTGAAAGGGATAGCCAATTGTATCAGAGTGCAAGTTCCACTCCATTTGCTGGGCAAGGTCACAAGTCAGGGTCCCCCAAGACACCACCAGACATCAGCACGGGGTACGACAGTGCAGCATGTCTGGCTTTTGAGGACACTCGGCCATTTATGCATCTGAAAAAATTTCTCATGGACTCTGAGTACTGTTCCCCACTTTGAGAGGCAGGGGGTATACTAGAAGTTTACATCAGAGGATGAGGCTGGATCATTTTAGGGGGTCCTTGCTCTTTACCTCTGTTGGATGGGAACAGGAAGAAAGTCTCACAGGAAGTGTTTCCCCAGGAGGTTTCCTCCTGTACAGGGCAAGCACACATTCCATCCCGTTACTGTCTGAGTTCCATCCAAGTGGAAATGGGATCACTTTGGCCTCTAGCCTTCCTGCTGCACAAGTGTAACAGTCTTTTATTTAGGGCACATACAGAATATTGAATCCATTCCACCCAGTCATGTATTCCCTTATATCCTACTTCTATTTGCATGGTGGTGGCAGTGGTGGAGCGCCATGGTCAGCAAACAGTGGCTTAGAAGCCACATGTGATTCTTTGGCCCCTTGAGTGTGGCTCTTCCACAAAATACCATGGCCTGAGTGAGTCTATTTTGAAGAAGTGGCATTAGAAGAAGTTTAAGTTTAAAAAATTTGGCTCTCAAAAGAAATTTCAATCCTTATACTGTTGATATTTGGCTCTGTTGACTAATGAGTTTGCCGACCACTGGCCTAGGAGATCTTGTCCTGTGACATCTACTCCTAAATCTAGTCTTAGCCAATCTTTTGACTAAAGGCTGAAATATCCAAGTCATTCAAGTTATCTATCACCAATAACTTAACTGGGTAAGCATGATCCAGATTGTACACATTCTTCAGCCCACATAGTAAGCCCCTAAAAGTTGCCAGATTCCTAAAGCAAATAGAGCTCAGTACATGATGGTTATTAAAACAGCTCACAGTTTTTGGTGTCAGTTTCAAGGCAATATGTCCTGGGATGGCTGTTTCAGTTGAGGCGTGTCCACCCTTAACTCGTGTGTGATGGATCCAACCTCGCTCTGCAGTCCAAAAAGCAGTCTCTGTGGTAAGCAAGACAGGTAAGGTACTTCCCAGGAGGGTTCCAACTTGCTTCTCTTCCATGTCTGGATTAGAACAAATATAGTCTTCTGGTCAATGGCGATAAACCGGAAACTCAAGAGGGCCTTGGGTCAGGAGGCCTTCTAACCTGAGAGAGATTAAAGTAGACAAGATACCCAGTACACAGTTCTTAAGAAATTTGGTCCCTAGTTTCCATTGTAAGAAGATCTTGAGGCATTCCAGGACTTATTGGAATAACCCACAGCCAACTCTAGGTTAAAAAAAAACAACCAAACTTTTATTAAAATTTAAACCGTAGAAAGGTTGTCAAGCCCATCCTACCAAAAGATTATATAGCATTCAAAGTGACAAGATGGTATTAAACACAAACATAAGCCAATAAAACTTCAGTTCTCATAACTGTTTTTAAAAAATACTTGATTAATATAACATATAATAATTCATAGAACTTGTGCTTTAGAAAAGGACCAATCAAAATAAGGTTTATTTTCTAACTTGATTTGTGCTTGGGTGTGGTGAGCAAATAACACTAATTGGATTTCTGCTATCAGTCTCCCTACAGACATTGATATAATCTATTTATTCTCTGTTTAGGGAGGCAAAATGCAAATCATTTACTCTTTTTGTTTTATTGTCTGAAGTTTTACATATTTCTCCTCCCCCCCATCCTCCTCCCCTTACCTCCCCTGCTTGATTTCCCCCAACCAGCCATACACACCCTGGGCAAGCCCTCATAGCCCTAGTGTCTGTATCCATTCGTTATGCTAATATGCATGCATACAAGTCCTTTGGTTACTCTATAACCCCCTCTCCCCTGTCATTTGCTCCGGATGTATTCTTGTTCATCAAATTATGTTGACCATTTTATCCCACATATGTGTGAGATCATGTGATATTTATCTTTTTCTGACTGGCTTATTTCGCTTAGCATAATGCTCTCCACTTCCACCCATGCTGTTGCAAATGCTGAAAGTTCCTTCTTTTTTTATAGTAGCAGTAGATGCCTGGTTCATGAAATTTGTGCACGGGCGGGGAGAGGGGGTGTCCCTCAGCCCAGCCTGCACCCTCTCCAGTCTGGGACCCCTCGAGGGATGTCTGACTGCCCATTTAGGCCCGATCCAAACTGCTCACCTGCCTGCCTCCCTGATTGCCCCTGACCGCTTCTGCCTGCCAACCTGATCACCCTCTAACCACTACCCTGCCAGCCTAATTGATGTCTAACTGCTCCCCTGCCAGTCTGTTTGCCCCCAACTTCCCTCATCTGCTGGCCAGGTCACCCCTAACTGCCCTCTTCTGCAGGCTTGATCACTCCCAACTGCCCTCCCTTGCAGGCCTGGAACCTCCCAACTGCCTGCCCCTGCTGGGCATCTTGTGGTGGCCATCTTGTGTCCACATGGGGGCAGGATCTTTGATGACATGTGGGCAGCCCTCTTGTGTGTTGGAGTGATGGTCAATCTGCATATTACTCTTTTATTAGCCAGGATAGAGGCCTAGTGCATGGGTGGGGACTGGCTGGTTTGCCCCAAAGGGTGTCCCAGATCAGGGTGGGAGTTCCCTTGGGGCATGGGGCAGCCTGGGTGAGGGGCCTATGGTGGTTTGTGTGCCAGCCACACCCTCCAGCGACCCAAGCAGAGACCCTGGGATCTGGAATTAATTTATGTTCTACAATTGAAACTTTGTAGCCTGGAGTAGAGCCAAGCCCTCTGTTCACTCTGTGGCAACAGCCATTTCTGTTTGAAACTTTGTAGCCCAGAGTGGAGGCCTAGGCTAGGGCTGCAGAAGTTTGGCTTCCTCCATCGCCCCAGCAACCCTAGCCTCTTCTCTCTCCAGCTCTGTGGCTGCCGCTATTTCTGTTGGGATTATGTATCTTCTATAATTGAAACTTTGTAGCATTGAGTGGAGTCCTAGGCCAGCAATGGCAGGTGGAAAGCTTGGGTTGCTGGGGAAAACCAAGCCTCCCTCCTGCTCTCAGTGGCGGCAGCCATCTTGGTTGGAGTTTATTTGCATAATTTCCTCCTGATTGTCTGGTGGGCGTGGCTGTGGATGTGGATTGATCAGAGGTACAGTCAATTGCATATTACTCTTGCTAGATAGGATAGTATTCTGTTGTGTACATACAGCAGGTTTTTTTTTTTTTTTAATCCATTCATCTGCTGATGGGTACTTAGGTAGTTTAGGAAGATAGGATTTACTAAATGGCTCCATATTGCTGATGGCTCCAAATTAACTATTTTAACTTCCCTGTTCTACTTATCCTGGCTTAATGGCCTGTGTCATTTATTCAATTCTTTTCCAACATTTTTCTTTACAAGCATTCTATAACTTTTACAAATTTTTCTTTAGAAACCTTATAACGTTAAAAAATAATCAGCTTTAGATAACCAATGGATATAAGACACTGGGGGGGGGGGGGCAGGTGAGGGCATGTACCAGGGAGTAGGGGAGGCAGGGTGGGGAGATTAATGGGGAAAAAAGAAGACATATCTACTACTATATGTACTTTAAACAATAAAAAAATTAATTATAAAAAAATCAGCTTTAGAAACCATTTTCTTCAAAATTCATTTTCATGCTTCATGCTTTCCCTATTATACAAAATCATAAATTCTTTTCATGATTTTTGAATTTTTAACCCATAGATACCTTAATTTTTAGATGGCATGTAATTAATATTCCTCAGATTAACAACACATTCACATTTTAAGAAATATCCTATCTAATGAAAGAGTAATATGCAAATTGACCTTACCTTACAGCCATGCCTGCCAGCCAATCAGGAGCAAATTATGCAAATAACCCTCAACTAAGATGGCTGCTGCCACTGAGAGCAGGAGGGAGATTTTCCGTCTGCCATTGCTGGCTTAGGCCTCCACTCAATGCTACAAAGTTTCAATTATAGAAGATACATAATCCCAACAGAAATAGCAGCAGCCATGGAGCTGGAGAGAGAAGAGGCTAGGGTTGCTGGGGCGATGGAGGAAGCCAAACTTCTGCAGCCCTAGCCTAGGCCTCCACTCTGGGCTACAAAGTTTCAAACAGAAATGGCTGTTGCCACAGAGTGAACAGAGGGCTTGGCTCTACTCCAGGCTACAAAGTTTCAATTGTAGAACATAAATTAATCCCAGATCCCAGGACCTCTGCTTGGGTCACTGGAGGGTGTGGCTGGCACACAAACCACCATAGGCCCCTCACCCAGGCTGCCCCATGCCCCAAGGGAACTCCCACCCTGATCTGGGACACCCTTTGGGGCAAACCAGCCAGTCCCCACCCATGCACTAGGCCTCTATTCTGGCTAATAAAAGAGTAATATGCAGATTGACCATCGCTTCAATACACAAGAGGGCTGCCCACATGTCGTCAAAGATCTTGCCCCCATGTGGACACAAGATGGCCACCACAAGATGCCCAGCAGAGGAGGGCAGTGGGAGGTTCCAGGCCTGCAGAGGAGGGCAGTTGTGGGTGATCAGGCCAGCAGGGGAGAGCAGTTGGGAGGGACCAGGCCTGCAAGGGAGGGCAGTTGGGGGTGATCAAGCCTGCAGGGGAGGGCAGTTAGGGGTGACCTGGCCAGCAGATGAGGGAAGTTGGGGGCAAACAGACTGGCAGGGGAGCAGTTAGACATCAATTAGGCTGGCAGGGTAGTGGTTAGGGGGTGATCATGTTGGCAGGCAGAAGCAGTTAGAGGCAATAAGGGAGGCAGGCAGGTGAGCAGTTTGGAGTTAGCAGTCCTAGGGGTCCCAGACTGGAAAGGGTGCAGGCTGGGCTGAGGGACACCCCTCCCCCGCTCGATGCACGAATTTTGTGCACTGGGCCTCTAGTCCTATATAATAAAAGCCTAATATGCAAATCAACTGAAGCTTGGAACAACTGGTTGACAGGGCGTAGGGGCAGTGGGCGAGTGGTACCAGGCCAGCCAAGGCAGGTGTCTGTGGGCAGAGGGAGTGAATATCAATCAGGGGGTGGTGACAACCCGTGGCAGCAGAGTGATAGGGGGGTGGGGCTGGCCATTTCCCGGCTGGCAACATTCTCTGGTCACCTCCTGCTGATGGAGGCCACCTGTGGTGGCTGGGATTGGCCACTCGCCAGCCAGCACCATCCCCTGATAGGCCTGCTGGTCATCTTCCACAAAGAGAAGCCACTGGTGGCAGTGGTGGAGTGATGGGGGGCGGGGCCAGCCGCTGGCACTGTGTTCCGATTGGCCTGCTGGTTGCCTCCCTCAGAGGGAGGCCCAATTGTGGCTTAGGCCCACTCCCCAGTTGGACATCCCCTGAAGGCTCCCAGACTATGAGAGGGCGAAGGCTGGGCTGAGGGACCCCCACTGAGTGCACAATTTTTCATGCACTGAACCTCTAGTTTCAAATAAAATACAGGTCTTATTCATTAATAGATTCAAATCCATCCTCTATATTTTCCCTAAGAGGCAAACTCAAATTAATTAATATTTCCATATCTTATTACTTCAAAATACTTAGATGTTTATTATTTTATCCAGCAATACTCCAATGCCTTTAATATATCAGACTTTGGAAAATTATGTATAGGCCTATGAGGCTGGAGAAAAGGGCAGGGTGGAGGTGTGAGGATAGAGGGGAGTAGGCCCCACAGCCTGTTCCCAGACTTCTAGCTGCTTGGATTCAAAACT
Source organism: Antrozous pallidus (assembly GCA_027563665.1). Taxonomy (NCBI): domain Eukaryota; kingdom Metazoa; phylum Chordata; class Mammalia; order Chiroptera; family Vespertilionidae; genus Antrozous; species Antrozous pallidus. The sequence continues at coordinate 8,655,587 of CM050513.1, forward strand.
GCCACATTTTCCCTTAGAGATAACATGCCAAGGTTAAGGTGGTACTGTTGTGGCTTCTGTTCCTGGCCCTCTGGGCCAGCCCTTCCCTGGGCCACATGTTCCACAGTTGCGGACATTATGTTAGCTTTCTGTTTCTGCCTTTTTTATCTTTATGGGCATAGACCTTCTGAACCTCTTTTAACAGCTTTTCTGCACTTCTGTCCTTCCAGTTCTCTAACTTTGCCATTTTCTTGAAATGTCAGGTCAACTCTTGGTGACAAAATGTAATTTTTAGTATTTCTTGGCCAAACAGGTCCTCAGGGTCTCGCCCAGAGTATTTTCTCATTTGATCTTTTAGTCTTTAGTAAAATTTGGAAAGCCTTTCTTCTTTGTATTGCTGAATATTGAAGGCTTTACTTAAGGCTCCTGGGTTTGGAAATCTTACATCTGCTGGAAGTACATTTCCCTTACTTTTCCAGAGAATAATATTCTCAAGATAGAAATTAACTTGGTCCACATATACCCTGTGGGCCCCAAAATGGGTCTAGCTGGTCAGCTAAGCCACGTGGTCTTTCAGCAGAGGTTTTAACTCCTGTGTTTTTTGTTTGTTTGTTTTGTTTTTTAAATTTTTGCAAGACAAACATCTCGGACAAGTCCCAAAATTTGTAAGAAATAAGGCAAACCCCCAAATTCAGGGAGCCAGGCAGCAAAGCAAATATCTTTACTTCTACGTAGAAAGGTGCACACACATGGTCTGGAAACATGCATACACTGAGTAGGCAGTCCGCTTGGCTTTATAATCTCAACACAAGTGACCTGTCCTTCACTCTTGATTGGAGCTCAAGTGCACAGTCTTTCATGATTGGCTAATTCAAAAGGAGGGGTTGGCCTTTACCATTTCAAGATGGAGGCCCCCAGGGGAACTGCAAGCCATGTGGCCAACATGATGGCTGCCAAGTCACATAGTTTAAAATGGCAGCTGTCTAAACTGTTCTTTGACAGAAAAGATGACCTGTTTATTCTCATAAAAGACCATCAGTGTGTGGCCGACAAAACATTAACTTCATTATCATAGGTGATAATCAGAATATCACTGTCTAGACTCTAGCAGGTGGAAAAGATTAGCAGGTACCCAAGTTAAATTTTTTATGTTCAATAGGGAAAAGGATCTAGAGAGACAGATATTGTTTCCAATAGGAAACTATCTATTATATATAAAAGCCTAAGCAACTGTTATGGCTGTACTATTGGAATGACCAGAATAACTGGTTGCTATGATGTGCACTGACCACCAGGGGGCAGATGGTCACCACAGGAGCTGCCCCCTGGTGGTGAGTGTGCTCCCACAGCCAACCTCCTGTCGTTTCTCCCCGGGGTAGTGGGAATGGGTGGAGGAGGATGCAGCCTCTTTCCCAGGGCAACCCTTCAGGTCCTGATTGGCTGAGCCCTGATTGCTGGCCAGGCTTAGGGATCTTACTCATGCATGATTTTTGTGCACCAGTACTCTAATAAGGAGGATAATAGCAGTATAAAATTATTTTATATACATTCAATCAATAACAATTAGGTAATATAAGAACAAAGTTGGATTAGTATCAATTTGTGAGTATAGATGCCTTGTTGATGCCTTGGGATGGCTGCCTACCTCTTCCATAGTCAGCGGCTTCTCATCCTTGAGATGAAGTGAGTGTCAGAGACAGGCCAAATGTCCATTTGTGGTTAGGTATCTGATAAGGTAAGGTCTCTTTAACACAGTTGGAGACAGTCTTTCATTGATGTATTTCCCAATGGACAAAAATCTCCAGGTTGTCATAGTCTTTGAATCTTTGTCTCCTGAAAGTACTGTGAAATGAGTTACTAATTTGTTAGTTCCTACAATTTAGAATGACTTTGTGGTTTTCCTTATATTTGGGAAACAAAAAAATTAACAATATTTTAAACAGAGTCATAAGAATAATTACTCTCAATTCATTTAGTCCCATAACCATTTTTGTTTATACTGATTATTTGCCAGTAGTTTTTTTTTAATTCAGCTATTCTTTAAAGCTGTATAAATCTTCATCCAGTTTGAAGATATGACCTGTTTAGAAGCCTGCAAGTTAAAGTAAGTCAGAGTCCTCTTCATGGATTTTTCTAAAGATATAATATACCAGCAAATGCATCAGAGTAAAGCAATGGCTATTCATGAATGACAAAATTTAAAAGTAGCATGGTTATAGATTTGATAAAAACTTTGCTTTTCTATAAATATATAACATTTCAAGACAAAAATTTCTTGGTAAATAATAATCCCTGTAAAATGACATAGAGAATAATATAAAATTTGTATACTTTTAAATTCAATATAATTTAAGCATATTAAGAATAAATAATATGTAAGGTTTTTAAAACAAGTCACAGTGCTTATTGCAAGCGGTGTATTGAGCATTGAAAATAATTAATAAGCTCCCAATATGTGAAACGCAGATACTCAGGGTATCACTGGCAGATGCAGAGAATCATCACACTTGTCTGATGTCCCTGACTGGACGTGTGCTATATCTGAAAGTTTCCTGTTTGAACTTGGCTCTGAATCTGTACAAGTTCCTTTCTGAAGCAGACTGAAACCTCTATAACATTCAAAATATATGTATATAAATAGAACACAGTTATTTTTAATTGACAAAGCTTCCCATGTAATTTCAAGTATATTAAATTGGCCTAATTTAGTTAAAAATATTTCTTTTAAACGAGAGAATAAATTGTGGAGTCATTCCAGGGCCCTTGAAATGTCTCAAAGCTATCTCTCGATTAAAGTCTTGAAATTTAACTTAGAAAGACTGTCAAATATACATAACCCAAAGGTTATATCACTAACTCTTTGTAATTATTTAGAAGACATCAATCAAACTTAAACTTGTTTTAATATAAAAAATTTGGTCCAGACCACAAAATTCTGCTTAATTTATAAGTATTAATATATTTTTAATCAGGCCAATAAAATATTATGCCACATTTAAACACACAAACAAATACCACACAAAGACCATACATATAAAGACCACAACATATTTCAAACTACTAATTTTTCCAGAGCAAATGCAAAAATTATTTTCCTCAAAAATATTTCATGCATTCTATTATTACAGGCATATAATTTCTCCCAACTTGAAATTTGAAAAGTTAATTTGAATTTTAAACTCTTAGAAGCCTCAAATTTTAGGTGGCAAGTTAAGTACTTAGCATTTCTTAGATTAGTAATACATTCACATTTTTAAGGATATATTTCAAATAAAATGCAAGACATATTCAATTAATAGATTCAAATCTATTCTCTAGATTTTCCATAAAATGCAAACTCAGATTAATTAATGTTTCAGTATTTTGTTATTTCAAAATACCTAGGTATTAAAAATTATTATTATTATTATTATTATTATTATTACTATTTAACCCAACAATGCTCTAAAGTTTTTAAGATACCAATTAGGCATATGAGGCTGGAGAAAAGGCTGAGGGGAGGGACCAGGCCCAGCAGCCTCTTCTCGGACTGCAGTTTCTAGGCCTCCAGCTGCTTGGATTTAAAACTGCCACATTTTCCCTTAGTGATAACATGCTAAGGTTTGGGTGATAGTGAGTTCAGCTTCTGATAGTACCAGGACTGTTAAGTAAAGAAACTGTTCTTTGGGAAGTAGGTGATAATGCTGGCCTTGGGATCTAAAGGCTCAGTGAGGGGTCCCTTCCTTTTTCTCTGTGACCCACACACTCCCCCTCTTTTGGGTTGTCCATACTGTTGTGGCCTGTTTCTGGCCCTCAGGACCAGCCCTTCCCTGGGCCACTTGTTCTACAGTTGTGAGCATTATGTTAGTTTTTTTCTTTTCTTACACTGCTCCAACTCCTTTCACAACCTAGAAAATGTGGTTTGTGGTTTCATTTTACAGAGATTATTATTTACCAAGAAATTTTTGTCTTCAAATGTTATATATTTATAGAAAAGCAAAGTTTTTATCAAATCTATAACCATGCCACTTTTAAATTTTGTCATTCATGAATAGCCATTGCTTTACTCTGATGCATTTGCTGGCATATTATATCTTTAGAAAAATCCATGAAGAGGACTCTGACTTACTTTAACTTGCAGGCTTCTAAACAGATCATATCTTCAAACTGGTCATACTTTGTATAGAAGTATGACTGGTCAGTATGACTCAGTCTGAATTCAATCTTATCAGGACAGCCCTCCTCCTGAGAGGATGGTTGGGATTACAAACCAGCCATATTGGATGGTCCCTCAGATGGTCCCCTGGTCACATAGAGAGTGGAGGGCAAGACAAGGGATCTGATTTCTCTGTCCACCTTTGTCTTCTTTTAGGCTTCTCTACCTTTACAGGGAAAAAGACAACTGGCTCCTTCCTCCAACAGAGGGCACAGTCAATCTCCTCTTCAGTGACTAGACTTTTATCATTACCATATTTATAATTACATTGATATGCTTTATCATAAACCCTTCAGTTTAGTTACATCTACCTATTATATCTTAACAAGTTTGGGATTTTAAAGTCAAGTATTACACAAAGAATTCCTTGACCAATTTTGTAACAGGGATAACTCACCAGACTTTAGTAGCTTTAATGCTTCAGCAGCTTTAATGTTAAGGTACTATTTTGTGAAAAGCCACGTCCTGCCTGGCTTGGGTTCAGGACTGGAGAACCACACACAAATGATGAGACTGGACAAGAAATATGAATCTGGATATAGGGGGCCAGGCAGAGAGCCCAACTCTAGTGGAAGGGCATTACGGGTGCCCAGACCTTGCCAGCCTTTTATTCAATTTTAGATACACATATTGCCCATAGACAGGCAGGCAATTCTGATAGCAGACTATCTTAAAGGTCAGTAAATATTAGTAAAGATGTACTTTGAGACTGTTTGGTCAGGAAATCGATTGAGCCACCATGGTCTTTACTAAATAATCAGTATATAGCTTTGGCCCTTACCAGAGTTCAAGGTCCACCAGCATTTTGGGTTCTTTGTTTACACTTTCCTGATAGGTTAGACAGTGGGTAGCTTCCAATATCTTCCCCTTTTCATTTTCTTAATAAATCTTGAAAAGTGTATGCCGCCTGAAGGATTTGAGTCATTTTAAGATTCTTCATCTTGCATGTGCAGTCTAGAAATAAACATATAAGAACAAGAATGAGACAAGCAATAGTGGTTATGCTAAGAAGCAAATGTAAGGAGATCCAGTGGAAAGGGATTAAATTCTTGCATGTCTTTTTTAAAATTGTTGACAGACATCTAAGGAATAAGTTTGTAAAGTTTGCCTGGAATAATTGTACAATATGCTGTTGTAATTCTAAAATATCAAAGATTGTGTTACCTTTACCCCAAGCACTAAGAAGGCCATTTTTTAATGGTTTCTAAGGGTATAAGGTACTATTATAGGAAACGGAGAAACATAAATCTGGGAAAAATTATAATGATACTGTAAAGATATTCTTTGCTCTAAGCTGTGGATTTTATCACCCATCCACAAGACTGTAGACTTCAGTGCTGATAATTCAATCTCAAATTGGCTGTCAATTCTTTTTTTTTGTGTATAGACAGGTCTTTGTTACATTTTCTTTAACTTGTACAAACTGAGAAGTTTGAACAGTTTGTACCATGGATGAAGCAGCAATTCCCACAGAAGTAAGTAACATTACGAGGGCAAAGAGTCCTGCAATTAACATTCTAAGAAGTCTTTTTTTTTTTTTTTTTTTTTTTGCATAGAACCTTTGAAAAGGTATCTACAGAGAGAGACATGCAATGCCCCAAGGTGTCCAAAAGGAGTCAGTGTGTTACATCCATTTGCTAGATATGGTTCCTTATGGTAGGGAGCAGCTATATGGTTAAGCCTCAAACTGACCTGTTGGCAAAGCCACAAACAAATCTCAGCTTAGAGGGCACAGCCCTCTTAGCATAATTAAGCTTGACTTTATGACACTCCCTAGATTCTTCCTGGGGAGCTAATGGGCTGTGGGAGGTACAGCAAGTGCTGGCAAAACAAGTGAAACTCACAAGAACATTGTAACTATGGTGACCACTACCTTGTTTACCTGACTGTAAAATAAAGCATCAGCTTACCTTCTGTATCTCTCTCTGTGGCCTCAGCCAGGCACAGAAAGATCCACCTAGACCCACCTTATTCTCTTTGCCTGTAGATGTCTTCTCTACATCCATCACCGCCCTCCCTCAGGCTCCCAAACTCTTGGCTGTGCTGGCAGGGCACACCTTATCAGTCCTCCAGGGTTAATTCCTATATTAGGCCCTTGAGGCTGATGTAACATGCAAGTGGGACATTCCTTGATAATCTGTTTTGCCTGCCGTTGAGTGATTGAGAATTGTTTAGACAACATTTTGGCAGGCTGATGTAAAAGATGATGAGATTCTGTGGTCTGTTTTAATAAAGCAACCAAATGATCAGCATGGGCATTTCCTTTTGTTAGAGGGCTAGTAAATACCCTGTGGGCCCTAATATGAGTGATATAGAAAGGGTATTATCTCTGTTGTACAACCTGTTGAACTTTTGAAAATAGTATAAATAGACTTTGGTCACTGAGCCATTTTAATTGAGCAGTTTCAAGTCTATTCACCAGGAGTGCAGCATAAGCAGAGTCAGAGATAATATTAAGAGGCTCTTGCAAATCCTGCAATGCATCTTAATAGCCTCTAATTCAATTCTTTATATAGAAGTATGACTGGTCAGTATGACAGTCTGAATTCATTCTATATAATAAAAGAGTAATATGCAAATTTACCATGACTCCAACAAATAAGATGACTGCCCCTATGTGGTCAAAGATGGATGCCCCCATGTGGACATAAGATGGCTATCACAAGATGCCCAGCAGGGGAGGGCAGTTGGGAGGGACCAGGCCTGCAAGGGAGAGCAGTTGGGGTGATCAAGCCTGCAGGGGAGGGCAGTTAGGGGTGATCAGGCTGGCAGAGGAGGAAAGTTGGGTTGACTGGGCCTGTAGGAAAGGGCAGTTGGGGGGGGGGGAGATACCCAGACCTGCAGGGGAGGTCAGTTAGGGGCAATCAGGCTGGCAGGGGAGTGTTTAGGGGGCGATCAGGAAGGCAGGCAGGTGAACAGTTGGGAGCCACAGTCCTGGATTGTGAGAGGGATGTCTGACTGCCTGTTTAGGCCCAATCCTACTGGGATAGAGCCTAAACGGGTAGTCAGACATCCCTTGAGGGATCCCTATTGGAGAGGATGCAGGCTGGGCTGAGGGACACCCCGCCCCCCATGCACAAATTTTTGTGCACCGGGCCTCTAGTTTTATGATACCCAGCTTTACCATTAGATGATCCATCAGTAAAAACAGCTAATGCTTCAGGAATAAGTTCCTGCCTAGTATTTTTTTGGTATAATAATGGGGCTATAATATAAAAATTATAGTAATTTGTTTTTTAATAGTTGACAACTAAGTTCCCATAAATACCCACTTAATTCAATTTGCCTATTCAAATCAGTTTGAAATAACATTTATTTTTTAAAGTCAATCAATCACTTATTTTTTTTAAATTTTTAATATTTATTTATTTATTTTTAATGTCTTTATTGATTAAGGTATTACATATGTGTCTTAATCCCCCATTATCCCTTCCAACTCCTCTTCCCCACTCATGCCATCACCTCCCATGGTGTCTGTGTCCATTGGTTAGGCTTATATGCATGCATAAAATCCTTTGGTTGCTCTCTTCCCCTTACTTCCACCCTCCCTTACCTTCCCTCTGAGGTTTGACAGTCAATGCTTCTCTGTCTCTGGAACGGTTTTTGTTCATCAGTTTATGTTGTTCATTATATTCCATAAATGAGTGAGATCATGTGATACTTATCTTTATTTGACTGGCTTATTTCACTTAGCATAATGCTCTCCAGTTCCATCCATGCTCTAGTTTAAAGCAGCCACCTTTTCCACCTTTTTCTTCTTCTTTCTCTCTCAGCATTTCATATAATACTGGTTTAGTATTGATGAACTCCTTTAGCTTCTTCTTATCTGTGAAGCTCTTTATCTGACCTTCAATTCTGAATGATAGCTGTGCTGGGTAGAGTAATCTTGGTCGTAGGTTCTTGCTATTCATCACTTTGAATATTTCTTGCCACTCCTGTCTGGCCTGTATAGTTTCTGTTGAGAAATCAGCTGACAGTTGTATGGGTACTCGCTTGCAGGTAATTAAGTGTTTTCCTCGGGTTGCTTTTAATATTCTCTCTTTGTCTTTTGTTCTAGGCATTTTAATTATGATGTGTGTTGGTGTGGTCCTCTTTGGATTCCTTTTGTTTGGGGTTCTGTGAGCTTCCTAGACTTGTAAGTCTTTCTTTCACCAGCTGGGGGAAGTTTTCAGTCATTTCTTCAAATATATTTTTAGTATCTTGCTCTCTCTCTTCTTCTGGCACCCCCATATTCAGATGTTGGTATGTTTGAGGTTGTCCCAGAGCTTCTTAAACTATCCTCAAATTTTTGGATTCTTTTCTCTTTTTGCTTTTCTGGTTGAGTGTTTTTTGCCTGTTGGTATTTAAAATCTTTGACTTTTTCTTGCGTTCCTCCACTCTGCTGTTGGGTCTCTGCATAATATTTTTTATTTCAGTCAGTGTATGTTTAATTTCTACTTGGTCCTTTTTCATATCCTCAAGGGTCTCGCTGAATTTATTGGCCTTTTTTAGGAACCTCTTGAAAAACCTTATAACCGCTGTTTTGAACTCTATATCCAGTTGTTTGTTTTCTTCCATTTCTTTTGTTTGTGATCTGTTTCTTTGTCTCTGCATTTTCACTGCTTCCTTGAGTTGGTAGGGTAGCTTTGTTTGCTAGGTGTCTCGGCCTCCCTGTTACCTGAGGTGGACACTCTTGGTGCACCCCTTTGTGGAATGTGTGTACAGTCTTGTTGTAGTTAATTCTTGATTGTTGTTGGTATCACTGGGAGGAATTGACGTTCAGGTAATTGACTGTGAGGATCAGCTATGTCTATGCTGGGAGACAGCCTTATGTGACAAGACTGGCAAAATTGCAAAAGCCTCTGTGCTCAGCTTGGATGGGGCAAAGTTTCAGGGTGCAGTCAACAGCCTTGGCTTCCTGTCAGCCCCGTCCCATGAGTTTCCTGGGTTCAAGTGTCCCCAGGCAATTGCTGCAAGCACCTCTGAGAGAAAGGCACCCTTGAGTTTTGCCCACTACCAAACAGTCCAGTCTCTCCCCCAATGTATTCGGATTCCCAGAAGCTCGTCTGGTATTGGGGTTCAGTGCAGTCAGAAAGTGGGTTCAGCACCTTCCAGAGTCTTTGTCTCCTTCTACTATATTGGGCCAGTGGTACACTGAATAGTCCATTCTCTCTGCACACATTCACGCATACACCTCTGGACCTCTGCCTTTTGCTATTCCCCTGAGTTTCCACCTTACAGTCCATATTTCCCCCATATGGGCCTGGGTCCCCAGGGTCTTGTTTGGAACTGGGATTCAGTGCAGTCAGAACTGGGGTTCAGCACAGTCTGGAGCTTTTGTCTCCTTCCTGCTAGAGCACGCCTGCCAGGCACTCCACTGCCCCGTCTTCTCCATGTGCAGGCATCTCCCTACCTCAGGCTTTGCAGCTCCTCTGATTCTATGTGTGCTGTTCTTTTTCCTTTTAGTTGTAGAATTTTCATTCAGCCAGCTTTCCTGTGGTTCTGGATGATGTTTGTTTTGTCTTTTAGTTGTATTTTTGAAATTGGTGTGTGAGGCAGCAGTTTAGATGTTTACCTATGCCACCATCTTGGTTTCTCTGAAATAAAATTTCTAATTACTTCCCAGTGAGGGGAAGATAGATGCATTGGGGTTCTTCTCTTCTAAGCTGTCTGTTGCACTTTCTGAGTTCAGATATTAACTGAGCCACATGTTTTATATATGTAACCTCTGTTTTGGAAGATTGATGCTCTATGTGGACCTATTCAATAATAGCAGGAGAGTTTTTATTTTGGAAGATGAGTACAATGGGACTACTTGCAGTAGGGTTAATCTGTCCCAATAAAGGCGATTCAGGCTGTACCTGTGCTACTTGGGCTGAGGAGATTGCTTACTCAGTTCTTAGCTACTCCTTCCTAGCTTCATCTATTAATGTTTGGGGTGAGAAAAGATTAGAGTCACCCCTAAGTATATTAAATAAATTTGTCATTTTTCCCGTGGAGATTTTCAGATAAAGTCTTAACCAGTTAATGTCCCCTAATAATTTTTGAAAGTCATTTAAAGTTTTAAGGCAATCTTTTCTTATTTCCATCTTTTGAGGTCTAATACATTGGTTTTCAGTTATGGTTCTTAGATATTTGAAAGGCGTTTCTTTCTGTACCTTTTCTGGAGCAATTTTTAAGACCCATTTAGGGAGTTCCTTTTCTAATTAGGAGAACATTGCTAAAGTCTGCTCTTCCTATGGACTTACTTGCTAAGAGCAAGTCATCCAATTAATGGATAATATAATATTGGGAATACTTGTCCCTTAAAGGCTGAACAGCTTGAGCTACATATTTTTGACACAAGGTTGGGGCTATTGGCCATTCCTTGGGACAAAACTTTCCATTGATATCTTTTCATGGGTTCTATATTATTAATAGATGGCACTTTAAATGCAAATCTTTGTTTATCTTGAAGTGCCAAGGGAATGGTGAAAAAACAATCCTTAATATCTACTAATATAAGAGACCAATCTAGAGGGATTTGTGAAGGGGCTGGGAATCCAGCCTGTAAAGCTCCCATGGTATGCGCAGTGACGTTAATGGCTCTAGGATAATGTAACAATTGCCATTTTCCTGTGCCTTCTTAGATATAGTAAATATAGGCATATTCCAAGGACTATTGGAAGTCTCCATGTGACCAGCCTCTATTTGTTCCTGTATTACTTCATGAATATGAACTGATTTCTCTTTGGGTAATGGCCACTAATCCACCCCTACAGGTCTATCATCTTTCCACTGTATAGGATTATCATGAGGGTGAGGAGGCTGAGCAGTGACCATTCCTAAAAAGGGCTGATATCCTAATCCTAATCTTCCTGGGTTTTCTTTGGCTTGGGTGGGTTCTTTAACTCCCCGATTATTTTTTCCTAAGCCTTGACCTAGTCTGATATCCCATCTGAGTCAGAGATACTATTAAGAGGCTCTTGCAAATCCTGCATTGCAGCCTTACTAGCCTCTAATTCAATTTTTTTGTATAGAAATATGACTGGTCAGTATGACTTGGTCTAAATTCATCCTATATAATGGCTCTATATAGGATGTTTAGCCTTCTAAAACATCCCGTCCCCATAAATTGACTGTAATTCCAGAGACTATGTAGGGCTGAAACCATCCTGTCTGTCCTTCCTCATCTTGCCGTCTTAACACTGCAACACTATGTTGTATATTATCAGGAAGTCCAACCCCCCTAATTGAGTCCATAGCTTCTACCACGGACTAACTTGGAGGCCAGAATTCTTTGCTGATAACACTGACATCTGCTTCAGTGTCTACTAACCCTTTAAACAGTTTCCCTCTCTATTCTTAAATTAATCATAGGATGGGTTTTGCTAATTTCATGAATCCAATAGGTATCTGAGCTTCCAAATCCTTGTGTTCCTCCTTTCATATTTATAGCTTTGCCTTGCTGAATATAAGGTAGAAGTAGCATCTAAGCAATTCTTTGCCCTGGAGTAATTTGCATAATATGTTTGCATTCTAGTATTACCTTGATTTTTCCTTCATAGTCTGAAACTATGACTCCAAGCAAAACAGGTAGTCCTTTCAGAGTGTTTCTACTTCTCCCTAAGATTAATTCTTACATTCCCAGTTTCACAGGTCTCCAAATTCCTGTAGGAACTGCTTGCCGAGCCATATTGGGGGTCAGAGTGACTGCTATTGTACTGTTAATATCTAGGCCTTTGCTCCTTGGAGTGGTTCAGAGGAGGAAATCCACTGTGGGCCTTGCAGGGCAAAAATCCCCTATTGATGATGGGCTGGGGGCAGCCCCTCTGGCCATTTCCCTGCAGTTGGCCATTCTTTATGCCTTGATCTAACAGCTGCCCATTTTTATGAAATTTTGATCTACATTGATCAGACCAATTGTTTCCTTTCTGACATCTAGGAAATAGAGGTTGAATCTGTGTTGATTGAATCAGGAGGTGGAATTCTCATGCCTTTCCCTTGAGTGCCACCTTGTGTCCTTCTTAGTTGCCTACATTCTTTTTTGAAATGTCCTGCTTTTCCACAATTAAAAACACTTTTTATTCCCCACTGTTACAATGGCACCTAATAAGTTTGCTTGAAAAGTGCCTGATTCCACATTGTGACATGCTCAAATCATTTCTGTAATGGTACTATTTTTTTCTCAGAGGTGTCAGGCATTTCTTACAATTAGCATTGGCATTTTCATAAGCTAATTGCTGAATTAAAATGTCTCCTGCTAACTCATGTTATATCTGTCATCTCACTGCTCGAGTGAGGCAAGCCACAAAGTCAGAAAATGACTCTGTAGGACCCTGCATACATTTACTAAAAGCTCCCTCAGGGTCTCCTTTTGCTGGTAAAGCCCACCAAGCTCTTCTTCCATAAAGTTTAATTTGCTCATAAGTTTGTTGTGCCAGGGTTCTTTTCCCCGAGTCTTACAAAGCGTTCAGCATTCTGGAGAAAGGGGATGCACGTAGATGATTAAGGAGTTCGTGGATGAAAGATATTTTTGAAAGGCATTGGGGGTCACAGGAGCTTCCAGCTAAAGGAGCTAGAAGGCTCTCACCTTGACCAAGGGACCTGCTTTTATTAGTACAATTTGTCCCAAGGCAAGGTAGAAATATACACTTCAAAGGGTATATAGGAAAATTGTCAGTGTAGGGAATAGCCTACAGCTGTTCAGGTGTTAGGGCCAACAGGAGGCAATAAAATGCCCTGAGCTATCTGGCAGCTAACAATAATCCTATTCAGATTTTTGGGGAGTGCCGTTTAGCCATTTCCAAAAGGTAAACTACATGTGATTCAATCCTGTTGAGTTCCCCAAGCTTCACCAACTTTTTGGTAAAACTCTTGTAATTATTACAAGCTGGAATTGGTTCTTGGCATTGTTGCACATAATTTAGTGATTCTGCACGTCACTATATTGTCCTAGTCCTGCTAGCATTTCATAAATTATTTGATCATTCAGCCTGTGGTTTGTGTGGGCTTGCTCCTGACATTTCTCTAAAAATTCTCCCTTCCATAGTAAATGATATCCTCCATCTAGAGTTGTGTAAGCGAGAGAATACTAATCATACGGAGATAAGAATGCTTCAGAAATGTTAGCCATAATTCTCCTGTATAAGGAGCAGTAGGTCCATTTTACACTATGCTCTTATGCAAGGCCTTATCATTTGAAAGTCATGCTGTCTTATTATATAACTAGTGGCCTGGTGCATGAAATTTGTGCACATTAAAAGGGTATTAATTAGAGGAAATATTTTAATAGTGCTATTTGTCCTTTCTCTACAATAAAAGTGTGAGAGATAAAAGGTAATGAGTACAATGTATATGAAAATAATACATAATTTCATTAATAAATAAATAATAACAAAATTATATAACAACAATAACAAACATACGATATAAAAACAACACTGATGCAAATAATGACTGATAAAGTGATTAAACTTATTCTAATATCTTCCTGTATACCACATTAACAGTGAAAACACTTTCAGGGTGCTTGACTCATTTCCCTTGGGATAAAGTATTTACAACTTTAACTTTAACATCACATGCTCTTCGAATTCGAGAAAAAACAACATATAACTGACCATGTGCGAAAACGGGTTCAGGTAGGAATATTCTTACTCTGTCTAGAGTTTGTCCTTGTGATTTATTAATAGTCATTGCAAATGCTGGCATCACGGGAAACTGTCGTCGAATTAATTTAAATGGGAGGCCAATGTCAGATGGGGACAAATCAATTCTTGGAATCAAAACAACCTCTCCCTCTGCAGATCCTGTTAATACTTCAGCTTCGATAATGTTAGGTAGTAATCTTTTGAGAATAAATCTGGTACCATTACAAAGACCCAATTTACTATTAAGATTTCTCAATAGCATGACGATTGCACCCACTTTCAATTTTAATTTATGACATGGTATTCCTGAAGAAGTAATACTATTAAGAAATTAAATGGGCTGAAACTGGTTTGGCTCAGTGGATAGAGCATTGGCCTGTGGACTGAAAGGTCCCAGGTTCAATTCCAGTCAAGGGCATGTACCTTGGTTGCGGGCGCATCCCCAGAGGGGGGTGTGCAGGAGGCAGCTGATCGATGTTTCTCTTTCATCGATGGTTCTAACTTTCTATTCCTTTCCCTTCCTCTCTGTAAAAAATCAATAAAATATATTGAAAAAAAATTCAATGGGAAAATTTTCCTTTTCAGCATCATCTGTTGAGTCAATGAATCATCACTCAAACAGGTGTGAAAATCTCCATCAAGTATATCCAAAATTTCTTCATTTAATTTTTGAACATGCTCATTTTTTGGACAAAGAATTGCATGTTTAGATATATTTTTAATATTATCTATAGAAGAAGATACACTATTTCCAAAGGTGGCTTCAATAATAGATCCATTACAAATCATTTCATGGGGAATTTCAATAATATCCATTCCTAAATGAACACTGCTATCAAGTTTGCCATGTCCAAGTTTTACTAACCATTCGCTATAAGCAGAATCCTCTGATCTCATATTTGTTTTAAGAGACAACTTTCTGAAACATCTCCAAACAGCACAGTACTTTAAACTCGTTTGTACTATGGCTGATCGCATAGCATGTGGCATGATACTGACACATTGTCGAAAATCCCCTCTGAGAAGAACTTTTCCACCAAATCAACATTCAAATTCACAATTTCTCTTAGTAATCTGTCTATGGCATTTATAGCATGACTGGATGCCATGGTGCATTAATCAATAATAAGAAGTTGGGCCTTTTTAATGGTTTTAGCAGCTTCACTCTTTATATCAAGTCTAGAAATTGAAGTTTCATTTAATGGAATTGGTAATTTCTATTGGGAATGAAAGGTTCTTCCACCAAGAAGTAAATTTGCAGTAATTCCTCTCAATGTGACCTCTAATATAATGTATTAAAAATTTATATGGATATGTTTTCCCACTACCACCTGGACTATCTAAGAAAAAGCATTTGGGATGGACAGTTTGATCTTCGATGGCTGAAATTATAGTCAGAAAGGCTGCCAACTGTTCATCATTGAGAGAATTGATTAAAACTTCTGCCTGTTGCTGCTCATACATTTCAGCACATGTATTTGCATTCATTAATAAAGTCTGGAAGTTTGAAATGTGAACATTTCATTCCATGCAATGTGAATACCTCCTGAATTTCGTTAAGGGCATGCAGTTCACACAGGCACCTTCTCTTTGGTGCAATTTCCAACAGAAATCTTCAATAAAATGAGATTTATTCTCATCCCATAATTTGTCTGCAGCAGAAGGACATCCAAACACAATGTATGCAAGAAATTGCTGAAGTTGTTTGAGCATATTAAGAATGATTGCATCGTAAATCATGACACTTTCCAGATAGTGTCATCAAATAATAATCCTTGGTGTTTAGCAGCTTCATGAAATGTATTGTAAGTTACATTTCCTACAGTTCGCAGATCCTCAAAACTTATCGCACCTTTTACATGCAAAAGCAAAAGTCTAAGGTAATATCATTCTGGTTTTCTAAAGCTCACAGTGAACAGTCTACCTAATATTTTATTCCCACCCTTTCAGTGTTTTGTCCACAAAGAATTATTAAACACATAATACTGTGGAATCTCCCACTAATAATAATTATGTGTATCAGAGTCTTCTCTATTCAACAAGAACCAAGCCATTAAAGTTGAGTTATGTCTTTTAGCCCTATCTAACCTTCAGCAAAATCATCGGCATGAAAATACAAATTTTGTTCATTTGGCAAATGAATAACTAATCTTGTGATTGCATTCGCATTCCAAAAAGTCTCCAAACAGCCTCAGTAACTCTCACATACCTGGAGTCACATGTACTTCGTCAAGATTGATAATATTTTTTTTCAGAAATTTGAATATTTGCACAATCATGACCTTTATAGATGTATTTAAATAGATATTTGACACTTCTAATTGATGCACAGACTTCAACATTTATATGACAGTTATATTTGAGGCACAAATATGGGTTATAAGGGACAAAGTATTATCAACAATTTTATTTCCAATAGAAATGGTACTACTGATCTTTGTTTGTATTTGGGATATCCATCAATATTTCCAATGGTCACATTTTGAAATTCTTTCAGATACTACTTTGAACATTTTCCATTTTCCATACATGGATTATTTGGATTTTGTATTCCATATGGTCCATGTACCATATTTGATTTTACAATTTGAAAAAGTCGAGGACACTAGTCCTCATCTGGAATTTCTGCCTTAACTATATGGTCAATGTCATATTCTGAATGTAATTTGGACTCACTATATAATATCAGTAATATGTGAGCTTGAGGCAGTCCACGTTTCTGAAATTCAATGACATGAATCTTAGCTATTACGTTGCTAAATAAATGGAATTTACATACATCATTTAAAAGAGCATTCAGCTTAATATTAAAAACCCTGGCTACCAAGTCAGGTCTGTTTTCAACTTTTTGCCAGTGTTGTAAATTGTAATATCCACCCATTTGGGGTTGCATGTCATAGTTATAAATAAATCAGGCTTGCCATACTTCATTACAATTGCCATAGCATCCTGATATTGCTGCTGCATATTTTTGGGACTACCCTCAAAAGATGATGGAAGTATTATCATTTTAGCAATGGGTACATTGTCATTTTCAGATCTAGATTTGAGATAAACCATCAAACCACTATATTTTTCAACTCTCAACTTAGATTGGTTTGCTTTAATGAAATTTATCTGATTGGTCTTCATTTTTGAATATAAATCCACAATAAACTGTTGAGTTAATTTTCCTGCATTTAAAATAGGATTCAGCATGTCCGTCACAGAGAGATGAAATCCATAATACTGCATTTGTGTGACTTGAGTCTTTACATTTTTTTCCTAGAGTGTAGAATTCCATGTGCAAAGAATTCTTTTTTTTTTAATCTTTATTGTTCAGTTTATTATTTACATTGTTCCCTTTTTTTCCCACTATAGCTCCCCTCCACCTGGTACCCATCCCACCCTCCGCCCTCATCCCCCCATTGTCCCCTCCCATAGTTGCATGATTTTTGTCCAGTCTCTTGCTGCACTTCCCACACCCCTTTTCTCCCCAAGAATTGTCAGTCCATTCCCTCTCTATGTCCGTGATTCTGTTACATTCACCAGTTTATCCTGTTCATCAGCTTATTAATTCACTTGATTTTTAGATTCATTTGTTGATAGATGTGTATTTGTTGTTCCTAACTTACACTTTTGTCTTTTTCTTCTTCCTCTTCTTAAAGAATATCTTTCAGCATTTCATATAATATTGGTTTGGTGGTGATGAACTCCTTTAGCTTTTCCTTATCTGCAAAGCACTTTATCTGACCTTCAATTCTGAATGATAGCTTTGCTGGGTAGAGTAATCTTGGTTGTAGATTCTTGCTATTCATCACTTTGAATATTTCTTGCCACTCCCATCTGGCCTGCATCATTTCTGTTGAGAAATCCGCTGACAATCATATGGGTGCTCCCTTATAGGTAACTAACTGTTTTTCTCTTGCTGCTTTTAATATTCTCTCTTTGTCTTTTGCTCTTGGCATTTCAATTATTATGTGCCTTGGTGTGGTCCTCTTAGGGTTCCTATATATTGGGGTTCGGTGTGCTTCTTGGACTCCTAAGTCGATTTTTTTCACCAGGTGTGAGAAGTTTTCAGTCACTATTTCTTCAAATAGGTTTTCATTGTCTTGTTCTCTCTCTTTTTCTGGCACCCCTATAATTCGGATGTTGGTATGCTTGAGGTTGTCCCAGAGGCCCCTTACACTACCTTAAATTTTTTGGATTTTTTTGGTTTCTTGCTTTTTCAGCTGAGTGGATTTTACCTCTTTGTATTTCAAATCTTTAACTTGGTTCTTGGGGTGCTCTAGAGTACTTTTAGGTCTTTGTATAATATTTTTTATTTCAGTCAGTGTAAGCTTAATTTATGGTTGGTCCTTTTTCATATCCTTTAGAGTCTCGTTCATATCCTTGTAGGTCTCATTCATTTCCTTGTAGGACTCATTCACTTTCACGTTGGTCTTGTTCATTTCCTTGAGGGTCTCATTCATTTCCTTGTAGGCCTTGCTTATTTTCTTATAGCTCTCAACCTTTTCTAGGAGCCTCTTGAGAAGCCCTATAACCGTGGTTTTGAATTCCATGTCCAGTCGTTTTTTCCCCCTCCATTTCTTTCACATCTGATTTCTTTCCATGTCTCTGCATGGTGGCTGCTTCCCTGAGTTGGTCAATTAGCTTTGTGTGGTAGATGTCCTACAAGGGACAGTGGCTCAGCCTCCCCGGTTACCTGAGGTGGATATGGGTTGCACAATCTTGCTGAAGTTAAGCTCAGGTTAATCATTGTTAGCACTTGGAGGGGTTGACCTTCAGGCCAGTTGTCTGTGAAGTTCAGGTGTGCTCAGGTTGGATGGGCGGAATCTCCGGGCCAAGCAGACAGCATTAGCTCCGCCCTATGAGGCCCCAGGGACTTTGTGCCAGGGGCAATGGCTGCCAGCACCTCTGAGAGAGAGCTGCTGCCAAGCTCCACCGGCTGCCAGGGAATGCAGACTCTCCCCATATGAGTCTGCACACCCAATGTCTCACCCAGGGTCGTAAAACAAAGCAGTCTGACGGTTTCCCAACCGATAGAGCAAGTCACAAGCGCTCTCTATGCAGTTACGCAGCTGCGCTGTTCCCAAGGTCACGCGCAAGCTCACCTTCTCCACAAGCCAACAGATCCTTGCAGCGCCCGAGCTTCGGTGTGCCCTCCCACTGTCCAGTTTTTACCCCGTATGATAGTGGGTTCTCTGGACTTCGCCCAGAGCTGGAGAATCAGTCCAGTGGGACGTCTTTGTCTCCCTGTTCATGAAAACTGGCCAGTTTTCGGCCGCCCGCCCTATTCGCAGCATGCGCGCTTCAAACCTCTTTCTGCGCGAAGCTTCAATGCTGTCCTCAGCCACTCCTCCGAGTCACAGTGTCCTATCTTCACTTTTATTTGTGGAATTTTCACTCGGCCAGCTTTCTGGTGATTCTGGAAGGTGTTTGTTCTTTCATTAAGTTGTAGTTTTAAAATTGCTGTGTATGACGGCAAGATAGGTGTTTTGCCTATGCCGCCATCTTGGTTCCTCTCCTCAGATACATTCTGTTGCAGGCGTCGCCTTCTTTCAAGATCAGACACACGTCGCTCTTCAGACATTTTCTGTTGATAATGTTGGCACCTTTCTGCTAAAGAGCTCCATTGTATCAATAGTTTTTCTTTGGACATAGTCCCACCTCTCTATTGCCACGTTCTGAGACAGAGGAGAATGAGATTCTTGACAGTCAGGCCTTTAGCAGTGTGACCAACAGCTGATTTTGACAGATTCTGTGGGGAGGGGGAGGGTGGGACTTTCTCCTCTCTGTTGTCACTTTCCACAGCTGGGATACTGAAGCTGGGACCTAGGCTTTCCGTTTTTGCTGGCATACAGCCAAAGCTACACTAAAAGATTAGCAATGCCAGGGGCTTCAGTTAGATGCAGTTGTAGTGAGTTCTGCTCACCACTGCTGCTGCTGCTTGGTCTCTGCACCCAGGGGCCAGGCACTCAATGTCTCCACTGCTTCGACTCTGTCCCTGGGGCCAGGTGCTCACCCTGCCCCTGCTCCTGATTGGCTGGTAGTGTAGTGAAGGTATGGTCACATTTGCATGTTTCTATTTTATTATATAGGATTTGGGAGATGTGGGTCAGCTACCTGTATAATAGCAAAAGCAAGTCTCTTCTCCACTATCATGTCCTTTAATCATTTTTGGATAGCTCTTTGCATAGGTGATTCTATTAATGGCGAATGAAATGTTTCAGGATTAGGACATGGAGGTGGAGGAGACCATGAAGGCCATTACTCCAATTTTTTTTCTGCTCCTTTTTAGACATGGAGGGTGCAAGGGAAGGAGGTTTATCCCCTTTTGCCTCTCTGAAAGGCTCTAGCAAATGTAATACCATGTTCCACAAGGAGAAACAATTTGGAGGCAAGCCTTTCCCCTGCTGCTGAGCTTTTTTCAAGTTCTGACTCCACCCACTCTTTCCCAACACTCAACATCTACTGTGTCCTCTTCGGGAAACCAGGGATTATGTTCTATAATAACATGCAAAAACTATAAGAGAATACCTTCTGACACTTTAATTCCTTTATCCTTGAGCATACAAACCAAAAGTCTACAATAAAGTTTCTCCCCTTTTGATGAATTCTGCCCTATTAGCCTGGCTAAAAATGACGTTACCACCCTACTTAAAGATCGTGATTTCTGCAGCTGGCCATTGGCTTTGCACGCAGTGAATTTCCCCAATTTTCAGTGAATTTTTCCCCCCCACCTCTCCGTTTTGTTTGTGGTAGGTGATCTTCTTCTCCAGTTGTCCATCGAGGCACCATGTTTTAGGATCTGGAGAAGGGCTGTGTACAAATGGTGAGACTAGATAAGAAATAGGGAGTCAGGCAGAGTCTTTCGCAAGAAGAAATGCTTCACTGGTGCCTAGACCCTGCCAACCTTTTATTCAAGTTTAGATACACACATTGCCCTTAGGCAGGCAATTCTGGTAGCAGACTATCTTAAAGGTCAGTAAATATTAGTAAAGATTTACTTTGAGACTATTTGGTCAGGAAATTGATTGAGCCACCATTGTCTTGACTAAACAATCAATGCATAGCTTTGGCCCTTGCCAGAACTCAAGATCCACCAGCATTTTGGGTTTCTTGTTTACACTTTTCTGATAACATAGACAATGAGTCACTTCCAACTTCCAACCCAGCCTGCATAGCTCACTTCCCTATGACATAATCCCTACTTTGCCATGTAATCTTTTCCCCTATATTCACAAACCAGTGTACAGCAATCCAAAGTTCCCAAAAGATAGAAAGCCAAAATTACATTACAGACACACAGACAGAAATACCACTAGCTAAGATTTTCTGGTGGCTGAAGTCCTGAAGGGAGAGCAGGAAGAGACCCCAAGATTAAGAATTCTTGGCAGCTGATGTAAAAATATTTCTTTCTTTTCTTCATCCAGCTCAGCTAGAGAACATTTGTTACATGAGGTGGACACTCTTGGTGCACGCTTTTGTGGACTGTGTGTACAGCCTTGTTGCAGTTAAGTCTTGATTGTTGTGGAGGAATTGATCTCCAGGCCAATTGGCTGTGAGGATCAGCTGTGTCTATGCTGGGAGACAGCCTTATGCAAGTAGACTTGGTAATTGCAGAAGCCTCTGTGCTCAGCCTGGATGGGGCGGAGTTTCAGGATGGAACCGATAGCCTTGCCTTCCCATCAGCCCCACACCATGAAATTCATGGACTCAGTGTCTGCAGGCAATTGCTGCAAGCACCTCTGAGAGAAAAGCACCCTCGACTTTTGCCCACTGCCAAACTGTCCAGTCTCTCCCCAGTGCTGGGTGAAAATCTGGACTCCCAAATTTTCGCCCAGCACTGGGGTCCCGTGCAGTCAGAACTGGGTTTCAGCTCCATCTGGAGCTCCTGTGTCCCTTCCACCAGATCACGAGAGCAGCACAGTCAACAGTCCATCCTCTATGTGTGCACTTGCACACATGCCTCCAGACCTCTGCCTTTGTCTGTTCCCCTGAGATTCCACCTCACAGTCCAGATTTCCCGAGTATGGGCCTGGGTCCCCTGGGTCTCGCCCAGGACCAGGGTTCAGTTCAGTTGAAACTGGGGTTCAGCACAGTCTGGAGCTTATGTATCCCTCCCACTAGAGCATGCCAGCCAGGCACTCAGACGCCCTGTCCTCTCTGGCCCATCCTCTGTGTGTGTGTGTGTCTTAGTACCTCAGGCTTTGCAGCTGCTCTGATTCTCCGCATTCGTTTCTGTTTCTTTCTAGTTGTAGAATTTCCAGTCAGCCAACTTTCCTGTGGTTCTGGATGATGTCTGTTTTGTCTTTTATTATTTATTTATTTATTTATTTAATTTTATTTATTTATTTTATTTTTATTTTTTAACATTTAATTTTTATTGATTTTTTTGCAGTATAACTTATATTTGATAGTAGTACATGTTTTCCTTCCCCCACTCCATATTAACCTCCCCCCAGCCTCTCCTATCCCCCAGCACATGTCCCCACCCACCCCCTCCCTGCCCCATTGTCTTTCATTCATTGGTTATGCTCATATGTATGCATACAAGTCCTTCGGTTGATCTCCCCCGGCATTCACCTCCCATCCACCCCAGCCTTCCCCCTGTAGCTTGACAGCTTGTTCAAGGCCACCCTGCCTCTATGTCAATCACTCTCCCCTGCTTCTTTTCTTCAAAAATATCTTGCCTCTGCATACTAGAAATAAATGTATAAGAACAAAAAAATGTTTCAGTCTCGGTTTCAATGTCCAACTGATCTGAGTCCCAGTTTCAATGTCAAATAGTTCTTTATGTGTACATGTCAGCAATGGTATCCAGATGGTGGACACATTGTGGCAATGCAAGATCCATCTTCTCTGGTTTGGTCCTGGGCTGCCTGCAGCCATGCACAGCTGCCAACTGCTAGCATGGCAAGGTGTTGTCAGTGTCCCCCATCTCTGGACCATCCTTGTGACTGGAATAGATCCATCAGTTCCTCACAGTCGCAGGAACCCACATGGTCTTGGAGTTGTTCTCTGAAAACACACAAACACATTCTCGACCAAAAGTTAACAAAGGGATCCTCTCTGCAAAATAGACTTGGGATTCTTTTTATTTTTGCCTAAATGATTTTCCTTTGGCTTATTTTGACACCATGTGTGTTTTTTCATGGGTGTCCTGCAGTTGGTTTTACAAATGGAAGTTACTTTTCTGAAGTAAGAATTTTCTAGATGTATTTTACTTACAGGATATTTTTCCTTACATGATATTACCCCACTGCCTGGCCCCTTTTTTAATTAATGGGGGCTTTTGGAAATTTTATCTTGCAGTCTTGGTAATTTTAAATTTTAATTTTTGCACACAAATATGACTGCTTTAGGTTCTTTGGATGTTAGGCAATTTTACAGTGAGATGAACTACTAATAGAAATTTTAGTTAATGTTTTAGGAAAAGCTTTTTGTCCAGTACACTTAAATTTTCTTGAGTAATCACTTATTTCACTTGGCCAATTTAAATTAATCTGAAAACTTGATTACTATTTTACTGTCAATTTTAATAATCAAGCAGAAATCTTAGTTTACCCTGTAAATACTACTGGAGAGGAATATTTGCATTTTTGAGTAAGTCCTGAGCATTCCTGGTAATAGACTAAATTTAGATATAGAACAGCTATTGCTGGTCGAATCACCGCCTGCCACCTGGGTCCCGGTCTGAGTTGTGCGTTGGAGCCTAAGCAGCCGTGGGGGTAAGAGAACTCCCTCAGGAGGTGTGAGAATTCAAGCCCCTGCAAGTTTTGTGGATAAGGGTGTGTGCCCCACCTCTGTTGACCTTTTAGTTCTCTCCTGTTGGCCCCTCTGCGACTGTGCCTGTCTTAGGTTGTTCCTTCCCTGAGGAATCTTACCCGTCTCTGGCTAACCAGCCATCCTCTGGGGCCAAACAGGGTGATGTGAGGTTCAGTTCTGTCTCCTTTGTAGTCTATGCCCCCGTGGCCTCCATGTCCAGCACATGCCTTGGGGTCCCTTCGCCTGCTGGCGGGGACCCGGTACTGATCACATATCTCGGGGAACCCAGGTTTCTTCTCCAGAGAGGGCCCAGCTCACACCATTGGTCGAGATACAGATCCATGGTGCCAGCTGCCCAGAGGGGTCAGCCACAGCTTGAACTGAAAGCTCAGGCATCAGCTGTGTGTATTTGGATAAGAAGAGGGTCCCACTTGGCAAAAGGGCAAGAGGGGCGAATACAGAATGCTCGGATGCCTTCCCAGTGCCTTAATTCCTTCTGAAAGGGATTGATTCCTTTCCTATCCTTTTTTAAATTGCTGCCCAACATTCAAAGAGTTAGTTTGTAAGTTCATTTGGGATAATTGTATAATATGCTGTTGTCAAATATCAAATATTATAATGACATGTAGAATAATATCATGTAAGGGTATTATGATGTCATGGGTGGTTTAGGAGGGCCTAGCCTAAGGACTGGTGTCCATAGGATATGACAAGCTCTAGGCCATGTCAATTCAATCTCAAACTAGCTGTCAATTTTTTTTATAACTTTATATAAACTTTGTCAGGGATGTAAAAACACAAATTACTTACCTTAGTTCAAGAGTTCAAATATATTGACTTTCCCCTTTACTCCCACCACCTGCCACTTACCCTGAGGTTTGACATTCTGATGGACTTTTCTCAGTCTCTGGATCCGTTCTTGTTCATCAGTCTATGTCATTCATTATATTCCTCAAATGAGTGAGATCATGTGATATTTGTCTTTCTCTGCTTGGCTAATTTCACTTAGCATAATGCTCTCCAAATCCATCCATGTTGTTACAAATGGTAGGAGCTCCTTCTTTTTTACCGCCGAGTAGTAGTCCATTGTGTAAATGTACCATAGTTTTTTAATCCACTCATCTTCTGATGGGCACTTAGGCTGTTTCCAAATCTTAGCTATGGTAAATTGTTTTGCTATGAACATAGGGGTACATATATCCTTTCTAATTCACATTTCTACTTTCTTGGGGTATATTCCCAGAAGTGGGATCACTGGGTCGAATGGGAGCTCCATTTTTAGTTTTTTGAGGAAACTCCATACTGTTCTCCACAGTGGCTGCACTAGTCCTCAATCCCACCAGCAGTGCAGGAGAGTTCCTTCTTTTTTTCCGCATCCTCGCCAGCACTTGTCATTTGTTGATTTGTTGATGTAAGCCATTCTGACAGGTGTGAGATGGTACCGCATAGTTGTTTTGATTTGCATCTCTCAGATAATTAGTGACTTTGAGCAAGTTTTCATATGTCTCTGGGCCTTCCTTTTGTCTTCTTTCGAAAAGATTCTATTTAGGTCTGTTGCCCATTTTTTTTTTTTTTTGCTTCCCCTCTGCTAATCTGAGTGGTAGTGTGAGGGAATTTATTTTTTATTTTTTATTTTTTTAAATTATTTTTTTATTGATTTTTTTGCAGTATAATAGTAGTACATGTTTTCCTTTCCCCCTCCCCCTTATCCTCCCCCCAGCCTCCCCCACCCCCCAGCACATATCCCCTGTTGCCCATTTTTTTATTAGATCATTTGTCCTGAAGATGGCGGCAGGGGCAAAACACCTATCTTGCCATCATAATCAGCAATTTTGGTACTACAACTTAACGAAGGAACAGGCACCTTCCAGAATCACCAGAACGCTCGCCGAGTGAAAATTCCACAAATAGAGGTGAAGATGAGACACTGTGACCCGGAGAGCGGCGGTGGACGGCGTTGAAAGATTCGCGCGCAGAGAGAGGTTTGGAGTGCGCGCCGCGGAGGGGGCGGGCGGCTGAAAACCGGCCAGGTTTCTCAAATGGGGAGACAGGGGCATCCCACTGGACAGATTCTCCAGCTCTGGGCGAGGTCCAGGGAACCCACTGTCACACGGGGTGAAGACTGGACAGTGGGAGGGCACGCCGAAGCTCGGGTGCTGCCGGGTCTGCCGGCTTGTGGAGAAGGCAGCTCTCCTGCGAACAGCTCGGCTGCGTGACGGCACAGAGAGCGCACCGCGACTTGTCTCTCATTCGGAAAACCGTCAGACTGCTTTGTTTTGCGACCCTGGGTGAGACATTGCGCATGCAAAGTCATTTGGGGAAAGTCTGAATTCCCCGGCAGCTGGTGGAGCTCCACAGCGGCTCTCTCTCAGAGGTGCTGGCAGCCATTGCCCCCGGCACAGAGCCCCTGGGGCCGCATAGGGTGGAGCTAGCGCTGTCTGCTTGGCCCGGAGACTCCGCCCATCCAACCTGAGCACAGCTGAGCTTCACAGACAATTGGCCTGGAGGTCAAACCCTCCTAGGGCTAACAACAAAAAGCTGGGTTTAAATTCAAAAACACTGAATACAACCCATAAAGGATTGCAGTAAGAGTACCCACCTCAGGTAACTGGGGAGACTGAGCCACTGTCCCTTTGAGGATAGCCACCACATAAAGCAGCCACCATGCAGAGACATGGGGGGAGGTCGGGTGTGAAAGAAATGGAGGAGAAGGGACGACGGGACGTGGAGTTCAAGGCCACGGTTGTGGGGCTTTTCGGGAGGCTCCTACAAAAGGCCGATCAACTTAATGAGAATTACCAGGAAATGAACAAGACCAACCAGGAAATAAACAAGACCAACCAGCAAATGAATGAGATTTACAAGGAGATGAATTATACTTACAAAGAAATGAATGAGACCCTCAGGGAAATGTGCAAGACCTCTGAGGATACAAACCAGACCCTCACAGATAAAAAAAAGGACCAACTAGAAATCAAGCATACACAGGCTGAAATAAAAAATATTACACAAAGTCCTAAAAGCAGTCCAGAGGGCCACAAGAACCAAGTCAAAGATTTGAAATACAAAGAAGCAAAATCCACTCAGCTGGAAAAGCAAGAAACAAAAAGAATTCAGATAATTGAAGATGGTGTGGGGGGCCTCTGGGACAACCTCAAGCAAGCCAACATCCGAATTATTGGGGTGCCAGAAAAAGAGAGAGAGCAAGTTAATGAAAACCTACTTGAAGAAATAGTGACTGAAAACTTTCCCCACCTGGTGAAAGAAACTGACTTAAAAGCCCAAGAAGTACACAGAACCCCAAAATATAGGAATCTAAAGAGGACCACACCAAGACATATCATAATTAAAATGCCAAGAGCAAAAGATAAAGAGAGAATATTAAAAGCAGCAAGAGAAAAACAGTTGGTTACCTACAGGGGAACACCCATACGATTGTCAGCGGATTTCTCAACAGAGACGATGCAGGCCAGACGGGAGTGGCAAGAAATATTCAAAATAATGAAGAGCAAGAATCTACAACCAAGATTACTCTATCCAGCAAAGCTATCATTCAGAATTGAGGATCAGATAAAGTGCTTCGCAGATAAGAAAAAGCTAAAGGAGTTCATCACCACCAAACCAGTATTATATGAAATGCTGAAAGATATTCTTTAAGAAGAGGAAGAAGAAAAAGGTAAAAATATAAATTATGAACAACAAATACACATCTATCAACAAATGAAGATAAAAATCAAGTGAACTGATGGGCTGATGAACAGGATAAACTGGTGACTATAACAGAAACATGGACATAGAGAGGGAATGGACTGACAATTCTTGGGGAGAAAGGTGTTGTTGGAAGTGCAGCAAGAGATTGGACAAGGATCTTGCAACAATGGGAGAGGACATTGGGGAGGGGGAGATGAGGGCGGAGGGTGGGATGGGTACAGGGTGGAGGGAAGATATAGGGGGATAAAAAAGGGGAAACAATGTAATTAATAAACTGAACAATAAAAAAAATTAAAAAAAAAAAGATCATTTGTCCTCCTTTTATTGAGTTGTGTGAGATGCCTGTAGATGCTTGAGATTAAACCTTTATCACTGATAACATTTGCAAATATGTTCTCCCATACAGTGGGTTTTCTTATTGTTTTGTTGATGGTTTCTTTAGCTGTGCAAAAGCTTTGATTTTGATGTAGTCCCATTTCTTTATTTTGTCTTTAGCTTCCATTGCCCTAGAAGCAGTATCATCAAAGAAGTTCTTTTGGCATATGTCTGAGATTTTTTTCCCTGTAGATTGCTCTGTATTTATGGTTTCCCATCTTACGTTTAAGTCCTGTATCCATTTTAAGTTTATTTTTGTGTATGGTGTAAGTTGGTGGTTTAGTTTCATTTTTTGCATGTATCTGTCCAATTTTCCCGACACCATTTATTGAAGAGACTATCTTGACTCCATTTTATGTTCATGCCTCCTTTGTCAAATATTAATTGAGCATAGTGGTTTGGGTTGATATCTGGATTCTCTATTCTATTCCATTGATCTATATGTCTGTTCTTGTGCCAGTACCAGGCTGTTTTGAGAACAGTAGCGTTGTAATACAGCTTGAAATCTGGTATTGAAATCCCACCAACTTTGTGCTTCTTTCTCAGGATTGCTGTAGCTATTTGGGCCATTTTTTTTATTCCAGATAAATTTTTGGAGAGCTCTTTCTAGGTTTGTGAAATATGCCATTGGTATTTTAATGGGGAGTGCATTAAATTTATAGATTGCTTTGGGTAGTATGGACATTGTAATGATGTTGATTCTCCCGATCCATGAACATGATATGTTCTTCCATCTGTTTACATCTTCCTCTATCTCTTTTTTAGTGTCCTGTAGTTTTCTGCAAATAGGTCTTTTACCTCCTTAGTTAAGTTTATTCGTAGCTATCTTAATTTTTTTGGTGTGATGGTAAAGGAGATTGCTGTTTTAGTCTCTCTTTCTGTAAGTTCACTATTAGTGTATAGAAATGCCATAGATTTCTTGGCATTAATTTTGTAGCCTGCTACGTTGTTGAACTAATTTATTAAGTCCCTTAGCTTTTTTATGGAGTCTTTCGGGTTTTTTATGTACAATATCATGTCATCTGCAAATAAGGATAGCTTTACTTCTTCTTTTCCAATTTGATTGCCTTTTATTTCTTCTTCTTGTCTATTTGCAATGGTAATACTTCCAGTGCTATGTTGAACAGGAGTGGTGAGAGTGGGCAATCCTGTCTTGTTCTTGTTCTTAGCGGAAATGGTTGTAGTTTTTGCCCATTGAGTATGATGTTTGCTGTGGGTTTATCATATATGGCTTTTATTATGTTGAAGTATGATCCTTCTATTCCTACCTTGTTGAGAGTTTTTATCAAGAAATTGCGTTGGATTTTGTCAAATGCTTTTCTGCATCAATTGATATGACTATGTGATTTTTATCTCTCAATTTGTTTATGTGATGTATCACATTTATTGATTTGCGGATATTGTACCATCCTTGCATTCCTGAGATAAATTCTACTTGGTCATGGTGTATGATCTTTCTGATGTACTGCTGGATCCGATTTGCTAAAATTTTATTGAGGACTTTGGCATCTATATTCATGAGGGATATTGGCCTGTAATTCTCTTTCATTGTGTCATCTTTACCTGGTTTTGGTATTAGGGTGATGTTAGCTTCATAGAAGGAGTTTGGAAGTGTACCATTCTCTTGAATTTTCTGGAATAGTCTGAGGAGTATAGGTTTTAGTTCTTCCTTGAATGTTTGGTGAAATTCCCCTGTGAAGCCATCTGGCCCCGGGCTTTTTTTTGCTGGAAGCTTTATGATGACTGCTTCAATTTCTTCCACAGTTATTGGTCTATTGAGTTGTTTAGATTCTTCCTGATTGAGTTTTGGGAGGTTATATTTTTCTAGAAATGTGTCCATTTCCTCCAGGTTGTCCAGTTTGTTGGAGTAGAGTTGTTCATAGTATTTTTTTTTTAACAATCCTTTGTATTTCAATGGGGTCTGTTGTTATTTCATCTCTTACATTTCTGATTTTATTTACTAGTTTCCTCTCTCTTTGCTTCTTGGTGAGTCTGGCTTGAGGTTCATCAATCTTGTTTATCCTTTCAAAGAACACAGCTCTTGGTTTTGTTGATCTTCCGTATTGTTTCTTTGGTCTCTATGTCATTTATTTCTGCTCTGATCTTTACTATTTCTTTCCTTCTGCTTACACTGGGCTTTTCGTGTTGCTTTCTTTCTAACTCTTTGAGTTGTTGGGTTAGATAATTTATTGCTGCTGTTTATAGTTTTTTGCAGCAGGATTGTAGAGCTATTAACTTCCCTCTCAGAACTGCTTTCACTGTGTCCCATAAATTTTGGATTGTTGTGCTATCGTTGTCATTTGTTTCCATGATGTTTTCTATCTCTTCCTTTATCTCTCTAGTAACCCTGTCATTGTTAAATAGCATGCTGTTTAGTCTCCATGTGTTTGATTTCTTTGGATTGTTTCTATTGTAGTTGATTTCCAGCTTTATGCCACTGTGATCAGAGAATATGCTTGATATGATTTCTTTCTTCTTGAATTTGGAGATACTTTGCCTATGAGCCACCACATGGTCTATCTTTGAGAATGACCCATGGGCACTTGAAAAGAATGTATATTCTGTGGCTTTGGGGTGGAATGATCTGAAGATCCCTATTAATTCCATCTGGTCTAGTGAGTCATTGAGGATTGATGTTTCTTTACTGACTTTTTTGTTTAGAGGATTTGTCCAATGGTGATAGTGGGGTATTAAAGTCTCCTACTATGATTGTATTGCTGTCTACCTCTCCCTTTATATCCTCTAGGAGTTTTTGTATGTATTTGGGTGCTCTTGTATTGGGTGCGGATATGTCTACCAGAGTTATTTCTTCTTG
The DNA here is from genome assembly GCA_027563665.1 of Antrozous pallidus. Lineage (NCBI taxonomy): Eukaryota > Metazoa > Chordata > Mammalia > Chiroptera > Vespertilionidae > Antrozous > Antrozous pallidus. Next base: position 8,686,023 of record CM050513.1, read on the forward strand.
TTGGATTGCTCCCTTTAGTATTATGTAGTGGCCTTCTTTATCTTGTTATGACCTTCACTTTGAGATCTAATTTGTCGGATATAAGTATTGCTACTCCAGTTTTTTTTCCATTTCCATTCGCCTGAAGAAACTTTTTCCATCCTTTCACCCTCAGTCTGTGTGCGTCTTTTTTTTGGAGGTGGGTTTCTTGTAGACAGCAGATGTATGGATCGTGTTTTCGTATCCAGTCTATTACCCTATGTCTTTTGATTGGAGCATTTAAACCGTTTACATTTGAAGTTATTATAGATAGGTATTTATTTGTAGCCATTTTTGTTCTTTGCCCCTGTGTTCTTTCTTGGCTTCCTGTTGCTTTTTACAGCAGACCCTTTAGCATTTCTTGCATTGCTGGTTTTGTGGTAATGTATTACCTTAGACCTTTTTTGTCTGTGAAGCTCCTGATTTGACCTTCAGTTTTGATTGATAGCCTTGCTGGGTACAATATTCTAGGATTCAGACCCTTTCTTTGCATAACTTTGTATATTTCATTCCAATCCCTTCTGGCCTGATAAGTTTCTGTTGAGAAATCACTTGCTAATCAGATGGGGGTTCCTTTGTAGGTGACTTTCCATCTCTCTCTGGCAGCTTTTAAGATTCTCACTTTGTCATTGATGTTTGCCAATTTAATTATAATGTGCCTTGGTGTAGGTCTTTTGGGGTTTAATTTGCTTGGAACTCTGTGAGCTTCTTGGATTTGTGTGGGTTTTTTCTTTCCTGTATTGGGGAAGTTTTCTGTCATTATTTCTTCCAACAGGTTTTCTATTCCTTGCTCAGTTTCCTGTCCCTCTGCAAGCCTTATTATGCGGATGTTGTTTTGTTTCATGTTGTCCCAAAGTTCCCTTAGGCTCTCCTTCTGCTTTTTAATTTTTTTTTCTGGAAGCTGCTCTACTTGGGTGTTTTTTCTTACCTTGTCTTCTAGCTCACTGATGTGGTCCTCTGCTTCATTTGGTCTACTCCTGATACTTTCTATGGAGTTCTTTACCTCAGCAATGTCACTTTTCATTTCTTCTTGGGTCTTCTTCATTTCTTCTTGGGTCTTCTTCATTTCCTCTTGGGTCTTTTCATTTCTTCATAGTTCTTCTTCATTTCTTCATGGCTCTTTTTCATTTCCTCTTGATTCCTCTTCACTTTTTCATGGTTCTTACTCATATTGGCTTCTGTTCTCTTCAGCCACCCTATGACAATTTCTCTGAACTCTCTCTCTGACAGGTTGCTTGCTTCCGTTTTGTTTACCTCTTTTTCTGGTGAGGCTTGTTTTTCTTTCATTGGTGGGCTATTTCTTTGTCTCCCCATGATCTTTCTACTCTGTGTGTCTTTTTATGTAGTTCTCACTCTCCTGTGTTTATTTAAAGGCTCAAACTACAACATAACCAGGTGCAGCACACCAGGCATGGAAGAAGAATGTATTCACAGTATTGGTAACTCCAAATTACAGGTGATTGCCAGAGGAAGGTAAATTAGATGATAGGTGGGAAAAAAAGAGTAAGAGAAAACACAGTCACACACGCAAAAGAAAGAAAGAAAGAAAGAAAGAAAAAAGGGAATGCCAAAATAAAATTGGGAAAAGGGGAAGTAGTGAAAAGAAAGGAAAAGGTAGTAAACTATAAATATGGGTTGGAAACTCCCAGAGGACCGCCACTAATCCCAGCAAAAGCCTGCAACGAGTACCTGGAGATTGATACAAACTACATACAACCACTAATATCAAGGGAGGTTAGGGAACACAGAAGCTTAAATCTATCAAAAAACAATGTAAACATCACCAAAACACAAAACAATGCCAACCCCCACCCCACAAAACAAATTAAAAGAAAAGAATAACCAAACCAATCTCACAAATATGCATAAAATATAAACAACATCAGCAGGACCGAGAGAAAAACAGTTTAGGATAGTGAAGTCGGAGAAGTGTTAGATGTGTACGGACTTGGAGCAGGTGGTTGGAGATTGGATAGAAAAGTGGGGTGAAATTTTAACAGGGGCGAACAAGAGAGAATAAGGAAAATCTAAACCAGAAAAAGTGTTCGGGGAACAAGACACTAACTAGGGAAAGGTTAGCAAGAGAATGCTGGCATATGGGTGAAGTTGAAGTAGAGTAAAAAGATACTAAAGGGTAGATGAAAAAAGACTGTATAACACTAATCTCTAAGTAGAATAAAGATGAAATAAAATGGCACTTAAAAAAAAGTTTAAATAGTAGTAGAAATAAAATGGATTCCTTAATTTGTGTTACACAAGAGTCAATTTGATTCAGCCCCAGGTGGCAGTGTTTCTGAATTGACCTCCGGGTCTATTGGTCTTCTCTAGCCTGATCTAAAATCCCACTATGTCTATGGTATTCACTATTGATTTGTGGAAATAGGCTACCCCAGAGCTGCCTCTCTAATGGTGAGCACCTGTTCTGATCCCCAGCCTCAGCAAAATAGCTCGCCCCTGTGGTCTCCCAGGTTATCCCCCACCAGGGGATCCCCCGTTCCTGGTTCAGCGCTGAGAAATTCGGACTTCGAGAGGACAAACCCAGGTGCGCGAACTCACGTCCTGCTCGTATGTTTGCGCGAAACCCCTTCCCCCCTTGGGTTTGGTAGCCTGCTCCCTCCCAAAACTGCCAGGCTGGCCTTCTCTGTCAGGTCCAAATGGGTTGCCTTCTATGTATCCCCACTGCCACCAGCTCCGAGGGCCCTCTTCCACGTTTTCCAGCTCCAACAGCCACGGACATTCCCCCCCCCCCCCCCACGCAAATATCCCTGTGTTACCAGATCCTCTAACCCCAGGGGAAATCTGACCTTTCCATGGCGGAGCACAGGGTTCCTCGGAATCCACTTCTGTGCCAACTAGGAACCGATGTTGGGGTGGGGCTATCTCAGCCGCCCAATGGGTACCTCATCTGTAAAATCTTCCGGCTCTTTCCCTTTAAGATGGCGCAGTTCGCCTCTGAGCCAGTGGCTCCAGGAGAGAACCCAGCCGCACCAGAGCCGCTCCGTTAAGGGAGGCTACTCTAAGCAGTCCCCCTCCTTCTCCCAAAGCCCTACTGTCCCCCCACTCGCCAACAAACACTCCCCGCTCAACCCTCAGCTGCTCCCTCCGTCTACCCCCGTACACAAATAATTACGCGTCCTTCGATTCCGGTCAGGGGAATATACCTTGGCTGCGGGCACATCCCCAGTTGGAGGTGTGCAAGAGGCAGCTGATCGATGTTTCTCTCCCATCATTGTTTCTGACTTTCTATCCCTTTCCCTTCCTCTCTGTGAAAAATCAATAAAATATATTAAATAAATAAATAAATTTATTCCTAGGTATCTTAATTTTTTGTTGAAATTTAAATTATATATATATATATATATATATATATATATATATTTTTTTAGTTTCTCTTTCTGTGAATTCATTATTGGTGTACAGAAAAAGGCATATACTTCTGCATGTTAATTTTGTATCCTGCTACATTGCTGAATTCATTTATTAAGTCTAGTAGTTTTTGATGAAGTCTTTAGGGTTTTCTATGTATAATATCATGTCATCTGCAAATAATGTTAATTTTATGTCTTCTTTTCCAATTTGATTGCCTTTTATTTCTTCTCTATGTCAGATAGCCATGGTTTGTACTATTTCGAACAGGAGTGGTGAGAGTGGGCATCCCTCTCTTAGGGGAAATGGTTTTAGTGTTTCCCCATTGAGTATAATGCTGGTTGTAGGTTTGCCATGTAAGGCTTTTATTATATTGAGCTATATATGATCCCTCTACTCCTACCTTGCTGAGAGTTTTTATCAAGAAAGGTTGTTGAATTTTGTCAAATGCTTTTTCTGCATCAATTCATATGCTAATGTGATTTTTATCTTTCAATTTGTTTATGTGATATATCATTTTTATTGATTTGTTAATATTATACCAGCCTTGCATCCCTGGAATAAATCCGTCTTGGCAATGGTGTATGATCTTTTTAACGTGATGCTGAATCTGATTTGCTAGAATCTTGTTGAGGGTTTTGGCATCTGTCTGCATGAGTGATATTGGCTGGTAGTTCTTTCTTTGTGCTGTCTTTTTTTTTTTTAAACAGAGGTCAATTTTCATTGACTGTTACAAAAGAGCCAGTTTAGTCAAAAAGACCAAAGTCCATGTCATCATCAGACTCCTCAGATTCTTCTTTCTTTGCTTCCACTTTCTTCTCCTCAGCTGGGGCAGCAGTGGTGGAGGGGCAAGACCTTCTGCTGGTGCAGCACTAGCTGCAGGGGCAGTTGCACCAGCCCCTACATTGCAGATGAGACTCCCAATGTTGACATTGGCCTGAGCCTTTGCAAACAAACCTCACCAGAAAGGTTCAACATTTACACCAGCTGCTTTAATGAGGGCATTGATCTTACTCTCCATCACCATCACCATCATGCAGGATAAGGGCTGAGTAGATGCAGGCGAGCTCGAAGACTGAGGCCATGGTGAGGGTGAGTGCTGGGGGAGCACTGCCCAGAGCGGTACTGATCACCAGATGAAGTGAGGGCCCAACACGGCCTTAGCTTCCTCTGAAGAACAGAGCACCTTAAGGGCAGCTGGGGAATGGGGCTGCGTTGTCTTTTCAAAAAATTTTTTATTTTATTGTTTAAAGTATTACATATAGTAGTGTGTGTGTGTGTGTGTGTGTGTGTGTGTGTGTGTGTATCTCCTTTTTTCCCCCAGTGACCTTCCCCCAGCCTCCCCTACCCCCCCGTCCCATGCCCTCATCTCACCCACCAGTGTCTTGTGTCCAATGGTTGTGCTTATATGCATGCATACAAGTCCTTCAGTTGATCTCTTTCCCCTCTTCCCCATCATTCCCAAGCCTTCCCACTGTAATTTGACAGTCTGTTCGATCCTTTACTGCCTCTGTCTCTATCTTCTTGTTCATCAGGTTAAAATGTGTTTTATTTTTCATAAATTAGTCAGATCATGGGGTATTTTTCTTTCATTGCCTGGCTTATTTCATTTAGCATAATGCTCTCCAGTTTCATCCATGCTGCTGCAAATGGTAGGAATTCCTTCTTTTTTTATAGCAGAGAAGTATTCCATTGTGCAGATGTATTATAGTTTTCTAATCCACTCATCTGCTGATGAGCATTTAGGCTGTTTCCAAATCTTAGCTATGGTGAATTCCTATATGAACATAGGAATGCATATATCCTTTCTGATTGATGTTTCTAGTTTCTTGGGATGTATTTCTAGAAGTGGGATTACTGGGTCAAATGGGAGATCCATTTTTTGTTTTTGAGGAAACTCCATACTGTTCTCCACAGTGGCTGCACCAGTCTGCATTCCCACCAGCAGTGCAAAAGAGTTTCTTTTTCTCAGCATCCTAGCCAACACTTGTTATTTGTTGATTTGTTGATGATAGCTATTCTGTCAGGTGTGAGATGGTACTGCATTGTTGTTTTGATTTGCATCTCTCAGATAATTAGTGACTTTGAGCATGTTTTCATATGTCTCTTGGCCTTACTTCTTTCTTCTTTAAAAAAGGATCTATTTAGTTCCATTGCCCATTTCTTTATTGGGTCTTCCTTTATTGGATCTTCCTTTTATTAAGTTGTATGCATTCCCTGTAAATGTTGGAGATTAAAACGTTATCAGTGATAACATTTGCAAATATGTGCTCCCATACAGTGGGCTTTCTTGTTGTTTTGTTGATGGTTTCTTTTGCTGTGCAAAAGCTTTTTATTTTGACATAGTCCCATTTGTTTATTTTCTTTTTAATTTCCATTGCCCTAAGAGTGGTATCGGTGAAAAAATTGCTTCAACATATGTCTAAGATTTTTCTGCCTGTGGATTATTATAGTGTTTGTATGGTTTCCGTCTTATGTTTAAGTCTTTTATCCATTTTCAGTTAATTTTTGTGTATGGTGTAAGTTGGTGGTGTAGTTTCATTTTTTTTTTTTGCATGTATCTGTCCAATTTTCCCAACACCATTTTTTGAAGAGACTGTCTTGAGTCCATTTTATATTCATGCCTCCTTTGCTAAATATTAATTGAGCATAGTGGTTTGGATTGATATCTAGGTTCTTTATTCTAATCCATTGGTCTATATTTCTGTTCTTGTGCTGTTTTGAGAACAGTGGCTTTGTAACACAGCTTGAAATCTGGTATTGAGATCCCACGTACTTTGTTCTTCTTTATCAGGATTGCTGTGGCTATTTGGGATTTTTTTTTTTAAATTCCAGATGAATTTTTGGAGTTTCTTTCTAGGTCTGTGAAATATGCCATCGGTATTTTAATGGGGGAGTGCATTGAATCTATAGATTGCTTTGGGTAGTATGGACATTTTAATGATGTTGATTCTACCAATCCATGAACACGATATATTTTTCCAACTGTTTGTCTTCCTCTCTCTCTTTTTTTTCCCAAGTGTTTTCCATGTATAGGTCTTTTACCTCCTTAGTTAAATTTATTCCTTGGTATCTTAATATTTTTGGTGGATTTTTCTATGGTAAATGGGATTGCTTTTTTATTCTGTCTTTCTGTAAGTTCACTATTGGTGTATAGAAATGCCATAGATTTGTTGGCGTTAATTTTGCATCCTGGTACATTGCCGAATTCATTTATTAAATCTAATAGTTTTTTTTGGTATAATCTTTAGGGTTTTTTATGTCCAATATTATGTTATCTGAAAATAAGGATAGCTTTACTTCTTTTCCAATTTAGATGCCTTTTATTTCTTCTTCTTGTCTAATTGCAATAGGGAATACTTCCAGTATTATGTCGAACAGTAGTAATGAGAGTGGGCATTCCTGTCTTGTTCCTGTTCTTAGGGGAAATGGTTTTAGTTTTTGCCCATTGAGTATGCTTGTCATATATGGCTTTTGTTATGTTGAGGTATGATCCTTCTGTTCCCCTCTTGCTGACAGTTTTTATCAAAAATGGATGTTGGATTTTTGTCAAATGCTTTTTCTGCATCAATTGATATTACTATGTGGTTTTTGTCTCTCAATTTGTTTATGTGTTGTTTCATGCTTATTGATTTGCAGGTATTGTATCCCTGGGATAAATCCTATTTGGTCATGGTTTATGATCTTTCTGATACAGTGCTGGACCAGATTTGCTAGAATTTTGTTGAGGATTTTGGCATCTATGTTCATGAGGGATATTGGCCTGTAATTCTCTTTCATTGAGTTGCCTTTATCTGGTTTTGGTATTGAGATGATGATGGCTTCATAAAATGACCCTGGAAGTGTTCCTTCCTCTTGAATTTTTTTTGAAATAGTCTGAGGAGGATAGGTTTTAGTTCTTTGAATGTTTGATAAAACTCTCCTGTGAAGAACTCTGGCCCTGGGCTTTTGTTTACTGGAAGTTTTTTTCATGACTGCTTCAATTTCTTCCATAGTTATTGGCCCATTGAGATGTTTTGATTCTTCCTGATTGAGTTTTGGAAGGTTGTATTTTTTTTTTTTTTAGAAATATCTCCATTTCCTCCAGGTTGTCCAGTTTGTTGGTATTGAGTTGTTCATAGTGTGTGTATATATATATATATATATATATATATATATATATATATATATTTATTTTATTTTATTTATTTTTATTTTTTTTTAAACAATCCTTTGTATTTCTGTGGGGTCTGTTGTTATTTCTCCTCTTTAATTTCTGATTTATTTATTTTTTTGAGTCCTCTCTCTTTGCTTCTTGGTGAGCCTGGCCAGAGGTTCATCAATCTTGTTTATCCTTTCAAAGAACCAGCTCTTGGTTTCATTGATCTGGAGTATTGTTTTTGTTTTTTTGTCTCTATGTCAGTTATTCCTGCTCTTATCTTTATTATTTCCTTCCTTCTGTTCACTGTGGGCTTTTTTTGTTGCTGTCTTTCTAACTCTTTGAGTTGTAAGGTTAGGTAATTTATTACCATTGTCTTGTTTTTTTGCTGTAGGTTTGTAGAGCTATGAACTTCCTTCTCAAGACTGCTTTCGCTGTGTCCCATAGATTTTGGATTGTTGTATTTTCATTTTCTTTTGTTGCCATAATGTTTTTTATTTATTCTTCGATCCCTATGGTAACCCAGTCATTGTTTAATACCATCCTCTTTAGTCTCCATATGTTTAATTTTTTGGATTGTTTTTATTGTAGTTACCCAGTTTTATGCCATTGTGATCTGAGAAGATGCTTGATATGATTTCTATCTTCTTGAATTTAAAGAGACTTTGCCTATGACCCAACATATGATCTATCTTTGAAAATGACCCATGTGCACTTGAGAAGAATGTATATTCTGTGGTTATGGGCTGAAATATTGTGAAGATGTCAATTAATTTCATCTGGTCTAGTGAGTCATTTAGGATTGGTTTCTTCGCTGATTTTTTGTTTAGAGAATTTGTCCAATGGTGATAGTGGGGTATTAAAGTTCTCTACTATGATTGTATTGCTGTCAATCTCTCCTTTGATATCCTCCAGGATTTTTTTTTAATGTATTTGTGTGCTCCTGTATTGGGTGCATATATGTTTACCAGAGTTATTTCTTCTTGTTGGATTGCTCCCTTTAGTATTATGAAGTGGCCTTCCTTATCTCTTTTTATGCCCTTCACTTTGAGATCTAATTTGTCACATATAAGTATTGCTACCCCAGCTTTTTTTTTTTTTCATTTCCATTTATCTGAAAAACCTTTTTCCATCCCTTCACCATCAGTCTGTAACATTTTAATTGTAGGTTCAATAGGTTTGACACTCCAGTTCTTTTGTGGATGGTGCTACAGTTGTGATCTCTCAGATCTCTTGGGCTTGGTAATCTAGTGTAGCTCCCTACTTGAGCTATTTGAGTTCTCTTGGTGTAGGCCTGTGAGCTGGAAATGTGCAACTACCGTGTCTAGAAGTAATCAGCCCTGGACGGCGGTGTCCCGGTTTTTGCTGTTTTGCGCCCTTGATTGAAATTGCGTGTCCAAGAACTGTCTGTAGGGGTGATGGGTCTCAGGAGGCCTGAGCTCTGGAAAGGCATGACTGTGTTTTCCAGAGTTCTGTAGTTGTGGAGCGGGCAGACTCAGCTTTTGCTACTGCACCTGTGGTGGATATGCACATGCTCTCATTGGGGGCTCACAAGGGCACCCGCGATTTGTTTGCCAGTTTGGGCCTTGAAGCACTTTTAAGAGCCCTGGCCCTGAAACCACATACTCAAGGCATCTGTTGGCAGGTATCCTGGATGAGTGAATTCAGAATTTCTACTGCCAGGGGTGTGTGTCCCTGTTTGTCCAAGATCACACCTAGCAAAGACTCACAGCACCTTCCACAGGTACTCTGTGCATAGATGGGCTCAAGATACCTGCCCATTGGTATCCTGAAAGGATACTGTGCTTTTGACTGTGCAGAGCTCTGACGCACTTTGGGGGGCCCTGGTGCTAAAGTTACACAGCTGGGGTGTCTGTGGGCAGTTATTCAGGCAGAGGAAATTCAAAATTTCTACTGTGGGGCAGCGTGACCTTGTCAGTATAGAATCATACCCGGTGGGGTCTCCCAGTGGTTCCCAGGCACTGCCTAAAGAGTGGCATGTCCTGGATCCCTGGGCATCAGGAGACACTTGAATGTGGTGTCCAGAGATCTGCCACTAGGGAGCGGGAAGATGCACTTTCTGCTGCGGGAACGGTGCACCTTTGGAGGTGGAGGTTCCAGGATTCGTGGCTCTGCAGCTGGGGTAGCAGGGTTTTGGCTGGAATGGCTGCTGGGTTGCGGGCAGTGTCAAATTCCTGACTGGGTAGTGGTGCTGATGGATTCCTAGAAAAGGCCTCTGTCCCTTTCACAATGGAGTGGGCTCCGTGCCCGAGTCCTGCAGTTCAGGAAGAACCTACAGCAGTAGTAGTCTCTCCGTCCAAGAGAGCCTGGTCTGCAACCCCTGCTGCTCCTATGAGATTTAACTGTCCCTTACTCACTCTCACACACACACCATACACATCCACACACTTTACTTTCATATCCTCAACTCACTCACTTCCTCTCCCACATCTCTGTCCTGGCAGCTGCCATCTTTCCCCCCATATCTTTGTGTCGTCTTTATCTGATTTTGGGATTAGATAAAAAGAGCTTTGTGCCTTCCTCTGGAATTTTTTTTCGAATAGTCTGTAAAGGATTGCCGGAAGCCAATTCCAAGCATGTCGGCAAGGCCAAATTATCTGGAGATGGCTGAGGGCATTTTCCCAAACCTGGAAAGGATGCATAAATTGCTTGGTTGCTGCCAGGGAGCTACCAGCATCTTTATCTACATTTTATTGCCTCCTCCTGGCCAAACACCTGAATAGCCGGAGGTAGTTTCACCAATTTGACAATGGATTCTGTGAACTAAACCCTGACCTTAGATGTGTATATCTACCTTGCCTTAGGAGAATTTGTATTAATAAAAAGCAAGGGGTCCTGAGACAAAGAGAACTTAATTCCTTTAGCTAAGTCTTCTCTGACTCTCCATAATGCCTTCCAAAATTGTGTTTTGTCTCTGGACTCTTATTTAATTTACAGACAGCCCTTCTCAAGATTTCTAAACCCTTCTAGATGCTGGAGCAAGACCACTGGAAGGGGATGTTTTAGTTCTTCTTTGAATGTTTTGGAAAACTCCCCTGTGAAATCTTCTAGACCAGAGTTTCTGTTTGCTGTAAAGTTTTTGATTACTTCTTCAGTTTCATTGATAGTTATTATCCTTTTCAGTTTTTTGATTCTTCATGATTGAGTTTTGGAAGATAGTATTTTTCTGGGAATATTTCCAGTTTGTTGGAGTGGAGTTGTTTATAGTATTTTTTTTTTTACAATACTTTGTATGTCTGTGGGGTCAGTTGTTACTTCACCTCTCTCATTTCTGATTTTATTTGGGTCCTCTCTTTGTTTCTTGGTGAGCCTGACTAGAGGTTCACCAATCTTGTTTATCCTTTCAAAGAACCAACTCTAGGTTTTATTGAACTTTTTTTTTTGTCTTTATGCCATTTATTTTCTGCTCTGCTCTTTGTTATTTCCTTTCTTCTGCTCACTCTGGGCTTTTTTGGCTCTCTTTGAAATTTTTTAAATTGTAGAGTTAGATAGTTTATTACCAGTTTTTCTTGTTTTATGAGGTAGCCCTGTAGAGCTATGATCTTCCCTCTCAGGACTACTTTCCCTGTATCTGTAGATTTTGGATTGTTGTTTTCATGATCATTTGTTTCCAGGATGTTTTTCATTTCTTCTTTCCTCTCTTTGGAATCCCAATCCTCCTATCTAATAAAAGAGTAATATGCAAATTGAATGTCATCCCAATACTACACAAGATGGCTGCCCCCGTGTGGTCAAATATGACTGCCCCCATGTGGACACAAATGGCCGACACAAGATGGCCAGCAGGGGAGGGCACTTGGGAGGGACCAGGTCTGCAAGGGAGGGCAGTTGGGGGTGATCAAGCCTGCCGGGGAGGGCAGTTAGGGGCAATCAGGGGCAGGGGAGCAGTTAGGCATCAATCAGGCTGGCAGGGGAGTGGTTAGGTGGTGATAAGACTGTCAGGAAGAAGCAATTACAAGTAATGGTAAAATACAAACAGTCCTTTAATGTCAGAAAGTTGTCTTTTATTTTCACACCTAGTCAACATCATGGTAGAGTGTTAGCCAGAAGAGCCAGGCATAACAACAACAACTACTACAATATAACAGCACATCAGCAATAACATAAAATACAAATTGAAAGAGAATATATTTAGAATGATGCCATATGTAACTATGTGTATATATAGTTCAAATTAAAAAATAATACTTTATTGTCATTATGACTATATTATAAATAATAAATATATATTTGTTTAGATAAAGAACAAAAATGTCTGCAGTTACCTCTGAGAAGGGAGAAATGGTGGGGAGGACTGACCTGGCTGCATCTGCAAAGTTTATCTCTTTAGTTAAGAGAGGGATCTGAAGTAAATATAATATTTCTGTACTTTTAAAATACATTTATGATGTTCTCATAAGTTAAAGATGATATAGATGAATCTGGAAAGCATTATGCGAAGTGAAATAAGCCAGTCAGAGAAAGACTAGTGCCATATGATTTTACTCATATGCATACTCTAATGAACAAAATGAACTAGCAAGCAAAATAGAGACAGACTCATAGAGAGCAGGCAGACAGCTGTTGAGGGAGGGATTGCAGAACTGGGTAGGATGGGTGAAGGGATTGATAAAAAAGATAAAACACTAATGGACATGGACAATAGTTTGGTGATTACAAGGGTGGGGAGATGGAGGAAGGTACAGGGGTAATGGACAGAAACTTGACTTAGGGTGGTGAACACACAGATACAGTACACAGAAGTTGTGTTGTAGAGTTGTGCATCTGAAATCTGTATGATTTTGTTAATCATTACCACCTTAATCAATTCAATAAAAAGGAAAAAAATATTATATAAAAAATACAATGTATATCTACATATTACCACATGATGGCACCATAAATCCACTAAGCAGCCAGGAAAAAAAAAAGTGTTCTATCTCATTTATTTATATGGAAGTCAACAAGGTTATAGCTCCCTTAACGTGGATAATAATATGTATGTGCATCCTTGTGTGTGTGAAAGGGAGAGAGAGAGAGACAGAGAAAGATATTATTTTTTAAAGAACAGATCTTGGAACTCAGAATTGGAAGGAAACAGAAATAGTGAAGCAAAACTCTATTAATCTGGAATATACTAAATTTGAATACAGATTATTTTTATTCAGATAGATAGTTTGCTAACGACTTCTTTTCTGATCAGCAGAAATAGGATGATGCGGCAAACTTGGATAAAGATGGTCCTAATTCTGTCATTTACTAGCATTGGGATGGGACAGCCATTTCCTTTATCAAGAAAAGAGGTAAAATAACAGGTCCCAGAGAGAGCTGTTTTGAGATAAATATCTTATCTTCACATTGATAAAGGACTTTCAATTAATGTCGCTGGCACACCTCTATTTGGAGAAATAGATTATTGCCATCTTACCTAATAATCTTACCTAATAATAGACAAACAACATGTAAATTGATCATACCTCCACTATACCCATAGTCAATCAGAGTGAGTATGCAAATTAACAAAGATGGCAATTAATTTGCATACATAGGCGCCCAGCGCCTGTGTCCTGGGAACATCCTGGCACCCAGGTCACTTTGAGTTAAGCCCTGCATGGGTCCTGAGCAACCTGGGAAGGGGCTGAGCCAGTGGGCTCCTGGGCAGGGCCAAACCTTCAATCAGAGCTGAGGGAGCAGGGGTGGAGCCAGCGATCGGAGGGAGCTGGGGGACCCTGCCCAGGCCTAAAGCCTTGGCCAGAGGCTTTGGGCCTGGGCAGGACCCAGCTGGCGATTGGTGTGAACTACAGGGGAAACACCTTTTCTGATTGCTCATTGGCTAAGCTTCCTGTATGCCACTGGTAATATTCTTAGTAACTTGGGTAATAGAATCCAAAAAGATGATCTAGGGTTTTTCCATCACACTTCTGGAGAAAAAAAACGAAGGTCCACTGCTCGAGGGCTAAGAAATGTCATATCCTGCCCTAGCTGGTTTGGCTCAGTGGATAATGCCTCGGCCTGTCAATAGCAGGGTCTGGTTTCAATTCTGATCAAAGGCATGTACCTAGGTTGCAGGCTCCTTTCTGGCCAGGGCCTAGGTCAGGGCTCATGCAGGCAGCAACCAATCAAAGTGTTCCTCTTACTTTGATGTTTCTCTCTGTCTTTCCCTTTCTCTTCTACATTCTCTAAAAGTCAATGGAAACATATCATCAGGTGAGGATAAAAAAATAAAAAGAAAGAAAGAGATGTCATATCCTATGAAAGACACATCTTGAAAATGCCTAAAGAAAGTTGTCATTTTTTCATGGTGAAGGGACTGGAGTCTATGTTGATGAAAACACCTTGGTGGTTGTGGTGACCGGCAGTGGCTTCAGCAGTAGGGTGATGGGGCTGGTGTCTTCCCCTGATCAGCCCAGTCACCTTCCACAAAGGGAGGACATCGCCTGAGGGCTCCCAGTATGTGAGAGGGGAACCCTCACCCCCAGTGCACAAGTTTTGTGCACCAGGCCCTTAGTCTATATATAGAAAAGCCAAGTGACCAAAAGATGAATGACAAAAGCCACGCTCCCAATCAACTCCACCCCATCCCATAATCAGGGGCAGGCAGCTGGACCCCACCCATGCTTGAATTCGTGGACATGGACTCTAGTATACTATAAATGTGGGTATTTGCCACCACTTATTAAAGGGCTGCTTCCTATTAATTGTGAAACTCCTGTAAAATACATAGTTAGATATAAAAGTGCTAAGTTAAAAATAAAGTTCAACACTATAAACTGGGTTTTTAGATAAATTTCATGTATTTTAAGACCCTGAATTGTGTTTAGTTGATGAAAGAATAAATATTTTATTTATTTTGGTATTAGGGTAAAATATTTAAAATTCTTACCAAAGCTAAAACTGGAATGAACATATCATTTTTATTCATTTTCTTCTAGGTATCAAGTAACAATTTAGTTGTCTTTATGGAATTAAGATGACTGTCTTTATGAATCGTGCATCTCACAACTCTCATAATGACAGTAACAAAAAACAACAGCAAGAAACGTTACTCTCAGATATATTCCTTGGATATAAGTGATTTCTGCCTTACCTAAAAATATACATATTTTTTCTCAAGGTGGCATGTTATAAAATTTTAATAACATTTAGATAACAGTAATTTAAGACATGCTGATAACACCACTTTTCTGGTGTAGGGTTACTTGCTAGGGTGAGCTGCAGATTCTAAACCAGAACTGCATTAAAGACCTTCCTCTGTTTGGTTAGGTTATTGTTTAGCTTTATGAAAAAATTGAATTTGAAATTATAAGTTTGGGTAATATAGTTGGATAAAGAGAGGGCACAAATGTAAATGAAGAATAATCTAATTTTTATGGTACAGAAAGAGGAGTAAAAATTGAAGTAAAAAATTACATTGAGAAATTATGATGTACCCTAACTATTCTAGACACATAGGATATAATGAAGGCGTGAAAGACACATTCTAAAGTTGTATGTAATTTTTCCAACTGGGAGTTTTATATTCCAAGTCTTGTAAAAAATGTGCTTCACTAAAAATTGAAAGCAGTGAGAATTGACTGATGTGGTAGCAATGCTCAGAGTTTAGATTATGGTGATGGATATACAATATATATATATATATATATATATATATATATATATATATATATATTTAAACCAGAAGTGCTCCACTGACTGGGAAAGGCTTTTTAAAATTTCATTTTTTATTTTTTAAATTTTAAAATAGATTTTTAGAGGAGAAGGAAGTGAGAAAGAGAAACATTGATGTGAGAGTGAGATATTGATCAGCAGCCTATCAGGACATCTGCCCTGACTGGGAATTGAACCAACAAACTTTAAGTGCATGGGAGGATGCCAACCAATTGAGACATACTGGCCAGGGCTACAACTTTTAAAATATACAAACTCCCATTAAATTGTACATTTAAATGAGTAAACTTTATGATATGTTCAAAGATATCTCAACAAAGCTGTTAAAGAACATTATACTTTGGATAACTAAAACTGTCGTATTTTGCTAAAATCAATAAACCTTTTATAATATGAATAAATATCTAATAATTTGTCTTCTTGAAACCATGCGTTTAGAAATATCCACTATTCATAAATTACTAGAGCATTTATCAAGTTCTTTAAAAATCTACTTATTTTTCAACAAATAATAATCCATCAATCTTTGTCAATTTGAAATTGAGACCTGAATTTTAAGCTTGAATTATTTAAAAGTCCACTGTCCCAGTCAAATGTGGGATTTGGGTCTCAGTTATGATTTGTTCCAGTTTGAGAGCTTACTTATCAAACAAATGGTACCCAGGGCATACAAAGTCCTCAGAATCAATTCACTTTTTCTCCTATTATGCAGTTAATAGTCCATGATTTCTTTGTCTGCTACAGAGTTGAAAATCCAAAATAAAATCAAAAACAGAATTTTAGGTTAAATTTACAATCTATATTAGTAAGATATACTCTGAAATTAACCCCAAAATGGGTTGATCATAATAGTTCAGATTTATTTTTCAAACCAATTTCACATGTGTTTATCTTATTTGGTCTTGAAAAAGGCACTAAAGTTGCTTACTATCAACTTTTGAAATTAGAGACTTTAATAGCAAGATAGTACATAATTTGATATTGGGTAGTGCCATTTTCATCATATCCATTATGTGCCTTCAATAGAGAGATATTACAAATACATAAAGAAAAAAATGGCTAAAATGGAATGAATAGTTCACTCAAGGTGACATACAAAAAATTTCCTTCTTGGAATGAAAATATATTTCAACAACAAAAAAGCTCTAACCTCATGCTAGTTTCATCAGTTAATCATTTTAGGTATTTTAGTTCAACTTTGTTAACATTTAAGATTCCTGTGGTACATCTATATAATGGAATACTATGCCACTATAAAAAAGAAGGAATTTTTACCATTTGCAACAGCATGGATGGAACTTGAGAGCATTATGTTAAGCGAAATATGCCAGTCAGAGAAATATAAATATCACATGATCTTATTCATATGTGGGATATAATGATCAACATAATTTGATTAACAAAAATAGATCCAGAAAAAAAATGGCAGAGTAGGTGGGGTGGGTGGTGGTGGTTAGAGAGCAACCAAAGAACTTGTACCAGGTGTACCGGTTAATAATGTGGATTTTTTTTCACTAGATGATGTTACACATATGTTGACAAATATGCGATTTGATATGTATGCTGTTTTGTTGTATTGACAGCATGCTTCAAAACTTCATATGTCAAATTTCCTGAAGGTGATAACATCATAAATATTTTTACACTTAAAAATGTTGAATTTCATGTAAAAAAAAAAAAAGAACATTTATGGGAGGTTTTCATTCATTACTTTATTTTGAAGCAAAGTGCTGCTGAACACTTCAGGAAGCTTTTGGTGAACATTTTCCATCTCAAGATACTTCTGAATGCTGGTTCAAAAGCTTTAAAAGTGATAATTTTGATGTGAAAGACAAAGAATGTCCAGGTCAACCAAAAAAGTTTGAAGATGAACAATTATAAGCATTATTGGATGAAGGTGCATATCAAACTCAAAAACAACTAGCAGATATGGCCTTGCATTAAAGATTAAAAGTTGCTCAGCAAACAATTTCTGATTGTTCACAAGCAAAGGAAAATATTTTAAAGGAAGGAAAATGGGTGCCACATCAACTGAACAAAAGACAAATGGAAAACTGAAAAGTCATCAGTAAAATGTTGCTTCAAAGGCACAAAAAGTCTTTTTTGGATCAAATTGTAACTGGCGATAAAAACTGGTTTTCTTTTGAGAATCCCAAATGCACAAAATCATGAGTTGATCCAGGTCAACCATCAACATTGACTGCAAGGCCAAACTGCTTCTGAAAAAAGACAGTGCTCTGCATGTGGTGGGATCAGGAAGGTGTGGTGTATTATCAGCTTCTAAAAACAGGTGAAACCATTAATACTGATCACTACCGACAACAAATGATCAATTTGAACCACACTTTGATTGTGAATTGACCCGAATGTGCTAGAAGACATGACAAAGTAATTTTGCTTCATGATGATGCATCATCACATACTTCAAAACCAGATAAAGACACGTTAAAAGATCTTGCCTGGGAAGTATTAACCCACCCGCTGTATTCCCCAGACCATTCTCCTTCAGATTACCACTTGTTCCAATTGATGGCACATGAACTTTCTGAGCAGCATTTCAAAACATATAAAGAAGTGAAAAATTGGGTCTCTGAATGGTTTTCCTCAAAACAAGAAAAATTCTATTGGGTAAGTATCCACAAATTACATGAAAGATAAGGGAAATGTGTAGCTAGCGATGGACATTACTTTGAATAAAGCACTTTTGATGTTTCTCTTGAAATTATCCTGTTTTCTCTGATTAAAAAATCCACATTATTAACTTGTACACCTGATATGCATGCATAACCAATGGACACAGACACTGGGGTAGTGGGGGCTTGCCTGGGTTGAGAATGACTGGAGGCAGGGGAAGAGGGGGTCAATCAGGGAAAATGGTACATGTGTAAAACTTTAAAAAGGAAAAAATTCCTATCCTCAAAATGCTGATCTTCCAGAACTGACTATTGGGGGCTTTCAGTTCAAAGAGGATTGTTTCACTTTGCCCAATGAAGCCTTATCTTAAAATTTTGCTGTATGTTTAACTCCAAAAACTGTACCGATTATTCTAGAGATAGGCTTTTTATCCACTTCTCCACAACTTTTTGCAATAACGTGTGGCTGATTTTAGAACTTGCAATTTAATAAGGCTAAACTAATAAAATAATTGGAAATGCAAGGCCGTATCTCAACTTGACATATTGCTCATGTTTAATCCTTTTATGTATGGGACCAGAATGTATATAAGTCTCTGTGAGGCTTCCAAAACTGCTGAAGATCCTTCAAAGAAAAACCAGTTTTACAAAAATCTCCTCCTCCCCACTCCCTTCAGTCACATGATCAGGTAATGTGCTTGATTCCTACAAACAGATAATCCACCAGGCTGCACTCCAGACAGTTTAAGTGGCTTTAACATAAACTCTTATTGCCAAGGGGGAGAATGCAAGATAAGAGCATCATTTGTCTTTTGAGCGCTTGCTGAAAATCTACCCATTCTACGGTGCAGACCTAAATGAAGGCTGCTGGTGCCTTTTTGATGTGGAGGAATTTCCTTCCTCCTGTGGTGAGTCAATGACCCAGCTTTTCTTTCCCCCTGGCAGAATGTGGTATTTACTTGCTGCACATTCCAGTACCTTGATAGATGGCTGAGCTGAACGTGGCCTGCATTGAACTAAGGGGATCAACACTTGGACAAATTCTTTGTTCTGTCCCATGGTGTCAGCAACTTGGAGTAGTCAGTCTGTCAACTCAGGGGCCTTTCAATGGGGGGACAGATCCTTTAGCTCACAGAGCAACAAAGGTTTGCTTATAGTGTGGAGCCTCCTCTAAAAAATAGCTCTTTTGTGTGTGTGTGTGTGTGTGTGTGTGTGTGTGTGTGTGTGTGTGTGTGTGTGAAGGTATTTATCATGTGCTCATGTCATCATTTCAGGGTTACTGTGGCAGTCCTTGCTTGGGCAGAGCATGAAGCCTTTTATCTATGAATGTATTGCTTTGAAGCCTGGGCAAGGGATATATTACAAGTTTAGTGATAGAAAAGTAAGAGAGGATGGAGAAAGAAACAAAGCTGCTAATAGGAAAATGAAGGAAAATGAATCTAATTATTCTTTAGTTAGAGAAATAAATCTTTTGTTCCCCACCTTACTAAAAAAAAAAATCTCAAATATTTAGGGTCATGTCAATGTGGTTTCATTTTATTACTTACCTGGTTTTATGATTTGCAATAAAACAAGTATTTCAAGGCATTGTAATTAACTGGATTATTTTTTTACACAGAGGGGTAGAACTAGAGTATCTTGGGTAAACAGAGATTATCTTGTCAATGCTGTTTTCATGGAACCACATTTCATAACTCATATTTAATGTCTTATTTTACTTTAGTATTCTTTGCTCAGAAAGTGAAGAAGCATATTTAAATAGTCTTAGTTTATTAAAGTTAAATTTCCTAGAATATTTATTAATTGAAATTTAAAAATAACCTCATAAAGAAGTTCATTTTTAAAAAATTAATAAATCTTTATTGTTCAGATTATTAGAGTTGTTCCTCTTTTTTCCCCCCATAGCACTCCTCTACCCGGTTCCCCCCCCCCCCCCGCCCTTATCTCCTCCTGCCACTGTCCTCATCCATAGGTGTATGATTTTTGTCTTCCTGCACCCCACACCCCTTTTCCCCCAAGAATTGACAAACACATTACTATGCCCCTGATTCTATTATATTCACCAGTTTATTCTGCTCATCAGATTTTTTATTCACTTGGTTTATAGAATCACTTGTTGATAGATATGTATTTGTTCATAATTTTTTTCTTTGCCTTTTTCTTCTTCTTCCTCTTCTGAAAAAATACCTTTCAACATTTCATATAATACTGGTTTGGTGATGATGAATGCCTTTAGCTTTTTCTTATCTGTAAAGCTCTTTATCTGACCTTCAATTCTGAATGATAGCTTTGCTGGGTACAGTAATCTTGGTTGTAGGTTTTTGCTATTCATCACTTTGAATATTTCTTGCCACTCCTGTCTGGCTTGCATAGTTTCTGTTGAGAAATCAGCTGACAATCATATGGGTGCTCTCTTGTAGATAATTAACTATTTTTCTCTAGCTGCTTTTAATATTCTCTCTTTGTCTTTTGCTCTTGGCATTTTAATTATGAGGTGTGTTGGTGTGGTCCTCTTTGGATTCATTTTGTTTGGGGTTCTGTGCACTTCCTGGACTTGTATATCTATTTCTTTCACCAGGTGGGAAAAGTTTTCAGTCATTTCTTCAAATAGGTTTTCAGTATTTTGCTCTCTCTCTTCTTCTGGAACCCCCATAATTTGGATATCGGTATGCTTGATGTTGTCCCAGAGGCTCCTTACACTATCTTTAAATTTTTGGATTCTTTTTGCTTTCTTTAGGTGGAGTGATTTTTGCTTCTTGGTATTTCAAATCTTTGACTTGGTTCTTGTGGTCCTCTAGTCTGCTATTAGGCAAATGGAAATGACATTGACATAACCTGGTTCCCGGTTATGTAGCTCTCTCCTATGTTGACTTAAAGGCACAAAAATGCAACACACAAGGCACAACACACAAGGCACTGAACATGAATGTATTCACAATACTAATAACTCCAAATAAAGGGGACCACCAGAGAAAAGAAATTAGGTGATAAAAAAAGAGGGAGTGCAAAAATGATGTCAAGGAAAGGAAATAAAGTAAGAGAGAAAAGAAAGAGAATAAAAAAGAGATGGGAAAACTATATGGGGAGAAAACTCAATAGAACAACTAATCCAAAAAAATGCAAACAACTAACACCCAGAGATGAATGTAAACTAAAAACAACAACTAATAACAATTCAGAAGAAGAAAAAGAGAAGCAAATAAAGAGAGAAACAAACAAACAAAAAAACCCCCCATTCTAATAAACAATCAAATAATAGGACAGAGAGAAAAAAGGGCAAAACCAAACAAAATCAAACAAAAAACATTAAAACAAAACAAAACAAACCAACAAAAAAAGTGGGAAGAGAAAAAATTGGATAATGAAGAAAGAGAAGAGAGAAGTGTGCATGAACTTAGAGCAGGGCATCAGAAATTAGATATATAAGTAGGATGAATTTTTAAGAGCTGTTAAAAAGAAGGAATAGGGAAAATCTAAAGCAGGAATAGGGTAAGAGAAACAGGACAAAAAATGGGAAAAGTGAGAAAGAGTATGTTGGCATAAAAGTAAAGCTGAGATAGAGTTAAAGAAAAAATAAAATGACACTTTTTAAAAAAAGTTAAAATAGTAGTAGTAATAATACTGATTAAAATAAAAATATAATAATTAAAAAGGTAAAATCAAGTAAGAAAAAAATAAAAAAATTAGTTTCTTAAGTAAAAGATAAAAAATAAAAATGTGCAGTAATGAAGGTCATTCACTTCCTCTACTGTTCTGTTTGGCATGCCTGTTTCCTGTCAGGTAGTCAGGACAATATTGAAGTTCCCTGAATTCCACTGTTCCTCTGTGTCATAAACCACAATTTTGTTTTCAAAAAGGCAGTTTTTCTTTGTTTCTCAGCCTTCCTTTAGTTGTATTTACACAAGATCAATTTGTGATTCAACCCCTGGGTGGCAGTGTTTCTGTATTGACATCTGGGGTATAAGTCTTCTCTACCCAGTATTTAGATCTTGTTTTACCTATTGAACTAACACTGGTTTGGGGGAATGGACTACCCCAGAGCTGGTTTTCTGATTGTTTCTCCCTGCTCTGATCCTGAGGTTCCACACAAACACCTTCCCCCTGCAGTCTCTGAGAGTGTTTTTAATTGGGTGCTCCTATGTACTGGGCTTAGTAATCAAAAGGAAGGATTTAAAGATAAAAAAAGAGCCAGTGTAAGTGCGTGACTCTGCACACATCTCTGTGCACATCTTTTTCTTCTGGCAAAGCACAGCCAGTATACTGGTAAAACTTCAGGCTTCCTTTTTGTGTCCAGCCCAGATATGGGTTAATTTCTAGAGTTCACTTCTGCCAGCATCGCTGTGGACCCCCTTCCACATTCGCAGACTAAGCTGGCCCCAATGGCCATGGGTTTTGTAAGGTGCAGACTTCCTCTGTACCCCTAGATCCCACTTCATGCATTTCTCCCACCAGCCTGGATCGCAGACTTCACCTTTCTCTGGGAAAAATCTTACCTTTCCATGAGAAGGTGCAAAGCTTGTTCAAGTCTGCATATTTGTGCTGTTTGGGACCTGGTGTTTACGGGTTTGCAGCTGGTCCCTGGGTGTTGTGGTTGTAGGGTCCTGGCAAGGATCTAATTCTTCCCAGTTGAAAGTAAGGCTAGGCTTCCAATCACATCCACTATCCAATTCAAGATGGCATGGTCTCTGTGGCAGATCCAGTCTCTCTGGGAGAGATTTAAGCAGCAGTAGAGGCTGCCTGGTCAGGGGAGTCCAGTCAGGTAGTCCAACAGTCCCTTGGAATATAGCTGTCCTTCACTCACAAAGAGACACTCCCTATATGTCCACACACTCTCCTTCCATTCTTTTACTCACACACTATCTTGCAGCCTGCCTTCCCATTGACAGCCATCTTCAATCATCTCCTTCTTCTTTTTTAAATTTTTAACTAATAGAGGTAGTGACAAGGGGATACCATCAACCTAGCCAGGGCTGAGGCATTGGAAGGAGAGGAAGGTATTCCAACACCTCCTACAAACTACAGGCACCAGCCTGAAAGTAAATGTGTTGAAACCATCCCGACAGGGAACAAATACTCTGCAGAGATCAAATCTGTGGGGTGTGGGGGGGAACAGCCCAGAAAAAGTACATTCAAGAAGGGACCCTGGAAGCAGACCCAGCCTCTAAGCTAGGCAGGCCCCACCTACTGGACTGTTTGGGAATCTGCCCTGCTGGGCTTCAGCCAAGGTTCCCAGGGCTGGGCTGTCCCAAAAAACTGTCTAGGAAACCCAGAACCCACACACTAAGGGGCCAGATACAACAGCATCAAAGCAAAATCCAGCAAGCTCTACAGATAGTAGACCTAAATACATTTTGAAAATATATTTTTATTGATTTTAGAAAGGAAGAGAAAGGGAGAGAGAGAGATAGCAAGTCTTCTTATTGTTTGTTTGTTTGGTTGGTTTGGATTTTCTTTATCTCTCTTCTCTTCCTCCCCTATATTATCTAATTGCTATCTTTTATTTTAGTCTATTTTTTCTTTCTAATTCTCTTCACTTTTTGTTAATTCTTATTTTTAATTCAAAAATGTCTTCTTTTCTTTCCCTATTCTATATTTTATTTAATATTATTACTTTAAAAATTATAACAAGAGGCCTGGTGTACAAACTCATGTATGATTGGGGTCCCTTGACCTGCCATTGGGCCGATGGGGGATGGGAAAGGGCCATAAGAGGTTAGCTGGCCATGGGAGCTTGGTTGTGGGATCACCAGGGGGCAGCTCCAGTATTGAACATCTGCCCCCTGGTGGTCAATGTGTGACACAGTGACTGGTCATTCAGTTGACTGGCCATAACAGTCACTTAGGTTTTTATATATATAGATTATTACATTTGTTATTTTCTAGCTTGTATTTTTTATTTTTTTAAATTAAATTTTTATTATTTTTTTGCAGTATAACTTATATTTAATAGTAGTACATATGTTTTCCTTTTCCCTCCATTATTCTCCCCCCTCTAGCTTGTATTTTTTATACTTGCTCTATTTTTTCTCTCTTCCTTCTTTGCTTTTATTTATTTATTTATTTATTTATTTATTTTTCTTTCCTCCTTTAATTTTTCTGGCTTCATGCCTTCTAGTATTCTTTTATTTTTGTGTGTCAGCTATAAAGCTACAAAATATACATTGTTGTCAATTGCACACAGGTCATTATCAAAGATAGACAACATGTTAGGACATAAACTAAGTTTCTACAAGTTCAAGAAGACTGAAATCAAATCAAACATCTTCTTGAATCAAAATAGTATGAAACCAGTAATCAACTACAATAAAGCATTCAAACACATGGAGGCTAAGTAGCATGTTATTAAACAATAAATGGGTTACAAATGAGATCAAAGAATAAATAAAAAACTTCCTGAAAATAAGTAAAAATGTACAAACAACAACCCCAAATCTATGAGACATGGCAAAAGCAGTCCTGAAAGGGAAGTTCATTACACAAAGGGCTAAACTCAACAAATAAGCAAAATCTCTAATAAACTATCTTACCCCACAACTTAAAGGATTAGAAAGAGAACAGCAGCAAAAGACCAGAGTAAGTAGAAGGCAGAAAATAATAAAGAGAGAAAATAAATGACAAAGGTACTAAAAAAAGAGATTAATTAAACCAAGAAACAATTCTTTAAAAAGATAAAAAAGATTGTTGAACTTATAGCCAGACTCATCAAGAAACAAAGAGAGAGGCCCCAACTGCATTTAAATAAAAGCAGAAATGAAAGAGGTGAAGTAACAATGGACACCACAGAAATACAAAAGATTCTAAGAATATATTATGGACATCTATATGCCAACAAGATGTACAACTTTGATGAAATGGACAAATTTATATAAAAATACAATTTTCCAAAAGTGAGTCAGGAAGAATCAGAAAACTGAATAGGCCAATAACAACTGACGAAATTGAAGCAGTGGTCAAGAAACTCCCAGCAAACAAAAGCGCTGGTCCAGAGGGAATCACAGGGGATTTTTACCAAACATTCAAAGAAGAACTAAAACCTATCCTTTTCAAACTATTACAAAATATGCAAGAGGAATACACCCAACCTCCTTTTATGAGGCCAACATTATCCTAATCCCCAAAGCAGAAGAAGACATAAAAAGAAAGAAAATTAGAAGCAAATAACTCTGATAAACATAAATGCTAAAATCCTCAACAAAATTTTAGCAAATCTGATCCAGCCATATATTAAAAAGATCGTACACCATGACCAAGTGTATTCCAGCAATAGAACGCTGGTCCAATATTCACAAGTCAATACATGTAATACATCACATAAATAAATTGAAAAATAAAAGTCACATGATCATATCAGTAGATGTCAAAAATAAATTCAACAAAATCCAACACTAATTTTTGATAAAAACTTGCAGTAAAATAGGAATAGAGGGCTCATACCCTCAACACAATAAAGACCATATATGACACACCTACAACCAACATCCTGCTCAATGGGTAAAATTGAAAACCATTTCCTCTAAGAACAGAAACAAAACAGATGTCTACTTTAACACTCTTATCCAACATAATATTAAAAGCCCAGCCACAGCAATCATACAATAAGAAAAAAGAAAAGATATCTAAATTGGAAAGGAGTTAAATCATTATTCATAGATGATATCATATTGTACATAGGAAGCCAGAATGAATTCACAAAAAACTAGTAAATTTAATAAAGGAATTGTACAATATAGCAGGATAAAAACTATCACCCCAAAATCGATGGCATTTTCATATACTAATAACGAACTCTTAGAAACAGAAAGTAAAAAAAAATTCCATTACCATTGTGGCAAAAAATAACTTAGTAGATACTTAGGAATAAACTTAACCAAGGAAGTAAAATCATGTATTTGGAAAACTATAGGACTTTTTAAAAAAAGGAAGAGAGATAGAGGAAGATATACACAAGTAGAAGAATATACCTTATTCATAAATTGGTAGAATTAACATCATTAAAATGTCCACAGTACACAATGCAATCTATAAATTCAATTCAATCTCTATTAAAATTACAAGGGCATATTTCACAGATGTAGAACAGATATTTGAAAGATTTAAATGGAACCAAAAAAGATCCCAAATAGCCTCACCAATGTTGTTAAATAACAACAAAGTTGGAGGGATCATAATACTGAGATAGACCACAAAGCTACTGTTATCAAAACAGCCTGATGCTGGCACAAGAACAGGCATATACTAGTAGATCAATGGAACAAAACCAGGAGTCAACTCAAGCAATTATATTCAATTAGTATTTGACAAAGGAGGAAAGAGCATAAAATGGAGTTAAGATAATGTCTTCAAGAAATGGTAGGGAAATTAAACAGCTACATACAAAAAGTGAAATGGATCACCAACTCACACTATTCACAAAAAATAATCTCAAAATGCCCTAGCTTATTTGGCCTAGTGGATAGAGCGTTGACCTCTGAACTAAAGTGTCCCAAGTTTGTTTCCAGTCAAGGGCACATGTCTGGGCTTGATCCTCAGTAGGGAGCATTCAGGAGGCAGGCAATCAATGATTCTTTTTCATCATTAATGTTTCTATCTCTCTCTCCCTCTCTCTTTCTCTCTGAAACCAATAAAAATATATTTAATCTCAAAATGGATAAAAACTTACATATAAGTCATGAAAACATATATATCCTAGAAGAAAATGTAGGCATCAAAACCTCAGACATCTCATGTAGTAGAATATTTACAGATGCATCACTGTGACAAGAGAAACAAAGGAAAAAAAAAACCAACAACACCAATGGGACTAAATCAAGCTAAAAATCTTTTTCAGAGGAAAAGAATCTGCATCAAAATGAAAAAGGAACCCACTCTTTGGGAGAACATATTTGCCAATGACTCAAAAATAAGGGGTTAATTTCCAAAATATAGAAAGTTCTCAGACAACTCAACAAATGGAAGACAAATAACCCATTTAAAAATGGGTGGAGGACCTGAATGCACACTTCCCCAAAGAGGATATACAAATGGCCAAGAGACATATGAAAAATGCTCAAAGTAACTAATCATCAGAAAGATGCAAGTTATAAGGACAATGAAGTACATGCTCACATCTGCCAGGATGCCTACCATCGATAAATCAACAGACAATAAGTGCTGGTGAGGATGTGGAGAAAAGGGAACTGTAGGAATGCAGATTGCTACAGCCACTATGGAAAACAGTATCAAATTTGGTTGAAAAATTAAAAATGGAATTGCCTTTGATCTCACTTCTAGGAAAATATCCTAAGAAGCCTGAAACACCAACCAGAAAGAATATATGCACCCTGTATTCATAGTAGTGTTATTTACAATAGCTAAGATCTGAAAACAGCTCGAGTGCTCATCAGTAGGTAAGTGGATTAAAAATGGTGGTACATTTGCACAGTGGAATACTATGCAGCTGTAAAAAAGGATCTATTAGCATTTGAGACAACATGGAGGGACCTGAATATTATTATGTTAAGGGAAATAAGCCAGTCATAGAAAGACAAATAGCATAGGAACTCACTTATAAGTAGAATCAAATGAGCAAAACAAAAGTTTGGATAAAATAGTACCAGAGCCATGGAAGGGGGAAATGATTGATGAATCTCAGAGAGAAGGGGCCAGAAGGGTAAGAGATTAATTAAGTACTTCTCTAGATGTATGCATAACCCATGGACACAAACAATTGTGCAGAGACAGCCTGGGGAGAAGGCAGGAATGGGGAAGATGGGGTCAATGGGAGTAAAAAGGGGGATATCTGTAATAATTTCAACAGTAAAGATAAGTTTAAAAAATGATTAGCGATTGGTTAAAATAAAATAAAATAAAGTGTACTCTATTCTCTTATCAATTCAATTCTGATTTACACACACACACACACACACACACACACACAGTCTAGATGGTTTTAAGTCATCTTAGGATTTAATTTCAGTTAACTCTAAAGAGAGAACTCTATATTCAGGTTCATTAAAAGAGATTTCTATGAGGATTGTACATTAATTTTCTAAATGAAGTTCCTCTGAAGATATTTCCTTTCACCATTTGAGTTCCTATCTTAGATATGCCAGTCATTAAAATGGCATTAAATTAGTTATAGTCATTCTGTTTATAGCCATCTATTGCTTGTGTAAAATGGAAGGGAACAGGAAAATCTTTGGTCAGATATTAGGCACAGGACTCCTTCATTAAAACTTTGAGATCAATCAAAGGACTTGTATGCATTCATATAAGCGTAACCAATGGTCGCAGACACCAGGGGGGTGAGGGCAAGAATAGGTTTGGGGTGGGGAGGGTTGGGGGTAAGGACACATATGCAATACCTTAATCAATAAAGAAAAAAATACTTTGGAGGAACCATATTATTCAGGTTGGAGCCAAAAAGAGCCCCTACCCCCTTGTTAAGGGAGCACAGCAACAAAATTATGCACCTGTGTCAGTTTCTGCCAGATCTGAGCTCACACAACTATCGTGAATCAATCCATTAGGGTAGATGAATTTATATCTGCCACATTGTATTTGTTTTATTGTTTATGCTCATGGATGGAATATAAAGTGCAATTGTGCAGAAGATAGTAGGAAAATGATCCTGACTTAGAATTATTTTTCAATTTAATAGTGGACCTTTTCTAAAACTTCTTCTGGATTAAAACAAAACTTCATTATTGTAGTTTCTGTACATTTAAAAGAATGTCTCTAAATTTTTATGTATTTTAAATTCCATTTTTTTACAGTTTTCAACTGAAGTAGACGCTGTATTGGTGACTCTGTCATAACACTTAATTTGAAGCATGGAACAGATTGACAGGCCTTGATGTGGGGTTGGGGGGACAAGAAGAGATAAACCAAAGAAGTTATATGCTCATATATATAGCCTATAGACACAGGCAACAGGGTAGTGAAGACCTGGGGGATGGGTAGGGGCTGGAAAGAAGGGGGTGGGGGTGGGGGGAGGGAATGGGAGATATCTGCAATACTATAAAAATACATTAAAAAAGCTACTTCACAAAATCAAAACTAATACATCAGTTTTTTAATAGCTTTCTTTTCCTTTTACTTCTACGTTAACAGATTTGAACATACGCAATTAATAAGGTCACAATGTGAAAAGTTATAAAGAATTCTCAATAATTTAATATGTGTAGACTAAGCCATGTGTGTGTTTGGGGGCTGTGGTTCAGGTTCAGTGTGTTTCATACTACTTTCTTTCTTAGGGATGATGTCACAATGACTTATTTTCTTTGCATCTCAATGTACCAGTCAATGATGGAAGTAGGTGTGTGCGACATAAGGAAGCAACCTTTTACTAAGGAATACTTTTTTCATCTGAATGCTGCTGAGAAAATGGTAATGGCATTGGTGAAGTGCCACCAAAGTGTATCGTTACAGGAAAGAAAATAATCATTTCAAGTTAATTTTATTTCTGATGTGACACTGTCCCAGAGAAATGGGATTTCATTAGCATGTATATTTTGGAGTTCACCAGGGGACTGCATCGTAACACTGGTTAAATTACACTAATAAATTCTTTTAACTTGTTTTTTTACCATGGCCAATTGATGTTTCCTTTTTCACATATGCAGTAAATATAAATATGAACTTTTAATTTAATTTAACTGCTTCTATTAATCAACAAATGGCTAATTTTCAATCATTATTTTACCCTGCATTTTACTGTATCAGTTGTATTTGCCAAACTCTTCCTTTTCACACTTTGTCAAGTTGTCTTCTGGGAAATCATTCATTCTCATTTTCCCTACCTCTCTGTTGGCTTCTCTCAGGTTCCTTGGCTGGTTCTTTGGCATCTCCCATTCCTATAGCTGCACCATATGCTATCTAATAAAAGAGTAATATGAAAATTAACCATCACTCCACTACACCCATAAGCCATGCCCACCAGCCACTCCCACCAGCCAATCAGGGGCAAGCATGCAAATTATCCCCAACCAAGGTGGCTGCAGCCATGGAGTGAGCAGGAGAAAGGCTTGTGTCTCCAACTTTTTTTGTTTTATTCTACATTTATTCCCTTGGAAATTTTATTTTACCTATAGCCACTAATATTTTCTGTAAGATGAATCCCAATATTTATCTTCAGCTCAGACTTCTCCCTTGTACTTTATCTCTTGGCAAACCTAAGGGACAATCACCTGCTCCTCCCACAATCTTTTCTATTCTTGTAAATGGCAACTGTGACCTCTAGCTGCGTAGGCCATGACTTTTCCTAGATGCCTCCCTTCTTTTCATATCCTGTTTTAACCTGCCAGCAAATTTCTTAGGATCTACCTTTAGTGGATATGAAAAAATCTGGCTTTTCTCATCACTCCTGTGACTTCTACAATTTTTCCTAGCTTTTACATAGATGCATGTAAAAACAATGTAACTGCTAGAGTTGGATGGAGCAAATTATGCCACTCTTCTGTTTAAAAACCTTCAATGGCCAATCTTGGAGTGAGTGTCAGGGCCTTTTATGCTTTGGGGCTGGCTCCTGTCTGAAGTCACCATATTTACTCTCTGACTTCCTAGCTGGGTTTCCACTCCCTTGCCTTACCACAGGGCTTGGCACATAATCAACATGTCTCCTACCCTCATGTCCTTCGGAGTTTATCTAAAATATCAATTTCTCCCACCATATACTCACTCCCTCTTACTCCAGTTTAATTTTCAATCACCTGCATATATCTAAAATTTTATTTTATTTTTATTTTTGTAATTTGATATTGCCTGCCTCTCCCTTCACTAGGAACTTCAGTGGGCAGGAATGATGTGTGTGTTGTTCTCTGCTGTCTGTCTGGCACCTCACTGTCATAGTACCCAACAATGATTTAGTAAATGAATCAGAAATATTCAGATTGGGGAAATAATTTAAAATAACTAGAGGCCTGGTGCACAAAATTCATGTGGAGGGGTGTCCCTCAGACCAGTGTGCACCCTTTCCAATCTGGGCCCCCTTCAGGGATGTCTGACTGCCCATTTAGGCCCAATCCTGGCAGTCAGACAGCCCTCTCACAATCCAGGACTGTTGGCTCCCAATTGCTCACCTGCCTGCTTTCCTGATTGCCCCTAACTGCTTTGGCCTGCCAGCCTGATCAACCCCTAACCACTCCCCTGTCAAGCTGATTGATGCCTAACTGCTCCCCTGCCAGCCTGTTTGCCCCTAACTGCCCTTCCCTGCAGGCTTGATCACCCTCAACTGTCCTCCCTTGCAGACCTGTTCCCTCCCAACTGCCCTCCCCTGCTGGCCATCTTGTGGGAGCCATCTTGTGTCCACATGGGGGTATGGGGGCAGGATCTTTGACCACATGATGAAAGCCATCTTGTATGTTGGAGTGGTCAATCTGCATATTACTTTTTTTATTAGATAAGATAGAGGCCTGGTGCATGGGTGGGGGCCAGCTAATTTGCCCTGAAGGGTATCCCAGATCATGGTGGGGGTTCCCTTGTGGCATGGGGAGGCCTGGGTGAGAGGCCTGTGGTGGTTTGCAGGCCAGCCACATACCTTGACAACCCAAGGGGAGGCCCTGGTATCTGGGATTTATTTATCTTCTACAATTGAAACTTTGTGGCCTAGAGCAGAGCCAAGCCTCCTGCTTGCTTCATGGGGGCAGCCATTTCTGTTGGGATTTATTTATCTTCTATAATTAAAACTTTGTAGCCCTCTGTGGAGACTTGGGCCCACCATGGTGTGTGGAAAGCTTGGCTTCCTCCATAGCCAGGGAAATCCAAGCCTCCCTCCTGCTCACTCCATGGCTGCAGCCATCTTGGTTGGGGATAATTTGCATGTTTGCTCCTGATTGGCTGATGGGAGTGGCTGGTGGGCATGGCCTGTGGGTGTAATGGAGTGATGGTTAATTTGCATATTGCTCTTTTATTAGATAGGATAACAACCTTGAAAACATGTAAATTCATACATGAATTTATTTGCTTTATTTGTTGGCTTTGTTTTTTTGTTTGTGGGAGGGAAGAGAGTTTTTAAGTCACTGTAGCTTGACCTTGCTATGTGACCATGGGTGAACTCAAAGGAAGTCCATGGACAAGAACATATGGAGGATGCTGAAAGACTTGAAACTTCTACCTATCTGATGTACATTCTGGCAAGTTCTTCTCTACAACTATTCAGGGTGAGGATAGCAATTTTCATATCGAGCTGATCAACCTGGACCAGTTTAAAACATCTATTTTTGGCTGACCATGTTAGAAACATATAATTAAAATTTCATATTAAATTACAACTCTTTGGGGATATAGCTTAAAAATTATAGAGTTAGTAAAAACTATCCCCTTTGCATTCCCCAGAGATTTATTTTTTATTTTGAAGATTATTTTGGCTCATATTTTATTCAAATTAGTCATAATATAGTTAAAAATGAATTATTTTCATACTTATTTCAGAGAATAAATGCATTGAATAAACAATAATTATTTTTGATTATATTAAGGTCACACTGTACATATAAAACATTCTCATTGACTTTTGAAATATTCTTTAACTTGGACATGAAAAAATATATGTGAATTCTATTGGTTCATGTGTGTTTCTATATTTAGTTCTACACAAGAATTTTTTCACTTTGGAATAGAACAGACGCTCTTTTGTACAACTTTCAGAACAGGTAGTTACATGTTCTGGTTCAATCCCGAAAAGAAAACATATATAGGTTAAGGATAAAACAGGAAAGTGTGACCTCTTCTCACCCCACTTTTCAAACCATTCACCTACCCAATTACTCTAGAAAATTCTTCCCCACCCACAGACATATGAAATACCAATTTCTCTGGTGACCAAACACAAGTCTTTATTACAGCTAATAATTGATTAGGAAGGATGTTTGTACAATCACACTAGAAAAATAAGGTCTCTCTAATGCCTTTTTTCCACTGTCTTAACTGAAAATCATCAAACTGAAAATCATTCACTGCTACTTTCACCTATTATTATTATTATTATTATTATTATTATTATTCAAAGACTTCTACCAAGGAGAAACTCCCTACAAAGAAGGTAAATGTCAAAAAAATCAAAGCACAAGGATGATTGCCCTAATTGGTTTGGCTCAGCGTCCGCCTGTGAACTGAAGGGTCCTGGGTTAAATTCCTGTCAAGGGCACATGTTCGGATTGCATGCTCAATCCCTGATAGGGAGTAGGCAGGAGGCAGCCAATTAATGATTCTCTCTCATCATTGATGTTTCTATCTCTTTCTCTCCCTTAGTATCTGAAATCGATAATAATATATTTTAAAAAGGCAGAAGGATGATAAAAAACAAACCGTGTACAATTTAATTAACTGTTGACTATGACTAGACTTCATCAATGTAGACTTTTCTGCTATATCTACTGCCATTTCATTCAGCTATTCTTGGTTTTATAATATTTGTGTTATGGGAAATTGAAGCAATTTCTACAATACATTTTATTATCTCCCCTCATGAACAAAATATGGTTTTCTGAGGAGACAATGCTCTCTTGTTGCCATTTTCTCTTGCCTGCCTTTTTCCTAGACCCTTAGCCTGATCAAGAATCTTTCAACTCTTGCATCACAACAGCCGTTTGTTTATGTCTCCCCACTTGTTCCTTTGTTCATTGTCCAGTATCTTACGTGTTCTTTTCAGAATTTGGGGGTGGAGTTTGATAGAAGGGATGCCAGCATGCAAGGTTAAAGACCTTTGGAGAATTAACCCAGATTAGATGAATACATTAAACTGAACCAGATTTAAATAGTCTTGAGTGGGAAACTGTTTATTTTTGTAATTAACACTTGACTTGTAATTGATAGGAGACATATTTAAGGAATGTTAATTTTTTATTTCAATGAAATTATGCATTTCTGTTTTGCACAGGACTCTCTCTTAATTCTAAAATAGCTCTGAAACTGGATGGGCCAACCAAAACACACAATTAAACTTATGAAGCACAGAATTTGTAAGAAAAAACATTGGGTTTAAAAAGTATGAATTCCATTTCTCTCTCTCTCTCCCCCCCTCTCTCTCTCCTTTATTTTATCTTTCATTAGGATGATTTTGGCAGTCTAATGCATTTGAGAGAAGCCCTGGCTTTGGTAAAGGCATAGAGAGAGAATTTATTCTCCAGTTAAAGTCTAAGATTTGTTTGGATGTAAAACCAGAGCATTTTCAAAATTAGTGAAAGTGTTTACATGTCTATTTCTATTTATAGTTTTAGCCTTTATTTTGCAGTGTATATGCTATATTTTACCACTTAGATTTTTATCTAGTTCTGTCCATAAATTAAGTCACCAAGAAATATAAGTCCATGGATATTTTCTTTTACTGAAACCATTATATCATTTATTGGTTTTGAAAAGGGAAACTGACCTTTACTTAGTGTATACTGTATAGGAGCCGCAAACTGTGATATATGTAATTTCTATTAATCTTCACAACAACCCTATGAATGAACTATTATAATTATTATTTAAACAAATTAAGTAAATTAAAATTTACTTTAGGAATTTTAGGAAGTTTTAGGAATCTTTGACATAATACAGATGATAAGTAGCAAGATGTACTTTAGAAAAGGCCTGGTTTCAAAAGAAACTCTCACAACAGCCTGGCCCTCATGGCTCAGTGGTTGAGTGGTTGAGCATCAACCTATCAACCAAGAGGTCATTGTTGGATTTTCAGTCAGGGCACATGCCTGGGTTATGGCTCAGTCTCCAGTGAGGGGCATACAGGAGGCAGCCAGTGATTCTCTCTCATCATTGATGCATCTCTCTCCCTTTCCCTCTTCTTCCTTTCTGAAATCAATAAAAAAATATTTTTAAAAAAGAAACTCTCATGCCAGTATATTTATTCACTCTATTGTTAATCCTTTAGTAATCTGTAATTTACACTTTTAATTATTTATAAAGACTAGGCTCATTTCAGATTACATACGTAATCATATTTACATACTTAATTCAAACTTTATTGGATGTCTTCCAAATGCTAGGCAATATGATAGATTTCACAGGAACAAATTTGAGAAGAGTACTACTCTGATTCTTAGGGAAGACAGAACTATAGATTAAATCAAATGCAGTTGGCAAAGTCTCATTATATTGCACTGTTAATTCTTTTTTCAAATTTAATTTAATAATTTTAAAGTTTTTAATTAAAGTAGTATCTGTACACATAAAAAGTAGACAAAAAATTAAAACGATATGCTGCCTTGATTCATTTTCATGCCCAAGTCCCTCTCCTCAAGTACAATTATTTTCAATTTTTTAGTGGGTTTAGTTTCATTTTTTAATTTTTTATCTTTATTGTTGAGAGTATAACAGAAATTTCCCCATTTCACCTTCATTGAGCCACTCAACCTGGTTCCCATCCCAGGCTTTTCCCAGCCTGTGCCCATGGGCAACGCATATCCTATCTAATAAAAGAGTAATATGCAAATTTACTTTGACTGTACCTTCGCCACGCCCATAAGCCATGCCCATAGCCACGCCCACCAGCCAATCAGAATAAGATTATGCAAATAAACCCCAACCAAGATGGCTGCAGCCACATAGAGCAGGAGGAAGGATTGGGTTTCCCTGGCAACAGAGGAAGCCAAGCTTTCTGTTTGCTGTTGCCGGCCTAGGCCTCCACTCAATGCTACAAAGTTTTAGTTATAAAAGATACAGAAATGGCGGCAGCCACTTGGGTTTCCCTGGCAACGGAGGAAGCCAAGCTTTCAGCTTGACGTTGCCAGCCTAGGCCTCCACTTTAGGCTACAAAGTTTCAAACAGAAATAGCTGCCACCATGGGGCAAGCAGAAGGCTTGGCTCTGCTCCAGGCTACAAAGTTTCAATTGTAGACATAGATTAATCCCAGATACCAGGACCTCCACTTGGGTCACTGGGAGTCGTGGCCGGCCTGGAAACCTCCACAGGTCCTTCGCCCAAGCCTTCCCTGACCCCAAGGTAACCCCCACCCTGATCTGGGACACTCTTCAGGGCAAACCAGCTGGCCCCCATCCATGCACCAGGCCTCTATTCTATCTAATAAAAGAGTAATACACAGATTGACCATCACTCCAACACACAAGAGGGCTGCCCTCATGTGATCAAAGATCCTGCCCCCATGTGGACACAAGATGGCCAGCAGGGGAAGGTCATTGGGAGGTTGCAGGCCCTGCAAGGGAGGGCAGTTGTGGGCAATCAGGCCAGCAGGGGAGGGCAGTTGGGAGGGACCAGGCCTGCAAGGGAGGCAGTTGGGGGTGATCAAGCCTGCAGTTAGGGGTGACCAGGCCGGCAGAGGAGGGAAGTTGGGGGCAAACAGGCTGACAGGGGAGCAGTTAGACATCAATTAGGCTGACAGGGCAGTGGTTAGGGGGTGATCAGGCTGGCAGGCAGAAGCGGTTAGGGGCAGTCAGGGAGGCAGGCAGGTGAGCAGTTTGGAGCCAGCAGTCCTGGATTGTGAGAAGGCTGTCTGACTGCCCGTTTAGGCCTGATCTGGCAGTCGGACATCCCTCGAGGGGTCCCAGATTGGAGAGGATGCAGGCTAGGCTGAGGGACACCCCCCGCCTTCTGTGTACGAATTTTGTGCACCGGACCTCTAGTCCTATGTAATAGAACTCTGATATGCAAATAGACCGAGAAGTGTTCATTCACATCCTCTGCCCATTTTTAAATTGGATTATTTGTATTCCTTTCATTGACTTGTATGAGTACTTTCTGTATTTTGGAAATTAACCCTTTCTGAGATGTATCATTGGCAATAATGTTTTCCCATACAGTGGGTTCCACTTTCATTTTGGTACTGGTTTCTTTTGCTGTGCAGAGTTTTTAATTTTGATGCTGTGCCATTGGTTTCTATTTTACTTTGTTTCTCTTGACCTAGGCAATGTATTGGTAAAAATTCTTCTGCACAAGACATCTGAGATTTTGCTGCCTAAGTTTTCTTCTAAGATTCTTATGGTTTCATGATTTATGTTTAAGTCTTTCACCCATTTTGAATTTATTCTTGTGTATAGTGCAAGTTGATGTTGTCTAGTTTCATACTTTTGCATATACCTGTCCAATTTTCTCAACATCATATATTTAAGAGATTATCTCAAATCCATTCTATGTGTTTGCCTCCTCTGTCAAATATTAATTGAGCATAATTGCTTGGATCACTTCCTGGGTTTTCTATTCTGTTCCATTGATCTACTGGTATATGCCTGTTCTTGTGAACAGTACAAGGTTGTTTTGATTATAATGGCTTTGCAGTATAAACTGATATCTGGTATTATGATCCCTCCAACTTTGTTCTTTCTCAAGATTGCTGAGGCTATTCAGGGTCTGTTTTGGTTTCATATACATTTTTGGAATATTTGTTCTAGATCTTTGAAATATGCCATTGGTATTTAAAAAATATTTTTATTGAGTTTGAATCGCGGTGCGAGGGAGTAGGCGGTGGGAGCTCGCTGGGTGTCTGACTACTCCTTTCTCTGCCTTGCTCGCTTGGGCTTCAGCAGAATTCGAAATGGCTGGCGGTAAGGCTGGGAAAGACTCCGGAAAGGCCAAGACAAAGGCGGTTTCCCGCTCACGGAGAGCCGGCTTGCAGTTTCCGGTGGGCAGTACTCATCGACACCTGAAATCTAGGACCACCAGTCACGGACGTGCAGGCGCCACTGCTGCTGTGTGCAGCGCAGCCACTCTGGAGTGCCTCCCCGCAGAGGGACCTGAATTGGCGGGAAATGCATCAAACGACTTAAAGGTAAAGCGTATTACCCCTCGTCATTTGCAATTTGCTATTCGTGGAGATGAAGAATTGGATTCTCTCATCAAGGCTACAATTGCCGGTGGTGGTGTTATCGCACACATCCACAAATCTCTGATTGGGGAGAAAGGACAACAGAAGACTGTTAAAGGATGCCTGGATTTCCTCTGATCTCAGGACTCGCAACACTCTAACAGCTGTCCAGTGTTGGTGATTCCAGTATCTGGAATCACTGTATCTCTGTGAAAAACACAATTTTGCCTTTTTGTAATTTGAGCAAGTTGGAAGTTCAATTAGCTTTCCAACCAACCAAATTTCTGCATTCGAGTCTTAACCATATTTAAGTGTTACTGTGGCTTCAAAGAAGCTATTGATTCCGAAGTAGTGGGTTTTGATTGAGTTGGTTGTTTTTAAAAAACTGTTTGGATTTTAATTGTGATGCAGAAGTTATAGTAACAAACATTTGGTTTTGTACAGACATTTCCACTCCGGTGGATAAGCTCAATAAAGGTCATATCCCCCCACCCCCCAAAAATATTTTTATTGATTTCAGAAAGAAAAGAAGAGGGAGATAGACAGAAACATCAATGATGGGAGAGAATCATTGATTGAATGCTTCCTGTATGACCCTACTGGGGATTGAACCTGCAACCCAGGCATGTGCCTTTGACTAGAATTAACCTTGGGATTCTTTTTTTTTTTTTTTTAAAACCCTGGCACTCTTCAGCCCACAGGTCAATGCTCTATCCACTAAGTAAAACTAGTTAGGGTAGTATTTTAAGCTAGTGCATTGAATCTATAGGTTGCTTTGGGTAGTATGGACATTTTACTGATGTTAATTCTTCCAAACCATGAACATAGTATATTTTCCACTAGTTTATCTCTTCCTCTATCTCTGTTTTCAATGTCCTGTTGTTTTTTTTTATTTTTTAGTACAGGGTTTTTATATCCTTGGTTAAGTATGTTCCTAAGTATCGTAATATTTTTGTTGCAATGGTAAATTGAATTTTTTTAAGTTTATCTTTCTGTGAGTTCAATATTGAAATATGAAAGGCCATCTATTCCTGGATGTTAACTTTTACCCTGCTATTTTTGTCAAGATCATTTATTAAATCTAGTAGTTATTTGCTGGAGTCTTTCTGGTTTTCTATGTATGATGTCATCTGCTAAAAGTGACAGTTTTATATCCTCATTTACAATTTGGATGCCTTTTATTTCTTCTTCTTATCTGATCACCATGGCTAGGACTTCCAGTACTATGCTGAACCACATTGGTGAAAGAGGACATACCTATCTTATTTCTGTTCTTAGGGGAAATGGTTTTTGAGTGTGATGTTGGCTATAGGTTAGTCATACATGACCTTTATTATGTAAAGGTATGATTCCTCTATTCCCACTTTGCTGAGAGTTTTTATCAAAAATGGGTGATAGATTTAAAAAAATTATTGAAAGTATTATAGATGCTCTTCCCCATTAGCTCCCTCAACACCCCTCCTATCATGGATTTAATTTTTCCTTTCAGTTTTGCTGACCTTTATTTTGATTTTTAACTTTTATCTTATTTTATTTATTTATAAATAATTCTTTGTTATTGAATATATTACACATGTCCTCCTTTTCCCCAATGGACCCCTACACCTCCCCAACACCCCCAGGCCTTCAGAACCCTATTATGTGTGTCCATGGGTTATGCATATATGCATACAAGGTCTTCTCTTAATTACATCCCAAATACCGACCCTCCCCCGCCTTCCCTCTGAGACTCCACACTCTCTTCCATTCTTCAAGTCTCTGGATCAACTCTCCATTCATCAGTGTATTTTGATACATAGATTCCACATATGATTGTGATCATGTGATACATGTCTTTCTCTGAATGGCTTATTTCACTAAGCACAATACTCTCCAGGCTGTCTCAAGGCAGTAAGAGCTGGTTCTTATTTACTGCTGCATAGTATTCCATGGTGTAAATGTACCACAGCTTTTTTTTTGGTAAAATTTTCTTTTTTATTGATTAAGGTATTACATATGTGTCTTTATTGCCCCATTACCCATCTCCCCCACCAAACCCGCAAGCCCCTATTGTCTGTGTCCATTGGTTAGGCTTATATGCATGCATGCAAGACCATCATTTGGCATCTATGTTCACGAGTGATATTGGCCTGTAATTCTCTTTCATTGTGTTGTCTTTAACTGGTTTTGGTACTAGGGTAATCCTGGCTTCATAGAAAGAGCTTTGAAGTGTTCATTCCTCTTGAATTTTTTGCAATAGTCTGAGGAGAACAGATTTTAGTTATTTCTTGAATGTTTGGTAAAACTCCCCTGTGAAGCCATTTGGCCCTAAACTTTGGTTTGCTGAAAGCTTTTTGATTACTGCTTCAATTTTTTCCCATAGTTATCAGCCTATTGAGATTTTTAGATGCTTCCTGATTGAGTTTTGGGAGGTTGTATTTTCTAGGAAAATGTCTATTTCTTCCAGGTTGTCTAGTTTGTTGGAATAGAGATGTTCATAGTATTTTTAAAAACATTTTGTATTTCTGTGGGGTCTGTTACTATTTCGCCTCTTTCATTTCTGATTTTATTTATTTGAGTCCTCTCTCTTTACTTCTTGGTGAGTGTGGCTAGAGGTTTATCAATCTTGTTTATCCTTTCAAAGAACCAGCTTTTGGTTTCATTGATATTTAGTATTTTTTTTTGTCTCTATGTCAGTTATTTCTGCTCTGATATTTATTATCTCCTTCCTTCTGCTCACTCTGGGATTTTCCTGTGGTTCTTTTTCTAATTCTTTAATTTGTAGATTTAGATGATTTACTGCCAGTTTATTTTTGAGGTATGCCTGTAGAGCTTTAAACTTCCCTCTCAGGACTGCTTTCATTGTGTCCCATAAATTTTGGATTGTTGTGTTTTCATTGTCATTCATTTCTAGGATGTTTTTATTTTATTTTATTTATTTTTTATTGTTCAAAGTATCACATATATTAGTACATATATCTCATTTTTTCTCCATTGACCTTACCCCTAGCCTTCCCTACTACCTGTCGCATGCCCTCATCCCACCTCCCAGCGTCTTGTATCCAGAGGTGTGCATACAAGTCCTTTGGTTGATCTATTTCCCTCCCTCTCCATCACTCCCCAGCTTTCCCGCTATAATTTGATAATCTGTTTGGTGCTTTACTGTCTCTGTATCTATCTTTTTATTCATCAGGTTATAATGTTCTTTATTTTCCATAAGTGAGTGAGATCGTGTGGTATTTTTCTTTCATTGCTTGGCTTATTTCACTTAACATAATACTCTCCAGGTCCATCCATGCTGCTGCAAATGGTAGGAATTCCTTCTTTTTTAGAGCAGAGAAGTATTCCATTGTGTAGATGTACCACATATTTCTAATCCACTCATCTGCTGATGGGCATTTAGGCTGTTTCCAAATCTTAGCTATGGTAAATTGTGCTACTATGAACATAGGGGTGTATATGTTCTTTTTGATTGGTGCTTCTAGTTTCTTGGGATATATTTCTAGAAGTGGGATCACTGGGTCAAATGGGAGTTCCATTTTCAGTTTTCTGAGGAAACTCCACACTATTCTTCAGAGTGGCTGCACCAACCTGCATTCCCACCAGGAGTACACAAGGGTTCCTTTTTCTCCACATCTTTGCCAGCGCTTGTCATTTGTTGATTTGTTGATGATAGCCATTCTGTCAGGTGTGAGATGGTACCACATTGTCGTTTTTATTTGCATCTCTCAGATGATTAATGACTTTGAAAATGTTTTCATATGTCTTTTGACCTTCTTTATATCCTCTTTAGAAAATTAACTATTTAGGACTGTTGCCCATTTTTTTATTGGATTGTTTATCTTCCTTCTGTTAAGTTGTATGAGTTCCCTGTAAATGTTCGAGAATAAACCCTTATCGGTGATAACATTGGCAAATATGTTCTTCCATACACTGGGCTTCCTTGTTTTGCTGGTGATTTCTTTTGCTGTGCAGAAGCTTTTTATTTTGATGTGGTCCCATTTGTTTATTTTCTCTTTAGCTTCCATTGTCCTAGGAGCTGTATTGGTGAAGAAATTGCCTCAGCATATGTCTGAGATTTTGCTGCCTGTGGGTTCCTCCAGTATTTTTATAGTTTCCCATCTTACGTTTAAGTCTTTTTTCCATTTTGAGTTTATTTTTGTGTATGGTATAAGTTGGTGGTCTAGTTTCTTTTTTGCATGTATCTGTCCAATTTTCCCAACACCATTTATTGAAGAGACTGTCTTGACTGCATTGTATGTTCATGCCTTCTTTGTCAAATATTAATTGAGCATAGTGGTTTGGGTTGATATCTGAGTTCTCTATTCTATTTCATTGGTCTGTATGTCTGTTTTTGGTGCCAGTGCCAGGCAGTTTTGAGAAGAGTGGTTTTATAATATAGCTTGATTATCTGGTATTGAGA
Organism: Antrozous pallidus; assembly: GCA_027563665.1. Classification (NCBI taxonomy): domain Eukaryota; kingdom Metazoa; phylum Chordata; class Mammalia; order Chiroptera; family Vespertilionidae; genus Antrozous; species Antrozous pallidus. The sequence goes on from CM050513.1 coordinate 8,727,983, forward strand.
TACCACCTGCTTTGTTCTTCTTTCTCAGGATTGCTGCAGCTATCCAGGGTCTTATTTTTAATTTTTATTCCAGATGAACTTTTGGAGAGTTTTTCCTAGGTCAGTGAAATAAGTCATTGGTATTTTAATGGGGAGTGCATTGAATTTATAGATTGCTTTGGGAAGTATAGACATTTTAATGATGTTGATTCTACCAACCCATGAACATGGTATGTTCTTCAATGTGTGTACGCCTCCTCTAACTCTTTATACAGTGTCCTGTGGTTTTCTGAGTACAGGTCTTTTACCTCCTTAAGTTTATTCCTAGTATCTTACTATTTTTGGTGCGATGGTAAATGGCATAGTTTTTTTTTTTTTTTTAGTTTCTCTTTCTGTAAGGTCACTATAGGTATATAGAAATACCATAGTTTTCTTGGCATTAATTTTGTATCCTGCTACATTGGTGAATTCATTTTTTAAGTGTAAGAATTTTTTGATGGAGTCTTTAATGTTTTTATGCACAGTATCATATCTTCTCTGAATAAGGACAGCTTTACTTCTTCTTTTCTAATTTGGATGCCTTTTATTTCTTCTTGTCTGATCTCAATGGCTAGTACTTCCAGTACTATATAGAACAGGAGTGGTGAAAGTGGGCATCCCTGTTTTGTTCCAGTTCTTAGGGGAAATGATTTTAGTTTTTTCTCATTGAGTATGGTGTTGGCTGTGGGTTTGTCATATATGGCTTTTATTATATTGAGATATGATCCTTCTATTTTTCCTACTTTGCTGAGAGTTTTTAATAAAAAAGGGTGTTGGATTTTGTCAAATGCTTTTTCTGCATCAATTGATATGATAATGTGATTTTTATCATTAAATTTGTTTATGTGATATATCACTTTTATGGATTTGCGGATAGTGTACCATCCTTGCATCCCCAGGGTAAATACTACTCGGTCATGGTGTATGATCTTTCTGATGTATTGCTGGATCCAATTTACTAGAATTTTGTTAAGGATTTTGGTGTCTATGTTCATGAGGAATATTGGCCTGTAATTCTCTTTCATTGTGTTGTCTTTATCTGGTTTTGTTATTAGGGTAATGCTGGCTTCATAGAAGGAGGTTGGAAGTGTTCCTTCTTCTTGAATTTTTTGGAATAGTCTGAGGAGTATAGGTTTTAGTTCTTCCTTGAATGTTTGTCAAAACTCCCCTGTGAAGCCGTCTGGCCCTGGGGTTTTGTTTTTGATTTTTTATAGAGAGGAAGGGAGAGGGATAGAAAGTCAGAAACATTGATGAGAGAGAATTATTGATCAGCTGCCTCTTGCACACCCACAACTGGGAATGTGCCCACAACCAAGGTAAATGCCCTTGACCAGAATCGAACCTATAACCTTTCATTCCGCAGGCCAATACTTTATCTACTGAGCCAAACCGGTTTTGGCTGCTGGAAGCTTTTTGATGACTCCTTCAATTTCTTCCACAGTTATTGGACTATTGAGATGCTTAGATTCTTCCTGATTGAGTTTTGGAAGGTTATATTTTTCTAGGAATATGTCTATTTCCTCCAAGTTCTCCAGTTTGTTGGAACAGAGTTCATAATATTTTTAAACAATCCCTTGTATTTTGTTGGGGTCTGTTGTTATTTCCCCTCTTTCATTTCTGATTTTGTTCATTTGGGTCCTTTATCTTTGCTTCTTGGTGAGCCTGGCTAGAGGTTCATCAATCTTGTTTATCCTTTTGAAGAACAAGCTCTTGGTTTCATTGTTCTTTAGGTTTTTCTTTTCTTTTCTTTTCTTTTCTTTTTTGTCTCTATGTCAGTTATTCCTGCTCTGATCTTTATTATCTCCTTCCTTCTGCTCACTCTGGGATTTTCTTGTTGCTCTCTTTTTAATTCTTTAATTTGTAGAGTTAGATGATTTACTACTAGTTTTGTTTTTTTTTTGAGGTAGACCTGTAGAGCTTTAAACTTCCTTCTCAGGACTGCTTTCATTGTGTCCCATAAATTTTGGATTGTTGTGTTTTTACTGTAATTCATTTCTAGGATGTTTTTAATGTCTCCTTTGATTTATTCGGTAACCCAATAATTGTTTAATAGCATGCTATTCAGCTTCCAAGTGTTTGAGTTTTTTTTTATTATAGTTTATTTCTATTATTATGCCATTGTGGTTTGAGAAGATGCTTGATATGATTTCAGTTTTCTTGAATTTGGATATACTTTGCCTGTACCCCCAAATGTAGTCTATCGTTTAAAATGTCCCATGTACACGTGAGAAGAACATATATTCCACGTCTTTGGGGTGAAATGTTCTGAAGATGTCGATTAAGTTTGATCTAGTGAGTCCTTTAGGATTGCTGTTTCTTTGGTAATTTTTTGTCTAGAGGATTTATCCAGTGATGTCAGTGGTGTATTAAAGTCCCCTACTATGATTGTATTGTTGTCAATCTCTCCCTTGATATCTTCCAGGAGTTTATTATGCATTTGGGTGCTATTGCATTGGGTGCATGTATATTTGTTAGGGTTATATCCTCGGATGGGGGCAGGCTGCTCATGGGGCTGCTCGTCCTTGAACAAGGGTGGGATGAACGTTGCTGCTGCTCCTTGGATGAGGATGAGCTGAGTGCGAGGCTGCTGCTCCTCAGTCGGGGAGGGGCTGCTTGCACAGCTGCTGCTCCTCGAATGGGGGTCGTCTTGTCATGCTGCTGTTGATCTTCAGATGGGGATGGGTTGCTCACACAGCTGCTGCTACTTGGATGGATGTGGGCTGTGTGTGGTTGCTTCTCCTCAGATGGGGCAGTCTGTGTGGGCTGGCACTCCTTGTTCCTGCGCAAGCTGCTAAAGCATCTGCTGCTCCTTGGGCCGGGGCAGGCTGCTCCTTGGACTATGGTGAGCTGCTAGAGCAGCTGCTTCTTCTAGGATGGGGTTGGGCTGTGAGCATGGCATTTGCAGTCTACTCACACAGCTGATGCTCCTTGGACAGTGGCATGTCTTGTGAGGCTGCTACTCCTTGGCCTGGGATGGGCTGCTCGCAGGGCTGCTCCTCATATGGTGCAGTGCCTGGGCAGCTGTGACTACTTCATGAATTTGGGGTGGATGTTATTTGATTTAGTTGTTTATCCCATCTGCTCCAGGACAAAGCTCGGGACACATCCATCTACTCCACCGTCATTTTGTCTCCCCATCTGTACCACAGCTCTTTTATGCACTCATCTGTTTCCAGATCTTACCTATTGTAAATTGTGCTGCTATGAACATAGGGGTGCATGCATTCTTTCTGATTGGTGCTTTGGGTTTCTTAGGATATATTCCTGAGTCAGATGGCAGAATATTGCACATAGAAAACCCTAAAAACTCCCCCACAAAACTACAAGACTTAATAAATAAATTTGGCAATGTAGCAGAATATAAAATCAACACCCCCAAATTGATGACTTTTTATACAGCAGTAATAAATTCTCAGAAATAGAAACAAACAAACAAAACAATTCAATTAGCATTGCACCCAAAATATTACGATACATGGGAATAAAAACCAAGAAGGCAAAAGACCTGTACTTGTAAAACTACAAGATGCTGAAAAAAGAGATAGAAAAGCTTATAAACAAGAGGAAGAATATACTATGTTAATGGACTGGTACACTCAACATCATTAAAATTTTTGTACTATCCAAGGCAATCTACAGATTCATTGCAATTCTATTTAAATACCAATAGCATATTTCACAGAGCTAAAACAAATACTCCAAAAATTTATGTGGAAGTAAAAATGACCCTGAATAGCTGTAGCAATTTTGAAAAAGAACAACAAAGTTGTAGGAATCACAATTCCAAATTTGAAGTTATACTACCAAGCCACCATAATCAAAACAGCCTGTTGCTGGCACAAGAACAGGCATATAGATCAATGGCACAGAGCAGAGAACCCAGAAACTGACCCAAACGCTTATACTTAATATTTGACAAAGTAGGTAAGATAATGCAATAGAGTCAAGAAAGTCTCTTCAAGAAATGGTGTTGGAAAAATTGGATAGATACACATCAAAAAAGAAAGAAAGAAAGAAGGAAAGAAAGAAATTATACCACCAACTTACACCATAACAAGAATAAACTCAACATGTATAAAATATTTAAAATGTAAGTTATGAAACCATAAATATCCTAGAAGAATCCACAGACATCTCTTATAGCAACATGTTTACAGATACATCTCCTGGGACAAAGGGAACTAAGGAGAAAAGAAACAAATGGGACTACAGTAAAATAAAAAGCTTCTTCACAGCAAAATAAATCATCAACAAAAGAAAAAGAGATCCCACTATATGGTAGAACATATTTGGCAATGATACATCTGATAGAGTGTAAATATCCAAAATATATAAGGAATCCATGCAATTTAACAAAAAGAAGACAATCCAATTAAAAAATGGGCAAAAGACCTAAATAGACCCTTCTCCAAAGTGGACACACAGATGGCCAAGAGACATATGAAAAAAGGCTCAAAATCAAGGCAATAATCATCCAAGAAATGCAAATCAAAATGACAAAGAAGTACCATCTCAAACCTATAAGAATGGCTGTCATCAACAAATTAACAAATGACGAGTGCTGGCAAAATGTGGAGAAATAGTATCTCTAGTATGCTGCTGGTGGGAATATAGACTGGTATGAACGTTATGGAAAACAGTATGGTGTTTCCTCAAAAAATTAAATTGGAACTGTCATTTGACCCAGAGTGTTGGATTTTGTAAACTGACTTTTTTGCTTCTTTTTATATGATTATGTAATTTTTATCTTTCAATTTTTAATATGCTGTATCACATTTATTGATTTGTGAATATTGTACCAGCCTTACATCCCCGTTGGTTATGTTATATGATCCTGTAATAAAAGCCTAGGTTCGTGATGGCAAACCTATGACACACGTGTCAGCACTGACACGCGTAGCCATTTTTAATGACACACGGTCGCATACAGGGAAGTCTGGGGCCGCATGCTGAGAAAGACGTTTCATCCTCGGCTACTGCACGGCCAGGTGCAGTAGCCGAGGATGAAACATTTGCTGTAGTGTAGTGTAGACACTCTGTGCCGGAGGTCTGTAGGCCAAAACAGCAGAACTCTGGCACAGAGTATCTAGTTCTGGGAATTCTGGTTAGGCCGTTAGGGGATCTTTGACCTCACTTCCGGCCGGCTGAGCAGGAAGCAGCGGAATGCCATGGGGGATGCATCTCTGGGGGCCCTGTGACTGCCATTACCAGCAACCATATAACCACAGCAACCATCATCCAATCTACTGTTCTGGGGTGTCGTGGATTTCTAATTGACCATCATTACTGAGATAAGTGAGGGGGAGGCTGGGAGAGGCGAGGGCCTGTGCTATGGGTGCCATTTCCCACCATTAGAAATAGTGGCATCCATCTTAATTTATATAAGGAACGTCATTTTTCAGCATAGTGCAGACTCCATTTCACCACTATTACTGCTGTGCATCCTTATTAATCCCTATTTCTGCTTATTAACACTGCCCTTTCCTAAAAGACAATTAAATGTTCCATCTTGTGGTCAGTTAGGCTAGTTAACCCCCAATTGCCTGCAGGGCTAATAGGCTATCTATAATTCTATCTTCTGTCACTGGCCCCCCAAATAAAAAACCAAGGTTAATTAAAGGAAGTGATAGTAGCAGTAACTGACCCTTTCAAGAGACATGGACCGAGATGTATGGCATTATAGAAAAAAAATGGCAGATCATTTTGCATTCTATGTACTGAAACGGTAGTAAGCAGAACATGGAAAATGAATAGACATTTTGAAACTAATCATTCCCAGCTCTTGAAAAAAAGTGAGGATGAAAGGAAGAAATACATTTTCGGGCAGCTACACCTTTATAAGAGCCAATCTAATTTCATTCTTAAATTTATAAAAGGCTCTACAAATTTAACATCTGCAAGTTTGAGCATTGCTCACTCCATAGCTCAGCATGGAAAATCACTCAGTGAGGAAAAATTTATTAAAGAAACTCTCCTAAGATGTGCACCAGATCTATTTCACGATATGCAGAATAAAGATGCAATTATTAAGAGAATATCTGAGTTACCACTCAGTAGAAATATCATAAAAGACCAAATAATGAGACTGAACACAAATGTACATTAATTAAAGAGATACATAAGTAATTGTAAATATTTTTCAATCTCTCTTGATGAAACTACTGATGTCACATCACATGCTCAGTTGGCCATTATTGGTTGATATTCTGATGGTCTCACAATGGGAGGAGTTGATAAAGTTAGTATCAGTGCCAACAAGTACATCAGGAAGTGAAATATGTAAGATTGTTATACAAACATTCTGTGACCTAAGCATCCATATCTCTTAAGTTGTGTCAGTGATGACAGATGGGGCACCAAACACGGTAGGGGAAAAAGTCGGATTTGTCAAATTGTTTATAGAAGCTATTGGATATCCGATTGTGCCTTTTCATTGTATTATCCATCAGGAGGTTTTATGTGCCAAGGCAGGATACACCAACTTAAATGACTTAATGTCAGTTGTTGCAAAAATAGTTAATTTAATAGCTGCTTGCCCCTTTCACAAGCGAGTATTTTCTGCACTTTTACTGGAGGTTGATTCCACCTCCAGTGGAATAATGTAATGTAAGATGGATGAGATGAGGCAAAGTTCTTGAGGGCTTTGTGGAGTGCTTTGAAGAAATTAAAGTATTTCTTGAGGATAAGGATCTGGGAAACTTTTCTCAGCTCAGTGATGATAAGTGTGTCAACACCCTGATACTTTTTACATATTAATGAACTGAACTTAAAGTTACAAGGTTTTGGCAAAGGTATTGACGTTATGTTTGAATACATAAAAGCTTTTGAAAGTAAACTTAAAATTTTCAAACGAGATGTAGAAACTAAAACTTATAAGTATTTTCCTCAAGTAACAAAGTATTTTGAGAAGGTCAGTGCAGCTGTAAAAAATAAAATGGAACCCTTGCATATAAAGTACCAGCATGTTTTAGACTCATTACTTGAGCAGTTCAGTGATAGATTTAATCAATTTTGAAGCTTAGAACAGACCATTAATATAATTAAGTATTCTGATGTAGTAGTCTACAGTAGTTTGGAATTAAATGTTTCCAATAGATGCAAATTGATGATTTGGAGATGCAATTTGCAGAATTTCAAGACATCACCTGGACTCAGGTGTTTGTCGACTTGAAGTCAAGGCTTGAGAATTTAGAAAGGTGCTTCTTGGAGAATCAAGAGGAGTGCCACTACAAACAGGAACTTTGGAGTGCCTGGAACTGATTCCTAAACACTTTTAGCACCCTGAAAAATATAGCAATGGCTTTATTCACAATTTTTCTCTCCAAGTACTTTTGTGAGACCTTATTCTCATGTTAAATAATATCAAAACCAACAAAAACACAGATTGACAGATGAAGGTAGTAGTGCTTGCTTGGGCTTGAAGTGTACAAAATACCAACCTTCAATTGAAGGTTTAGCCAATGAAATTCAGCAACAAAAAGTCACTAATAGGCAGGTTAGTTAAAGAATTCCCCCTTCTCCTCACTTATCTTAGTTCACGGCACCCCACTCAAGTTAAATAATATCAAGACCAACAAAAGGAACAGATTGACAGATGAACAGAGAAGCCACTAAGCAGGTAAGTTAAATAATTAGTTTTTGGTTTATTAAATACAGTTATATATTAATATTATACATTTTTGTTACTCAAACTATAAATATCATGAAATTATGTTTTTTTCTCTCACAGTGACACACCACCATAGTTATGCTCAATTTTTTGGTGAATTTTGACACACCAATCTCAAAAGGTTGCCCATCACTGGCCTCACGTGACACCCTCATGCAATGTCCTCGCATGATGTCATCACAAGATGGCTGGCACAAGATGGCTGGCAGGGTGGGCAAACAGGCCAGCAGGGGAGTGCAGTTGGGAGAGACCAGGCCTGCAAGGGAGGGCAGTTGGGGATGATGAAGCCTGCAGGGGAGGTCAGTTAAGGGTAACCAGGCCAGCAAAGGAGGGAAGTTGGGGGTTACCGGGCCTGCAGGGGAAGGCAGCTGGGGGGCAACCAGGCTGGCAGGGAAAGCAGTTTGGTGGACCAGGCTGGTAGGGGAGGGCAGTTGGGGGCTATCAGCCAGCAGGGGAGGGTGGTTGCTGGCGATCAGGATGGCAGGAGAGGGCAGTTGGAGGCTACTGGGCTGGTAGAGGAGCAGTTAAGGGTGATCAGGCTGGCAGGAAGAAATGGTTAGTGGCAATCTGGCAGGCAGACAGGAGAGTTGTTAGGAGGCAGCAGTCCTGGATTGTGAGAGGAATGTCCAAGTGCCAATTTAGGCCCAATCCTGCAGTGGTCAGCAGTTGGATATCCTCTGAGGGCTCCCAGATTGGAGAGGGTGCAGGCTGGGTTGAGGGACACCACCCTCTGCATGAATTTTATTCACCAGGCCTCTAGTCTTTCTAATATATAGCTTGATCAAATTTGCTAATATTTTGTTGAGGATTTTAACATCTATGTTCATTAGGGATATTGACTAATACGCTCTTTCTGTTGTGTCTTTATCTGGTTTTGTAATGAGAATAATGCTCATATCCAAAAGGAGCTTGGATGTGTTAATTCCTCTTGAGTTTTTTTTTTGGCAACATTTAAAAAATATAAATGCTGGTTCTTCTTTAAATGTTTGATAAAATTCCCCTGTGAAGTTGTCTGGAGTGGGGCTTTTGATTACTGAGAGTTCATTGATTACTGCTTCAATTTGATTTGTTGCTATTCGTCTAATCAAGTTTTCTGAATCTTCCTGGTTGGGTTTTGTATGATTGTATATTTCTAGGAATATGTCCATTTCTCTTAGGTTTTTCAATTTGTTGGGCGTAGTATTTTCTTAGAATTCTTTGTATTTCTGTGGTGTCCACTGTTCAAATGTTTTGTTTCTGGTTTTACTTATTTGGGTCCCCTCTCCTTATTTCTTGATGACTCTGTCTAATGGTTCATCAATTTTGTTTCTTTTTAAAGAACCAAAATTGGTTTAATTGATCTTTTGTATTGTGTTTTTTTTTTTTTTTTAGTCTCTATGTCATTTTTCTCCACTCTTTATTATTTCCCTCCTTTTACTTACTCTAGGCTTTGTTATTATTCTCTTTGTGATTATATTAGTCTTAGGGTTAGATAGTTTATCAGAAGTTTTTCTTTTTTCTTTAGGTAGATAGTTAGTGCTATGAACTTTCCTCTCAGGACTGCTTTCACCATGTCCCATAGATTTTGGCTTGTTGTGTTTTCATTGTCATTTGTTTCCAGGATGTTTTTTTTTTAAAATTTCTTCTTTGTTCTCTTTGGCAACCCAGTCATTACTTAATAACAAGCTACTTATTCTCCAAGTGTTTGATTTTTAAATTTGTTTTTATTGTAGTTTATTTATAATATTATGCCATTGTGATTTGAGAAGATACTTGATATGATTTCAATCTTCTTGAATTTGAAGAGACTTTTCCTGTGTCTCAATATGTGGTCTATCTTTGAAAATTACCCATGTGCACTTGAGAAGAACGTATATTCTGAAGATGTCAGTTAATTCCAACTGATCTGGTGAGTCCTTTAAGATTGATGTTTCTTTGTTCATTTTTTGTCTAGAACATTTCTACATCAGGTCAATGGTGTATTAAAATCCATTATTATAAATGTACTAGGGCCCAGTGCACAAAATTCGTTCACTGGGGGTGGGTGATCCCTCAGTCCAACCTGCCCCCTCACACATCCCTCAGGGGGTGTTCTACTGATGACTCACCCCCAGCCTGCCCAAGGTTTGGCCTTGGGCACCCAGCCATCACCCTTTTCAGCTCAGCCATGGCCTTAGCCTTGGCCACCAGAGACCACCCGGCCCTGTGGGGCCGCCTCTGCTCCAGGCCCCCCCCCCCCCAGCCCTGGCCTTAGCCCCGGCTGCCTGCAACAACCCAGCCTCAGGGGCCGGGCACTTCCTGCTGCCGCTTTGTCTCTGCCCCCAGGGGCTGGGCGCTCCCCACTGCTGCTGCTTCCGCTCCACCCCCGGGGCCTGGCGCTTGTATCACTTGGTCCCGCCCCTCGTGCTGCTTGGCCCCAACCCCTTGCACTACTTGGCCCACCCCCCTGCTCCTGATTGGCTGGTAGCATAGTGAAGGTAAGTCAATTTGCATGATTCTCTTTTAATAGATAGGATTGCTGTCAATCTCTCCCTTGATATCTTCCAGAAGTTTTTTTTTTTAAATTCATTTGGATACTCCTGCATTGGGTACATAGATGCTTACCAGAGTTATAGCCTCTTGTTATAGTGATACCTTTAGTATTATGAAGTGTCTTTCCGTATCTCTTGTTATGGGCTTCAGTCTGAGGTCTATTTTGTCATATATAAGTATTGCTACCTAAGCTTTTTTTATTTCCATTTGCCTGTAAAATTTTTTCCCATACCTTCACTATCAGACTGTGTGAGTCCTTTGTTCTGAGCTGGGTCTCTTGTAGACAGCATATACAAGAGTCATGTTTGCTTATCAATTCAGCTACACTATGTCTTTTGATTGGAACATTTTGTTCATTTACTTTTAAGGTTATTATTGATAGGTACTTGTTTATAGCTATTTTTATTTTTTATTTCTTTGTTCCTTTTCCTTTTTCTATTTCTTCTTTTTAGAACAGTCCCTGTAGCATTTTTTTTTGGTATTGCTGGCTTGGTAGTGATAAACTCCCCTAACTTTTTTTTTTTCCTTTTCTTTCTGCAGTCCTCCTGATTTCCCCTTCAATTTTGAATGATAGCCTTGCTGGATAGAGTATTTTTGGATTCAGTCCTGTGCTTTGCATCACTTTGTATAGTTCATTCCATTCCCTTCTGGCCTTATACATTTCTGTTGAGAAATCATTTGCTATTCCAATGAGAAATTCTTTGTAAGTAACTCTCTGTCTCTCTCCTGCAGCCTTTAATATTCTCTATTTGTTGTTAACATTTGCCATTGTAATTATGATGTGTCTTGGTGTGGGTCTTTTTGGGTTCTTCTTGTTTGTTACGCTTTGTGCTTGTGTGACTATTTTCTTCCCCAAATCAGGGAAGTTTTCTGTCATTATTCTTTAAACAGGTTTTCTAATCCTTGCTCCTTTTCTTGTCCTTCTGGTATCCCTATTGTACCTATACTACTTTGTTTCATGTTATACCAATGCTCTCTTAGGCTTTCCTCCTGCTTCCTAATTTTTTCTCCAATAGCCTTTCAGCTTTGGTGTATTTTTTCTGCCATGTCTTCTAATTCTCTAATTCAGTCCTCTGCTTCTTCTAATCTACTGTATAAACCTTCCATTGTGTTTTTATTTTAGCTGTATCAGTTTTTATTTCCTCTTGATTCTTACATAAATTGCTGATTTTCACATCCATCTGGTTTATGAACTAACTCTATGACCCTCACTCTGAATTCTTTTTTTCTGACATATTGCCTGCCTCTATTTCATTGAGTTCATTTCCTGCCAATTCATCCTGTTCTTTCCTTTGGGGTTGGTTCTTTGTATCCCCATTTTTGCTATCTCTTTCTGGCCTTGAACACCCTTTTGAGGTTTGAGAGTTTGAAGATCTTATCAGGGAAATTGTCCAGAAAGCATTAGTTCAGAGGCTGGGTTTGCCTTGAATGTACTTTGTATAGTATCTGCCCTGAATTTTATCTTCCCGCCTCCCCCCGCATCTGTTCCCTTAGTTTTCTGCTTCAGGTGCTTGGGGTGGTGGGAGCCTGTGCACAGTTTTTTTTGTGTGTGACTCCCTGTGAAAACCCAGAGCCCTCTGACATGCAATTCACTGTGTGTCTGCAGCACCAATGGCAGGGTGTTACCCTAGGTCACTCTGACAGCACACTTTCAGAGTGGTTCTATGGACCATGGCTAGGCACTCCAGCTTGCTCCTGGGTACCCTGACAGTGCTCTGCTGTGCCCAGGATTGAGGTGTGTGCTGCATTACTTCAGATAGCTCCTGCAGGACCATTTCAGGGGCATGGTAGAAGTGGGTTCAGGTTTATATGTGTTGCATAGTCAGAGATCCCCTGTGTCCTGAGTTGGGCATGTGCTGGGTTACTCCATGTTGCCTTGGCAGCAAGATCTTGGACTCAGGGGAGTTGGTACAAGTTGCTCTAGATCACACAATCCTTGCTTTCTTATAGCCTGAAGTGAGACGTGCACTTGGGTTGCTCCTCAGTGTGGAGCAGAGGTGGGTTGCCCTGGGTCGCTCAGACCATGCTCTCTTGTCACCCGGAGTGAGGTGCACATTGGGTTGCTCTGATGTCTCTGGCAGGGCTGTCCTGGGGTTTGGGGTGGTAGCGGGAGTGGGTTGGTCTGGGTCTTACAATCAAAGCTCCCCTGTGGCCCTTTCTTAGGCATGTGCTGCATTGCTCTGGATCACCCCAGCAGGGCTGTCTAAGGGGCTGGAGGGGGGGTAGTGAGTACCATTTGCTCTGGGTCACACAGGTTTCTCTGGGTTGCACAGTCATGCTGTCTTGTGGCCCAGAGTGGGGCATGCTCTGGATTGCTTCAGGTTGTCGCAGCAGCAGATCACAGGGCTTGGGATGGAGCAGGTGCTGAGTAGCTCCAGGTCAGGCTGGAAGTACAGTTTTGAGGTCTGGGGTAAGGGTGGGGCACAGGGTTGCCCATGGCCTGCACTCGTTGCAGGGTCTTGGAGCTGGATCCTAGTGGGCTAGTGAGGCTCACTCTGGCAGCATGAACTTCCTGCAGACATCTGGGAGATTGCCAGAAGGTACTGCATCACTCACTGCCAGGGCTCAGTGGTGGTTCCACGTGGGTTATGGCTGGCAAGTGGTGTTCTCTAGGCGTCCTCTGCTCTTCCTTATTGAAACTTTTCTTTTAAGCCATGTCTAATTTGTTAATTCAGGATGGATGTTCTCTGATTTAGTTGCTTTTCTGGCCTGGTCCTCAGAAGGATGTGGATGACACTGTTGACTATTCGGCAATAATTTTTCCTGCACATTTATTATTTATGAATGGCTGACTTGTTCTTCCCACTTTAACTTTTTTTTTAACATTAGACATTTAATTCATCTTGGAGTAAATATTTTTAAATATTCAGTGAGATTTTTCTCCTCTCACTCCAAATATAAACTGTAAAAATTCACAAAGCCATATGGTGGAGCTAGTGGACAAAGGTTGATTCACACAGATTTCATTGTTTTGCTGGTTTCTGTTTGAGATCTTGTTATTTTTCACCACAATTACTACAATGGTAAGTCTGACAAATTTTCTATGAAATTTACTATTTGCTTTTATATTTCTATTTAAAATTCTTTACCCAGTTTTAGTAGAGTTGTAAAATAAAGAGTTGTAAAAATAAATGATAGCCATTATAATTTTAGATCAGATAATATGTCTTTTAAGAGAAGGCTAGTTGTAGGACATGGCATTCACATTGAAGCCTCACTTACTCTACATATATCTGTAGCAGAATTATGGATTTTTTGAGATATAATATAGCATCATTAGGATTTAGACACTCAGAGAAAATTAATTATACATATATTTCATTCAGTGATTTTTTTCAAAGGAGATAATCAACATTACCTTAATGTAGACTGTTCAGACAATAATAAGTGAAGGCTTTGGGTAGGGCAGAGGGCTGAGTGGATGTGGACAAAGAGGAAGAAAATTGGGGATATCTGAAATATTGTCAACAAGAAATAAAACAAGAAACATTTGTTCAGTTAGTGGAGTAAGACTCATGTAGACTTATTTAGCTTTCTTAATTGTAATTTATATTACATCAATACAGAGTGATGAAAAAAGAATAATACATGTGTCTAATGGTCAGAACTATACAAGGTTGTGTGAGAATATAAACATTAATATAATGATGCCATTTTATACATAGAACTTATAATCTAATTTTATGAATAGCACAAGTTTATAAAAAGTTAAATAACATTGAAAATTAAAATATTATTCTGGGCCAGAATTGAAGAGCTATCATAAGAAAATACATATTTATGATCCAAATACACAACTTGGAGTATTAATACACAACTTGGAGTATTAATAGGAATTATAGAGTTATGTAACAAGGATTGAGAGACACAAACACCAAATTAATGGTAATCTATATACTTATGACTAAAAATGAAAGGAAAAAAGTCTACTTTAAAAAAATGCTTGAGTTGGAGAGAAGAACCAAGATGGCGGCATAGGTAAGCACGTATTTTGCTGCCTATGCAACAATTCTGAAACTACAACTTAACAACAACAAAAAAAACATCATCCAGAATCATCAGAAAGCTGGCTGAGTGAAAATTACACAGATAAAAGTAAAGGTGGGACGCTGTGACTCAGTAAGAGCAGTGGTGCGCAGCTTTGGAGATACGCGAGGAGTGAGGTTAGGAGCCTTTCGTGAGCGAGCAGTGAGGGATGGGCGGCAGCAAACCCAGCTGGTTTTCTCCAATGGCCTCCCACAGCACCAATCCCCCAGGTCCAGGCGAGGACACAGGTCGGGAAAAGGAAGACCCTGGGCGCGGGGGAGGTCTGGGAGTTTGGGGAGAGTGCACGTAAATTGGAACAGCAGTTCCTGGAGTCCGAGACCGGGCAGAGGACGTGTGACTTGCTCACTGGCTCGGAGACCACTGGACTGATTTGTTTTGCAACCCAGAGTGAGACTTAGGCTGTGCAGACTCATTTGGGGAGAGGCAGAGTTGTCTGGCAACGGGGAGACCAGCGGTGGATTCCTCTTGGAGGGGCCCACTATTACCACCCAACACTGAGACCTGCGAGCTGCATAGCTGACACTGACTCCATGTGCCCCATAGCTGACGCTGACACTGTGCGCCCCATAGCTGATGCTGACTCCGCGCGCTGCATAGCTGACGCTGCTGACGCTGATGTCGTGTGCCGCATAGCATGCTGCATAGGGCGGAGCTAACGCTGACGCCGTGCACTGCATAAGGAAGCTGAGCCACTGTCCCTTAAAAGATACCTACCACACACCACTAAGGGACCAACTCAGGAAAGCAACCACAATGCAGAGAAAAGGAAAGAACTCAGCTATGAAAGAAATGGAGGAAAAAAGACGACTAGACATAGAGTTCAAAACCACAGTACTTAGGTTTATGAAGAGGCTACTAGAAAAGGCCGATGAACTTAATGAGAACTACAAGGAAATAAACAACACCTATGAGGATATGAAAAAGGGCCAACTAGAAATTGACCATACACTGACTGAAATAAAAAATATTATACAAAGTCCTAAAAGCAGTCCGGATGACCGCAAGAACCAAGTCAAAGATTTGAAATACAAAGAAGCAAAATCCACTCAGCCGGAAAAGCAAGAAGCCAAAAGAATCCAAAAAATTGAAGATAGTATAAGGGGCCTCTGGGACAGCCTCCAGAATACCAACATCCGAATTATAGGAGTGCCAGAAAAAGAGAGCGAGCAAGATAATGAAAACCTACTAGAAGAACTAGTGACTGAAAACTTCCCACACCTGGTGAAAGAAATTGACTTAAAAACCCAAGAAGTGCACAGAACCCCAAAATATAGGAATCTAAAGAGGACCACATGAAGACACATAATAATTAAAATGCTAAGAGCAAAAGATAAAGAGAGAATATTAAAAGCAGCAAGAGAAAAACAGTTAGTTACCTATAAGGGAGCACCCATACGATTGTCAGCTGATTTCTCAACAGAAACGATGCAGGCCAGACGGGAGTGGCAAGAAATATTCAAAGTGATGAATAGCAAGAATCTACAACCAGGATTACTCTACCCAGCAAAGCTATCATTCAGAATTGAGGCTCAGATAAAGTGCTTCGCAGATAAGAAAAAGCTAAAGGAGTTCATCACCACCAAACCAATACTATATGAAATGCTGAAAGGTATTGTTTAAGAAGAGGAAGAAGAAAAAGATAAAAGTGTAAATTATGAATGACAAATACACATCTATCAACAAATGAATCTAAAAATCAAGGGAATTAACAATCTGAGGAACAGGATAAACTGGTGAATATAACAGAATCACACACATAGAGAGGGAATGGACTGACAATTCTTGGGGAGAAAAGGAGTGTGGGAAGTGCAGCAAGAGACTGGACAAAAATGCAACTATGGGAGAGGACAGTGGAAGGGAGGTGAGGGCGGAGAGTGGGATGGATACTGGGTAGAGGGGAGCTATAGGGGGAAAATGTAATTAATAAACTGAACAATAAAGATTAAAAAAATGCTTGAGTTGTATTATTCACTTTACTAAAAGGCAGATTACACAGAATGTTTAGATGCATTTAAGATACATTAAAGTAGAGCATATTGAGATTTTCCCAACACATCTTAATTTATAAACAAGTATAATCTCCTAGCCAGTATTCTATCTAATGAAAGATTAATATGCAAATTGACAATACATCTGCTACACCCACAAGTCACACCCTCAAGCCATGCCCACCAGCCAATCAGAAGCGAGTATGCAGATTAACACAACCAAGATGGCTGTGGCCACGAAGAGAGAAGGAGGGAGGCTTGGGTTTCCCCAGAAAGAGAGGAAGCCAAGCTTTCCTCATACTCTGGCCACCCCAGATCTCCACTCAAGGCTACAAAGTTTCAATTATAGAAGATAAATAAATCCCAACAGAAATGGCTGCCCCCACAGAGCGAGCAGAGAGCTTGGCTCCACTCCAGGCTACAAAGTTTCAATTGTAGAAGATAAATAAGTCCCAGATACCAGGGCCTCCGCTTCAGTTGCTGGGGAAGCATGGCCGGCCTGAAAACCACCACTGGGCTCTTGCCCAAGCTGCCCCATGCCCCAAGGGAACCCCCACCCTGATCCAGGTCACCCTTCAGGGCAAACCAGCTATCCCCCACCTGTGCAGCAGGCCTCTATCCTTCCTAATAAAAGAGTAATATGCAGATTGACTATCACTTTAACACACAAGATGGCTGCTTTCCTGTGGTCAAAGATCCTGCCCCCATGTGGATACAAGATAGCCAGCAGTGAAGGGCAGTTGGGAGGGACCAGACCTGTAAGAGAGGGCAGTTGGGGGCAATCAAGCCTGCAGGGGAGGGCAGTTAGGGGTGACCAGGCCTGTAGGGGAGGGCAGTTAACAGTGACCGAGTCTGCAGGGGAGGGCAGCTGTGGACCCAGGCCTGCAGTGGAGGGCAGTTAGGGGTGACCAGGCCTGCAGGGGATGGCAGGTAGGGGCAAATGGGCTGGCAGGGGAGCAGTTAGGCATCAAGCAGGCTGTCAGGGGAGTGATTAGGGGGTAATCAGGCTGACAGGCAGAAGCAATTAGGGGAAATAAAGAAGCCAGGCAGGCGAGCAGTCATGTGCCAGCAGTCCTGGATTGTGAGAGGGATGTCCAACTGCCTGTTTAAGCCCAATCCTACTGGGATCAGGCCGAAATGGGCAGTCGGACATTTTTTGAGGGGTCCTAGATTGGAGAGGGTGCAGGCTGGGCTGAGGAACACTCCCACCTCCTGTGCATGAATTTTGTGAACTGGGCCTCTAGTACTGAAATAAAATATATATAAAATAAAAATATAAACAAGTAAATGTTTTTTGTTCTATAGAGATAATACATAGTTTTTTAAAAAGAGTCACATGTAATTATTATCACTTCATTATAAACTATATATAAATTATGATTGTTGACTATAAAATTTAATGTAACATGTACTGAGTATTAAATAAAGACTATCCATTTCCAAAAAGAATTAACTTTCATTGATTGTTCCAGGCACGCCATGTGTTAGGGTAAAGGGCATCAGATAGCTTAATCACAAACCAACGAAAGTTCTAGGAAAATAGTTTTACTATAAAATGTGTTAATGATGAGAAGGATCTCTTACCCTTTGAAACAACATGGAGGCATCTGGAGATTATTCTGCTAAGCAAAATAAACCTGTCAGAGAAGACAGGTATCACATGATCTCACTTATATGTGGAATCTAATAAACAAAATAAACTGATGAACCAAATAGAACCATAAGCATGGAAACAGACGGACAAATCTCAAAGGGAAGAAGGGAGGAGGAATGGAAAGAGATTAACCAAAAAACCTATGTGCATATATATGCATTGCTTATGGACACAGACAATAGGGCAGTGAAGACCTGGAGAATGGGGTAAAGGTGATCAATGGGGAAAAATGGGAATATCTGTAATATCTCTCAACAATAAAGACAAATTTAAAAAAATAAAAAAATGTGTTAATGATCAATTTACCAAAAATGTTACAATGAGTGCAATAAGATAACAGAAGTCATTTGTAGAGTATCAGCCACACAATCAAAACAGAAGTTTTATTTAATATCTACAACTTTGGACAGCCAATCCTTTTTGAGTCCCAGTTTTACAAATGAGAAGACAGGCCTAGAATTATTTATATTCCCAAGATTCCACACTAAGTGGCAGAGCTAGGCTTTAAACTTACATCTGTCAAATAGAAATTCTGCTCTCTTGACCACAATGCACACAGACTTAATTTTGAACCATGGGTAATTAAGACTGAGGATGTCATTAACAAGAGAATAAAGAGATGTTGGAAGAAAGAGGGTGATTTTAGTTTAAGACATGTATAATAACATTAATTTGCTGAAAGACAACTTAAGGAACATGTGGGCCATTACACTGCATAAATGTTTAACAGGCAATTATTGATCATAAGTTATAGCAGGAACTTCAATAGACATTGAGGCTTCAAAGGAAAACTTAAAAAATCAAAAGATGAAGAGAGAAAGGCAGAACATAATTATAACACAACAAGAGGAGTGTTTTAATTGACTCATAAAAGCAAACTAGGTAGGAATAAAAGGTATAGCAAATTCTGATTGGGGATAGGTACCAAGTACCTGGTACTTAACGCTTAATTTTGTATGCATAAATAAAAGAAGTTTTCATAGAACAAGTGACATTTCAGGCCAAAAAATAAATAGGAGTTCAGCCCTACCCAGTTTGGATCAGTGGATAGAGCATCAGCCTGCAGACTGAAGAGTCCTGGGTTCGATTACAGTCAAGCGCATGTCCTTGGTTGCGGGCACTTCCTCAGTGGGGGGTATGCAGAAGGCAGCTGATGGATGTTTCTCTCTCATCGATGTTTCTAACTATCATTTTCCCTTCCTCTCTGTAAAAAATCAATAAAATATATTTAAAAATAAAAAAATAAATAGGAGTTCAGTAGGCCTGATTCTCCTAAGGTCAATGAGCTACTTAGTGCAAAATTCAAGACACAGCTCAAGTCTCCAGTCCAGGCAAACTGAAGCATATGGGTGAAATAAGGCTTACTTTGTGTTTTATAAAGTTTGAAAAAAAAAGTTTGAATGTAACTTAGTCATCCTCATTTTTTTCAGTTATTATCTATGGTTGCATCCACTCTACAGAGACAGAACTGATCATTTGCAATGTTGTATATTACAAAGCCTAAAATATTTTTATCTCTGGCCTTTTATAAAAATAAGTTTGCCAACATTGACTCTAGGATTTCAGCTCAGCTTCTCTTCAATATATTACATTAAGGATGATATTGATGAAAATGTGAGACTACATCTAAAATAGAGTAAAACCAAACAAATATTTTGAAACTAACCATCATGATGATGACATTAAATATCCTAAAATTAAATGAGACTTTTTACAATATGAATATTACAAAGTACATGAAAACATCCAACTAAGAAACCAAAGGCATATCTACATTTAGGAACTGAGACAAGAAGGGAAGGTCAAGAAAAAACAACAGGAGAAGGGAAAATAGGATATTATGGGAAACAAAACAGGAGAAAATTCAAGACTGCTGGAGTGGTGAATCTAAAGCTAAAGAAAGGTCCAAGGAGGCAGGAAATAAGAGAAGACATCAGATTTGGAATTAAAGGAACACTGGAAGTTTCTTTAGTTGGTGGAGATAAAGTAATACTTTTATTCAACTAAAAAAAATGACAAGCCCTCTGGCACACAATTTCACAAGGCACTATTTAAATGTAATTCGGGGCCCAGACCGGTTTGGCTGAGTGGATCGAGTGTCAGCCTGCGGACTGAAAGATCCCAGGTTCCATTCTGGTCAAGGGCATGTACCTTGGTTGTGGGCACATCCCCACTAGGGGGTGTGCAGGAGGCAGCTGATCGATGTTTCTGACTTTCTATTCCTCTCTATGAAAAATCAATAAAATGTTAAAAAAATGTAATTCTCATTATAGTGTGTTATACATTTTATAAGTAAGAAACAGAAGTTTTTTTTATCTTTATTGTTCAGTTTATTAATTACATTGTTCCATTTTTTCCCCTATAGCTCCCCTCCACCCAATACCCATCCCACCCTCTGCCCTCACCCCCACCCCCACTGTCCTCTCCCATAGGTGCATGATTTTTGTCCAGTCTCTTGGTGCACTTCCCACACCCCTTTTCTCACCAAGAATTGTCAGTCCATTCCCTTTCTATGTCCGTGATTCTGTTACATTCACCAGTTTATCCTGTTAATCAGATTATTAATTCACTTGATTTTTAGATTCATTTTTTTATCTTTTCTTTTCTTTTCTTCACTTTTTTAAATTTATTTTTTTCATCTTTATTGTTCAGTTTATTAATTACATTGTTCCCCTTTCCCCCCTCCCTATAGTTCCCCTCCACCTGGTACCCATCCCACCCTCTGCCCTCACCCCCCTCCACTGTCCTCTCCCATAGTTGCATAATTTTTGTCCAGTCTCTTGCTGCACTTCCCACACCCCCTTTCTCCCCAAGAGTTGTCAGTCCATTCCCTCTCTATGTCCGTGATTCTGTTACATTCACCAGTTTATCCTGTTCATCACCTTATTAATTCGCTTGATTTTTAGATTCATTTGTTGTTCCTAATTTACACTTTTATCTTTTTCTTCTTCCTCTTCTTAAAGAATATCTTTCAGCATTTCATATAATGTTGGTTTGGTGGTGATGAACTCCTTTAGCTTTTTCTTATCTGCGAAGCACTTTATCTGACCTTCAATTCTGAATGATAGCTTTGCTGGGTAGAGTAATCTTGGTTGTAGATTCTTGCTATTCATCACTTTGAATATTTCTTGCCACTCCCATCTGGCCTGCATCGTTTCTGTTGAGAAATCTGCTGACAATCGTATGGGTGCTCCCTTATAGGTAACTAACTGTTTTTCTCTTGCTGCTTTTAATATTCTCTCTTTATCTTTTGCTCTTGGCATTTTAATTATGATGTGCCTTGGTGTGGTCCTCTTAGGGTTCCTATATATTGGGGATCGGTGGGCTTCTTGGACTCCTAAGTCAATTTCTTTCACCAGATGTGGGAAGTTTTCAGTCACTATTTCTTCAAATAGGTTTTCATTGTCTTGCTCTCTCTCTTTTTCTGGCACCCCTATAATTCGGATGTTGGTATGCTTGAGGTTATCCCAGAGGCCCCTTACACTACCTTAAATTTTTTGGATTTTTTTGGTTTCTTGCTTTTTCAGCGGAGTGGATTTTACCTCTTTGTATTTCAAATCTTTAACTTGGTTCTTGGGGTGCTCTAGAGCACTTTTAGGTCTTTGTATAATATTTTTCATTTCAGTCAGTGTATGCTTAATTTCTGGTTGGTCCTTTTTCATATTCTTGAGGGTCTCATTCATGTTCTCGTAGGTTTCATTCATTTCCTTGTAGGTCTCATTCATTTCCATGTTTGTCTTGTTCATTTCCTTGTAGGTCTTGTTCATTTCCTCGCAGGTCTTGTTCAATTCCTCATGGGTCTTGGTCAATTCCTCATAGGTCTTGTTTATTTCCTTATAGGTCTCGGCCTTTTCTAGGAGCCTCTTGAAAAGCCCTATAACCGTGGTTTTGAATTTTATGTCCAGTCATTTTTTCCTCCATTTCTTTCACATCTGATTTCTTTCCATGTCTCTGCATGGTGGTTGCTTCCCTGAGTTGGTCAATTAGCTTTGTGTGGTAGATGTCCTACAAGGGACAGTGGCTCAGCCTCCCCAGTTACCTGAGGTGGATATGGGTTGCACAGTCTTGTTGAAGTTAAGCTCAGGTTAATTGTTGTTAGCACTTGGAGGGGTTGACCTCCAGGCCAATTGTCTGTGAAGTTCAGCTGTGCTCAGGTTGAATGGGCGCAGTCTCCAGGCCAAGCAGACAGCATCAGCTCCGCTCTATGCAGCTCTAGGGTCTCTGATAGAGAGGCGCTGCTGAGCTCCCCCGGCTGCTGGAGAATTCAGCCTCTCCCCAAATGAGTCTGCACACCCAACGTCTCACCCAGGGTCGCAAAACAATGCAGTCTGACGGTTTCCTGGATGAAAGAGCAAGTCATGAGTGCTCTCTGCGTGGTTATGCAGCTGCGCTGTTCCCAAGCTCAAGCACACTGCGCACAAGCTCGCCTTCTGCACAAGCCCGCAGACCCAGCAGCACCCAAGCTTTGGCATGCCCTCCCACTGCCCAGTTTTTACCCCGTATGATAGTGGGTTCCCTGGACTTGGCCCAGAGCTGGAGAATCAGTCCAGTGGGATGTCTTTGTCTCCCCCATTCAAGAAAACTGGCCGGTTTTCAGCCTCCCGCCCTATACGCTGGCGCGTGCTCCAAACCTCTCTCTGTGCATATCTTCAACGTTGTCCGCCGCTGCTCCTCTGAGTCACAGTGTCTTATCTTCACTTTTATTTGTGGAATTTTCACTTAGCCAGCTTTCTGGTGATTCTGGATGGTGTTTGTTCTTTCGTTAAGTTTGTAGTTTTGAAATCGCTGTGTATGGCAGCAAGGTAGGTGTTTACCTATGCTGCCATCTTCAGAAACAGAAGGTTTTGTTAGTTTGCATGTGCCTAATGCTTAGTGGGTTGACCTAAGGTTATAGTCTGAAAAGTCTAAAAGTTTCCACAGGTAAAAAGCAGATCACATAAAAAGAGTGAACTGCCAGAACGGCATTGAATTTCTTAAACACAGTGCAGCAAGCTAGAAGCAAATGGAATAAAACATTTAAATGCTGAGGAAATTTAAAGTTTTATACCTAGCCAACCATAAATCAAGAATAAGTATAATAAAGACATTTTTAAACATGCAAGTTCCCCAAAAATTGACCTGCCAAGTACCATTTCTCACAGAACTCTGGAAAACGTCTTCCCTTAAAATGAAAAGTAATCTTAGAGAAAGTCACAGGATCAAGGAAACACAATACAAATCAGAACAGAAGTAAAGGGAATTCTTTTGGCAAAGGTAAAAAGAAGTCTCAGAGTGATTGCAGCGGAACTAGAAAAATACTTGGGCTTTTTGGAAAAGAAACCATTATGAATTTGCCATTCAACAATTACTGGGGGTGAAATGTCATTCATGAGATTTTTTTAAATGGTTGTGCATAATAATACTGCTTTTATTTATTTATTTATCTATTTATTTATTTATTTTAGTGTATCAAGATTTATTTTTTTTAATTTTTATTGTTCAGTTTATTAATTACATTGTTCCCCCCCCCTTTTTTTTGTTTGTTTGTTGGCACCTTATTTTATTTTATTTTTTATTTTTTTTATTTTAAATTATTTTTTATTGATTTTTTGCAGTATAATAGTAGTACATGTTTTCCTTTCCCCCTCCCCCTTATCCTCCCCCCAGCCTCCCCCACCCCCCAGCACATATCCCCAGCTTCTCCCCTCCCCGCCCCAGTGTCTTTCATTCATTGGTTATGTTCATATGCATGCATACAAGTCCTTCCGTTGATCTCCCCCCGCATCTGCCTCCCATCCACCCAAGCCTCCCCCTGTAGCTTGACAGCCTGTTTAAGGCCATCCTGCCTCTATATCAATCACTCTCCCCTGTTTCTTTTCTTCAAAAATATCTTGCCTCTGCATACTAGAGATAAATGTATAAGAACAAAAAGTGTTTCAGTCTCGGTTTCAATGTCCAACTTTTCTGAGTCCCAGTTTCAGTGTCAAATAATTCATTATGTGTATAAGTCAGCAATGGTATCCAGATGGTGGACATATCGTGTCAATGCATGATCCATCCTCTCTGGTTTGGTCCTGGGCTGCCTGCAGACATGCACAGCTGCTGACTGCTAGTATGGCAAGGTGTCGTCAGTGTCCCCCATCTCTGGACCGTCCTCATGACTGGAACTGATCCATCAGTTCCTCACCGTCGCAGGAACCCACATGGTCTTGGAGTTGTACTCTGAAAACACACAAACACATTCTCGACCAAAAGTTAACAAAGGGATCCTCTATGCAAAATAGACTTGGGATTCTTTTTAATTTTTGCCTAAATGATTTTCCTTTGGCTTATTTTGACACCATGTGTGTTTTTTCATGGGTGTCCTGCTATTGTTTTTACAAATGGAATTTACTTTACTGGAGTAAGAATTTTCTAGATGTATTTTATTTACTCGATATTTTTTTTTTGTCCCTTACATGATATTACCCCGCTGTCCCCTCCCCTTTTTTGATTAATGGGGACTTTTGGAAATTTTCTATTGCAGTCTTGATAATTTTAAATTTTAATTTTTGCACACAAAGTGACTGCTTTAGGTTCTTTGGATGTTAGGCAATTTTACAGTGAGATGAACTACTAATAGATTTTTCAGTTAATGTTTTAGGAAAAGCTTTTTGTCCAGTACACTATAATTTTCTTGAGTATTCTCGTATTTCACTTGGCCAATTTAAATTAATCTGAAAACTTGATTACTATTTTACTGTCAATTTTAATACTCAAGCAGAAATCTTAGTTTACCCTGTGAATACTAGTAGAAAGGAATATTTGCAATTTTGAGTAGGTCCCGAGCATTCCTGGTAATAGACTGAATTTAGATATAGAGCAGCTATTGCTGGCCAAGTCTCTGTCTGCCGCCTGGGTCCCCGTATGAGTTGTGTGTGGGAGGCGAAGCAGCCGTGGGGGTAGGAGACCTCCCTTAGGAGGGTTGAGAATTCAAACCCCTGCAAGGTTTGTGGATGAGGGTCTATGCCCCACCTCTGTTGACCTTTTAGTTCTCTCCTGTTGGCCCCTCTGCGACTGTGCCTGTCTTAGGTTGTTCCTTCCCTGAGGAATCTTACCCATCTCTGGCTAACCAGCCATCCTCCGGGGCCAAACAGGGTGATGTGAGGTTCAGTTCTGTCTCCTTTGTAGTCTATGCCCCCCTGTGGCCTCCACGTCCAGTACCTGCCTTGGGGTCCCCTCGCCTGCTGGCGGGGTCCCGGTACTGATCACATATCTCGGGGGACCCAGGTTTCTTCTCCAGAGAGGGCCCAGCTCACACCATTGGTCGAGATACAGATCCATGGTGCCAGCTGCCCAAAGGCTTCAGCCACAGCTCGAACTGAAAACTCTGGCATCAGCTGTGTGTATTTGGATAGTAACAAGAAGGTCCCTCTTGGCAGAAAGGGCAAGAAGGGCCAATATAGAATGCTCGGATGCCTTCCCAGTGCCTTAATTCCTTCTGAAAGGGATTAATTTATTTCCTATTCTTTTTTAAGTTGCTGCCCAACATTCAAAGAATTACTTTGTAAGTTTATTTGGGATAATTGTATAATATGCTGTTGTCAAATATCAAATATTATAATGACATTGTAGAATAATGTCATGTAAGGGTATTATGGTGTCATGGGAGGTTAAGCAGGGCCTAGCCTAAGGACTGGTCTCCATAGGATATGACAAGCTCTAGGCCATGTCAATTCAATGTCAGACTAGCTGCCATTTTTTATAATTTTATATAAACTTTGTCAGGGATGTAAAAACACAAATCACTTACCTCAGTTCAAGAGTTCAAGTATATTGACTTTTCCACTTACTCTCACCACCTGCCACTTACCCTGAGGTTTGACATTCGGATGGACTTTTCTCAGTCTCTGGATCTATTCTTGTTCATCAGTCTATGTCATTGATTGTATTCCTCAAATGAGTGAGATCATGTGATATTTGTCTTTCTCTGCCTGGCTAATTTCACTTAGCATAATGCTCTCCAAATCCATCCATGTTGTTACAAATGGTAGGAGCTCCTTCTTTTTTTCTGCGGCGTAGTATTCCATTGTGTAAATGTACCATAGTTTTTTGATCCACTCATCTGCTGATGGGTACTTCGGCTGTTTCCAAATCTTAGCTATGGTATATTGTGCTGCTATGAACATAGGGGTACATATATCCTTTCTAATTCGCCTTTCTAATTTCTTGGGGTATATTCCTAGAAGTGGGATCACTGGGTCGAATGGGAGCTCCATTTTTAGTTTTTTGAGGAATCTCCATACTGTTCTCCACAGTGGCTGTACTAGTCTACAATCCCACCAGCAGTGCACAAGAGTTCCTTTTTCTCCGCATCCTCGCCAGCACTTGTCGTTTGTTGATTTGTTGATGTAAGCCATTCTGATAGGTGTGAGATGGTACCGCATAGTCGTTTTGATTTGCATCTCTCCGATAATTAGTGACTTTGAGTAAGTTTTCATGTGTCTCTGGGCCTTCCTTTTGTCTTCTTTCGTGGAGATTCTATTTAGGTCTGTTGCCCATTTTTTTATTGGATCATTTGTCCTCCTTTTATTGAGTTGGGTGAGTTGCCTGTAAATGCTTGAGATTAAACCTTTATCACTAATAACATTTGCAAATATGTTCTCCCATACAGTGGGTTTTCTTGTTGTTTTGTTGATGGTTTCTTTAGCTGTGCAAAAGCTTTTGATTTTGATGTAGTCCCATTTGTTTATTTTCTCTTTAGCTTCCATTGCCCTCGGAGCAGTATCATCAAAGAAGTTCTTTTGGCATATGTCTGAGATTTTTCTTCCTGTAGATTCCTCTAATATTTTTATGGTTTCCTGTCTTACGTTTAAGTCCTGTATCCATTTTGAGTTTATTTTTGTGTATGGTGTAAGTTGGTGCTCTAGTTTCATTTTTTTGCATGTATCTGTCCAATTTTCCCAACACCATTTATTGAAGAGACTGTCTTGACTCCATTTTATGTTCCTGCCTCCTTTGTCAAATATTAATTGAGCCTAGTGGATTGGGTTGATATCCGGATTTTCTATTCTATTCCATTGATCTATATGTCTGTTCTTGTGCCAGTACCAGGCTGTTTTAAGAACAGTAGCCTTGTAATACAGCTTGAAATCTGGTATGGAAATCCCAACGACTTTGTGCTTCTTTCTCAGGATTGCTGTGGCTATTCGGGGCCTTTTTTTGTTCCAGATGAATTTTTGGAGAGTTCTTTCTAGGTCTGTGAAATATGCCATTGGTATTTTAATGGGGAGTGCATTAAATTTATAGATTGCTTTAGGTAGTATGGACATTTTAATTATGTTGATTCTCCCAATCCATGAACATGGAATGTTCTTCCACCTGTTTACATCTTCCTCTATCTCTTTTTTCAGTGTCCTGTAGTTTTCCACAAATAGATCTTTTACCTCCTTAGTTAAGTTTATTCCTAGGTATCTTAATTTTTTTGGTGTGATGGTAAATGGGATTGCTTTTTTAGTCTCACTTTCTGTAAGTTCACTATTAGTGTATAGAAATGCCATAGATTTCTTGGCATTAATTTTGTAGCCTGATACATTGCTGAACTCATTTATTAAGTCTACTAACTTTTTTATGGAGTCTTTCGGGTTTTTTATGTACAATATCATGTCATCTGCAAATAAGGATAGCTTAACTTCTTCTTTTCCAATTTGGATGCCTTTTATTTCTTCTTCTTGTCTAATTGCAATGGCTAATACTTCCAGTACTATGTTGAACAGGAGTGGTGGAAGTGGGCAACCCTGTCTTGTTCCTGTTCTTAGGGGAAATGATTGTAGTTTTTGCCCATTGAGTATGATGTATGCTGTGGGTTTATCATATATGGCTTTTATTATGTTGAGGTATGATCCTTCTATTCCTACCTTATTGAGAGTTTTTATTAAGAAAGGATGTTGGATTTTGTCAAATGCTTTTTCTGCATCAATTGATATGACTATGTGATTTTTATCTCTCAATTTGTTTATGTGATGTATCACATTTATTGATTTGCGGATATTGTACCATCCTTGCATTCCTGGGATAAATCCTACTTGGTCATGGTGTATGATCTTTCTGATGTACTGCTGGATCCGATTTGCTAGAATTTTATTGAGGATTTTGGCATCTATATTCATGAGGGATATTGGCCTGTAATTCTCTTTCATTGTGTCGTCTTTATCTGGTTTTGGTATTAGGGTGATGCTAGCTTCATAGAAGGAGTTTGGAAGTTTTCCATCCTCTTGAATTTTCTGGAATAGTCTGAGGAGTATAGGTTTTAGTTCTTCCTTGAATGTTCGGTAAAACTCCCCTGTGAAGCCGTCTGGCCCTGGGCTTTTGTTTGCTGGAAGCTTTATGATGACTGCTTCAATTTCTTCCACAGTTATTGGTCTATTGAGTTGTTTAGATTCTTCTTTATTGAGTTTTGGGAGGTTATATTTTTCTAGAAACATATCCATTTCCTCCAGGTTGTCCAGTTTGTTGGAGTAGAGTTGTTCATAGTATTTGTTAACAATCCTTTGTATTTCAATGGGGTCTGTTGTTATTTCACCTCTTTCATTTCTGATTTTATTTATTAGGGTCCTCTCTCTTTGCTTCTTGGTGAGTCCGGCTAGAGGTTCATCAATCTTGTTTATCCTTTCAAAGAACCAGCTCTTGGTTTCGTTGATCTTATGTATTGTTTCTTTGGTCTCTATGTCATTTATTTCTGCTCTGATCTTTACTATTTCCTTCCTTCTGCTTACACTGGGCTTTTCTTGTTGCTTTCTTTCTAACTCTTTGAGTTGTTGGGTTAGATAATTTATTGCCGCTGTTCCTAGTTTTTTGCAGTAGGATTGTAGAGCTATGAACTTCCCTCTCAGAACTGCTTTCACTGTGTCCCATAGATTTTGGATTGTTGTGCTATCATTGTCATTTGTTTCCATGATGTTTTCTATCTCTTCCTTAATCTCTCTAGTAACCCAGTCATAGTTTAATAGCATGCTGTTTAGTCTCCATGTGTTTGATTTCTTTGGATTGTTTCTATTGTAGTTGATTTCCAGCTTTATGCCACTGTGATCTGAGAATATACTTGATATGATTTCTATCTTCTTGAATTTGGAGAGACTTTGCCTATGACCTAATACATGATCTATCTTTGAGAATGACCCGTGGGCACTTGAAAAGAATGTATATTCTGTGGCTTTGGGGTGAAATGATCTGAAGATGTCAATTAATTCCATCTGGTCCAGTGAGTCATTGAGAATTGATGTTTCTTTACTGATTTTTTGTTTAGAGGATCTGTCCAATGGTGATAATGGGGTATTAAAGTCTCCTACTATGATTGTATTGCTGTCTATCTCTCCCTTGATGTCCTCTAGGAGTTCTTGTATATATTTGGGTGCTCCTGTATTGGGTGCGTATATGTTTACAAGAGTTATTTCTTCTTGTTGAATTGCTCCCTCTAGTATTATGAAGTGGCCTTCTTTATCTCTTGTTATGTCCTTCACTTTGAGGTCTAATTTGTCAGATATAAGTATGGCTACCCCAGCTTTTTTTTCATTTCCATTCGCCTGAATAACTTTTTTCCAACCTTTCATCCTCAGTCTGTGTGCGTCTTTTTTTCGGAGGTGGGTTTCTTGTAGACAGCAGATACATGGGTTGTGTTTTCTTATCCAGTCTATTACCCTATGTCTTTTGATTGGAGCATTTAACCGGTTTACATTTAAAGTTATTATTGATAGGTGCTTATATGTTGCCATTTTTCTTCTTTGCCCCTGTGATCCTTCTTCGCTTCCTATTTCTTTTTAAAGCAGATCCTTTAGCATTTCTTGCATTGCTGGTTTGGTGGTGACGAATTCCCTTAGTCCTTTTTTATCTGTGAAGCTCCTGATTTGACCTTCAATTTTGATTGAGAGCCTTGCTGGGTACAGTATTCTAGGATTCAGACCCTTCCTTTGCATGACTTTGTAGATTTCATTCCACTGCCTTCTGGCCTGATAGGTTTCTGTTGAGAGATCACTTGTTAGTCTGATGGGTGTTCCTTTGTAGGTGACTTTTTGTCTCTCTCTGGCAGCTTTTAAGCTTCTTACTTTGTCATTGGTGTTTGCCAATTTAATTATAATGTGCCTTGGCGTAGGTCTTTTGGGGTTTATTTTGCTTGGGACTCTGTGAGCTTCTTGGATTTGTGTGGGTTTTTCCTTTCCTATACCAGGAAAGTTTTCTGTCATTATTTCTTCCAACAGGTTTTCTATTCCTTGCTCAGTTTCCTGTCCTTCTGGAAGCCCAATTATACGGATGTTGTTTTGTTTCATGTTGTCCCAAAGTTCTCTTAGGCTCTCCTCCTGCTTTTTAATTTTTTTTTCTAGAAGGTGCTCTACTTGGTTATTTTTTCCTACCTGGTCTTCTAGCTCACTGATGCGATCCTCTGCTTCTTCTAGTCTACTCTTAATACTTTCTATTGAGTTCTTTACTTCAGCAATGTCACTTTTCATTTCTTCTTGGCTCCTCTTCATTTCTTCATGGCTCTTCATCATTTCTTCCTGGGTCTTCCTCATTTCCTCTTGGTTCTTACTCATATTATCAAATTTGTCTTCCATTCTTTTCAGCCACCTTATGACGATTTCTCTGAATTCTTTCTCTGACAGGTTGTTAACTTCCATTTCGTTTACCTCCTTTTCTGGTGAGCCTTGCTTTTCTTTCATATGTGGGCTATTTCTTTGTCTTCCCATGGTCTCTCTTCTCTGTGTATGTGGTTATGTAGTTCTCACTCTCCTGTGTTGATTTAAAGGCACAAAATACAACACAACCAGGTGCAACGCACCAGGCACTGAACCGGAATGTAGTCAAAGTAATTGTAATTCCAAATAAAGGTGACCGCCAGAGAAAGGCAAATTCGGTGATAGGTGGGAAAAAAGAAAGAGAACCTCCCCCAGACCCACACAGACACTCACACACCCACACTCACACAAAAAAGAAAGAGACCCCCCCCACACACACATACACTCACAAAAAAGAAAGACAGGAATGCCAAAATGATAATGGGAAAAGGGGGAGAAGAAAAAAAAGAAATTAAAGGAGTAAATTATAAATGTGGGGTGAAAACTCCTATAGGACAGCCCTTAATCCGAACCAAACCTGCAACAAGTACTTGGAGATTGATACAAATTACATACAACTACTAATATCAAGAGAGGTGCGGGAACACAGAAGCAAAAATCTATCTCAAAAACAATGCAGATGAGGACAACAAAACAAGAAACAACACCAAAAATAAAAATAACCCCCCCTACAAGACAAACCAAAATAACAGAATAAGCAAATCAATCTCATAAACCTGCTTAAAAAATCAATATAATCAACAGTCAAGTAAACAACAACAACAGGACAGGGCTAAAAACACTTTAAGATAGTGAAGTCAGAGAAGCTAGAGGTATATATGCACTTGGATTAGGTGGTTAGAGATTAGATATATCAGTGGGGTGAAATTTTAACAGGGGGTAAGGGGAAAGAATTAGGTAAATCTAAAGCGGGAAAAGTGTAAGGGAAACAAGGCACTAAATAGGGAAAGGTTAGCCAGAGAGTGGTGGTATAAAGGTGAAGTTGAGGTAGAGTAAAAGATACTAAAGTGTAGATGAAAATAGACTGTATTCCCAAGGTCGAAGAGAAGATATAATCAATTCCCTGTCACATAAGAGTCAATTTGTGATTTGGCCCCTGGGTGGCAGTGTTTCTAGATTGACTTCTGGGTCTATTGGTCCTCTTTATCCTGAACTAAACAATACTGCCTCTCTAATGGTGACTGCTGTTTTAGCAGCCAGAACCCTCCCAAAATCTTCCGGGCTTCCCCCCTCTGTCAGGTCCAAACTGATTGCGCTCCAGGGATCAACTCTGCCACCAGCTCCAAGGGCCCTCTCCCACGTTCACCAGCTTCAACAGCCACAGATTCTATTTCAGGTGCAGATCTCCAGGTTTTGAGTTCCAAGGTGCAGATCTCCCAGACTGCCAGCCCCCTCAGTTTCACGCCCAAAGTACCCCCAGGGAAATCTGACCTTTCCGAGCTGGAGTTTAGTGCTCCCTGGGCTCTGCGTGCCTCTGCGCCACCTGGGCTCCGGTGCTCCGGGAGCCCCAGCGGTGCAGCCGGTACCGCGTACGGCAGCTGTATGTTTTCCGGCTCCTCTCGATCAAGATGTCGTGGTCCGCCTCTACGCGCCTCCTCGTGCAGTTGGCTTAGGGAGAGAACCCAGCAGTACTGGGGCCGCTCAGGCTGGGGAGGCCAGCTCAGCAGTCCTCTATCTTCTCCTGGAGCACAGCTGTCCCCCTAGTCGCGGACAAATGCTCCCTGCGCGACTTTCAGCTGCTCCCTCCCTCTGCCCTGTGAGCAGATTCAGATCGAATCCCTCCGTTCCGCCGCCATTTTTTTTCCTCCCCATCAATAATACTTCTTTAATTGTTTAGTTTCTAGAATGATGTTACTACGCTAGTTTTAAATACATTTTCTTTTGTTCTCTCACAAAATTTTAATATTAGAGGAATTACGATAATGGACTGTGATTGTATTTTTATATTGCATTTGTATTTGAGAATGTGTTAATATCATCCTATATAATAAAAGGCTAGTCTGCAAATTGACCAAACAGTGGAATGACTGGTTATTGTGATGCACCCTGACCACCAGGGGATAGATGCTCCATGCAGGAGTTGCCCCCTGGTGGTCAGTGTGTTCCCACAAGGAGAGCACTGCTCAGCCAGAAGCTGGGCTCAGAGCTGGTGAGCTCAGGGATGACAACGGGAGCCACTCCTGCCTCCGTGGCAGTGCTAAGGACCCCTCAGGGGATGTCCAACTGCTGGTTTAGGCAGTCTCCAGGCCAAGCAGACAGACAGCTCCCTAGGGTCCAGCACTGCAAGAGGGTGCAGG
This sequence comes from Antrozous pallidus, assembly GCA_027563665.1. Taxonomy (NCBI): domain Eukaryota; kingdom Metazoa; phylum Chordata; class Mammalia; order Chiroptera; family Vespertilionidae; genus Antrozous; species Antrozous pallidus. The sequence goes on from CM050513.1 coordinate 8,760,754, forward strand.
CCAGGCTGAGGGCCCCCATCCTTGCATGAATGTGATGCACTGGGCCTCTAATGTAATAATAAAATAAAGTCATATAATAATAAAATGAAGTCATTTAAGTATACATTTGGAAATAAGGCCATGTGCTTTTCTATGTGTCATTTCAGTATACATCATTCAGAAACTTCCTTGTGGTCACCTTTATTTAAAAAATAATCCTATCATCTGAGGAACTTTGGGAAAGATTTTCAGTTAAGAAATGCAGGGGGATGTCTGACCTCTGAAGAAGAACTGCCTTTTGAGACTATGAGGCTGGACTCCAGTGAAATGTGGATAACAGTGTTCAGGATCCTGGCAGGAACCACTGACAGTCAGCTCTGTTCTCCTTTTCTCTCTCTATGAACATCAGGAAGCAAACTGGCTTAAAATCCCTACTTGACGTCTATGCTAATGACTCAAGCAGCATTAATTTTAATACATGTCATAGCTGTCTTGACTACACTTAGACCTTTTTGTTAATCAACAAAGTGTAGCACTAACTGTATTCCAAGGCTTTGATTGTGGTAAATGTTGCCACGTAAAAGGTGACAAAGGATGGCAGCTGGCTTCACAGAAAAAAATGCAAAATCTTTCTGTATTACTTCTCAGTGATCTTAAATTGTTGCTGGACATGTAGGTACTTCCACATAATTTTCACAACTTAATTGCCTATCTTAAAATGGCTAAAGTAATACATAGGTACTTGTGCATAAAACAAAATATGATTCATAGATTCTAAATAGATCTTTCAAAGTGAAAACTTAAGGGTGGGTCAGAACTAACTGATAAAACTTAAGCAATTTAATGGTTTTTGTTCTTAGAAGAGTTATGCATAAAGTTAATAAAAATAGTAAATATCAAAAGAAACTTTAGAAAGCATCACAATATCATTAAGTATTTGCAATAAAAAAACTTAATTGTTCTTAATTCCAATAGACTTTTATTGGTTACTAGAGGCCCGGTGCACGGAATTCATGCATGGTGGTAGTAGGATGGGGGAGTGTCCCTCAGTCCAGCCTGCACCCTCTCTAATCTGGGACCCCTTGAGGGATGTCGAACTGCTCATTTAAGCTCAATCTTATTGAGATTGGGCCTAGAAGGGCAGTCAGACATCCCTCTCACAATCGAGAACTGCTGGCTCCCAACTGCTTGCCTGCCTGCCTTCCTGATTGCCCCTAACAGCTTCTGCCTGCCAGCCTGATCATCCCCTAAACACTCCCCTGCCAGCCTGATTGATGCCTAACTGCTCCCCTGCCAGCCTGTTTGACCCTAACTGCCCTCCCTTGAAGGTCTGGTCCGTCCAACTGCCCTCCACTGCAGGCCTGGGTCCCCCCCAACTGTCATCCCTTGCAAGCTTGATTGCCCCCAAATTCCCTCCCTTGCATGCCTGGTCCTTCCCAACTGCCCTCCCTTGCTGGCCATCTTGTGATGGTCATCTTGTGTCCACATGGGGGCAGGATCTTTGACCACATGAGGGCAAACATCTTGTGTATTGGAGTGATGGTCAATCTGCATATTACTCTTTTATTAGATAGGATAGAGGCCTGGTGCATGGGTGGGGGCCAGCTGGTTAGCCCTGAAGGGTGTCCCGGATAAGGGTGGGGTTCCCTTGGGGTTTGGGGTGGCCTGGGCGAGGGGCCTGTGGTGGTTTGTAGGCATGCCACGCCCCCCAGTGACTGAAGTGGAGGCCCTGGGATCTGGGATTAATTTATGTCTACAATTGAAACTTTGTAGCTTGGAGTGAAGCCAAGCCTTTTGCTCACTCCTGGTGGCAGCCATTTCTGTTGCGATTTATGTATCTTCTATCATTGAAACTTTGTAGCCTTCAGCAGAGGCCTAGTCTGGCCAGTGCTGCAGAAGCTTGGCTTCCTCCATCTCCAGGGCAACCCTAGCCTCCTGCCTCTCTCCAGCTCCATGGCTAAAAGCATTTCTATTGGGATTTATTTATCTTCTGTAATTGAAACTTTGTAGTCTGGTATGGAGGCATGAGTGGGAAGGGAAGGCAGAAAGCTTGGCTTCCTCCATTGCTGGGGAAACCCAAGCCTCCTTCTTGCTCTCTGTGGCTGCAGCCATCTTGGTTGGGTTTATTTGCATATTTGCTCCTGATTAGCTGGTGGGTGTGGCTTGTGGTATATCAGAGGTATGGTCAATTTGCATATTTCTCTTTTATTAGATAGGGTGGGATTGAGAAATACAGCTCTAGTCCAGAGATAAGAGGTCCATGGGCTCTGAGATTAGGAAGAGGACTTGGAGAGTAAAAGCCTAATTTACCACACAAATTCCCATAATGTTGTAGTACTGTAAGACAGTGTTTTCCAAGTTATAATTACCATATTGTTATTTTTATATGACTGTTTATGTTGATCACTTTTATGAAAACACAAAATTTAAAAACTTAAAAAATTCAGCTCACACTACACAAATGGATAATCACTGATTGGCTTAATTTAATAAGCACTTGCTTGACCCAATATTTATTCAAGAGTTTTGACTTGAAATTTGATGCTTTGAGTCAGTCATGTACCATTCAGGATCTCCAATGCTGGAAGGCCATTTTGTAAAGTCCTAATGTTTATTAACATGCACATGTTAAACGTGGATATTTTTAAGTTTTCAAGTTATGAAGGAAATGTTTTCAAGATGTAAACATTTCTAAGTGCATGTTGTCAGATATGCTGATGCTTCCACAAGCAAAAGTAATAAGAAAGTAGCTTGTTAAAGCTCCTAAATTAAAACTTAAATGTAAGAGTAGCCAGTAAAAGATAGAAAATATTGCTATAACTATGTATGATGCTAGTTGGGTACTAGAAATATTGAAAGGAACATTATATGATTGTTTAATCACTAAGCTGTACACCTGAACCCAACACAAAATAATATTGAAAGTAGGCTATAGTTGAAAGACAAAAATAGTAGTCAGAATCCTCTGCCAAGGATGCAGCACTAATACAGTTCTTCCCTCAGGCTTATATTTACCTCACACTAATACCATTTTGCTCTTCTTTGGGTTTAATTCTTCCTTAAAATTTTTTTTAGCTAAAATAATCCAATGTGTTGTATAATAAATGTCTATGGACATCCCATTCCTCTCTGAAAAGGTGGTATTAAATTCCCATTCCTGGGCATGGATCTGTTCTTCTGTACCAACATGTTCCTTCTCTGACGGTTTATGACAGTCTTACATTTTCAAAATAACTGCAGAGCAGTTTCTGGCTTAGAATGAGGTTATTTACTCACTGAAAAACACCCAATGGGCTCCATCATGTCTTCTGGAGCAGAAGGTTGGACTAGCTTAATTCTTGAAGGCTCTTTCACACTGGAATTCAATTAAACTAAAGTGAGGACTAAGAAATAGAAAACAGAACTATGCTAATGCCATTGGAAAATTCAGACAAAGTTGAATTTCAAGAAACATTTGACAGTAGGCTTTCTGCTCAGACAACAGAATTAGATAAACTATTTTTCTTTTCAGTTTCTTTTCTTCTTTTTCCCCTTCTGAAAAGTCATGATACCAAGGGAACAATCAGTTTCCTTATAAAAAACAAAACACAAAAATAGATTAATTCATTTTAGTTTCCTATTGTTTGAGTCATACTTTGAATGTCACTCATACTTTGAAGGAACACCCACTCTGGCCATCTAGGCAGACATTTTAAAAGGAGATTTTTGGTACATGCAGTAAAATTAAAGATATTCATCTCTGTTCACTGTCTAGACATGGAAAACATCGGGAAATCATATAAATTTCCTTCCACGCTTCTTTAAAATCGCTATTAGGAAACTGCTCTACTACCAGTCTCTGTTATAAAAATCATTGGACTCACAAATTCTGTTCTTTATGTCTTCCTTAGTCCTAACACATGTAAAAGGGAAAGAATAATAATATCTCAAATTAATAATCTCTCGCTTCAGTGGGCTTTATCATATGAGTTATAAATGCTTTTAGTTCCTTAATCCTGAATATGCTTGTTCAAGTAAGAAAATATGCTTTCTATTCCTAACATTATGCTTTGATTCTGAAAATGAATCCCTGGTCTGGAATGCAGGCTTCTTCTCTAGCCTATCTGAATGGTGATTAATGACAATCCTTGTTGATGATTTGGTTCTACTGTGTTCAAAAAGAGTTTCCTCAGCACTCAAACTCTCAGCAAGTTTTGACTCTTTAGAATGCTGAGTAAACCCTGTGTTAATTTAATTGGCACTGACAATTTTTTTATTTTCTTTATTAAGGTATTACATATATGTCCTTATACCCCCATTGTCCCCCCCCCCCACACTCATGCCTTCACCCCCAGTTGTCTGTGTCCATTGATTAGGCTTATATGCATGCATACAAGTCCTTTGGTTGATCTCTCCCCCTTACTCCTACCCTCACCTGCCTTGCTTCTGAGGTTTGATGGTCTGATCAATGCTTCTCTGTCTCTGGATCTGATTTTGTTCATCAGTTTATGTTGTTCATCATATTCCACAAACGAGTGAGATCATGTAATATTTATCTTTCTCCAACTGACTTATTTAGCTTAGCATAATGCTCTCCAAGTCCATCCATGCTGTTGCAAATGGTAGGAGTTCCTTCCTTTTCACTGCAGTGTAGTATACCACTGATTTCTAATTCACTCATCTGCTGATGGGCACTTAGGCTGTTTCCAAATCTTAGCTATGGTAAATTGTGTTGCTATGAACATAGGGATACATATATACTTTCTGATTGGTATTTGTAGTTTCTTGGGATATATTCCTAGAAGTGGGATCACTGGGTCAAATGGGAGTTCCATTTTTAGTTTTCTCAGGAAAACTCCATACTGTTCTCCACAGTGGCTGCACTAGTCTGCATTCTTACCAGCAGTGCACAAAGGTTTCTTTTTTCTCTGCATCCTCGCCAGCACTTGTCATTTGTTGATTTGTTGATGATAGCTATTTTGACAGGTATGAGATGATATCTCATTGTCGTTTTGATTTGCAACTCTTGGATGATTAGTGACTTTGAAAATTATTTTATATGTCTCTTGGCCTTCCTTATGTCTTCTTTCTAAAAGTATCTGTTTAGGTCCATTGCCCATTTTTTTTTACTGGGTTGTTTATCTTCCTTTTGTTAAGTTGTATGCACTCCTTGTAAATGTTGTAGAATAAATGGTTATCGGAGATAACATTGACAAATATGTTCTCCCATGTAGTATGCTTTCTTGTTGTTTTGTTGATGGTTTATTTTTCTGTGCATAAGATTTTTCATTTTGATGCAGTCCCATTTATTTATTTTCTCTTTAGTTTCCATCACCCTAGGAGCTGTATTGGTGTAGATATTACTTCAGCATATGTCTGAGATTTTGCTTTTGGTAGTATGGACATTTTAATGATGTTGATTCTACAATCCATGAACACAGTGTGTTCTTCCATCGGTTTATGTCTTCCTCGATCTCTTTCTTCAGTGTCTTGTAGTTTTCTGAGTACAGGTTTTTTACCTACCTAGGGAAGTTTATTCCTAGGTATCTTAAATTTTTTGGTGCAATGACAAATATGATTGTTTTTTCATTTCTGTTTCTGTGAGTTTATTATCGGTGTATAAAAATTCCATAGATTTCTGGGTGTTAATTTTGTATCCTTTAACATGGCCAAATTCATTTATTAAGTCTAATAATTTTTTTGATGGAGTCTTTAGGGATTTTCTATGTACAATATCTGCGAATAAGGACAGTTTTACATCTTCTTTTGCAATTTGGATACAATTGATTTCTTCTTCTCATCTAATTTCTATTGCTAGCACTTCCAGAACTGTGTCAATGAGGAGTGGTGAAAGTGGGCATCCATGTCTCATTCTTGTTCTTTGGAGAAATGATTTTAGTTTTTCCCATTGAGTATGATATTGGCTGTAGGTTTGTCATATAAGGCTTTTGTTATGTTGAGGTATGATTCCTCTATTCCCACTTTGCTGAGAGTTTTTAATTGAGAATGGGTATTTGATTTTATCAAATGCTTTTTCTGCATCAATTGATATGACTGGGTGATTTTTACCTCTCAATTTGTTTATGTGATGAATCATGTTTATTGATTTGTGGATATTGTACCATTTTTTCATCCCCAAGTTGAATACTACTTGGTAAAGGTGTATGATCTTTCTGATGTAATGCTGGATCTGATTTGATATAATTTTGTGGAGGATTTTGGCATCTATGCTCATGAGGGATTTTGGCCTGTAATTCTCTTTCATTGTGTTTTCTTTATCTGGTTTTGGTATTAAGATAATGCTGGCTTCATAGAATGAGCCTGGAGGTGTTTCTTTCTCTTGTATTTTTGGAATAATCTAAGGAAGGTAGGTTTTAGTTCTTGTTTGAATGTTTGGTAAAACTTTCCTGTGAAGCCATCTGGCCCTCTCCTTTTGTTTGCTGAAAACTTTTTGATGACTGCTTCAGTTTCCTCCGTAATTATCAACCTATTGAGATTTTTAGATTCTTCCTTATTGAATTTTAGATGGTTGTATTTTTCTGGGAATATGTCCATTTCCTCTAGGTTGTCTAGTTTGTTGGAATAGAGTTGTTCATAGTATTTTTTTTTTACAATCTTTTCTATTTCTGTAGGATCTGTTGTTATTTCACATCTTTCATTTCTGATTTTGTTTATGTTGGTTCTCTTTGCTTCTTGGTGAGCCTGGCTAGAGGTTCATCAATCTTGTTTATCCCTTCAAAGAACCAGCTCTTAGTTTCATTTGATCTTTTGTATTGTTTTTTATTTTTATTTTTTTGTCTGTATGTCAGTTATCCTGCTCTGATCTTTACTATCTTATTCTTTTTGCTCACTCTGGGATTTTCTTGTGGCTGTTTTTCTAATTCTTTAAGTTGTAGAGTTAGATAATTTATTATGATATATATATATACCTGTAGTGCTATAAACACCCCTCTCAGAACTGCTTTTGCTGTGTCCCAAAGATTTAGGATTGCTATGTTTTCATTTTAATTCATTTTCAGGATGTTTTTAATTTCTTCTTTGATCTCTTTGCTAACCCAATCATCATTTGTTTCTGCTGATCTTGTTTATTTATTTATGTTTAAAATAAATCTTTAGTGTTCAAATTTTAATAGATGTTCCTCTTTTTACCCCCATAGATCCCCTCCACTTAATTCCCCCCTTCACCCCATACCCTTAAGTTGTCTCTTATCCCTAACAACTGTCCTTATCAATAGGTGTAAGATTTTTTCCAATCTCTTCCCGCACCACTCTTGCCACCTTCCCCTGAGAATTGTCATTCCACTCGCTTTCAATGCCCCTGATTCTATTATATTCACCAGCTTATACTGTTTATCAGATTTTTTATTGACTTGATTTTCAGATTTACTTTTTGATAGATATGTATTTGTTGTCAGTTTGTTGTTCACAATTTTATCTTTACCTTTTTCTTCTTCTCTTCTTGAAGAGTTTCCTTCAGCATTTCATATAATCCTGATTTGGTGGTTATGAACTCCTTTAGCTTTTCCTGCTTGTGAAGCTCTTTATTTGACTTTAAATTTTAAATTATAACTTTGCTGGGTAGAGTAATCTTGGTTGTAGGTTCTTACTGTTCATCACTCTGAATATTTCTTGCCACTCCATTCTGGCCTGCATAGTTTCTGTTAACAAATCAGCTGACAGTCCTATGGGTATACCCTTGTAGGTAACTAGCTGTTTTTCTCTTGCTACTTTCAAGATTCTCTCTTTGTCTTTTGCCATTGGCAATTTATTTTTATTTTTTTTAAATTATTTTTTAATTTTTATTGTTCAGTTTATTAATTACATTGTTCCCCACTTTTTTATCCCCCTATAGGTCCCCTCCACCCTGTACCCATCCCACCCTCCATCCTCACCTCCTCCTCTCCACTGTTATCTCCCATTGTTGTAAGATTTTTGTCCAGTCTCTTGCTGCACTTCTCACACCCCTTTTCTCCCCAAGAATTGTCAGTCCATTCCCTCTCTATGTCCATGTCTCTGTTATATTCACCAGTTTATCCTGTTCATCAGACTATCAGTTCACTTGATTTTTATATTCATTTGTTGATAGATGTGTATTTGTTGTTCATAATTTATATTTTTACCTTTTTCTTCTTCCTCTTCTTAAAGAATACCTTTCAGAATTTCATATAGTATTGGTTTGGTGGTGATGAACTCCTTTAGCTTTTTCTTATCTGCGAAGCACTTTATCTGATCCTCAATTCTGAATGATAGCTTTGCTGAATAGAGTAATCTTGGTTGTAGATTCTTGCTATTCATTATTTTGAATATTTCTTGCCACTCCCGTCTGGCATGCATCATTTCTGTTGAGAAATCCGCTGACAATCGTATGGGTGCTCCCCTGTAGGTAACCAACTGTTTTTCTCTTGCTGCTTTTAATATTCTCTCTTTATCTTTTGCTCTTGGCATTTTAATTATGATATGTCTTGGTGTGGTCTTTTTTAGATTCCTATATTTTGGGGTTCTGTGTACTTCTTGGGATTTTAAGTCAGTTTCTTTCACCAGGTGTGGGAAGTTTTCAGTCACTATTTCTTCAAGTAGGTTTTCATTACTTTGCTCTCTCTCTTTTTCTGGCACCCCAATAATTCGGATGTTGGCATGCCTGAGGTTGTCCCAGAGGCCCCTTATACTATCTTCAATTATCTGGATTCTTTTTGTTTCCTGCTTTTCCAGCCGAGTGGATTTTGCTTCTTTGTATTTCAAATCTTTGACTTGGTTCTTGTGGCCCTCTGGACTGCTTTTAGGACTTTGTGTAATATTTTTTATTTCAGTCAGTGTATGATTGATTTCTAGTTGGTCCTTTTTCATATCCGTGAGGGTCTCATTCATATCCTCAGAGGTCTTGTTCATTTCCTTGTAGGTCTCATTCATTTCCTTGTAAGTCTCATTCATTTCCTTGTAGGTCTCATTCATTTCCTCATTGGTCTTGTTTATTTGCTCATAGTTCTCATTAAGTTCATCGGCCTTTTCTAGGAGCCTCTTGAAAAGCCTTATAACCGTGGTTTTGAACTCTATGTCTAGTCATCTTTTTTCCTCCATTTCTTTCACATCTGATTTCTTTCCATATCTCTGCATGGTGGTTGCTTTATTTGGTAGATGACTTCTAAGGGACAGTGGCTCAGCCTCCCCAGTTACCTGAGTTGGGTACTCTTACTGCAGTCCTTTATGGGTTGTACAGTGTTTCTGAATTTAAGCCCAGCTTATTGTTGTTAGCCCTAGGAGGGTTTGACCTCGAGGCCAATTGGCCGTGAAGGGAGACTGTGTTCAGGTTGGATGGGCGGAGTCTCTGAGCTGAGCAGGCAGCCTCAGCATCAGCTATGTCCTATGCGGCGCTCACACGCGGGTGTCTGTGCTGGGTGGTAATGGTTGCAGACACCTCCAAGAGAAAGTCGCTAGTCTCTACCCCTTGCCAGACAACTCTGCCTCTCCCCATATAGGTCTGCACACCCAAAGTCTTGCCCAGGGTTGTAAAACAAAGCAGTCCGGTGGTCTCCCAAACCAGAGCGCAAGTTTCCAGGGAGGAAGTCGCTAATCTGTGCTGTCGCACAGTTTATGCACGCAAACTGCTTTTCCAAGAAACCTGGTTTCTCCTCAGACTAGGAGACCTCTGTTCTGCCTGGCTTCTAGGGTGTGTCCCCCGGACCTCGCCTGGCACTGGGGGAATCCATGCAGTGGGACGTCTCCGCCCTCCCCGTTGGAGAAATTCAGCCGGGATTGCTGCTGCCAGCCCTATAGCCTGCGCGTGTGACCACAACGGCTCCTAACCTCTGTTTCCACACATATCTTCAAGGCTGCGCTCTGCCGCTCTTCTGAGTCTCAGTGTCCCACCTTTACTTTTATTTGTGGAGTTTTCACTCAGCCAGCTGTCCGGTGATTCTGGATGATGTTTGTTTTGTTGTTATGTTGTAGTGTTTGAATTGTTGCATGGGGCAGAACAATAGGTGTTTACCTATGCCGCCATCTTGGTTCCCTGCCATTGGCATTTTAATTATGATGTGTCTGGGTGTGGTGCTTTTTTGGATTCCTTTTGTTTGGAGTTCTCTGTGCTTCTTGGACTTGTAAAACTATTTCTTTCACCAGGTACGGAAAATTTTCTGTCATTATTTTTTTCAAATAGGTTTTTAATATCTTGCTCTCTCTCTTCTTCTGGCACCCCCATAATTTGGATGTTGGTCCTCTTGAAGTTGTCTCTATCTGCTTATTTTTGGATTCTTTTTTCTGGTTGGGTGATTTTTGCTTCCTCATATTTCAGATCTTTGGTTTAATTCTTAGGGTCCTCTAGTCTACTGTTGGATTTCTGTATATTGTTATTATTTTTTTTTTCAGACAGTGTGTGCCTAATTTCTGACTGGTCCTTTTCCATTTTTTTTTTTGGCATTCTCATTAAGATCCTTGAAAGTCTCACTAAGTTCCTTGGAGGTCTCACTAAGTTCCTCATCAGTTTCTAGAAGATTCTTGAGTAACCTTATAACTGTGGTTTTGAACTTTATATCCAGTAGTTTGCTTTCCTCCATTTCTTTTACTCATGACATGTTTCTTTGTCTCTGCATTTTGGCTCCTTCCCTGTGTTGATGGAGTGGCTTTGTGTGGAAGGTGACCTATAGAGCCCAGAGGCTCTGTATCCCCAATCACCTGAGGTGGATACTCTTGGTGCACCCCTTTGTGGGCTGTGTTCACTGTCTTGTTGTAGTTAAGCCTTGATTGCCATTGGTACACTGGGAGGAATTGACCTCCAGGAAAATTGGCTATGAGGATCATCTGTGTCTATAATGGAAGAACTGATGTGCTGTAGACACGCTTATGGGGCAGGACTTGCTTCTGTAGGGCTTTGGTGCTCACTGAGTCTGCCTCTTGAGTGTGTCACTTATGGATGTGAAGAGTTGAAATCTGGTGTCTTCTCACTGGCTCCTGGATCTTCAAGGAGGTGCAAGTTAGCTACTGTCTAAGGCCACCCAGCAGAAACTATAGTGAGATCTGAAAATTTCTCCTCTTTGTTATGGGTTTGGAAGTTTTGGATCTGTCTGACCCAGTTGCAGTTGTTAGGTTAAGCTGCGAAAGGGCAGGCCATTCATATGCAAAAGTTACTGTGCACAGCTCCGGTGGGTTTGTAAATTGGGTGGAGTGGGGTCTCAGGGAATCACTAGGGCATGGCAACCAGTGATGGCTTCCAGTCAGCTGTCTCTGTGTCTTCGCCTTTCCACGTTTCTGCATTTCTGTGTCCCCATGTCCCGCGCCCCAGCCCAGTAAACGATGATTCCTAGGCGCACCTCTGTGAGAAAGCTACCCTCACTTTCTGAACCAGTGCCAGACAGTCCAGTTTCTCCCCAAATGAGTCTGGGTCCCCAAAGTCTCACAGGAAACTAGAGGTCAGAGCACTCGGGAGCGTATATCTCCCTTCCAATTAAAAAAAACAGTGCACCCAGTCATCAGACCAATTCGCTCATCTCTGTACCTCTGCTTTTCTGCAGCTCTGCACTTCCTACACAGTCTTAATGAGATTTTTTCTTTCCTTGTAGTTGTGGAACTTCTACTCAACCAGCTTTCTTGTGGTTCTGAGTGATAGTCATTTGGTCTTTTAGTTGTAGTTTTGGTGTAGTTGTGAGAGGCAGCACATACAGGTGTATATCTTATGCCACCATCTTGGTTTTCCCCCAATCATTGTTTAGGAGCACGTTATTCAACTTCCAAGTGTTTGAATATTTTTATTGTTTTTATTGTAGTTTATTTCTAATATTATGTCATTGTGGTTTGAGAAGATGATTGATATGATTTCAATCTTCTTGAATTTGGAGAGACTTTGCCTGTGACCCAATATGTGGTCTATCCTTGAAAATGTCCCATGTGAACTTGAGAAGAATATATATTTTGTGTCTTTGGGGTGAAATGTTCTGACGGTGTCAATTAAGTCCATCTGATCTAGTGATCTATTTAGGATTGCTGTTTCTTTGCTGCTTTTTTTTTCTTGTCTAGAGCAGTAGTTGGCAAACTCATTAGTCAACATAGCCAAATATCAATAGTACAACAATTGAAATTACTTTTGAGAGAAAAAATTTTAAAACTTAAACTTCTTCTAACACCATTTCTTCAAAATAGACTCACCCAGGCTGTGGTATTTTGTGGAAGAGCCACATTTTAAGGGGCCAAAGAGCTGCATGTGACTCGCAAGCCGCAGTTTGCTGACAATGGGTCTTGAGGATTTATTCCGTGTCAGTGGGGTATTAATGTTCCCTACTATGATTGTATTTTTGTCGATCTCTCCTTTGATATCTTCCAGAAGTTTTAAAAAAAATATATTTGGCTGTTCCTGCATTGGGTGCATATATATTTACCAAAGTTATATCCTCTTGTTGTTCCGATTCCTTTAGTGTTATGAAATGAACTTTTTAAAATCTCTTGTTAGGGCCTTCACTTTGAGGTATACTTTTTCAGATATAGGCATTGCTACACGAGTTTTCTTTTTTCATTTATATTTGTCTGGAAGATATTTTTTCCTGCCTTCACTTTCAGTCTTTCTGAGTCCCTTGTTCTGAGGTGAGTCTCTCATAGATAGCATCTATATGGGCCTTGTTTTCATATCCATTCTGTCACTCAATGTCTTTTGATTGGAAGCTGCAACAATTTTGTCAAAGAAGAACAAAGTTGTAGGGAACACAGCACTAGACAAGTTGTACTACAAAATCCCTGTACTCAAAACAGCCTTGTACTAGAACACCATCAGGCATATAGATAAATTGAACAGAACAGAGAACCTAGAAATCGACCCAAGGCATTACACTCAATTAATATTTGACAAAGGAGAAAAGAGCACACAATGGAGCAAAGATAGTCTCTTCAATAAATGGTGTTGGAAAACTTGGACAGATGCATGCAAAAAAAAAAAAAGAAACTAGACCACCAACTCACACTATACAGAAAAATAAACTCAAAATGGATAAAAGACTTACATGTAAGACCTGAAAGCATAAAAATCCTAGAAAAAAACATCGGTAACAAAAATCTCAGAAGTCTCTCATAGCAATATGTTTATGAATACATCTCCTGGGACAATGGAAACTAAGGAGAAAATAATCAATGGGTACCTTGTCAAAATAAAAAGCTTCTACATAGCAAAAGAAACCATCAACAAAATAACAAGAGAGCCTACTTCATGGGAGAATATAATTGGTAACAATACATATGACAAATTTTTAATATCTAAGATATATAAGGAATTCATACAACTTAGAAAATTACCTAAATAGACACTTTTAGATTGCCAAGAGACATATGAAAAAATGCTCAAAGTCACTGATCATCAAAGAGCTGCAAATTAAAATGGTCATGAAATATCACCTAACACCTGTCAGAATGGCTATCATTAACATATCAACAAATGACAAGTATTTGAGAGGATTTGGAGAAAAAGGAGCCCTAATATACTGCTGGTGGGAATGCAGACTGGTTCTGCTATTATGGAAAACAGTATGAAATTTCCTCAAAAAATTAAACATGAAACTGCCATTTGACCCAGTGATCCCATTTCCAGGAATATGTCCTAAGGAACTTGAAACACCCATCAGAAAAAATATATGCACCCCTATGTTCATAGTAGCACAATTTACAATAGCTAAGATCTGAAAGCAGCTCAAGTGTCCATCACAAGATGAGTGGATAAAAAAAATGTCATTTATACCATGGAATACTATACAGTAGTAAAAAAGAAGGGTGTCTTACCTTTTGAGACAGCATGGGGGAACCTGAAGAGTATTATGCTAAGTGAAATAATCCAGTAAGAGAAAGACAAGTGTCATAAGATCTCACTCATATGTGCAACCTAACAGAATAAACTAATGAACAAAATAGATCCAGAAATATAGTGGCATGGAACAGACTGTTGAATCTCAGAGGGAAGGCAGGGTGGATTGATGGGGAGAAGAGATCAACAAAAGAACTTGTATACATTACCCATGGACACAGACAATATTGTGGTGAACGCCTGGGGTGGGGGAAAGAGAGTGAGAGTGGACTTAAAGGGTCAATGACGGGAAAAAGGGGACATATGTAATACTTCCAACAATAAAGTTTTTTTTGTTTGTTTTTGTTTTTAAAGAAAGAAGATGGAGAACTATTTTGGGCAGTGTACACAGGTTTCTTAAAAATAAGGCCTGACAGGACAATCCAGGCCACAAAGGAGGCAATTATCAGGTGGCCTACTAAGGATAGCCATGTTCAAGAGTCAGCTCTGAAGTTCATGCAAATCATTGATTAGGGAGTTGCAAGACCAGCCATGTGAAGGGTATGGGAATTTAGGAACCAGCAAGAGTTCAAGGCAGATTGTGAAACTGGAAGTTAGAGGAGAGCACATTGGAGGCAAAATCTAGTGTACTGAATGAAGGTAATGGAAGACTGTTATGCCCTGTTCTTCAGCAGTTATATCCAAGCAAGAATGAATACATGAACAAGGTCAACTTAAGGGAGTAGTGTGATAGACTACTCATCATGCATTGGTTTTTCTTTTTCACAATTTTCCCCGTAACCAAATATTTTTTAGTAAAAAAAAAATCCATTTGATGTGTTTGACCTCCTTTCCCTTTAGCCACAGATGTTACCATATAACCTTAGCTAGCTTTATCAGAGTCCTTTATCAACCTGGACACAGTTATTGATTCAAGGTGAGGACATAATTTAACTGGACCAGGTACAACCTTCCCAAGGCTATAATTTCTAGGAAAAAGATTATTTCTTCTCTCTGTATTAGCTATCTGTATAATGAGAAACATTGGCAGCCTATCGGGCCCACCTAAAAAGGGAGCCAAGAAAATTGAAAACTGAGCCTAAAGGTGGAGAAGACTATGATTCCTGAGCAAATTCCCATGTAGCATGCCAAGTTAGATTTGCTGTCTTCTTAGTTAAGGAAGCCAAACTGTTCCTTACTTCATTTACATTGGTTTGAGTGAGTTTCTGTGACATGTAACTTAATTTATTTTTATTTTATTTTTTAAAATATATATTTTTATTGATTTTTTGGCAGTATAACTTATATTTAATAGTAGTACATATGTTTTCCTTTCCCCCCTCATTAACCTCATCCTCCCTTACCCCCCAGCACATGTCCCCACCTGCCTCCCTCCCCCCCCCAGTGTCTGTCATTCATTGGTTATGCTCATATGCATGCATACAAGTCCTTTGGTTTATCTCCCCCAGCATCTGCCTCCCATCCATCCCAGCCTTCCCCCTGTAGCTTGACAGCTTGTTCAATGCCACCCTGCCTCTATATCAATCACTCTCCCCTGTTTCTTTTCTTCAAAAATATCTTGCATCTGCATACTAGAAATAAATATATAAGAACAAAAAATGTTTGAGTCTCAGTTTCAAGGTCCAACTGTTCTGAGTACCAGTTTCAATGTCAAATAGTTCTTTATGTGTACATGTCAGCAATGGTATCCAGATGGTGGACACATCGTAGCAAAGCAAGATCCATCCTCTCTGGCTTGGTCCTGGGCTGCCTGCAGCCATGCACAGCTGCCGACTGCTAGCATGGCAAGGTGTCGTCAGTATCCCCCATCTCTGGACCATCCTCGTGACTGGAATAGACCTATCAGTTCCTCACTGTCGCAGGAATCCACATGGTCTTTGAGTTGTTCTCTGAAAACACACAAACACATTCTCGACCAAAAGTTAACAAAGGGATCCTCTCTGCAAAATAGACTTGGGATTCTTTTTATTTTTGCCTAAATGATTTTCCTTTGGCTTATTTTGACACCATGTGTGTTTTTTCATGGGTGTCCTGCTGTTGGCTTTACAAATGGAAGTTACTTTTCTGGAGTAAGAATTTTCTAGATGTATTTTACTTACAGGATATTTTTCCTTACATGATATTACCCCACTGTCCCCCCCCTTTTTGATTAATGGGGGCTTTTGGAAATTTTATATTGCAGTCTTAGTAATTTTAAATTTTAATTTTTGCACACAAATATGACTGCTTTAGGTTCTTTGGATGTTAGGCAATTTTACAGTGAGATGAACTACTAATAGATATTTTAGTTAATGTTTTAGGAAAAGCTTTTTGTCCAGTACACTTAAATTTTCTTGAGTATTCACTTATTTCACTTGGCCAATTTAAATTAATCTGAAAACTTGATTACTATTTTACTGTCAATTTTAATAATCAAGCAGAAATCTTAGTTTACCCTGTAAATATTAGTGAAAAGGAATATTTGCATTTTTGAGTAAGTCCTGAGCATTCCTGGTAATAGACTGAATTTAGATATAGAACAGCTATTGCTGGCTGAGTCTCTGTCTGCCACCTGGGTCCCGGTCTGAGTTGTGCATGGGAGGTGAAGCAGCCGTGGGGGAGGGAGACCTCCTTCAGGAGGAGTGAGAATTCAAGCCCCTGCAAGGTTTGTGGGTGAGGGTCTGAGCCCTACCTCTGTTGTTCTTTTAGTTCTCTCCTGTTGGCCCCTCTGCGACTGTGCCTGTCTTAGGTTGTTCCTTCCCTGAGGAATCTTACCCGTCTCTGGCTAACCAGCCATCCTCTGGGGCCAAACAGGGTGATGTGAGGTTCAGTCCTGTCTCCTTTGTAGTCTATGCCCCCATGGCCTCCACGTGTGACATGAAACTTTAGTGTTTACCAAAATAATGAGTGCCTTGATGGTGTGGCACAGTTGGTTGGAGTGCTGTCCCATGCACCCAAGGGTCATTGATTGACTCTTGATCAGGGCACATGCCTGGGTTGCAGCTTCAATCGTTGGTTGGGGTGTGTGCAAGAGGCAGCCAATTGATGTTTCTCACATTGATTTTTTTTCTCTCTCTCTCCATTTTTTCTCTCTCTCTCCCTATTCCCTCCCTCCCTCTCTAAAAGAATAATGGAAAAAAGTGAATAAATGCATCTAGCTTCAGTAACCAGGTAGACATACTCTATGGTAGGCAAATGTAGCCACTGCAATTTTGTCAGGGATAAATGACATTAGGATTAGAAAGTAGGATATATTAAACTAGAACTTATGGAATTTATTTCAATATTTTATATGAAAATGTAAATGGGAAAAAATTTAAAGCTTATATAAGCAGAATATAAAGTGTTAAAGACATTGCTTGTTTTATTCTACCTTATTTTATTATGTTATTTAATGATGTTTGTCTATTCCCTATGGCACGGATATCTGTTGATTGGAAATAAATTGGATTGAATGTAAATAGCTTTTAAAATGGATCAGAAAACAGAGTTATATTTATGACTGCTTACTTGGTACCAGACACCATAAACCTATTTTCTAATTTTTTCTTATTGTTTGCTCAATACTGCTATGGGAAAGTCATTTGCTTCTTCATTGAACAGATAAGGACATGAAGAATGAAGTGTGATCAGTGACTCCTGACGTCACACAGAGCTAGAGTTTGAATCCTGCACTGGTCATCTTTCCCTCATATCATTATACATATGCGATTCTCCCACTTGCTCTGGTCTGGATTTGAGATGAGATGTACCATATATGGTATGATAGTTTTGCTTCAGTATTGATTCTAAATTATAAGAACTTATCTTTAATGTATTAACTTTGTTTGTGGTGTTATTTGAGGATTGAAATGTATTAATGGAAGAAATTATGAGCATTAAAACTTTCTTATCTATTCAGAAAACCCTGTCCTTTCCCCCTCACTTTCTATTTAACTTTAGTACCAGAACCAGGACCCTCTCCAAAGAGCCAAGTCCTCAGTAGGTGTTGCTTTATAACTGGTTCAAACAAGAAGCTACTCTAAAGATAGTAGCTTAAAAATGTGTTTCTGGTAAATAAAAGGAGATTAACTGATCACTGGAGGTAAACAGGTGTTGAAATACATCACTGGTATATCATTAATAATTCATTCCTGCTGAGTGGCTGACAAGGCATCTGAATCTACATGGTGGCTTGCTCAGAAGTGCAGGCCAAGGTCACCAGGGCAGGTTCATTACAAACCAGTGTGAAGCATAGCCTGTCTCTGTCAATTACCGCTGTTTAATAACAGACATTGAGTCAATGTCTGTTCTTCCTCAGGAAGCAGCCACACATTTTGAAATCATCAGCTTGAAAGGATAATCCACAGGCCTTAGGGTTTAGCTCATGTATTATGTCCCATCATGACTCAAGGTATAAGCCCTGGGTCTGAAGGAAGACTCTGCTCTCTTCATAGTGAGGAAAACTGGGATTTATGGCCCTGGAGCCAATTGAGATCCACAGTGTTGGGGGAAGTTGACCCCAGTAATCACTATTACAAAGCTATCACAGACAGATTCAGCCTAAGCAGTCTCGATCAAATGAAGGACTGTCTGCTGGAACGTTTCTCGTTGGGGCATGGGTATGTTCTGTTTTGATCTCACTTTTCTTTAAAAAACACATGTATGCTTCCAATAGTTTTGTTTGTTTGTTTGTTTTTGTTTTTAACATTTTGGCCTTTTCAAGAGCACTGAGTCACAAATTGGCATGGATTTGACACAGGTAACCCAGCATCTGAAGGTTGTCTCCACGCTTCAGAAATAGAATCTAGCCTGGTACATGCTAGTAATTCACCATAATACAATGAAGAAAAATTATAAAACTTTTTTACAAAGTTGATGGTACAAAAAAAGGGCACTTCCTCCTGAGCAGGCTTCATTTTCCTGTGGAACTGATTCAGGCTGTTTGTGAAGTGCCAGAATCTTGCACCCATATTTTTTTGCAGGAATGTTCTGACTAGCTAACATTCCTTTCATGTTTAAAGCTCTTCTTTATATCAGGGGACCTCTATATCTGGAATAAGTTCAGAATACTTAGTTCCTCTTTCCATTCTGTAAAAAGCCCAACTGGGAATATTTCACCTTTATGCACTTTCCCCCAAACATTCTTCCCAGTTCTGCTCTGGAATCACCATGTGGAGTGAAGTTGATCTCATGGTTTCTCCATATGAAACAGGTTTTCAGGTGGAGCTGGGCTCTGAAGCTCACATCAATCCCATCTGGACTTGTGAAAGAAACCCCTCCCAAAGACCCCTGATATAAACTTTTTAAGGAGCTAGCCACGCTGGAGAATGCCATAAATATTTATTGCAAAGAGGAAAAATCCATTTCAAAATTAATAATGTTAATAATTTAATTAATTACAAATTTTGCTTTCTTAAGAAATCTTCAGAGTTGCTTTATACAAATGTAAGCCTGAGGAATATTGAACACAATTCTACTGCCTATTACAGGGTACAAGAAATCCAAACAACCCATGAATGATAACCAGCTCTGAAGGGTATAGGCACAAACACTTATGGGGTGGATAGCTTCCTTAGTGTATATAATGAGTGTATATTACTTGCGACCTGCTTTTACACACACACACACACACACACACACACACACACACACACACACGGACACAGCACACATACTTCCATTAGATTAAAAAGAAAACATCTCTTTATTTAAAATATATTTTTATTGATTTCAGAGAGAAAAGGAGAGCAAGAAAGATAGAAACAACAATGATGAGAGAGAATCATTGATCAGCTGCCTTCTGCAAGCCCCTCAACTGGGGATCAAGCCCACAACTTGGCATGTGCCCTTGACCAGAATCAAACCTGGGACCCTTCAGTCCCCAGGTCGATGCTCTACCCACTGAGCCAAACCAGCTAGGGCAACATATTTATCAAATAAAGAAACATGCAGAATTCTCACTTGTACAAAATTTATGAAAGTAAAATGTTTAAACACACACACACACGCACACACTTGTTTTCCTTCATCACCCACAGCTAAACAGCTATAGTAGATATTTATTAGTAAGTAAAACAAAGATTTTGGAAACATATCATTTTACAGAATCATTTGATAAAAGACTGGAAAATGTTCTTGTCCTTTTTGATTCCTGTAATTGTTCAGTTTGTAGAACATTATGTCCTAAAAAGCAGTTCCCTGTGTGACCTTGTTTATATGTATACTTTATAATGACATGAACTCCCCCTTAGTTTTGCTTTTCTGGTTGAGTGTTTTTTGCTTCTTTGTATTTCAAATCTTTGACTTGATTTTTGCAGTCCTCTAATCTGCTGTTAGGTCTCTGTATAATATTTTTTATTTCTGTCAGTGTATGTTTAATTTCTAGCTGGTCTTTTTTCATATCCTCGAGGGTCTTGCTAAATTTATTGGCCTTTTCTAGGAAGTTCTTGAAAAGCCTTATAACTGTGGTTTTGAACTCTCCATCCAATTGTTTGCTTTCCTCAATTTCTTTCATTTGTGATCTGTTTCTTTGTCTCCACATTTTTTGCTGCTTCCCTGAGTTGATAGAGTAGTTTTGGGTGCTAGGTGTCCTATAGGGCCCGGTGGCTCAGCCTCCCCAGTTACCTGAAGTGGACACTCTTGGTGCACCCCTTTGTGGACTGTGTGCACAGCCTTGTTGTAGTTAAGTCTTGATTGTTGTTGGTATCAATGGGAGAAATTGACCCACAGGCTGTGAGGACCAGCTGTGTCTATGCTGGGAGAACTTCTGTGCTGGAAATACCCTTATAAGACAAACTTGCAAAATTGCAAAATCCTTTATGCTCAGCTTGGATGGGGTGTAGTCTCAGGGTGGAACAGACAGCCTTGGCTTCCTGTCAGCCCTGCCCTACGAGGCCCCTGGGTCTCAGTGCCCCTCGGTAAACTGCAAGCAACTCTGAGAAAAAACCACCTTTGAGTTTTGCCTGCTGCCAGACAGTCCAGTTTCTCCCTGAATGAGTCTGGGTTCCCACAGTCTCGCTCGGACCTGGAGTTCAGTGCAGTTAGGAGCTTCCATCTCCTTCCCTCTTGAGAAAGCCAGCCACACACTCAGCAGTCAGTCCTCTCTGTGCACGCACGCTTCTGGATCTCTGCTTTTACAGCTTCCCTGAGTCTCAGTGTGCTTTTCTCTTTTCCTGACAGTCCAGATTGCTCTCAAAAGAGTCTGGGCTCCTAGAGTCTTGCCTGGAACTGGAGTTCAGTGCAGTTGGGAGCTTCCATCTCCCTCCCGCTTGAGAAAGCCAGCCACCACACTCAGCCGCCAGTCCTTTCTGTGCGTGTGCCTCAGCCTTTTGCAGCTCCTCTAAGTCTCAATGTGCTTTCCTCTTTCCTTCTAGTTGTAGAATTTCCACTCAGCCAGCTTTCATGTGGTTCTGGATGGTGTTCGCTTTGTCGTTTAGTTGTAGTTTTGAAATTGTTGTGCGAGGCAGTAGTTTAGGTGTTTACCTGTGCTGCCATCTTGGTTTCCTCCCTTTCTTAGTTTTAATGTGGTGATTTTCTCCCATTGTCAGCTATTGAATACAATAAAATATTATTAAAAATAAGCTATTTCAGTGCATTGTTTTCCTGGACAATACTATTTTGTATAATTCCTAAATTTGTTTATTAATTATTTTAGATTTAGCAAGTCATAATGCTTTACTATTTTGGGGAATTTTATCAATTCATTTTAACCTAAGTGATTTATTAATCTCATGAAAATAAGGAAAAAGTACATTCTTTTATAAAATTAAAGGTAAGAGATATTTTGTCACAAGTTTTGTCTCTTAACTGATAAGATTGCATAACAATCTTCAGACTAATTTTGACTGCTGAATAATATCCTAAGATATTTTATCCAGGTCAAAATAATTCAGTCAGTAATAGAGCATTTTAAAATACTTTTTATTTTATAAGAGGTTTTGATTTACAGAAAAGCTGTGAAGGTGGTGAAGATTTTCCACAGACTTCACACTTATTTTCCCTATTATTAATATTTTACATTACTATGCTATTTGTCACAGTCAATGAACCAATATTGGTGCATTATTATTAATGAAAGTCCATAGTTATTCAGAATTCTTTACATTTTACTAAATGTTCTGTTCCTGGATCACAGCTAGATTCTATATTACATTTAGTCTTCATATTCTTTAGGCTCCTCTAGAAATGATGATAATTTCTCAAACTTGAGAAGTTAAGATTAAACACTTACTCTTAACTTTTCCTTTTTGTTCTCAACAACTAACATATATTAGGTAATTTTGTTTATAGAAGTAGAATTTGGGACAAAGTTGGGAAGAAGTAATTAAATCACTTCTCATCAAATTAGTAGCACAGATTAGCTAAAACTTTTTGCAAAAACTTTAAAAAACAATTATTAACTTGAGTATGCTTGGTGAACAATTTTCAGTGTGAAGAGAGTATCACCTTACAGGGCAGTGCCAGCTTGACTTTCCATTAATGATGAAGATAAGAATGTTTATTCACTCCTGCTTTACAAGATAAAAATAAGTAGTTTGTGACCATTTTTTATTCAAACAGGTAAGTTTTAGATATCAGATAAACAAATGTACCAAGAACTTGTATACCCTCAAATGCATTTATTTAAGTGTGTAAGGCAACTCCGAGCCATCTGAACTAATATCACTTCTTATATTTAATAGAAGGACTATTATTCCTGAGCAATGTCAAACAGTGTTGTCTTCTCAGGTAGGAGTTATTAGGAAAAAGGCACTAACTAAGGTGGCAGTTTTAGTTTATTTCTTTTTACACTTTTGTAATCCATTTGTAACATTTCTTTTGTTGTTAAAATGATAAAAAAGATCTCTGACTTCATATATAAATATTATTTTTCAGTTAAGAAAGAGTATTGGTGTATCAGATATTTGGGACAAGTAATGTTCTCATAAAGAAGTAAAACTGAGTAAGAAGGATCAAAGAAGCTTCTCATTTTTATTTTTAATTTTGCTTTTAATCTTAGTAAGTAAATAACTCAACTAAATTTAGATGTTTGCTAAAGAAGATTCCTTTTCTGTAGGTAGTTCAGATTTATAAGCAATAGTGTATAAACATTGATAATAATATAAAAAACAATTTGGACAGTCACTTAATTTCACTCTAGGAAAATTTATTCTCAACACTCATGACTATTAGGAGTTTGCTATTACTGAAGTGGGAAAACAACCATGGGATGTAATGGAAATTTTATCACAATTGAATACATCAAATGGGGAAATGAGTACAAATTCTGTATATCCAACCATCCATCCATTCAGTGAGTTAATAACTACTCAACAAATATTAACTATGTGTTGGGCACTTCACTGGAAAAGTAGAGACAACAGTTTATGTCTTGGGGTGACACATTCTAGGAGGAAGCCATGTATATGCAGACTAATAGAAGAGATATTATGAGATATACAGTAATTAGTAATATAAAATCAAAGTAGTTTGGACGGGGAGAACATGTGATTCAGCAGTTGTGTTTCCAATGGGCATTTTCAATCTAGCTGAATGGGAACTAGTAACAGAGCCATTTACCATGGTCCAAGACAGCTCAGACTGGGCCCAAACAACAGGCAATATCTGATTCAAGTCCAGCCTGAAAAGAGAATTACCACTACCTTCTATGAGACATGTTTACATATATGCTGTAGGTTTACATATTACATCAGATTATAGAACATAAAGGTGTGGGAAGTGTTTTAGTTAGTCAAAGGAAGAAACTCAGGGAGTCGTTTTGATGAAATTTTTCTCAGACATTTTATCTTTACTCAATAAAACATTCCAGCTCATTAAAAAATCTACAAGATGAACTGTTGTTTTTCTTTCATGCAAATCCAGTATTTTTTCCTAATAAAGCCAACATTTCAAAGAAAGGAGCACAAAGATATGTTTAATGTGATAATGGTTCAATTAATTTTAATTTGCTACCAATTTACATATAACTATATATTTTATGGGCATTCTTAATTTGATGATAGTATTTTTAATTTCTTCTATCAGAGACTAAAATCAGTATCATAGTTTTAACCATGATTATTTGATTTTTTTATTCAGGTTCCTGATGACAAATACCTATACTTATAATAGGGTAATATGCAAATTGGTCAGGAAGCTGTCACATAATGATCAATCAGCAGGAGGGCATGGCAGCAAGCTATGAGCTGTGGAGTGCTACAGGAGGGCGGGGCAGAGAGCCATCCACCACGGTCCAAGACTCAGCTTGTATGGTGGATAGCTACAAGCAGCAGTGGGCAGGTTGGCCAGCTGAGGCATGCGGAAGCAAGCTACTTGTGCACAG
Source organism: Antrozous pallidus (assembly GCA_027563665.1). NCBI lineage: Eukaryota > Metazoa > Chordata > Mammalia > Chiroptera > Vespertilionidae > Antrozous > Antrozous pallidus. Next base: position 8,784,765 of record CM050513.1, read on the forward strand.
ATTCATGCACAGGGCCACTAGTAGTCCACAAATGCTGGACAACTAATTTCCAAGGTAGAACAATATTTGAAATGACTACATTATGAAAGCTAAGCTTGTAATGTCTAGATGGAGGCTTAGAAATTCCTGCACGATTCAGTTCTAGAGTGCGCATGGCATCACTAACAGATTGGTGTCTTCTGGGATGTTTGATTTAAAAAGTGGACCAAACCTGGGGAAAACCTTTCAAGCACTAAAGTGATTAAAGGATGATGACTCACATTGAGCAGTGGTATGGTGTAGACTTATCAGACTACTCAGAAAATACAAGTGGCCTGTGAGACTGGATTTAGCAGCAAGCTATCTGGATTATAAAGAGAAGCTTGTTAAGGTGCTAGTACTAATAAAACTAGGAAATGATCAATATTTATTGTTAGTGCAATTCAAGCTTTCTTGAGTCAATTTCCTTCTTTCAGTGATATTTTCTAATTATATAATATCCCCTCTTATATATCTAATTCCTATTAGTTCTTCTTAAAGTATTAACTGAATATAAAGTATCAAATCATAATTTCTGTTACAACCTCTCAGAGAATGGTAACTCATTTATGTATCTCAGTCTAAACTCCCAGGAACCATACATAATTCTTCCATAAATATTTATTTTTATACGCTATTCTTAAAATATTATCACTGAATTGATTTAAAAATTTTAGATTGTGTGGTTATATTCTGATGTTGTGATTATGGGATAGGGACCCTGTGGTGAGTTAATGACAAATGTTTCAAAATGCTTCAAATCCAGCCCTAGCTGGTTTTGCTCAGTGGATACAGCATCAGCCTGCAGACTGAAGGGTCCTGGTTTCGATTCTGGTCAAAGGCATAGGCCCCGGTTGTGGACTCAATCCCCAGTAGGAGGCTTACAGAAGGCAGTCAATCAATGATTCTCTCATAATTGATTTTTCTATCTCTTTCTTTCCCTTCCTCTCTGAAATCAATAAAAACATCTTAAAAAATGCTTCAAGTCCAAAATATCTGATCAATTTCATGAGCATAGTTGTTTGCTATCAAGAAGATGATTCCACTCCTGTATTGGTGAAATAGAAGTTAAGAAGAAGAAGGCGCAGCAGTAGGAAGCTAGTGCAATAGATTGTAGATTAATGTTTTCCAAAGAGCTTTTTCCTCTTCCTTCAGTTTCTGCAAATTTCAGTCATGATGATATGATGTTGTCATAGTCCTCTTGTACTAATATATTGAAAAGTAACTACTATAAATAAAAAGTACCATTTAATTTTTTTGCATATTTTTTACAGTGTTCATTGCAAATTCTGATTTCATCTATAATAATAAAAGCATAATATACTAATTAGACTGGATGTCTTTCCAGATATCCTTACTTTTGGACAAAACCACAGTGGGTGGGGGCCGAGGCAGAGGCCTCTGGCGGCAGATGAGGCAGTGGGGAGGCAAGGACCTTGCACGAATTATGTGAATTAATATACAATAATTGGCAATTAAATATATTAGTTGTGCATAAACTCTGATTTATTGCATTATTTTCTCTTATCTAATAAGAGAAAATAATGCAATAAGTTTTCTTTGTTTTTAAAACTTCTACTTTATTTCTTATTTTTAAATTCAATTTATTGGAGTGACATTGGTTAATAAAATTATATAGGTTTCAGTTATACAATTCTATAATACATAATCTGCATATTGTATTGTGTGTTCACCACCCCAAGTCATGTCTCCTTCCATCATCTATTCCTCGCTACCTGCCCTTCCCTTCCTCCTCCCCCATTCCCTAATCACCATACTGCTGTCTGTGTCTATGAGGTTTTTATTTCTTTGTTTAATTCCTTCACCTGTTTTTGTTAATCCTCATATGAGGATATTTTTAGAGAGAGTGGAAGTGAGGGTAGACAGAGAGATAAACATGTATGTGAGAGAGACACATAGAGTGGTTGCTTCCCGCAGGCGCCCTTCAGTCCAATGATCTGAGTCAAACTGCTAGGGTCCTTCACCTTCTTTTTCTCTTGCCCCAAAGCCTCTTCCCTCTGATGGCTATCAGTCTATTCTCTGTATCTGACTCTGTTTCTATTTTGTTTCTTTATTTTTTTTACTATTCCACTATAGGTGAAATCATATGGTACTTATCTTTCTCTGACTGCCTTATTCCACTTAGCATAATATTCTCCAGGTCCATCTACATTGCAAAAAAGATTAAGATTTCATTCTCTACAGCTGAGTAGTATTTTATTATGTAAAAGTACCACAGCTTTTTATCTATGCATCTACTCATGGGCACTTGGGCTGCTTCCAAATCTTTGCTATTGTAAATAATGCTGCAATGAACATAGTGGTGCATATATTCTTTCAAATTAATGTTTCAGGTTTCTTTGAATATATTCCCAGAAGTGAAATTGTTGAGTCAAAAGGCAGTTCCATTTTTAATTTTTTGAGGTAATGCCATATTTCTTTGCACAGTAGCTACTCAAATTTACAGTCCCACCAATAGTGCACGAGGGTTCCATTTTCTCCAAAGATGTAAGGTGATAGATATCACACTGAGGTTTTAATTTGTATTTATCTGGTGGTTAGTGATGTTGAGCGTTTTTTATGTGTCTATTGGCCATCTGTATGTCCTCTTTGAAGACAGGTCTTTTGCTCATTTTCTTATTCAGGTCTTTTGCTCATTTTAAAATTGGATTATTTGGGGGATTTTGGTCTTGAGTTTTATAAGTTTTATAAGTCTTATAAATTTTGAATATAAAACCCTTATCATATATATCAGTGAATAGGTTCTCCCATTCACTGGATTTTCTTTTTATTTTGTTGATGGTTTTCTTTGCTGTGCATAAACTTCATGTGAATTCAAATGAATGAAAGTACAGATACAGAATACATATACATGATTTTATGATATATTTATATTGAGTAAAAGGTCTTCTATCAATGCAATTAAAATTATTTTTTATGAAATTTAAATTACTTGGCTTATACCATCTCTTATCATGTAATTTTAATTTTTGTAAGCTTTGAGGTTTAATGTATTCCAACTCTGGAATTGTTTTAAACTCAGAAAATAACAGGCTCTTAATATTCTAGTTGAAATATTTTCTACTGTATGTATATTCAATCAGAAACTTTATACTCAGCATATAAGAGTCAAATGAAAATGCAGCTTGTAATTCTGAATTTCTGTCTCTACTTGACATAATTCTTGTGTCCCAGAACTTATGCTCTGGGTCTAATAGTAGTGTGTGTGCTATCAATTGGTCTCCCTTTTATTTCACTGGAGTCCCAATATGGGAATATTGCCAGATCTACTTGATCCCACACGCTGATGGTAGTTCCTGGCAACAGTCCAAGGTACTCCACACTGGCCCCTACCCACCTCCCTCAATTCCATTTCTCCTTTCCACCTCGCTGACTCCTTGTCCTTTGGTTTTCCCTCTAAAGTTTCAAACTCATGCTGTCAAATCTAATCATGACACCTGTCTTCTGTGCCACTGGGGACTGCCACTTCCATTTGCCAGTACAATGCCTCCTCTTGGATCTGTGGATTTTTGTGCAATATAGCAGAAAATTCAGATGACAAAGTAAGTTCATTGTGACAAGTATGAAACTCCCTTCTAGCCTTAAAAATAAGATAACTAATTATTCATCATAAAAATATCAAAGCTGCAAGTAGTCAGAAGAAAAAATAAGGGAGAAAGAATTATATATGCTAAGCCTTTATAGTTTAGAGAGAAGGTCATACTTTGAAAAAATATATAGTTAATATGTATGCTTAAACTTTTCTCTGAGTGGACTAAGATAGATCATAATGAGCAGGAAAAATTCAGAATCAGTCAGAAAATGAACAAATAATACTAAAATTACAAAGTAGGCATAACTATAATGCTATATACAACATTATGTGGACAATTTGAAATATATAGATGAACTATTCTCTAATTTAGAAAAATATACCTTACCAAACTTATCTCAAAAAAAGGAAACTTAAACCAATAACTTTTAAAGGAAATAAATTGGCATTCTACTTTTTCCTAACCAAATGACAAGATAAGACATTTTAATAAATGACTCCTAATAAAACATCAAGGCAAACTATTCAGATAACATAGCAAAAAAATTTATGTGACTTACTAGAGGCCTGGTGCACGAATTCACTGACGAATGGAGTCCCAAGGGGGTAGGGAAGGGTCAGGATGTGATTGACCCTCTGGGTAGCTGATGGGATGCCCTTGCCCTCCCGGGATCCAGATCCATCCTGCTGACATTTGTGCAGGTTATTGGAAGCCACCTGGCAGCATGGCATCTAGGGAGGGGAAGCAGCCATGGTGCTCGAGGCCAAATTCCAGGAGGCCAGTGGCATTGTTGGGATCCTGCTGGTGGTGCTGGTCCATCGGTGCCTGGCTCATTTGCAGGACTACTGAGGGAATGGTGGGATGCTGGGACGGGTAGTCCATTGACCACCAGGAGGCAGCTCCTGCATTGAGAGTCTGCCCCATGGTGGTCATTGCATGTCATAGCAACCATTCAACTGATCAAGCTGGTAATTTCAGTCATTCCAGTTGCTTAGGCTTTTATATATAGAGATTTTATGAGGTAAATGTAATGACTTTTTATTTTATTTATTTATTTATTTATTTTTTAAAAATGTATTTTATTGATTTTTTACAGAGCGGAAGGGAGAGGGATAGAAAGTCAGAAACATGGATGAGAGAGAGACATCGATCAGCTGCCTCTTGCATGCCCCCTTCTGGGGATGTGCCCGCAGCCAAGGTACATGCCCTTGCCAGAATCGAACCCGGGACCTTTCAGTCCACAGTGCGACGCTCTATCCACTGAGCCAAACTGGTCTCGGCTATTTATTTATTTTTATTTTTTCAGTAAAATTTAGAATTAATAGTAGAACATATGTTTTCCTCCCCCCCCTCATAGTTCTTCCCCCAGCATCCCCTACCCCCAGCACATGTTCCCACCTCCCCCCCCTGCCCCAGTGTCTTGCATCATTGCTTATGCTCACATGCATGCATACAAGTCCTTCAGTTGATCTCCCACAGCACCTGCCCTCCACCCTCTCCAACCTTCCCCGTGTAGCTTGACAGTCTGTTCAATGCCTCCCTGCCTCTATATCAATCGCTCTCCGCTGTTTCTTTCTTCAAAAATATCTTGCATCTGCATACTAGAAATAAATGTATAAGAACAAAAAATGTTTGAGTCTCAGTTTCAATGTCGAACTGTTCCAAGTTCCAGTTTCAATGTCAAATAGTTCTTTAAGTGTACATGTCAGCAATGGTATGTGGATGTTGGACACATGGTGGCAATGCAAGTTCCATCCTCTCTGGTTTGGTCCTGGGCCGTCTGCAGCCATGCACAGCTGCTGACTGCTAGCATGGCAAGGTCTCATCAGTGTCCACCATCTCTGGACTGTCCTCATGGCTGGAACAGACAATTCAGTTCCTCCCTTTTTTTTTTTTAATTTTTTTTTATTGTTCAGTTTATTAATTACATTGTTTCCCCTTTTTTATCCCCCTATATCTTCCCTCCACCCTGTACCTATCCCACCCTCCGCCCTCATCTCCCCCTCCCCAATGTCCTCTCCCATTGTTGCAAGATTTTTGTCCAATCTCTTGCTGTACTTCCAACAACACTTTTCTCCCCAAGAATTGTCAGTCCATTCCCTCTCTATGTCCATGTTTCTGTTATAGTCACCAGTTTATCTTGTTCATCAGCCTATCAGTTCACTTGATTTTTATGTTCATTTGTTGATAGATGTGTATTTGTTGTTCACAATTTATATTTTTACCTTTTTCTTCTTCCTCTTCTTAAAGAATATCTTTCAGAATTTCATATAATACTGGTTTGGTGGTGATGAACTCCTTTAGCTTTTTCCTATCTGCGAAGCACTTTATCTGATCCTCAATTCTGAATGATAGCTTTGCTGGATAGAGTAATCTTGGTTGTAGATTCTTGCTCTTCATTATTTTGAATATTTCTTGCCACTCCCGTCTGGCCTGCATCGTTTCTGTTGAGAAATCCGCTGACAATCGTATGGGTGTTCCCCTGTAGGTAACCAACTGTTTTTCTCTTGCTGCTTTTAATATTCTCTCTTTATCTTTTGCTCTTGGCATTTTAATTATGATATGTCTTGGTGTGGTCCTCTTTAGATTCCTATATTTTGGGGTTCTGTGTACTTCTTGGGCTTTTAAGTCAGTTTCTTTCACCAGGTGGGGAAAGTTTTCAGTCACTATTTCTTCAAGTAGGTTTTCATTAACTTGCTCTCTCTCTTTTTCTGGCACCCCAATAATTCGGATGTTGGCTTGCTTGAGGTTGTCCCAGAGGCCCCTTACGCTATCTTCAATTATCTGAATTCTTTTTGTTTCTTGCTTTTCCAGCTGAGTGGATTTTGGTTCTTTGTATTTCAAATCTTTGACTTGGTTCTTGTGGCCCTCTGGACTGCTTTTAGGACTTTGTGTAATATTTTTTATTTCAGCCTGTGTATGCTTGATTTCTAGTTGGTCCTTTTTTTTATCTGTGAGGGTCTGGTTTGTATCCTCAGAGGTCTTGCATATTTCCCTGAGGGTCTCATTCATTTCTTTGTAAGTATAATTCATCTCCTTGTAAATCTCATTCATTTGCTGGTTGGTCTTGTTTATTTCCTGGTTGGTCTTGTTTATTTCCTGGTAATTCTCATTAAGTTGATCGGCCTTTTGTAGGAGCCTCTTGAAAAGCCTTATAACCGTGGTTTTGAACTCTATGTCTTGTCGTCTTTTCTCCTCCATTTCTTTCACACCTGATTTCTTTCCATGTCTCTGCATGGTGGCTGCTTTATGTGGTGGCTATCCTCTAAGGGACAGTGGCTCAGTCTCCCCAGTTACCTGAGGTGGGTACTCTTACTGCAATCCTTTATGGGTTGTATTCAGTGTTTTTGAATTTAAACCCAGCTTTTTGTTGTTAGCCCTAGGAGGGTTTGACCTCCAGGCCAATTGTCTGTGAAGCTCAGCTGTGCTCAGGTTGGGTGGGCGGAGTCTCCGGGCCAAGCAGACAGCGTTAGCTCCTCCCTATGCGGCCCCAGGGGCTCTGTGCCGGGGGCAATGGCTGCCAGCACCTCTGAGAGAGAGCCGCTGTGGAGCTCCACCGGCTGCCGGGGAATTCAGACTTTCCCCAAATGACTTTGCATGCGCAATGTCTCACCCAGGGTCGTAAAACAAAGCAGTCTGACGGTTTTCCGAATGAGAGACAAGTCGCGGTGCGCTCCCTGCGCCGTCACGCAGCCGAGCTGTTCGCACAAGCTGCCTTCTCCACAAGCCGGGAGACCCGGCAGCACCCGAGCTTCAGCGTGCCCTTCCACTGTCCAGTTTTCACCCCGTATGATAGTGGGTTCTCTGGACTTCGCCCAGAGCTGGAGAATCTGTCCAGTGGGACGCCCCTGTCTCCCGGTTCAGAAACCTGGCCGGTTTTCAGCCGCCCGCCCTCTCCGCGGCGCGCACTCCAAACCTCTCTCCGCGCGAATCTTTCAACTCTGTTCGCCGCCGCTCCTCCGAGTCACAGTGTCTTATCTTCACTTTTATTTGTGGAATTTTCACTCGGCGAGCGTTCTGGTGATTCTGGAAGGTGTTTGTTTCTTCGTTAAGTTGTAGTATTAAAATTGCTGATTATGACGGCAAGATAGGTGTTTTGCCTTTGCCGCCATCTTAGTTCTCCCAGTTCCTCCCTTTTACAGGAAACCACAAGGTCTTGGAGTTGTTCTCTGAAATCACTCAAACAAAATCTTGACCAAAAGTTAACAAAGGGGTCCTCTCTGCAAATTAAACTTCGGATTCTTTTCATTTTGCCCAAGTGATTTCCCTTTGGCACCATGTGTGTTTTTTATGGGTGTCCTGCTGTTGGCATTACAAATGGAAGTTACTTTTCTGGAGTAAGAATTTTCTAGATGTATTTTACTTACAGGATATTTTTCCTTACATGATATTACCCCACTATCCTTCCCCCCTTTTTTGATTAATGGGGGCTTTTGGAAATTTTATATTGCAGTCTTGGTAATTTGAAATTCTAATTTTTGCACACAAATATGACTGCTTTAGGTTCTTTGGATGTTAGGAGTTTTTACAGTGAGATGAACTATTAATAGAAATTTTAGTTAATATTTTAGGAACAGCTTTTTGTCCAATACACTTAAATTTTCCTAAGTATTCATATATTACACTTGGCCAATTTAAATTAATCTGAAAATTTTATTACTATTTTACTGTCAATTTTAATACTCAAGCAAAAAACTTAGTTTAACCTGTAAATATTAGCGGAAAGAATTATTAGCATTTTTGAGTAGGCCCTGAGCATTCCTGGTACTAGACTGAATTTAGATATAGAGCAGCTGTTGCTGGCCGAGTCTCTGTCTGTAACCTGGGTCCCGATCTGAGCTGTGTGTGCATGGGATGCGAAGCAGCCATGGGGGCAGGGGACTTCCCTGAGAAGGGGTGAGAGTTCAGGCCTCTGCAAGGTTTGTGGGTGAGGGTCTGTGCCCTACCTCTGTTGTTCTTTTAGTTCTCTCCTGTTGGCCCCTCTGCGACTGTGCCTGTCTTAGGTTGTTCCTTCCCTGAGGAATCTTACCCGTCTCTGGCTAACCAGCCATCCTCTGGTGCCAAACAGGGTGATGTGAGGTTCAGTTCTGTCTCCTTTGTAGTCTATGCCACCATGGCCTCCATGCCCAGCACCTGCCTTGGAGTCCCCTCACCTGCTGGCGGGGTCCCGGTACTAATCACATATCTCGGGGGACCCAGGTTTCTTCGCAAGAGAGGGCCCAGCTCACACCATTGGGTGAGAGACACATCCATGGTGCCAGCCGCCCAGAGGCTTCAACCACAGCTTGAACTGAAAGCTCAGGCAACAGCTGTGTGTTTTTGGATAGTAAGAAGAGGGTCCTTCTTGGCAAAAAGGGCAAAGGGGCCAATATAGAATGCTCAAGTGCCTTCCCAGTGCCTTAATTCCTTCTGAAAGTGATTAATTACTTTCCTATCATTTTTTAAGTTGTTGCCAACATTCAAAGAATTAGTTTGTAAGTTTCTTTGGGATAATTGTACAATATGCTGTTGTCAAATATCAAAAATTATAATGACATTGTAGAATAATATGTAAGGGTATTATGGTGTCATAGGAGGTTAAGGAGAGCTTGTATTCATAGGGGATGACAAGCTCTAGGCCATGTCAATTCTATCTCAAACTAGCTGCCAATTTTTTAATAACTTTATATAAACTTTGTCAGGAATGTAAAAACACAAATTACTTACCTGAGTTCAAGAGGTCAAATATATTGACTTTCCCCCTAACTCCTAACAACTCCCAATTACACTGAGGTTTGACATTCTGATGGACTTTTCTCAGGTTCTGGATCCGTTCTTGTTCATCAGTCTATGTCGTTCATTATATTCCACAAATGAGTGAGATCATGTGATATTTATTTTTCTCTGCCTGGCTAATTTCACTTAGCATAATGCTCTCCAAATCCATCCATGTTGTTACAAATGGTAGGAGCTCCTTCTTTTTTTTACCACAGCGTAGTATTCAAAAGGTGTAGATGTACCATAGTTTTTTAATCCACTCATCTGCTGATGGGCACTTAGACTGTTTCCAAATCTTAGCTATGGTAAATTGTGCTGCTATGAACATAGGGGTGCATATATCCTTTCAAATTCACATTTCTAGTTTCTTGGGATATACTCCCAGAAGTGGGATCACTGGGTCAAATGGGAGCTCCATTTTTAGTTTTTTGAGGAAACTCCATATTGTTCTCCACAGTGGCTGCAACAGTCTACAATCCCACCAGCAGTTCAGTACAGTTCCTTTTTCTCCGCATCCTCTCCAGCACTTGTCCTTTGTTGATTTGTTGATGTAAGCCATTCTGACAGGTGTGAGATGGTACCGCATTGTTGTTTTGATTTGCATCTCTTAGATAATTAGTGACTTTGAGCAGGTTTTCATATGACTCTGGGTCTTCCTTTTGTTTTCTTTTGAAAAGATTCTATTTAGGTCTGTTGCCCATTTTTTTTTATTGGATCATTTGTCCTCCTTTTATTAAGTTGTATAAGTTGCCTGTAGATGCTTGAGATTAAACCTTTATTACTAATAACATTTGCAAATATGTTCTCCCATACAGTGGGTTTTCTTGTTGTTTTGTTGATGGTTTCTTTAGCTGTGCAAAAGCTTTTTATTTGGATATAGTCCCATTTGTTTATTTTCTCTTTAGATTCCATTGCCCTAGTAGCGGTATCACTGGAGAAATTCTTTTGGCATATGTCTGAGATTTTTCTCCCTGTTGATTCCTCTAATATTATTATGGTTATCCATCTTATGTTTAAGTCCTGTATCCATTTTGAGGTTTTTTGTGTGTGTATGGTGTAAGTTGGTGTCTAGTTTCATTTTTTTGGTATATATCTGTCCAATTTTCCCAACACCATTTATTGAAGAGACTATTTTGACTCCATTTTATGTTCATGCCTCCTTTGTCAAATATTAATTGAGCATAGTGGTTTGGGTTGAAATCTTGACTCTCTATTCTATTCCATTGGTCTATATGTCTGTTCTTGTGCCAGTACCAGGCTGTTTTGAGAAGAGTAGCTTTATAATACAGCTTGAAACCTGGTATTGAGATACAACTGACTTTGTGCTTCTTTCTCAGGATTGCTGTGGCTATTCGGGGTCTTTTTTTATTCCAGATGAATTTTTGGAGAGTTCTTTCTAGGTCTGTGAAATATGCCATTGGTATTTTAATGGGAAGTGCATTAAATTTATAGATTGCTCTGGGTAGTATGGACCTTTTAATGATGTTGATTCTCCTAATCCATGAACATGGTATGTTCTTCTACCTGTTTACATCTTAATCTATCTATTTTTTAGTGTTCTGTAATTTTCTGCAAATTCGTCTTTTACCTCCTTCGTTAAGTTTATTGCTAGGTAACTTATTTTTTGTGTGTGTGATCATAAATGGGATTGCTTTTTTAGTCTCTCTTTCTGTAAGTTCACTATTAGTGTATAAAAATGCCATAGATTTCTTGGCATTAATTTTGTAGCCTGCAACATTGCTGAACTCATTTATTAAGTCTATTAGTTTTTTTATGGAGTCTTTTGGGTTTTTTATGTACAATATCATGTCATCTGCAAATAAGGATGGCTTTACTACTTGTTTTCCAATTTGGATACCTTTTATTTCTTGTTCTTGTCTAATTGCAATGGCTAATACTTCCAGTACTATGTTGAACAGGAGGGGTGAGAGTGGGCACCCCTGTCTTGTTCCTGTTATTAGGGGAAATGGTTGTAGTTTTTGCCCATTGAGTATGATATTTGCTGTGTGTTTATCATATATAACTTTTATTATGTTGAGGTATGATCCTTCTATTTCTACCTTAAGACTTTTTAATCAAGAAAGGGTGCTGGATTTTTTCAAATGCTTTTTCTGCATCAATTAATATGACTAAGTAATTTTTATCTTTCAATTTGTTTATGTGATGTATCACATTTATTGATTTGTGGATATTATACCATCCTTTAATTCCTGGGAAATATCCTACTTGGTCATGGTGTATGATCTTTCTGATGTACTGCTGGATCCGATTTGCTAGAATTTTATTGAGGATTTTGGCATCTATATTCATGAGGAATATTGGCCTGTAATTCTCTTTCATTGTGTCATCTTTATCTGGTTTTGGTATTAGGGTGATGCTAGCTTCATAGAAGGAGTTTGGAAGTGTTCCATCCTCTTGAATTTTCTGGAATAGTTTGAGGAGGATAGGTTTTAGTTTTTCCTTGAATGTTTGGTAAAACTCCCCTGTATAGCTGTCTGGCCCTGGACTTTTGTTTGCTGGAAGCTTTTTGATGACTGCTTCAATTTCTTCCACAGTTATTGGTCTATTGAGCTGTTTATATTCTCCTGATTGAATTTTGGGAGGTTATATTTTTCTAGAAATGTGTCCATTTCCTCCAGGTTGTCTAGTTTGTTGGAGTAGAGTTATTCATAGTATTTTTTTAAACAATCCTTTGTATTTCAATGGGTTTTGTTGTTATTTCACCTCTTTCATTTCTGATTTTATTTATTAGGGTCCATTCTCTTTGCTATTTGGTAAGTCTAGCTAGAACTTCATCAATCTTGTTTATCTTTTCAAAGATCCAGCTCTTAGTTTTGTTGATCTTCCGTATTGTTTCTTTGGTCTCTATGTCGTTTATTTCTGCTCTGATCTTTACTATTTCCCTCCTTCTGCTTACACTGGGCTTTTCTTCTTACTATCTTTCTAACTCTTTGAGTTGTTGGGTTAGATAATTTATTGTTGCTGTTTCTTGTTTTTGCAGTAGGATTGTAGAGCTTTGATCTTCCCTCTCAAAACTGCTTTTGTTGTGTCCCATAGATTTTGGATTGTTGTGCTATCGTTGTCATTTGTTTCCATGATGTTTTTTATTGCTTCCTTGATCTCTCTGGTAACCCAGTCATTGTTTAATAGCATGCTGTTTATTCTCCATGTCTTCGATTTTTTGGATTGTTTTAATTGTAGTTGATTTCCAGCTTTATGCCACTGTGATCTGAGAATATACTTGATATTTCTATCTTCTTGAATTTGAAGAGACTTTGCCCATGACCCAACATATGGTCTATCTTTGAGAATGACCCGTGGGCACTTGAAAAGAATGTATATTCTGTGGCTTTGGGGTGGAATGATCTGAAGATCCCTATTAATTCCATCTGATCTTATGTGTCATTGATGATTGATGTTTCTTTATTGATTTTTTGTTTAGAGGATTTGTCCAATGATGATAGTGGGGTATTAAAGTCTCCTACTATGATTGTATTGCTGTCTATCTCTCCCTTGATATCCGCTAGGAGTTTTTGTATGTATTTGGGTGCTCCTGTATTGGGTGTGTATATGTTTACCAGAGTTATTTCTTCTTGTTGGATTGTTACCTTTAGTATTATGAAGTGGCCTTCCTTATCTCTTGTTACGTCCCTCAATTTGAGATCTAATTTGTTGGATGTAAGTATTGCTACCCCAGCTTTTTTTCCATTTCCATTCGCCTGAAGAACCTTTTTCCATCCTTTCACCCTCAGTCTGTGTGCGTCTTTTTTTTGTAGGTGGGTTTCTTTTAGACAGCAGATACATGGGTTGTTGTTCTTATCCAGTCCATTATCCTATGTCTTTTGATTGGAGCATTTAATACATTTACATTTAAAGTTATTATTGATAGGTACCTATTTGTTGCCATTTTTGTCCTTTACCCCTGTGTTCCTTCTTTGCTTCCTATTTCTTTTTACAGCGAACCCTTTAGCATTTTTTCCATTGCTGGTTTGGTGGTAATGGATTCCATTAGTCCTTTTTTTGTCTGTGAAGCTCCTGATTTGACCTTCAATTTTGATTGATAGCCCTGTTGGGTACAGTATTCTAGGATTCAGACCCTTCCTTTGCATGACTTTGTAGATTTCATTTCATTGCCTTCTGGCCTGATACGTTCCTGTTGAGAAATCACTTGTTAGTCTGATGGGGCTTCATTTGTTGGTGACTTTCTGTCTCTCTCTGGTGGCTTTTAAGATTCTTACTTTGTCATTGGTGTTTGCCAGTTTAATTATAATGTGCCTTGGCTTAGGTCTTTTGGGGTTCATTTTGCTTGGGACTTTATGAGCTTCTTGGATTTGTGTGGCATTTTTCTTTCCTATATCAGGGAAGTTTTCTGTCATTATTTCTTCCAACAGGTTTTCTATTCCTTGCTCAATTTCCTGTCTTTCTGGAAGCCTTATTATATGGATGCTGTTTTGTTTCATGGTGTCCCAAAGTTCCCTTAGGTTCTCCTCCTGCTTTTTAATTTTTTTTCTAGAAGCTCCTCTACTTGGGTATTTTTTCCTACCTTGTCTTCTAGCTCACTGATGCAGTCCTCTGCTTCTTCTAGTCTACTCTTGATACTTTCTATTGAGTTCTTTACTTCAGCAATGTCACTTTTCATTTATTCTTGTCTCTTCTTCATTTCTTCCTGGGTCTTCCTCATTTCTTCTTGGTTCTTCTTCAGTTCCTCTTGGTTCTTACTCATATTGTCAAAGTTCCCTTCCATTCTTTTCAGCACCTTATGACCATTTCTATGAATTCCTTCTCTGACAGGTTGCTAACTTCCATTTCGTTTACCTCCTTTTCTGGTGAGGCTTGTTTTTCTTTCATATGTGGCCCGTTTCTTTGTCTCCCCATTCCCTCTTCTCTCTGTGTCTGGTTATGTAGTTCTCACTTTCCTGCATTGATTTAAAGGCACAAAATACAACACAAACAGGTTCAATGCACCAGGCACTTAACAAGAATGTATTCACAGTATTGATAACTCCAAATAAAGGTGATCACCAAAGAAAGGCAAATTCAAATATAGGTGAAAAAGAAGAAAGTGACACACACACACACACACACACACACACACACACACGCACACACAGACACTCACCCCCACCGCCCCCCACACACAAAAGAAAGACAGGAATGCCAAAATGATAGTGAGAAAGGGGAAGAAGTGAAAAAGAAAAGAAAAGAAAAAGAAAAGGAGAATAAACTATAAATGTGGGGTGAAAACTCCTATAGGACAGCCACTAATCTGAACAAAAGCCAGGAACAAGTACCTGGAGATTGATATAAACTACATACAACTACTAATATCAAGGGAGGTGAGGGAACACAGAAGCAAAAATCTATCAAAAAACAATGCAAATGAGAACAACAAAACAAAAAACAACACCAAAAAATCCCCCACAAAACAAACCAAAAGAAAAGAATAAGCAAACCAATTTCACAAATCTGCATAAAAAATCGATATAATCAACAGTCAAGTAAACAACAACAACAGGACAGAGAAAAAAACAATTTAGGATAATGAAGTCAGAGAAGTGAGAGGTATGTATGGACTTGGAGCAGGTGGTTGGAGATTAGATATATAAGTGGGATGAAATTTTAACAGGGGATAAAAAGAAAGAATAAGGTAAATCTAAAGCAGGAAAAGTGTAAGGGAAACAAAGCACTAAATAGGGAAAGGTTAGCAAGAGAGTGCTGGCCTAAAGGTGAAGTTGAGGTAGAGTAAAAAGCTACTAAAGGATAGATGAAAATAGATTGTAGAACACTAATCCCAAAGTAGAATAAAGGGAAAATAAAATTAATTCCTTAATTTGTGTTACACAAAAATCAATTTGTGATTCAGCCCCTGGGTGGCAGTTTTTCTAGGTTGACCTCTGGGTCTATTGGTCCTCTGTAGCCTGAACTAAAATCCCACTATCCCTGTGGTATTCAATACTGATTTGTGGGGATGGTCTGCCCCAGAGCTGCCTCTCTAATGGAGACTGCTGACTTTTATCTTCAGGCACCAGAAAAATAGTTCTCCCCTGTGGTCTCCCAGGTATCCCCCACCAGTGGTTCCCATGATCCTGACTTAGTACTCAGAAGCTCAGATTAGGAGAGGAAAAAACGCAAGTGCGTGAACTCAGGTTCTGGATGTATGTCTGCGCAAATCCCCTTTCCCCTTGGGTTTAGCAGCCAGGACCCTCCCAACATTTTGGGCTTCCCTCCTCTGTCAGGTCCAAATGGGTTGCTTTCTAGGAATTCCCTCTGCCATCATCTCTGAAGGCCCTCTTCCATGTTTATCAGCTCCAACATCCAGGGACTTATTTTTTTCAGGTGCAGATCTCCTGGCTCTGCCAGCTCCCTTGGTCTCGTGCCCAAAGTAACCCCAGGGGAAATCTGACCTTTCGTGGTGGAGTGCAGAGCACGTTCGAATCTGCGCATCCGTGCCAACTGGGCACCAGTGTTCTGGGGGGTCTCAGCCGTCCAGTGGGTACTGCAGCTGTATATTTTCAGGCCCTTCCCCTTCACGATGGTGTGGTTTGTCTCTGAGCCGGTGGCTCCATGAGAGAACCCAGCAGCACTGGGGCCGCTCGGTCAGGGAAGGCCAGTCCAGTAGTCCCCTACCTTCTCCTGGAGCACAGCTGTCCCCCAACTCACCAACAAACACTCTTTGGGTGACCCTCAGCTGCTCCCTCTATCTGCCCTGGGACCAGATTCAGATCGCATCCCTCTGTTCCACTGCCAAATACAGTAAAAATCTAGAGTAATTTTACTAATGAACTTATTTTTTAAAATCTCAGCAAAAGAGAAAAATAGGAAATATAGCAATAGTTAATAAAATACAGCAAGAACAAGTGGAATTTATTACAGGAATATAATACTGGTATGATAGAAAATGTATTATCACAACTGCTCATAGTAATAGGGTCAATGAAAGAAACATTTTAATCAGCACAATAAATGCATGAAAAGCAGTAAAAACTGTCATGCATATTTATGACAATAGTTCTTACTAAATTACATAAGATGTGTATGTTTTTTAATTTAAAAAATATCTATTAAAAGTTGCTATTTAGCCGAGACCAATTTGGCTCAGTGGATAGAGCATTGGACTACGGACTGAAGGGTCCCAGGTTCAAACCTGGCAAGGGCACGTACCTTGGCTGTGGACACATCCCCGGTAGGGAGCATGCAAGAGGCAGCTGATCGATGTCTCTCTCTCATCGATGTTTCTGGCTTTCTATCCCTCTCCCTTCCGCTCTGTAAAAAATCAATAAAAAATATTTTTTAAAAAGTTGCTATTTAATGATAAAAATTTAGATTTATTTTTATTTAGGTGAGGGATTATCCCTATTATTTAATACAAGAGGCCTGGTGTATGAAATTCATGCATTGGGGGAGGATGGTGTTTCTCGCCTAGCCTGCACCTTCTCCAGTCTGGGACCCCTTGGGGTCCTATGGGATTGGGCCAAAATCTGCAGTCAGACATCCCTCTCACAATCTGGGACTGGTGAATCCTAACTACTTGCCTGCCGGCCTGCCTGATTGCTGCTAACCACTTCTGCCTGCCAGCCTGATCACCCACT
Organism: Antrozous pallidus; assembly: GCA_027563665.1. NCBI lineage: Eukaryota > Metazoa > Chordata > Mammalia > Chiroptera > Vespertilionidae > Antrozous > Antrozous pallidus. The sequence continues at coordinate 8,801,683 of CM050513.1, forward strand.
ATCTAATCCCCTGCTGGCCTGATTAACACCTCACTGCTCCCCTGCCAGCCCAATTGCCCCCAACTGCCCTCCCTTGCCAGCCTGATGACCCTCAACTGCTCTCCCCTGCAGGCTTGATCCCCCCAACTGCCTTCCCCTGCTGGCCTGATCTCACCCCCAGAGCCCTCTCTTGCTGGCCTAATCTTACCCCCAACTGCTTTCCCCTGTTGAATTGATTGCCCCCAATTACCTTCCCCTGCTGGCCTGATATCACCTCCAACTGGCCTTTCCTGCCAGCCTGATTGCCCTAAGTCTCTGCCTGCTGATTGCCCTTAACTGTCCTCCCCTGCTGGCCTGCTCTCACTCCCAACTGCCCTCCCCTGCAGGACTAATCTTACCCCCAACTGCTCTCCTCTGCTAGTCAATTTGGTCTTGATTGGTTGGTTTCTATGCCAGTCTGTGTCAAAAGCTCTGCTTCCTAGGCAGCCATTGGCTCCTTACAATTAACGCTGATTTGGTTTTAATTGGTTGGTTTCAATGCCAGCCAGTTTCAAAAGCTCTGCCTTGTAGGCAATAATTGGTTCCTCACAGTTCACATGGATTTATTTCTGATTAATTGGTTTCTATGCCAGTTAGCATCAAAAGCTCCACCTTGTAGGCAGCCATTGGCTCCTCACAGTTGACCCAGATTTAGTTCTTTTTTTTTTATTCTAGAAAATTTATTTACTGCATTTCTCCAATTAAGATGAATTTTATAGTCCCATCTCTCTTGGGTATATTCATTTTTAAAATTTCTTTATTGATTAAGGTTTTACATATGTTCTGATTGGTCAGTCTCTATGCCAGTCACCATCAAAAGCTCCACCTCCTAGGCAGCCATAGGTTCCTCATGCTTCACCCAGATTTGGTTCTGATTGGTCAGTTTCTATGCCAGTCAGCAGCTCTGAACCTATCAATGGGGCCTGATCAGAAAAGTGGGGCTGATCAGCAGCCTTGGTGGAGGCTTGGGGAGAAATAGAGGTGTGCCTGCTGAAGAGAAAGAGAGGCAAGTGCTTCCAGGCCTGATTTGCAGCCCCTTCAGCAGTCAGTGTTGGGTCACTGTACCTGCAGCCATAGCAGTCAGTGCTGATTTGCCACAGCAACCCAGTGCTGACTGCAGGACCAACTTCTGGTTGGTCAAGCCTCCAGTAGTGATGGGACCCAGGGTTTTATATATTAGGATTGCAGTAGAGGTTTTAAGCAAAGCTAAAGTATTTGAATTAGAAAGCAACATGCAAAATATTTGGTATTTGAAAATAGTAGAGTTTTTATAAGACTAAAAAATAGTATGGCAGAAAAACACATATAATTTGTGTCATCAACAAAAAGTATATGGTATTTGGGAATACATTTAATAAATTACAAAAACTTACTAGACATTAAAACCCAAGATAAATGTAGATATATATTATTTTGCTAACTTGGAAAGAACAAATATTTTAAAGATGCCAATTGTACTCAGATTAGTCTACAGATTTAATGAAATTCTAACAAATTACTAAAGGGCATTTTAAATTGAAACTTGATGACTGACCCTTAATTCATATGGAATCCTAACTGCTTGGAAAAGTAAGGAATATTCAAGATAATTATAAATAAGATAAGAGATGAGGAAGAAGATAAAATAAAGAGAAATAATAGAAGGAGAAGTGAGTCACCTTTACGAATAATGTATGTAAAGCTAAAAACATAAAGTAGTAAAAAAGCAGGGGTAGAAAATTGATAAGAATATGATCAGAACTAATGTAAATACGTGATGTGGATGAAAAGGAGCCGCATGCTAACCTCACTAGCTGAGGAAAGACTTGCATGGCAGCCTTGACAACTCAGAGACCTAAAGTAACCACAAAGGATGGTCTGAAATTAATTAAAAAATGGAGCTCCCATAAGACCCAACAATGCCACTCCTGAGTATATGCCCAAAAAACTCAAAATAATTTATACACAAAGAAAATATATACCCATGTTCATTGCAACATTATTTACTGTGGCCAAGTGTTGGAAACAGCCAAAGTGCCCTATGAAGGAGGTTTGGATAAAGAAGATATGGTATATATACATATACCATAAGTACTAATGGTCAGGAAAAATAATGAAATAGTGTCATTTACAACAATATGGATGGACCATGAGAACATTATGTGAAGTGAAATGAATCAAACAGAGAAAGCTAAGAATTGTATGATTTAGCTCATATGTGGAATATAAAACTGAAACTTATGTACACAAACAGTAAGGTGGTGGTTGCCAGAGGGGTGGGGAAGGAAAGGGTCCTAATATGAGGTGATAGGAGAAGATTTCACTTTTGGTGGTGGGCCTACATAAAGATTATGTAAATTAGTGATCCACACATGTAACCTATATGTTCCTGAAGACAAATGTCACCACAATAAAATTTAATTTTAAAAAGCATAAAGAACAGCAAAAAAGAAAACCAAAACCCCAAAACCAAAACCAAAACTTCTTAATTAAAAAGTAATCTATAGAGGGTAGTCATGTCCCAGGCCAATATCTTTCCTGACAAAGATCAACTTTGATCTTAACTGAGCCTGTTGTCTTTTTGCATCTAGATAACATACTTTGGGAATGTCAGGTTTACTTGTAACTTCCCTTTTTCCAGACTTCTCAGGGTACACCAATGCATCATGGCTCCAGGTTGGCAGGGCAGAAACCACAAATTCCCTCACTATTATTATTATCATGTTAATTGTTGACTGTTAACTGTCCTGTATCCACCTACATAAAAGAAGCACGTATCTATTGTTTCACTTTTTATCCAATCCCAAAGATTTCCCCCACATTGCTTTCTCCCACCTTCCTAATCTAATGCCAATGGATTTCATGTAACCCATGTAACCCTTTAATAATAATTTATGTAAATAGGTGAAAAACCGCCACTCTCAGGAGCATTGTCTCAATGCATTGAGATTCTGTTTCCCAGCAATTGTCCACAGTTTGGTTCAAATAAACTCACAAAAATTACCTACAGGAATGTTTCTTATATTAACAGTGGGCTTGATGTATGATACTAGTGCCATTATTAATTAGTGGGGAAACAATAGACTATTTAATATATAAGATCCTTATAACCTTATAAAAATCAACTCCTTATAATCAAAGTCAAAACAGAAAGAGCAAATCTTTAAATATTTAGATGATTCTGTAGAGGATATCTCTATGACCTTGGATTAGAAAAGGTCATTTTTATCATTCATTAATTTTCTTGTTTTAATAATATATAAAAAGCAAACACTAAGAAGAAAAAAAATTAATATATTTAAAAAATAACTTTGTGGGAGGAGAACCAAGATGGCGGCACAGGTAAAACACCTATCTTGCCGTCATAATCAGCAATTTTAAAACTACAACTTAACGAAAGAACAAACACCATCCAGAATCACCGGAAAGCTGGCTGAGTGAAAATTCCACAAATAAAAGTGAACATAAGACACTGTGACTCGGAGGTGCAGCGGCGGACAGCACTGAAGATATGCGTGGAGAGAGGTTTGGAGCGTGCCAGCAGATAGGGCAGGCTGCTGAAAACCAGACAGTTTTCTCGAACTGGGGAGACAAAGACATCCCACTGGACTGATTCTCCAGCTCTGGGCTAAGTCCAGGGAACCCACTATCATACGGGGTAAAAACTGGACAGTGGGGGAGGGGAGCAAGCGAAGCTTGGGCACTGCAAGGGTCTGCCGGCTTGTGGAGAAGGCAAGCTTGTGTGGAGTGCGCATGAATTTGGGAACAGCGCAGCTGCCTGACAGCACAGAGAGCACTTGTGACTTGCTCTTTCATTGGGAAACCGTCATACTGCTTTGTTTTACAATGCTGGGTGAGACGTTGGGTGTGCAGACTCATTTGGGGAGAGTCTGAATTCTCCGGCAGCTGGTGGAGCTTGGCAGCGGCTCTCTTTCAGAGGTGTTGGCAGCCATTGCCCCTGGCACAGAGTCCCTGGGGCCGCATAGGGTGGAGCTAACGCTGTCTGCTTGGCCCGGAGACTCCGCCCATAAACCTGAGCACAGCTGAACTTCATAGACAATTGGTCTGGAGGTCAACCCCTCCAAGTGCTAACAACGATTAACCCGAGCTTAACTTCAGCAAGACTGTGCAACCCATATCCACCTCAGGTAACTGGGGAGGCTGAACCACTGTCCCTTGTAGGACGTCTACCACACAAAGCTAATTGATCAACTCAAGGAAGCAGCCACCATGCAGAGACATGGAAAGAGATCAGATGTGAAAGAAATGGAGGAAAAAAACCGACTGGACATGGAATTCAAAACCACGGTTATAGGGCTTCTCAAGAGGCTCCTAGAAAAGGTCGAGACCTATAAGGAAATAAGCAAGACCGAAAAGGAAATGAATGAGACCCTCAAGGATATGAACGAGACCTGCAAGGAAATGAAGAAGACCAACATGGAAATGAATGAGTCCAACAAGGAAATGAACGAGACCCTCAAGGATATGAACGAGACCTGCAAGGAAATGAAGAAGACCAACATGGAAATGAACGAGACATACAAGGATATGCATGAGACTCTCAAGGATATGAAAAAGGACCAACCAGAATTTAAGCATACACTGACTGAAACGAAAAATATTATACAAAGACCTAAAAGTACTCTGGAGCACCCCAAGAACCAAGTTAAATATTTGAAATACAAAGAGGTAAAATCCACTCAGCTGAATAAGCAAGAAACCAAAAGAATCCAAAAAAAATGAAGATAGTGTAAGGGGCTTCTGGAATAACCTCAAGCATACCAACATCCGAATTATAGGGGTGCCAGAAAAAGAGAGAGAGCAAGACAATGAAAACCTATTTGAAGAAATAGTGACCGAAAACTTCCCACACCTGGTGAAAGAAATTGACTTAGGAGTCCCAGAAGCCCACCGATCCACAATATATAGGAACCCTAAGAGGACCGCACCAAGGCACATCATAATTAAAATGCCAAGAATAAAAGACAAAGAGAGAATATTAAAAGCAGCAAGAGAAAAAACAGTTAGTTACCTGTAAGGGATCACCCATACGATTGTCAGCGGATTTCTCAACAGAAATGATGCAGGCCAGATGGGAGTGGCAAGAAATATTCAAAGTGATGAATAGCAAGAATCTACAACCAAGATTACTCTATCCAGCAAAGCTATCATTCAGAATTGAAGGTCAGATAAAGTGCTTCGCAGATAAGAAAAAGCTAAAGGAGTTCATCACCACCAAACCAATATTATATGAAATGCTGAAAGATATTCTTTAAGAAGAGGAAGAAGAAAAAGATAAAAGTGTAAATTAGGAACAACAAATACACATCTATCAACAAATGAATCTAAAAATCAAGTGAATTAATAATCTGATGAACAGGATAAACTGGTGAATGTAACAGAATCACGGACATAGAGAGGGAATGGACTGACAATTCTTGGGGAGAAAAGGGGTGTGGGAAGTGCAGCAAGAGACTGGACAAAAATCATGCAACTATGGGAGAGGACATTGGAGGGGGGTGAGAGCAGAGGGTGGGATGGGTACCAGGTGGAGGTGAGCTATAGGGGGGAAAAAAGGGAACAATGTAATTAATAAATTGAACAATAAAGATTAAAAAAATAAAATTCTGCTGTTTGAGCCAAAAAAAAAAAAAAAAAAAGAAAGAAAAAAAGAAAAAGAAATAACTTTGTGGCCTGACTGATATAGTTCAGTGGTTAGGCATTGACCTATGAATCAGGAGGTCACAGTTTGATTCCTGGTCAGGGAAAATACCCAGCTTGTGGGCTCAATCCCCAATAGGAAGCATGCAGGAGGCAGCCCATCAATGATTCATGGCCTGGTGTATGAAAATCGTGCATGATGGGGTTGGGGGTTGGAGTGTGGTCCCTCAGCCTGGCTTGTACCCTCTCCAATCTGGGACTCCTTGAAGGATGTCCTATTTCTGGTTTACAGGGATTGGGCCTAAACTGGCAATTGGACATCTCTCTTGCAATATGGGACTGCTGGCTCCTAGCAGCTCACCTGCCTGATTGCCCCTTACCACTCTGTCTGCCAACCTGCTTGCCTCTTATTGCCCCCTACTGCCAGCCTGCTCACCCTCAAATGCCCTCTCGCCAGCCTGATCATGCACAGCTGCGCCCTGTGTCAGTGTGTTCTCCCCCAACTGCCCCCCTGCCAGCCTGCTCACCCTAAATTGCTTCCCTGCCACTGTCCTGATCACCTCGAACTGAACCCTACTGACATACTGCTTGCCCCAACTAGACCCCCTGATGGTCTACTTACTCCCAACGGCCCCCTCCCCCACCAGCCTGATCACTCACAACTGCCATTCCATCCTGGCCTGATCACCCACAACTGCCCTCCCCTCTTGGCTTCTAACAGCCTCTACCTTAGCCCTGCCACCATGGCTTTGTCTGGAAGAATGTCCGGAGGTCTCCTGGAAGGTCTCCCAGTCTAATTAGCACATTACCCTTTTATTAGTATAGATAGAGGCCTGGTGCACAGGTCAGAGCTGGCGCGTTTGCCCTGAAGGGTGTCCCGGATCAGGGTGGGGTTCCCTTGGGGTGTGGGTCAGCCTGGGCGAGGGGCCTATGATGGTTGGCAGGCCAGCCATGCCCCCAGGGGGTGAGAGTCCCTGCTGGAGAGTTGTGGCCAACCTGGGTGAGGGGCTGAGGGCTGTTTTCAAGCTGGCCACACCCCCTTCAGGGTGGGGTCCTTCACTGGGTGAAGGACTGATGGCTGTTTGCAGGCTGGACAAGCTCCCCAGGGGGGACCTCACCCCATGGGGGTGTGGTCAGCCTGGATGAGGGGTTGAAGGCTGTTTTCAGGCTGTCCATTCCCCCTTCAGGGTGGGGGTCCCTACTGTGGTGCCTGGCCAGCCTAGGTGAGGGGCTGATGGCTGTTTGCAGGCTGGCCACGCCCCCAGCTACCCAGGCTTCCAGCCTCTCCTTTTTTCTTTTTCTTTTTCTTTTTTTTCCTTGAGCGCCTCCTTGACTGAAGGCCAGGGTTGGCTGGAAGCAGTTATCTGGGATTTATTTATCTTCTATAATTGAAACTTTGTAGCCTGGAGCGGAGGCCAGGGCCAGCCAGGGAAGATGGGGAGCTTGGCTTCCTCCATCATTGGGGGCAACCCAAGCCTCCTGCTTGCTCCAGCTTCATGGTCACCACCATCTTTGTTGGGTTAAATTGCATTCTTGCTCCTGATTGGTTGGTGGGCATAGCAGAGGTATGGTAAATTTGCATGTTTCTATTTTATTAGTGTAAGTCTCTCTCTCTCTCTCTCTCTCTCTCTCTCTCTCTCTCTCTCTCTCTCTCTCTCCCTCCCTTCCTCTCTTCCTCCCTCCCTCCCTCCCTCCCTCCCTTAGTCTCTGAATTCAATAAAAATACATGAAAATGAATAAGTTTGTATTGAACCAAAGACACCATAACTAAGTGCAAAAAAAAAAAATAAAAATGGAAGAATGCATGTATATATACTTGCTTCCAACCCCCACATTACCAATAGAAGAAACAGGGTAAAAGGAACATGGGATCTCTTATAATTACAATTATCTCAAAGTAAAAAGTTTAATTAAAAATAGTCTGAAAAATAGTCTAGGCCTGAAATGACTTGGAGCATAAAACTTATAGGATAGTCAGAGACTAGCCATTAGATTATAAATTGGTTTTCTCTAAGCAGGGATGTTTAATTTGTTCTTCTTTAGAATTATTAGAACACCCCGTATCTGATATCCATTATCTGTTGATATATTTCTGGAAAGGAATAAGGTAAATTCTGATTTAGAGTTTACTATTTTGGCATAGATATTTTCCAGTTTTCAGAAAAATTTAAAATTCAGAAGGTTTACTTGCTGGGTAAAGCCTGTAGAATCAATAAACATCCCTGCAGTATCTATGATGACACCTGTTATCAACTGCTGTTGTGAGGCTGGGAAAAGCTAGGGCATGAAGCTGCCCTAGGGGTTTTTTGAAACTGCGTGGGTATGTGAAAACCAATCAATGCTTCTGTGCTTCCTCAGAATGAAATCAGAAGTGTCTGAGAAAAATGCCAACAGATATAAAAGAACTTTGCAAAAGGGTGACCTAGGCAGATCTAATTGCGTTTGCTCTTGAGGATCTGATAAAGGTAATGTATCTGGATGGTGGGAATGAGGCCACTAGCTCAGTCCACCAATGCCTGGCTTTGGGACTTTGGCCTAAGTAAGTCCTTAGGTGATTAATATAAATTTCCTGCCTGCCACTTGCTAGAATTGGAGCATGACAGGAGATAGAAATTAAATTTTAAAAAAATTAAAAAAAATGTCTTTCATATGGATATCTATGTCCCAGACCTGAACTTATTCCAAATAGAGCCTTTTTTGTATACCAAAAATTATGTTCACTATGAACTGATATAAAAGCCAGAGACAAGAAAATGTAATCTGCCTTCTATGAGCTCACCTAAGGATTTTTCATGTTACTGAATATGAATTTGAGGGAATGTAGAAAGCGTCCTATTTTCTGGGTCAAAGTGTTAGGAACAGAAATAGAATATTGGGGACTAGCTATAATTATAAGAAATATTAGAGGTGCATGAAATTCATGCACGGAGATGTGTGTCCCTCAGCCCAGCCTGCACCCTCTCCAATATGGGACCCCTCAAGGGATATATGACTGCTCATTAAGGCCAGATCCCAGTAGGATTGGTCCTAAATGGGCAGTCGGACATCCCTCTCACAATCCAGGACTGCTGGCTCCCAACCGCTCACCTGCCTGTCTTCCTGATTGACCCTAACCATTTCTGCCTGCCAGCCTGATCATCCCCGAACCACTCTCCTGCCAGTATGATTGATGTCTAACTGTTCCCTTGCCAGCCTGATTTCCCCTAACTGCCCTCCCCTGAAGGCCTGGTCACCCCTAAATTCCCTTTCTTACAGGCCTGGTCTCCCCCGCGCCCCATCTGCTCTCTTGTATAGGCCTGGTTCCTCCCAACTGCTCTTCCCTGTAGGCCTGAGTCCCCTCCAACTGCTCTTCCCTGCAGGCCATCTTGTGTCCACATGGGACAGGACCTTTGACCACACAGGGAAAGCCATCTTGTGTGTTGGAGTGATAGTTATTTTGCATATTACTCTTTCATTAGATAGGGTAGAGGCCTAGTGCACCTCTGGGGGCCAGCTGGGTTGCCCTGAAAAGTGTCCCAAATCAGGTTGGGGGTTCCCTTGGGGACTGGGGCAGCCTGGGTGAGGGACCTGTGGTGGTTTGCAGGCTGGCCATGCCCCCCGGTGACCCAAGCAGAAATTATCTTCTATAATTGAAACTTTGTAGCCTGGAACAGAGCCAAGCCTCCTGGTTGCTCTGTAGCTGCAGCCATTTTTGTTGGGATTTACTTATCTTCTATAATTGAAACTTTGTAGACTTAAGTGGAAACTAAGGCAGGCCAGGGCTGCAGAAGCTAGGCTTCCTCCATTGCCAGAAGCAACTCAAGCCTCCTGCTCTCTCCAGCTCCATGGCTGCTGCCATTTTATTTGGATTTATTTATCTCCTATAATTGAAACTTTGGAGCCTTGAGCGGAGGCCTGGCCAGCCGGGGTGTGCAGAAAGCTTGGCTTCCTCCATTGCTGGGGAAACCTAAGGCTCATGGTCTCTTTGGCCACAGCCATCTTTGTTGGGTTAATTTGCATACTTGCTACTGATTGGCTGATGGGCGTGGCTTGTGCCTGTAGCAAAGTGATGATTAATTTGCATATTGCTCTTTTATTAGATAGGATTAATCATGCTGTGTTGTTCTGTTCTGATTAGAGAAAGTGCATTCTAACCTGGCTGAGATTTGTATGCTCTGGGACTTGGGAGCTAACATCGAAATACAATCCATCCTCCTTTTCTGAGAACTACTTAGATTAACAACCTTGTTGCTGAAACAATTAGATCCCAGAGGCACCCACCCATTTGCAACCACTAGCTCCTATTGCCTATAATCTGGTCTCAGAGATGCCCAGAGATGCCCAATCTCTATGACCCTCCTCTCCTAACTCCTAGCTCTCATTGCCTGTAGTCTGTAACCATTATACCTTGCCTACTTTCCCATGTCTGTAATTCTTACTTTCCCATGTGATCTTGGGTCTTTCTACCCAATATAAGTATCTGATTTATCTGAAGGAGTAGAGCAGATTTTTATGGATGACCTGCTGCTCTCTCACACTGCTGGTATTATTATGGAAAAAATGCTCATATAAGACTCAACCCTGTCTCTGTTTAATTGGCTCAAGTAGTGACAAGGCTGCCAGGACTCATTGGTTGTCCAGTTATAAAAGCAAGGAAGTTTATTCTGTTCTAGTGGTTGCTGTTGTTTGAAGGCTTTTCCCTGTATTCCTACAGTATCAGAGAAATAGAAGTCTTCCCAGAACCAAAAGAGTGGTACCACCGACCATTGCTTGGAACATAGGACAGATGATCTATTCTAATTATTCATTAATATAGCACAAATTTGCAACCTGGAACAACTTTGAGAAGAAACTGTTTTGGAGGGAAAATCTAGAAATATAGAAAAAACAGTATGAGGTTCAGAACTGCTAAATTAGTACAGGTGCTAAGAGTTGAGGAAACACAAAAACATCTTTGTTCTCTGCCTTTAGGACCCTCAGCACCTCTAGAAAATGTAGAAACTAATCAGGCCCAAGAGACTTTAGGAGACCATCAAGAGGAAGACTATTTGCAGAAGAGGCTCATCTCACTTGGCCACATTTCACTGTTGCATGATGTTGACTTATTTCTGGAAAGGGATAAGGTAAACTCCGACTTACAACTTATTGTGTTGGCATGGATATCTCCTAGTTTCCAGGAAAATTTAAAATTCAGAAGGTCCTCACCTTGACTTGAGTTGACTTGCTGGGCGAAGCCTGTTAAATCAGCAAATCAGCAAACATCACTGCAGAAGCTGTGATGACACCTGCTATCAACTGCTGTGAGGCTGGCCAAGGCTAGGATATGAGGCTACCCTAGGGGGTTTGTGAAACTACACTCAGTGTGGATGAAGTCTCCATAAATGTATCCCTGACAAAGACCCTGCTACTAGCATTCAAATCCACTTCAATTCCTGTATAGATTGATATCAGCTAGATCCATTTTAGTGCCATAGACCAATGAATTTATCATTAAATTGTGATTGAGTAAAGAGATGATTATGTGTTTTTATTTTCTTTTCAAATTTATTTATTTATTTTTATTTCAGAGAGAAGGGGAGAGAGAAACATCTATGATGAGAGAGAATCATTGATTGGCTGCCTTCTGAACACGTTCCCCGCCCCCCCCCCCCCCCGCCCCTCAACAGGATTGAGCCAGCAATCCAGGCATGTGCCCTTGATCAGAATTGAACCCAGAACCATTCAGTCCATAGGCTGGAGCCAAACCAGCTAGGGCTGTGTTTTCCTTTTCAGCAGAGCTTTCTCTTACTTGAAAATAGAGTAACATTTTGAAAAATAACCCTCAAAACTAAAGATAAAGCTACCCAATTTAATGTAATTTTCATTAAGATGAACAACCAGATCAGTGGTTGAGTGTTGACCTAGGCACTAAGAGATCAAGGCACATGCCCTGGTTTCTGACTGAATCCCAAATAGGGAGCATGCAGGAGGCAGTCAATGGATGTTTCTCTCTATTGATGTTTCTATCTCTCCCTTCTTCCTCTCTCTCTCCCTCTCTCTAAAAATTAATAAAAAAGCATGTTAAAAAAGATGAAAAATCAGGAGAATGGATTGATTTAAATGACTTTAAGATAATTAAATTTTTAAAAAATATTGTTAGTTGACTTTAATAATGAAACTATAGCTGGTGTTGCAAAGATGTTCTACTTCTGAAATACAACGCATTTCATTAATTGTACATTTTATTGAATGTCCCTCATTATTTCAAAATATGGGCAATTATAGAGCTGGGCTGTTGTCACCCTCTTTGCTCTTTGTTGTAGAAGCTGGTAATTAAATAAAAAATGCCTCTGCTGGATGGGATTCTTATAAAAAAGAGATGATAAAGTAGAAGCTATGAGGATTGAAGTAGTAACTTAATGAGATCAATGTCTAACAACAGGTTTACAAATGAGCATTCTTGAGATGAAAAGTAGCTCAAATCTGTGACAGAAATTCCCCAGTTAATAATTTAAACAGTAAAGCTCAGTTAACTATAGTGTATTCGTAAGACAATGAGGTAATTAATCTTTAAATTTTTAACTTGTTTTCCTGCAGTATTACGGAAGAATTTATCTTATTCACTTTTTGTGTGTTTTAATAGGAACAAGTTATGACTAATCTTGCATAGAAAATCAAGATTCTTTCTATTGCTGAACATATCAGATTTCTGACAAGTAATGGTTGTTAAAGATAAAAAATATCTAAAAATAATAAACCTGCAAGAAATATTTAAGGTGCATAGACTTAATCATGTATATCAGAACCAAGTTATTTTTTAGCAGTCATTGTAATAGTATTATTGCACACTTATAATATATGCATTGTGCTTACACATATTTACTTCTCTGATTATATAAATTATAGAAAAATTTTAAGTAGTAATTTTTATTGATAAAGTTTACATTCCATTTTCTTAAAAGAGGGATATAGAAATTAAATTAATTTGAAGGATTATGACCCATGGATTATCCAGTAAACTGCAGTAGAGAGAAGCTAAGCAATATGAACATGTCAACAACTAGAAATAAATTTCTAATCCCAATTAATTGTGTTTAATTTTTAGGAAAATAAAAAAAATAAGGCAGAGCTAAATAGGCTCATTTATTTTTTTTTCATATCTCATTATTTTCCTGGGACAGTTTCTTTTTTTTAGCCCTTTAGTCAAGGCACTTATAAAACCCTTTGGAGAACAGTAATGAATAAAATAGTAACAGGCAGAGAGTAAAAATAAAAACACATTAATATAGTGTTATAAGTATTTTGCTAGGGGGAACACAAGAAATATTTTTATAAGATCTGATAGAATGAGATTAGCCTAATTTAGAAGGTGAGGGAGGGAGGACTCAGAGGAGTTGATGCTTACACACAAATGGATGGGATTGCTTAGCATTTGAAATGAAAGCATTTATAGATTTTCATGTCTTGGGTATAAATCTGAAGATATTCATGTAAATGACTAATTTAATTATCAATGAGCCCAAACCACATGAAAACTGGGCCATGTGCTATTTACCTTGTGTCTTCAGAAAATGAGAAGTCTCAAAGAAAGGAAACTAGTGAAGGCCATAACAATAGATAAGGAAGACCACTTCATAATACTAAAGGGATCGATATACCAACAGGATATAACTCTGATTAACATATATGCACCCAATGCGGGAGCACCAAATACATAAAAAACTTCCTGGAAGATATCAAGGGAGAGATAGACAGCAATATAATCATAGTAGGGGACTTTAATATACCACTGACATCACTGGATAAATCCTCTAGACAAAAAATAAGCAAAGATATAGCAATCCTAAATGACTCACTAAATTAGATGGACTTAACTGACATCTTCAGACCATTTCACCCCAAAGACATGAAACATGTGTTCTTCTCAAGTGCACATGGGACATTTTCAAAAAATAGAGCACATATTGGGTCACAAGCAAAGTCTCCCCAAATTCAAAAAGTCTGAAATCATACCAAGCCTCTTCTTAGAACACAATGCCATAAAATTAGAAATAAACTACAATAAAAACAATACAAAAAACTCAAACACTTGGAAGCTGAATAGCATGCTATTAAACAATGGCTGGGTTACCAATGAGATGAAAGAAGAAATTAAAAACATCCTGGAAACTAATCACAATAAAATCACAACAATCCAAAAATCTATGGGACACAATGAAAGCAGTCCTGAGAGGGAAATTTATAGCTCTGCAAGCCTACTTCAAAAAAACAACAAAAAATGGTAGTAAATAATCTAACTCTACAACTCAAAGAATTAGAAAGAGAGCTAAAAGAAAATCCCAGAGTGAGCAGAAGGAAAGAGATAATAATGATCAGAGCAGAAATAAATGACATAGAGACCAAAAACAAGACAAAACAAAACAATACAAAATATCAATGAAACCAAAAGCAGGTTATTTGAAAGGATAAAAAGAATGATGAACCTCTAGCCAGGCTCAACAAGAAGCAAAGAGAGAGGACTCAAACAAAATTAGAAATGAGAGAGGCAAAATAACAACAGACCCCACAGAAATACAAAGGATTGTTTAAAAAAACTATGAACAACTCTATTCTAACAAACTAGACAACCTGAAGGAAATAGAGATATTCCTAGAAAAATACAATCTTCCAAAACTCAATCAGGAAGATTTGAACAATCTCAATAGTCCAATAACTATGGAAGAAATTGAAGCAGTCAATACAAAGGTCCCAGCAAGCAAAAGCCCAGGGCCAGATGGCTTCACAGGGGAGTTTTACCAAACACTGAAGGAAGAGCTAAAATCTATCCTCCTCAGACTATTCCAAAAAATTCAAGAGGAAGGAACTCTTCCAAGCTCATTCTATGAATCCAGCATCACCCTAATACCAAAACCAGATAAAGACAACACAATGAAAGAGAATTACAGGCCAATATCCCTCATGAACATAGATGCCAAAATCCTCAACAAAATTCTAGCAAATCAGATCCAGCAGTACATCAGAAAAATCATACACCATGACCAACTAGGATTTATCCCACGATGCAAGGATGGTAATATTTCTGCAAATCAACAGACATGATACATTGCATAAACAACTTGAGAGATTAAAATCCCATAGTCATATCAAATGATGCAGAAAAAGCATTTGACAAAATCCAACACTCTTTCTTAATAAAAACTCTCATCAAGGTGGGACTAGAAGAATCCTACATCAACATAATAAAATCCATTACAAACCCACACCCAACATCATTCTTTTTTTTTTTTAAATTATTTTTTATTGATTTTTTGCAGTATAATAGTAGTACATGTTTTCCTTTCCCCCTCCCCCTTATCCTCCCCCCAGCCTCCCCCACCCCCCAGCACATATTCCCAGCTTCCCCCCCTCCCCGCCCCAGTGTCTTTCATTCATTGGTTATGTTCATATGCATGCATACAAGTCCTTCGGTTGATCTCCCCCCGCATCTGCCTCCCATCCACCCAAGCCTCCCCCTGTAGCTTGACAGCCTGTTCAAGGCCATCCTGCCTCTATATCAATCACTCTCCCCTGTTTCTTTTCTTCAAAAATATCTTGCCTCTGCATACTAGAAATAAATGTATAAGAACAAAAAGTGTTTCAGTCTCGGTTTCAATGTCCAACTTTTCTGAGTCCCAGTTTCAGTGTCAAATAATTCATTATGTGTATGTCAGCAATGGTATCCAGATGGTGGACATATCGTGTCAATGCAAGATCCATCCTCTCTGGTTTGGTCCTGGGCTGCCTGCAGACATGCACAGCTGCTGACTGCTAGCATGGCAAGGTGTCGTCAGTGTCCCCCATCTCTGGACCGTCCTCGTGACTGGAACAGATCCATCAGTTCCTCACCATCGCAGGAACCCACATGGTCTTGGAGTTGTTCTCTGTAAACACACAAACACATTCTCGACCAAAAGTTAACAAAGGGATCCTCTATGCAAAATAGACTTGGGATTCTTTTTAATTTTTGCCTAAATGATTTTTCTTTGGCTTATTTTGACACCATGTGTGTTTTTTCATGGGTGTCCTGCAATTGTTTTTACAAATGGAATTTACTTTACTGGAGTAAGAATTTTCTTGATGTATTTTACTTACTCGATATTTTTTTTCCCTTATATGATATTACCCCGCTGTCCCCTCCCCTTTTTTGATTAATGGGGACTTTTGGAAATTTTATATTGCAGTCTTGATAATTTTAAATTTTAATTTTTGCACACAAAGTGACTGCTTTAGGTTCTTTGGTTGTTAGGCAATTTTACAGTGAGATGAACTACTAATAGATTTTTTAGTTAATGTTTTAGGAAAAGCTTTTTGTCCAGTACACTATAATTTTCTTGAGTATTCTCATATTTCACTTGGCCAATTTAAATTAATCTGAAAACTTGATTACTATTTTCCTGTCAATTTTAATACTCAAGCAGAAATCTTAGTTTACCCTGTGAATACTAGTGGAAAGGAATATTTGCAATTTTGAGTAGGTCCCGAGCATTCCTGGTAATAGACTGAATTTAGATATAGAGCAGCTATTGCTGGCCGGGTCTCTGTCTGCCACCTGGGTCCCCGTATGAGTTGTGTGTGGGAGGCGAAGCAGCCATGGGGGTAGGAGACCTCCCTTAGGAGGGTTGAGAATTCAAACCCCTGCAAGGTTTGTGGATGAGGGTCTGTGCCCCACCTCTGTTGACCTTTTAGTTCTCTCCTGTTGGCCCCTCTGCTACTGTGCCTGTCTTAGGTTGTTCCTTCCCTGAGGAATCTTACCCGTCTCTGGCTAACCAGCCATCCTCCGGGGCCAAACAGGGTGATGTGAGGTTCAATTCTGTCTCCTTTGTAGTCTATGCCCCCCTGTGGCCTCCACGTCCAGTACCTGCCTTGGGGTCCCCTCACCTGCTGGCAGGGTCCCGGTACTGATCACATATCTCGGGGGACCCAGGTTTCTTCTCCAGAGAGGGCCCAGCTCACACCATTGGTCGAGATACAGATCCATGGTGCCAGCTGCCCAAAGGCTTCAGCCACAGCTGGAACTGAAAACTCTGGCATCAGCTGTGTGTATTTGGATAGTAATAAGAAGGTCCCTCTAGGCAGAAAGGGCAAGAAGGGCCAATATAGAATGCTCGGATCCCTTCCCAGTGCCTTAATTCCTTCTGAAAGGGATTAATTTATTTCCTATCCTTTTTTAAATTGCTGCCCAACATTCAAAGAATTAGTTTGTAAGTTTATTTTGGGATAATTGTATAATATGCTGTTGTCAAATATCAAATATTATAATGACATGTAGAATAATATCATGTAAGGGTATTATGGTGTCATGGGAGGTTAAGGAAGGCCTAGCCTAAGGACTGGTCTCCATAGGATATGACAAGCTCTAGGCCATGTCAATTCAATGTCAGACTAGCTGCCATTTTTAAATAATTTTATATAAACTTTGTCAGGGATGTAAAAACACAAATCACTTACCTCAGTTCAAGAGTTCAAGTATATTGACTTTTCCACTTACTCTCACCACCTGCCACTTACCCTGAGGTTTGACATTCTGATGGACTTTTCTCAGTCTCTGGATCCATTCTTGTTCATCAGTCTATGTCATTGATTGTATTCCTCAAATGAGTGAGATCATGTGATATTTGTCTTTCTCTGCCTGGCTAATTTCACTTAGCATAATGCTCTCCAAATCCATCCATGTTGTTACAAATGGTAGGAGCTCCTTCTTTTTTTCTGCGGCGTAGTATTCCATTGTGTAAATGTACCATAGTTTTTTAATCCACTCATCTGCTGATGGGCACTTCGGCTGTTTCCAAATCTTAGCTATGGTAAATTGTGCTGCTATGAACATAGGGGTACATATATCCTTTCTAATTCGCCTTTCTAATTTCTTGGGGTATATTCCTAGAAGTGGGATCACTGGGTTGAATGGGAGCTCCATTTTTAGTTTTTTGAGGAATCTCCATACTCTTCTCCACAGTGGCTGTACTAGTCTACAATCCCATCAGCAGTGCACGAGAGTTCCTTTTTCTCCGCATCCTCGCCAGCACTTGTCATTTGTGGATTTGTTGATGTAAGCCATTCTGATAGGTGTGAGATGGTACCGCATAGTCGTTTTGATTTGCATCTCTCCGATAATTAGTGACTTTGAGCAAGTTTTCATATGTCTCTGGGCCTTCCTTTTGTCTTCTTTCGTGAAGATTCTATTTAGGTCTGTTGCCCATTTTTTTATTGGATCATTTGTCCTCCTTTTATTGAGTTGGGTGAGTTGCCTGTAGATGCTTGAGATTAAACCTTTATCACTAATAACATTTGCAAATATGTTCTCCCATACAGTGGGTTTTCTTGTTGTTTTGTTGATGGTTTCTTTAGCTGTGCAAAAGCTTTTGATTTTGATGTAGTCCCATTTGTTTATTTTCTCTTTAGCTTCCATTGCCCTCGGAGCAGTATCATCAAAGAAGTTCTTTTGGCATATGTCTGAGATTTTTCTTCCTGTAGATTCCTCTAATATTTTTATGGTTTCCTGTCTTACGTTTAAGTCCTGTATCCATTTTGAGTTTATTTTTGTGTATGGTGTAAGTTGGTGCTCTAGTTTCATTTTTTTGCATGTATCTGTCCAATTTTCCCAACACCATTTATTGAAGAGACTGTCTTGACTCCATTTTATGTTCCTGCCTCCTTTGTCAAATATTAATTGAGCCTAGTGGATTGGGTTGATATCCGGATTCTCTATTCTATTCCATTGATCTATATGTCTGTTCTTGTGCCAGTACCAGGCTGTTTTAAGAACAGTAGCCTTGTAATACAGCTTGAAATCTGGTATGGAAATCCCACCGACTTTGTGCTTCTTTCTCAGGATTGCTGTGGCTATTCGGGGCCTTTTTTTGTTCCAGATGAATTTTTGGAGAGTTCTTTCTAGGTCTGTGAAATATGCCATTGGTATTTTAATGGGGAGTACATTAAATTTATAGATTGCTTTGGGTAGTATGGACATTTTAATTATGTTGATTCTCCCAATCCACGAACATGGAATGTTCTTCCACCTGTTTACATCTTCCTCTATCTCTTTTTTCAGTGTCCTGTAGTTTTCCACAAATAGATCTTTTACCTCCTTAGTTAAGTTTATTCCTAGGTATCTTAATTTTTTTGGTGTGATGGTAAATGGGATTGCTTTTTTAGTCTCTCTTTCTGTAGGTTCACTATTAGTGTATAGAAATGCCATAGATTTCTTGGCATTAATTTTGTAGCCTGCTACATTGCTGAACTCATTTATTAAATCTACTAACTTTTTTATGGAGTCTTTCGGGTTTTTTATGTACAATATCATGTCATCTGCAAATAAGGATAGCTTAACTTCTTCTTTTCCAATTTGGATGCCTTTTATTTCTTCTTCTTGTCTAATTGCAATGGCTAATACTTCCAGTACTATGTTGAATAGGAGTGGTGAAAGTGGGCAACCCTGTCTTGTTCCTGTTCTTAGGGGAAATGGTTGTAGTTTTTGCCCATTGAGTATGATGTATGCTGTGGGTTTATCATATATGGCTTTTATTATGTTGAGGTATGATCCTTCTATTCCTACCTTATTGAGAGTTTTTATTAAGAAAGGATGTTGGATTTTGTCAAATGCTTTTTCTGCATCAATTGATATGACTATGTGATTTTTATCTCTCAATTTGTTTATGTGATGTATCACATTTATTGATTTGCGGATATTGTACCATCCTTGCATTCCTGGGATAAATCCTACTTGGTCGTGGTGTATGATCTTTCTGATGTACTGCTGGATCCGATTTGCTAGAATTTTATTGAGGATTTTGGCATCTATATTCATGAGGGATATTGGCCTGTAATTCTCTTTCATTGTGTCGTCTTTATCTGGTTTTGGTATTAGGGTGATGCTAGCTTCATAGAAGGAGTTTGGAAGTGTTCCATCCTCTTGAATTTTCTGGAATAGTCTAAGGAGTATAGGTTTTAGTTCTTCCTTGAATGTTCGGTAAAACTCCCCTGTGAAGCCGTCTGGCCCTGGGCTTTTGTTTGCTGGAAGCTTTATGATGACTGCTTCAATTTCTTCCACAGTTATTGGTCTATTGAGTTGTTTAGATTCTTCTTGATTGAGTTTTGGGAGGTTATATTTTTCTAGAAACATATCCATTTCCTCCAGGTTGTCCAGTTTGTTGGAGTAGAGTTGTTCATAGTATTTTTTAACAATCCTTTGTATTTCAATGGGGTCTGTTGTTATTTCACCTCTTTCATTTCTGATTTTATTTATTAGGGTCTTCTCTCTTTGCTTCTTGGTGAGTCTGGCTAGAGGTTCATCAATCTTGTTTATCCTTTCAAAGAACCAGCTCTTGGTTTCGTTGATCTTCTGTATTGTTTCTTTGGTCTCTATGTCATTTATTTCTGCTCTGATCTTTATTATTTCCTTCCTTCTGCTTACACTAGGCTTTTCTTGTTGCTTTCTTTCTAACTCTTTGAGTTGTTGGGTTAGATAATTTATTGCTGCTGTTCCTAGTTTTTTGTAGTAGGATTGTAGAGCTATGAACTTCCCTCTCAGAACTGCTTTCACTGTGTCCCATAGATTTTGGATTGTTGTGCTATCATTGTCATTTGTTTCCATGATGTTTTCTATCTCTTCCTTAATCTCTCTAGTAACCCAGTCATAGTTTAATAGCATGCTGTTCAGTCTCCATGTGTTCGATTTCTTTGGATTGTTTCTATTGTAGTTGATTTCCAGCTTTATGCCACTGTGATCTGAGAATATACTTGCTATGATTTCTATCTTCTTGAATTTGGAGAGACTTTGCCTATGACCCAATACATGGTCTATCTTTGAGAATGACCCATGGGCACTTGAAAAGAATGTATATTCTGTGGCTTTGGGGTGAAATGATCTGAAGATGTCAATTAATTCCATCTGGTCCAGTGAGTCATTGAGAATTGATGTTTCTTTACTGATTTTTTGTTTAGAGGATCTGTCCAATGGTGATAATGGGGTATTAAAGTCTCCTACTATGATTGTATTGCTGTCTATCTCTCCCTTGATGTCCTCTAGGAGTTTTTGTATATATTTGGGTGCTCCTGTATTGGGTGCGTATATGTTTACAAGAGTTATTTCTTCTTGTTGAATTGCTCCCATTAGTATTATGAAGTGGCCTTCTTTATCTCTTGTTATGTCCTTCACTTTGAGATCTAATTTGTCAGATATAAGTATGGCTACCCCAGCTTTTTTTTCATTTCCATTCGCCTGAATAACTTTTTTCCAACCTTTCATCCTCAGTCTGTGTGCATCTTTTTTTCGGAGGTGGGTTTCTTGTAGACAGCAGATACATGGGTTGTGTTTTCTTATCCAGTCTATTACCCTATGTCTTTTGATTGGAGCATTTAAACCGTTTACATTTAAAGTTATTATTGATAGGTGCTTATATGTTGCCATTTTTGTTCTTTGCCCCTGTGTTCCTTCTTCGCTTCCTATTTCTTTTTACAGCAGATCCTTTAGCATTTCTTGCATTGCTGGTTTGGTGGTGACGAATTCCCTTAGTCCTTTTTTATCTGTGAAGCTCCTGATTTGACCTTCAATTTTGATTGAGAGCCTTGCTGGGTACAGTATTCTAGGATTCAGACCCTTCCTTTGCATGACTTTGTAGATTTCATTCCACTGCCTTCTGGCCTGATAGGTTTCTGTTGAGAGATCACTTGTTAGTCTGATGGGTGTTCCTTTGTAGGTGACTTTCTGTCTCTCTCTGGCAGCTTTTAAGCTTCTTACTTTGTCATTGGTGTTTGCCAATTTAATTATAATGTGCCTTGGCGTAGGTCTTTTGGGGTTTATTTTGCTTGGGACTCTGTGAGCTTCTTGGATTTGTGTGGGTTTTTCCTTTCCTATACCAGGAAAGTTTTCTGTCATTATTTCTTCCAACAGGTTTTCTATTCCTTGCTCAGTTTCCTGTCCTTCTGGAAGCCCAATTATACGGATGTTGTTTTGTTTCATGTTGTCCCATAGTTCTCTTAGGCTCTCCTCCTGCTTTTTAATTTTTTTTCTAGAAGGTGCTCTACTTGGTTATTTTTTCCTACCTGGTCTTCTAGCTCACTGATGCGATCCTCTGCTTCTTCTAGTCTACTCTTAATACTTTCTATTGAGTTCTTTACTTCAGCAATGTCATTTTTCATTTCTTCTTGGCTCCTCTTCATTTCTTCATGGCTTCTCTTCATTTCTTCATGGCTCTTCATCATTTCTTCCTGGGTCTTCCTCATTTCCTCTTGGGTCTTACTCATATTATCAAATTTGTCTTCCATTCTTTTCAGCCACCTTATGACCATTTCTCTGAATTCTTTCTCTGACACGTTGTTAACTTCCATTTCGTTTACCTCCTTTTCTGGCGAGCCTTGCTTTTCTTTCATATGTGGGCTATTTCTTTGTCTTCCCATGGTCTCTCTTCTCTGTGTATGTGGTTATGTAGTTCTCACTCTCCTGTGTTGATTTAAAGGCACAAAATACAACACAACCAGGTGCAATGCACCAGGCACTGAACCGGAATGTAGTCAAAGTAATTGTAATTCCAAATAAAGGTGACCGCCAGAGAAAGGCAAATTCGGTGATATGTGGGAAAAAAGAAAGAGAACCTCCCCCAGACCCACACAGACACTCACACACCCACACTCACACAAAAAAGAAAGAGACCCCCCCAAACACATACACTCACAAAAAAGAAAGACAGGAATGCCAAAACGATAATGGGAAAAGGGGGAGAAGAACAAAAGAAATAAAAGGAGTAAATTATAAATGTGGGGTGAAAACTCCTATAGGATAGTCCCTAATCCGAACCAAAACCTGCAACAAGTACTTGGAGATTGATACAAATTACATACAACTACTAATATCAAGAGAGGTGAGGGAACACAGAAGCAAAAATCTATCTCAAAAACAATGCAGATGAGGACAACAAAACAAGAAACAACACCAGAAATAAAAATAACCCCCCCTACAAGACAAACCAAAATAACAGAATAAGCAAATCAATCTCATAAACCTGCTTAAAAAATCAATATAATCAACAGTCAAGTAAACAACAACAACAGGACAGGGCTAAAAACACTTTAAGATAGTGAAGTCAGAGAAGCTAGAGGTATATATGCACTTGGATTAGGTGGTTAGAGATTAGATATATCAGTGGGGTGAAATTTTAACAGGGGGTAAGGGGAAAGAATTAGGTAAATCTAAAGCGGGAAAAGTGTAAGGGAAACAAGGCACTAAATAGGGAAAGGTTAGCCAGAGAGTGGTGGTATAAAGGTGAAGTTGAGGTAGAGTAAAAGATACTAAAGTGTAGATGAAAATAGACTGTATTCCCAAGGTCGAAGAGAAGATATAATCAATTCCCTGTCACATAAGAGTCAATTTGTGATTTGGCCCCTGAGTGGCAGTGTTTCTAGATTGACTTCTGGGTCTATTGGTCCTCTTTATCCTGAACTAAACAATACTGCCTCTCTAATGGTGACTGCTGTTTTAGCAGCCAGAACCCTCCCAAAATCTTCCGGGCTTCCCCCCTCTGTCAGGTCCAAACTGATTGCGCTCCAGGGATCAACTCTGCCACCAGCTCCAAGGGCCCTCTCCCACGTTCACCAGCTTCAACAGCCACAGATTCTATTTCAGGTGCAGATCTCCAGGTTTTGAGTTCCAAGGTGCAGATCTCCCAGACTGCCAGCCCCCTCAGTTTCACGCCCAAAGTACCCCCAGGGAAATCTGACCTTTCCTTGCTGGAGTTTAGAGCTCCCTGGGCTCTGCGCGCCACCTGGTCGCCGGTGCTCCGGGAGTCCCAGAGGTCCCGCAGGTACCTCGAACGGCAGCTGTATGTTTTCCGGCTCCTCTCGTTCAAGATGTGGTGGTCCGCCTCCGCGCGCCTCCACGCGCAGTTGGCTCAGGGAGAGAACCCAGCAGTACTGGGGCTGCTCAGGCTAGGGAGGCCAGCCCAGCAGTCCTCTATCTTCTCCTGGAGCACAGCTGTCCCCCTAGTCGCCGACAAATGCTCCCTGCGCGACTCTCAGCTGCTCCCTCCCTCTACCCTGTGAGCAGATTCAGATCGAATCCCTCCGTTCCGCCGCCATCTTTTTCCCTCTCCCAACATCATTCTTAATGGACAAAACTAAAACAACTTCACCTAAAACAGGAACAAGACAAGGATGCCCATTCTCAACACTTCTGTTTGACATAGTACTGGAAGTACTAGCCATTGCAATCAAACAAGCAGAAGAAATAAAAGGCATCCAAATTGGAAAAGAAGAAGTAAAATTGTCTTTCTTCACAGATTATATGATACTGTACATAGAAAACCATAAAGATTCCATAAAAATTTTTTAAACTTAATAAATGAATTCGCCAATGTAGCAGAACACAAAGTTAATGCCAAGAAATCTATGGCATTTCTATACACCAATAGTGAACTTACAGAAAGACAGCCTAAAAAAACAAAACCCATTTACCATCGCACCAAAAAGATTAAGATACCTTGGAATAAACTTAACTAAGGAGACCTCCACTCAGAAAAGTACTGGACTCTTAATAAAGAAATAGAGGAAGACAAAAACAGATGGAAGAACATATTGTGTTCATGGATTAGTAGAATCAACATCATTAAAATATTCGTACTACTCAAAGCAATCTATAGATTCAATGAATTCCCCATTAAAATACCAAAAGCACATTTCACAGACCTAGAATGAACTCTCCAAAAATTCATTTGGAATAAAAGAAGATCCTGAATACCTGCAGCAATCCTGAGAAAGAAGAAAAAAGAAGGTGGGATCTCAATACCAGATATCAAGCTGTATTACAAAACCACTTTCTCAACACTGCCTAGCACTGGCACAAGAACAGACATACAGACAAATGGAATAGAATAGAGAACCCAGATATCGACCCAAACCACTATGCTCAATTACTATTTGACAAAGGAGGCAAGAATATACAATGAAGTCAAGAAAATAAGACAGATACATGCAAAAAAAAAAAAAAAAAAAAAAAGAAAGAAACTAGACCACCAAATTACACCATACATAAATATAAACTCAAAATAAAAGACTTAACCATAAGACAGGAAACTATAAAAATACTAGAGGAATCCATAGCAGCAAAATCTCAGACAGATACCAAAGCAATTGCTTCACCGATATAGCTCCTAAAGCAATTGAAACTAAAGAGAAAATAAAAAAAATGTGACTACATAAAAATAAAAAGCTTTGCACAGCTAAAGAAACCATCAACAAAACAACAAGAAAGCCCACTGCACGGAAGAACATATTTGCCAATGTTACCACCAATAAGGATTTCATCTCCAACATTTCCATGGAACTCATACAACTTAACAAAAGAAGGATAAAAAACCCAATAAAAAGTGGGCAAGGGCCCTAAATAGATACTTTTAGAAACAGGACATAAGGAAGGCCAAGAGACATATGAAAACATGCTCATAGTCACTAATCATCCAAGAGATGCAAATAAAAATGACAATGTGGTACCATTTCACCCCTGTCTAAATGGCTATCACCAACAAATCAGCAAATGACAAGTGCTGGTGAGGATGCAAAGAAAAAAGAACTCTAGTGTACTGCTGGTGTAATGCAGACTGGTACAGCCACTGAGAGTGCAGTATGGACTTTTCTCAAAAACTTAAAAATGGAACTCTCATTTGACCCAGTGACCCTACTTCCAGGAATATATATAAGAAACCAGAAGCACTAATCAGAAAGGATATATGCACCCCTATGTTCATAGAAGCACAACTTACCATTGCTAAGATTTGGAAACAGCTTAAGTTCCCATCAGCAGATTGGTATTAAAAAACTGTGCTATATCTACACAATGGAATACTACCCTGTGTTAAAAAAGAAGGAATTCTTACCATTTGCAACAGCATGGATGAAATTGGAGAGCATTATGCTAAGTGAGGCACGCCAGTCAGAGAAAAATAAATATCACACGATTTCACTTATTTATGGAATATAATGAACAATATAAACTGATGAACAAAAACAGATCCAGAGACAGAGAAGCATCAATCAGATGCTCAAACCTCAGAGGGAAGGGAGGGCAGAGAGAAGGGGGAGAGATCGTCCATAGGACTTACATGCATGCATATAAGCCCAATCAATGGACACAGACACCAGGATTTGAGGACATGAGTCGGGGATTGGGGTTCAATAGGGGGATAAGGACACATATATAATACCAATAAAGAAAAAATGAAAACAACGATTTTCTATAAATACCAGAGTATGTTTCTTATTTGGCTCTTATTGACTCTTCAGGACCCATTTGAAAGAGAAGTTTCAGGTCCTTTAGAGGCTTATAGGAATGGAAATTTGGTGATTTAGTTGATGGTAATGTAGCTTTATCCTCCTCCTGTGCCAGCATTCAAGGCTCACTAAAAACAAATGGATGTAGGAGTCAATGCTACTTATCTGTGAGGAGACTTAAAAACAGTGCCTGTAAAAAGGGCCAAATAAATAAGGGTGAGTCTCAAAATTTCTGGGGCAGTACTGTTCATATTAACTGACTACTTTAGTTAATGGGATATTTTAAAGCAAATAGGGTCTGTGAGTTAGGAGGCAGGATTATATAGAAGAAGGCATTCTTGAGATTTATTTCTACAAACCACTCTGTGTCCTCTAGAATCTGGGCAAGTAAAGCATAAGGGTTAGGGACAATTGGCTGGATAGGAATCACTGTCTTATTTACTAGTTATAAATCCTAAACTAGTCCTCCCCCTCTATTAAGCTCTTGCACCTCTAAGATGGGGTATTGTAAGGACTATGACAGATTTCAATAAACTTCGAGCTTCTAAAATAGATGATGTATTGGAACATTGAGTCCTTCTAGAGCCTCAGGATTGAGAGAATACTGTTTTCTGATATGGTATGAAACTTTCAGCAAGACTAGGAAGGCATGAAAAAGGAAGAAGTTACTTCAGCTATACCCCAAAGTCTGAGAAAAATATCTAGTTACTAGAGACTTGGTGTATGGAATTCATGCACGAGGGTTGAGGGGTGTATGCCTCAGCCCAGCCTATACCCTCTCTAATCTGGGACATCCTTCTCACAATCCAGGACTGCTGGCTCCCAACAGCTCACCTTTCTTCCTGCCTGATTACTCCTAACTGCTTCTACCTGCCAGCCTGATCACCCCTTAACCACTCCCCTGCCAGCCTTATCAATGCCTAAATGCCCTCCCCTGCCAACCTGGTTGCCCCCAATTGTCTTCCCCTGCAGGCCTGATTGCTCCCAACTGCCCTCCCCTGTAGGCCTGCTTGCTCCCAACTGTCCTCCCCTGCATGACTGGTTGCCCCCAACTGCCCTCCCCTGCAGGCCTGGTCGCCCCCAACTGCCCTCCCCTGCTGGCTCATTTGCCCCTAACTGCCTTCTCCTGCAGGCCTTATCACCCCCCAACTGCCCTCCCCTGCAGACCTGGTCCCTCCCAACATCCCTCCACTGCTACCCTGGTTTCCCACAAATACCCTCCACTGCTGGCCTATTGTCCCTAACTGCCATACCCTGCTGACCATACTGTGGCAGCCGTCTTGTGTCCACATGGGAGTAACCATCTTTGACCACATGGCGACAGCTATCTTGTATGTTGGAGTGGTGGTCAATTTGCATATTACCTCTTTATTATATAGAATTGGCTACCCAGACATGCCTGTAATGGCTACAGCCTCTGAGGGTGATTTACCAGGGTTTTGGAGGAGTACAGAGAAGGTGGCTTTCATATCAGGGAGGAAATTAATTTCCTCCATCTACTGTCAGGCTTACTGAGGGCTTCTGGGTGGAGATGGCAGTCCTTTGAGGAGCCAGGTTGGAAGACCCAAGCCCTGTCAGTCCTGCTGGTCCAGCTGGTTTCCAGCCCTGCTCCGAGGGACCTCAAGCTCCAGGCGCAGTCCGACTTCCAGTGGTTTCACTGACAGGCAGAACAGGGCTTTGGGAGTCCACCATGCCCTTTGGGGCAACTCTGGCACATGAGTCCAACCTGTCTACAGTTGTAGCAGATGGACCAGGACTGACTGTACACCTCTGGGGTCTGACTGGGGGCCCTTTCCTTGCTGAAGCACAGCACAAAGAGCCTTGTTTTTGGCCTGGCTTCCTCTGGTTCTCCTTTTTCCTCATTCTGGTCTCTATTATAGAACACAGAGGTGATAACTTTCAGTAGATTTTTAAAAGTACTTTTGGGACCAATAGCCAATTATTTCAATCTCCTAATTTCTGGGATAGCCCGAGTGATAAATTTGTTCTTTAAAATTAGTTGTCCCAATTCTGAATCTGGGGTAATGTTGGTATGCTTACCCCAAAGCCTCCCTGAGCCTTCCAAAAAGACTGAGGGATGTTCATTAGCCCCTTGATTAATGGTGGTTAATTTAGAGTGATTAACAAGTTTTTGTTTTACTATATCAGGTCTTTTATAATACAGAACTGGTAGTGCTTTATTTTCCAACTCTCATTTTTAGGATCCCATTGAAGGTCTACAAGGGAAATTGTTTCTTGTCCTGTTAAGAAATCTCTATTAATTTCCTCAGAATTCTTTATTTCCTTGGCATAAGTAAGAAAGTGATTATTCCCAAATTTTCTTGCTTTTTCTAGTATACCCTGCCTTTCAGTGGCTGAGAGGGTCAGACTTAATATGAGCATGATATCTCTGTATGAGAGATCAAATACTTGAATGAGGTTTTGAAAGACCTCAATATATTTGTCAAGGTCTCCTGAGAATTTTCCTAAATTACTTTTAGTTTGTTTCATGCCCTGCGGTGTGAAGGGGATCAGGGATAAAGTATGGCCAGACCTTTATCTGTCTTGGGGCAAATTAAGGTTGGCGCAGTCCTGGTCCTGGGCGGGAGCAAGGCCTCCATCTTCTCCGTTGGTGCACTTGGGTTGTTCATGCCAGGAGCAAAGAACTAAATTTAATTTCCCACCTGCCTTTGGCTTGTTCCCTAGAGTAAAGAAAGCCTGGAAATATGGGACTTCCAATTACTTCCTATGTTTTCTATTGAAAACTTCCTCTGGGGCTAACTTTTAGTATTTTTTTAGTTGGTGAGTGAGGCCAGACCTAAGTGTAGAGAAGAATCAGGAGTTATTTCTTTAAGATTTGTGGGTGAAACTTAAAGAGGCTGTTTTTTGATTGTTTGTTTGTTTTATGTAATGTGGATGGCATGCTTCCCATTTGAAGAAAAGAAGAAGAAAGAAAACAAAGCACACAAGGATGTTTCTTGCATCCATTGTGCTTGCAAAAGATGTCCTTTCCAGTGGGGCATCCCCCACCTGGCCAAGGCTGAAAGGAAGTCCTCACTCTCAAACTAGGCGTGCAGAGTACCTTGCCCACTTACAGTTGGTCGCAAACAAGGCTGTTGAGTGGACTAACCACACTTACCATGGCGTTGATGACCTGAGCTCACACAGAGGCCACTCTCCTGCCTTCCCATCTCATGGGGGAAGCATGCATAACCTGTGTTCTGCTCCATCGACAGCAGTTCTCTGTAATTGAAAATGTCTGCGATGTTCTAATGTTTCTCAAGTAGTCACTGAATTGGATGGTTAAGTATCTTCTGACCTGAATTCCCTAGGGATTTACTGTAGGATGAGGACTAAAGAGGGCTTACACAGTACCCAGAACCCTGGTTTGGCCAATATACAGTGGTCTGAGTAAAGTATAAACAGCTCCGGTCCCCATCCCTTATATGCCCCTCATCATTAACTGATTCATCCTCTGATTGATTCTTGGGGAAAGGATGGAATCTCTTTCTGGTCAAATTTAGTACTTTAAAGTCTCTGCACACTGGCTTAATTTTTTATTTCTATTGAACCTTAATTTCTGTGGTATTACTTTCGAACTCTAAAAATGTCACCTTAGAGATTTTACTTTCTTTTAAACAGGGCAATGAACTTGGTTGCTTCCCTGCCAGGAGAAGGATATCCTAGTTGACTTTACAGGGAACTATTTAGGAAAAAGGTACACCTTTTTAGTTTTTATTAATGGTGATTGTTGGTGGAAGAGATTTTTTAACTTCTCCCTTTTAAGCTTAAATTTACCCCTGAATATATAGTGCTCATTTGTATATTTTTCATCCAGGTATGTTAGGAAGAGGATGCCACTTTCTATATGTAATTTAATAATTCTCTGAAGTTTTAAAAACTCCTTTTAGTTCAAAGATATGACCTGCTTAGAAGCCTGCAGTTTAGAGTAAGTTAGAGTCCTTTCTATGGGTTCTTCTAAAGACTTAAATGTACCAAACTAAAGCAATGGCTGTCCAAAATGACAAAATTCAAAAGTGGCATGATTATAGATTTGTTTAAAATGTAATTAATAAAAACCTTTACTTTGTAACATTCTGAGACAACAATCTTCTAGTACAACAAAACAATTTTATATAAAGGATAATATGTGGCACTTGGCTTATTGCAAACAGTGTATTGAAAATAATTTAAAACCTCTAATATGTGAAACACAAATATCCAGAGTGTCATTGGCAGACGCAGAGAATTATTACACTTACCCTTTTTTCCTGACTGAAAACTTCCTGTTTGAACTTGGCTCTGAATTTGTGTAAGTTTTTTTTTTCTCTGAAGCAGGCTGAAATTTCTATAACATTCAAAGTATATGTATTTGAATAAAATACTGCTATTAGTTTTTATTTGACCGAGTTTCCTCATGTAATTTCAAGTATATTGCATTGTTCTAATTTAGTTTAAAATATCTCTTTTTAGAGTGAGAGAATAAATCTTTGCATCACCCGAGGGCCCTCAGGGTGTCACAAAGCTATCTCTCAGTTAAATTCTTGAAATATTACACTCAGAAAATCTGACAATATACCCAATTTAAAGATTATGAAAAATTAAACCGGTTTTAACATTTAAAGATTTGGTCCTGACCACAGAATTAATCCTTTTTCAATCTGGATAATACATTATTATATTCTAGTAATGTCACAGAAGTACAGAATATACTTTGAATTATAGAGAAAATACTGGGAGGTCACACATACTGTTTACCTATCCCCTTGCATCATGTTCCTATGAGAGCAAAAACTGCAACTGCCCACCCCATAGCCAACCTCATTTCTGCTTTGGCTAGCTTGTGTGGATTTGTGACATCAGAGGCAGGTGGGGACCATCCCATTCCCAGTAATACCAAAGCTGTGTACTGTCTAATGGATGTAAATTTCCCCTGCCCTGCCCCTTTCCTAAGCACCTGCACAGGTTTGGCAAGTGCCACCTTGGAACCTCAAAAGTAGTTTGTCTAACTGAAACTGCTCTTTTTCCTTTTCTCATTCCCATCTTTCCCCAGGTCGGGAGATGATAGTTTGTTAATTATAGGCAGGCTACAATTTTAGCTAGTGGTCTGGCCTTTGTTTAAACTTTCCTCGGTTAAACCTTCACAAATTTTACACTTTCAAATTAATCTTAAAATTTTAACCCAGCATCACACCAAGACATATCATAATTAAAATGCCAAGAGCAAAAGACAAAGAGAGAATATTAAAAGCAGCAAAAGAAAAACAGTTAGTTACCTATAAGGGAGCACCCATACGATTGTCAGTGGATTTCTCAACAGAAATGATGCAGGCCAGACGGGAGTGGCAAGAAATATTCAAAGTGATGAATAGCAAGAATCTACAACCAAGATTACTCTATCCAGCAAAGCTATCATTCAGAGTTGAAGATCAGATAAAGTGCTTCGCAGATAAGAAAAAGCTAAAGGAGTTCATCACCACCAAACCAATATTATACGAAATGCTGAAAGATACTCTTTAAGAAGAGGAAGAAGAAAAAGGTAAAAATATAAATTATGAACAACAAATACACATCTATCAACAAATGAATACAAAAATCAAGTGAATTAATAAGCTGATGAACAGGATAAACTGGTAAATATAACAGAATCATGGACATAGAGAGGGAATGGACTGACAATTCTTGGGGAGAAAAGGGGTGTGGGAAGTGCAGCAAGAGACTGGACAAAAATCTTGCAACAATGGGAGAGGACAGTAGGGAGGGGGAGGTGAGGATGGAGGGTGGGATGGGTACAGGGTGGAGGGGAGCTATAGGGGGATAAAAAAAGAGGGAACAATGTAATTAATAAACTGAACAATAAAGATTTTTAAAAAAAATCTTAACCCAGCACAGCAAAATGACCTTTGGTTATGAACGGCACAAAGCCCACACAGAGCAGAGACAGAGGGCTCCCTATGTTCATAAAAATAGCAAAGAGCAGACTAAGCTAGCAAAGAATATCAGTAAACAAGGTTAGATTACATACAAAAAGTCTCTCAAAATTCAAACCCTGCCATATGTTCAGTCTGTCCACAAGCAGCTGGACCCTCAGCAAAGTGAGATGTGTCTTCTTTTTAAACAGATTGATCTAAACATTAACAGAAAACATCAATAGAAACATTCTTATACACAATTGGAGGCCCAGTGCACCAATTCATGTACTAGTGGGATCTCTCAGCCTGGCCTGCGGGATCAGGCTGAAACCAGCTCTCCAACATTCCCTGAGGGATCTTAGCTTTCAACAGGGCACTGAACAGACTGGGGGACCCCACCAGTGCATAATTGGGCCAGGGAGGGATGTGGGAGGTTGGCCAGCTGGGGAAGGAACACAGGAGGGCTCCTGGGCATGTCTGGCCCATCTCGCTCAGTCCCTGCAGCAAGCTAACCTACCAGTTGGAACGTTTGCTCCCTAGCGGTTAGTGCAGCACCATCGTGACTGGTCAACTGGTTGACTGTCTGCCTTCTGGTAGTCAGTGCACATCATAGCGAGTGATTGAGCAGCCTTAGCATATTATTAGCATATTACACTTTGATTGGTTGAACGGATGACTGGACAACCAGACATCTAGTATATCAGGCTTTTATTATATAAGATATTTACAAGTGTGTACAATCCAGACACTGCAACATGCTATCTATTAAAAAAGTACCAAAGCAGACTAATGTCTCCTGTTCCTGGTTTGGGGACTGACCATCCCCAGAACCTCAGTATTTTCTCAATGGACTATTTTGGCCCAAGCATATGGCTTGCCTAGTTGTCTCGCATATATTCCCTTTGTGTCATTTTTGCCATATTCCAAAGAAAAACAGTCTTGGGTCTATTCTATGGTATCCATGAAGAGATGGGGCTCAGGCCAAGAGTCCAACCCAAATAGGGTGAGGCACACCTTTCTTTAAGCCAGCCTTTGCCTCTCCATGGTATAGAATTCTTGGACGTGTCTCCAGATTGTGAGAAATAGCTCATTTATCCAAATTTTAAATGACAGAATGGAAAACAAAAACATGGCAAAATTAAACTTTTAAGAATGCTCACAAGAGCAGGTGTCCATTTTACAGGATCACAATAAAGGGGAGAGGCAAGTGACCCAGTAATTAATGGGCTAACTTAACAGCTGTTGTCTGGCTCTAATGCTAATTCTCTGAAGACTAAAACTTCTACAGTGGTGGTGGCAGGAGCAGCTAAGGGCTGCGATTAACTCCTGTTATGCCTGATAGAAAACCTAGGGCCATGCTCGTATGCCAGGAGTGGAAAATAGTTGACTTGCCCCCTTCTGTCTTAACTCTTGCCTAAAAGTTTTTCCCTTAGGATTATTACTAGAGAGGCCTTCACAAATGGAGACTGAGCAGTTTAAACTTAGTGGGATCTGGACTGAGGAGGCATTGGTCTTATTGGCTAGACCTAACTGAGATAGAAAGTAGAAGAAGCAAAAGGTAGATGAGATAGGGGGAAATGCCTGCTTTTAGGATGGCAGCCAAGTTTAAGTGGCAGGCAGGCATCTATCAGCCTCCAAAATCATACAGGTGACAGAAAATGGAAAGAATCCATGGGTGCATTCACCATTTGGCATGAAGAGAATTGACTTACAAAGAAATTCCCAGATGACACAACATAATGAAATGGAATTTTCGGACTGGAACACGTGGTATCCCCCTGGGCAGACTGGTTCCCAGTTCTTTGTCCATGGGAATCAAAGAATGAATCCTCAAATGGGATAGCAAAGTTGGAAATTTACTGAAGAACAAGTATAGACTCCCACATGGGGAAAGGGAAAAATCCTCAAAGCACAGACTCCCACGTGGATAGGTAGGAAAGTTCCAATGAGTTCCTTTTCCTATGGTTTAAAAAGGCTGAAGAGATTTGTGGCTTGATATACCCTCTGATTGGTCACTATTCCCTCTAACCTGACAGGGGACATGTGAGGTTTTCCTCCCCTGCTTTCTTTTATTTTGTAAATATATACCTTTTACTGTTTTGCAATTCCCTCATTCTATGGAAATGTACCTGTTGCAACTTTTCAGCTTCCCTATCCTATGGAAATATACCTTCTTCTGCTCTGCAGCCCTGTTTCTTCTATGGTCCCCTTAATTTATAAAATTGCTAAAATGTCCTAAAATTCCTGTCTTATTACCATTCTGAAAAAAACATTTGTGGGGATCACTTATTAAAAAAAA
Source organism: Antrozous pallidus (assembly GCA_027563665.1). Taxonomy (NCBI): domain Eukaryota; kingdom Metazoa; phylum Chordata; class Mammalia; order Chiroptera; family Vespertilionidae; genus Antrozous; species Antrozous pallidus. The sequence goes on from CM050513.1 coordinate 8,835,784, forward strand.
AACCACAACCCTCTTCTCAGGTGAATTGGGGCCAATTTGACCAATAAAATATACGTTGCCCTATGACATGCCCTAGTTGAAAGGGGTCAGGTTCTGAACTTAAAACAGCCATCGGTTGCTCAGATACCCTTACCATTTACATATAAGCTTTATTCCAAGGGAGAGGGAGAGGGAAACTTAGTGGGGTAGGGTTAATAACGAAGTAGCCCAAGTACATATGAGGGCCTTAGTAACTTCTTCTTTTATAGTAATTCCAATTTCTCCTAAAGTCTTAGTAAGAAGGGGGAAATATCCTCTCACAGTCCTGGAGCAGCTCTATGTTTGCTTCTGTTTTCTTTTTGTAAATCACATTTCAGTTTTTCTACAATTTTTCTTATGGTGATCTGGCCTTTTCTTTTTCCAGCAAAAACAGACTCCTTTATAGTTTCACAGAAGACCTTATTTAGTAATTCTGTTCCCTTGCTCTCAGAAATCAATAGGTGTATTAATTGGAATAGGTCAGAACAGCCAGAGTTACATGTTCTAATAGCTAAATTTTTGTGAATCCATCAGGGTCCTGAATAAAGTTGAGAACAATTGCTGGTTCCTATCCAGCTGAGACCAGCTTTTTACCGAAGGGAGCTGCTAGAATTCCTCTTTCTATTTTCCTTCAAATCAGTGGTAGGAGAGGAGACAGCAGGGGAAGGGAGAAGGAAGAGGAAAGGGCAAATCTGGATAAGGAATCTCAAAAAGCAAAGGAGGGCGCAGTGTCCTCAGGTGGTAGGAATCACAATTTTAGTGCCCATTATATAGCTTCGCTCCTTTTGGGGCATGTGTGGGCTTATGTTTTCGGGAGAAGAAGCCAAGCCTGAGGGGCAGTCCTAAGCCCTGCCATTTTCTACATCAGGAGCCTCCTCTGGACATAGCAAATGTGCAATTCCAATATGTCTGTGTCTACTGATGGTGCTATGAGCACCTCACAGATTCCAGCGTTTGAATAAGAGACCCGGGTTAGAGAACCAACATGGCAGCATAGGTAAACACCTATACTTGCTGCTTCTCACAACCACATCAAAATTACAACTAAAATACAGAACAGCCACCACCCAGAACCACAGGAAAGCTGGCTGAGTGGAAGTTCCACAACTAGAGAGGTAAAGAAAGCATATCGAGACTGGTAAAGAGGTGTGGAGGCATGGAAAGTACTGGAACCTGGATGTGCTGCTCTTTTAATCTGTAGGGACATACAGGTTCCTGCTTGCTCTGCATTCCAGTTCCAGGTGAGACTCCGGGGGACCCAGACACATACGGAAAGAAACTGGACTGTCTGGCATGAGGACAGGAATGTGAGGGTGGCTTTCTCTCAGAGGTGCTCACAGCAATCATTGATCCTGCACGGGGGCCTGGGAGAGACCCAGGGCCCTCTCCGGAGCAGGGCTGACTGGCAGCCATTGCTGTTTGCTCTGCCCTGGTGATTCACAGAGACCCCACCCCACCCAATTTATAACTCCACCCAAGCTGTGCGCATTGGCTTTTGCATATGAATAGCCTTTCCTTTCTCTGCCTAAAAACTGCAGATGGGTCAGAGAGCCCCAGAGCTTCCAAAAGAAGGCCCGAGGCCTGGGTGCAGTAACCTGCTTTTGTTCACAGGTGGGCCTCGTCTGGCACTTCCAAACCCCATCTGAATCTGAAGATGTCTCTGTAGCTCCTGTTGGGTGACCCCAGACAATGACTGATCTTGAACCTCCTTGGAGATCCAGGAGCCAGTGGTCAGAGTGAGACCATACCAGATTACAACTCGTCACACCCATAAGAGACACACTCAAGGGGCAGACTCAGTAAGCACCAAAGCCCCACTGAAGCAAGTCCTGCCCCATAAGGGTGTCTCCTATGCAACAGATCTTTCAGTGTAGACAGAGCTGTTCATCACAGCCAATTGGTCAAATTCTCCCAGTGATACCAACAGCAATCAAGGGTTAACTACAACAAGACTGTGCACACAGTCCACAGAGGGTGCACCAAGAACGTCCACCTTGGGTGACTAGGGAGGCTGAGCCACTGGGCCCTATAGGACCTACCACACAAAGCCACTCTATCAACTCAAGGAAACTTAGCAGTTACCCAGTACATAGAAACAAACATAGGGAAGCAGCCAAAATGCAAAGACAAAGAAACAAGTCACATATGAAAGAAATGGATGAAAGGAAAATACTGGACATAGAGTTCAAAACCGTTGTTATAATGTTACTCAAAAATCTTCTAGAAACCTCTGATAAATTTATTGATCAAGGAAAAAGGAACAATCAGAAATTAAGCTTACAGTGACTGAAATAAATAATATTATACAGAGATTCAACAGCAAACTAGAAGATCTCAAGAATCAAGTAAAATATTTTAAATACAAGGAAGGAAAAAACAACTAACCAGAAAAGCAAAAAGCAAAAAGAATAAAAAATGTGAAGATAGTGTAAGGAGCCTCTGGGACAACTTCAAGTGTACCAACATCCAAATTATGGGGGTGCCAGAAGAAGAGAGAGAGCAAGATATTGAAAATCTATTTGAAGAAAAAATGACTGAAAACCTTCCCTACCTGGCAAAATAAATAGACTTACAAGTCCAGGAACTGCAGAGAACCCCCCAAAAAGAAATCCAAAGGGACCACACTAATACACATTATAATTAAATTTCCAAGGGCAAAAGACTGAGAAAGAATATTAAAAGCAGCAAGAGAAAAACAGTTAGTTACCTACAAGGGAGTACTCATATGACTATCAAATGATTTCTCAACAGAAACTATACAGGCCAGAGGGAGTAGCAAGAAATATACAAAGTGATGAATAGCAAGAACCTACAACCAAGATTACTCTATCCAGCAAAGCTATCATTAGGAACTAGGGGCCCAGTGCATGTAATTCAGGCATGAGGGGTGTGTGTCCCTCAGCCCAACCTGAACCCTCTCCAATCTGAGACCCCTCGAGGGATGTCCCACTTCCTGTTTAGGCCCGATCCAGGTAGTCGGACATCCCTTTCCCAATCCAGGACTGCTGGCTCACAACTGATTCCTTGCCTGCCTTCCTGATTGCCCCTATCTGCTTCTTCCTGCCAGCCTGATCACCACCTAATCACTCTCCTGTCACCCTGAATGATGCCTAACTGTCCTCCCCTGCAGGCCTGACTCCTCTGCAATTGCCCTTCCCTCCAGGCCCCGTCGCCCCCAACTTCCTTCCTCTGCCAGACTGGTCACCCCTAACTGCCCTCCCCTGTAGGCTTGATCACCCCCAACTGCCCTCCCTTGCAGGCCTAGTCCCTCCCAACTGCCCTTGCCTGCTGGCCTGATTGTCCACAGCTGCCCTCCTGTGCAGGCCTGGTCCGCCCCCCCCACCCCCCAATGCCCTCCTCTGCTGGCCATCTTGTGGCTGGCATCTTGTGTCTACATAGGGGAAGCCATCTTGTGTGTTGGAATGACAATCAATCTGCATATTACTCTTTTATTAGATAGGATAGAGTCCTGGTGCATGGGTTGGGGCTGGCTGGTTTGCTCTGAAGGGTGTCCCAGATCAGATGGGGGTTCCCTTGGGGCATGAGGCAACCTGAGTGAGGGGCCTTTGCTGGTATGCAGGCTGGCCATGCCCTCCAGCGACCCAAGAGGAGGCCCTGGTATCTGAGATTTATTTATCTTCTATGATTGAAATTTTGTAGCCTTAAGCAAAGGCCAAGGCAGACCAGGGCTGCAGAAACTTGAATTCCTCCACACCAGTGGAAACTCAAGCCTCCTACTCTCTTCAGCTCCGTGGCTGCTGCCATTCTTGTTGCGATTTATGTGTCTTCTATAATTGAAACTTTGTAGCCTTAACGGAGAACACCAAGATGGCGGCATAAGCAAACACCTATTGTTCTGCCCCGCGCAACGATTTGGGAACTACAACATAACAGCAGAACAGACAAGCACCCAGAATCGCCAGAAAGCTGGCTGAGTTAAAACTCCACTAATAGGAGCAGAGGTGGGACACTGAGACTGGGGACGGGCAGGAGCGCAGCCTTTCAGACTGAAACAGGTTAGGAGCCGCCCTGGTCGCACGCGCGGGCTGGGGCTGGAGCAGCGACCGGCTGGATTTCTCCAACGGGGAGGGCAGAGACGTCCCACTGCCCAGATTTCCCGAGCCGGGCGAGGTCCGAGATCCCAGGTACGGGGAGAGGTCCCCTTGCACAGATTCCCCAGAACTGGGCGAGGTCCGAGGTCCGGGGGACGCACTCTGGAAGCGGGGCGCGGCAGAGGCTCCTAGTCCCAAGGGTCGCGCAAACCCGCGACTTGCCCCCTGGAAACTTGCCTCCTGGTTCCGGAAACCATCTATTTTACAGCCCTGGGCTGGACTTTTGGTGTGCAGGCACATTTGGGGAAAGGCAGAGTTGTCTGGCAAGGGGAAGAGACTAGCGGCTTTCTCTTGGAGGTGTCTGCAGCCATCCCCATCCAACAAAAACCCGCGCGCGCGAGCGCCGCATAGGACCCAGCTGCCGCTGCCGCTGCCCCTGTCGCACAGCTCAGAGACTCCGCCCATTCAACCTGAACACAGTCTCCCTTCACAGCCAATTGGCCTGGAGGTCAAACCCTCCTAGGGCTAACAACAACAAACTGGGTTTAAATTCAAAAACACTAAATACAACCCATAAGGATTGCAGTAAGAGTACCCACCTCAGGTAACTGGGGAGACTGAGCCACTGTCCCTTTGAGGATAGCCACCACATAAAGCAGCCACCATGCAGAGACATGGAAAGAAATCAGGTGTGAAAGAAATGGAGGAGAAAAGACGACAAGACATAGAGTTCAAAACCACGGTTATAAGGCTTTTCAAGAGGCTCCTACAAAAGGCCGATCAACTAAATGAGAATTACCAGGAAATAAACAAGACCAACCAGCAAATGAATGAGACTTACAAGGAAATGAATGAGACCCTCAGGGAAATGAACAAGACCTCTGAGGATACGAACCAGACCCTCACAGATAAAAAAAAAGGACCAACTAGAAATCAAGCATACACAGACTGAAATAAAAAATATTACACAAAGTCCTAAAAGCAGTCCAGAGGGCCACAAGAACCAAGTCAAAGATTTGAAATACAAAGAAGCAATATCCACTCAGCTGGAAAAGCAAGAAACAAAAAAAATTCAGATAATTGAAGATAGCGTAAGGGGCCTCTGGGACAACCTCAAGCAAGCCAACATCCGAATTATTGGGGTGCCAGAAAAAGAGAGAGAGCAAGTTAATGAAAACCTACTTGAAGAAATAGTGACTGAAAACTTTCCCCACCTGGTGAAAGAAACTGACTTAAAAGCCCAAGAAGTACACAGAACCCCAAAATATAGGAATCTAAAGAGGACCACATCAAGACATATCATAATTAAAATGCCAAGAGCAAAAGATAAAGAGAGAATATTAAAAGCAGCAAGAGAAAAGCAGTTGGTTACCTACAGGGGAGCACCCATACAATTGTCAGCGGATTTCTCAACAGAAACGATGCAGGCCAGATGGGAGTGGCAAGAAATATTCAAAATAATGAAGAGCAAGAATCTACAACCAAGATTACTCTATCCAGCAAAGCTATCATTCAGAATTGAGGATCAGATAAAGTGCTTCGCTGATAAGGAAAAGCTAGAGGAGTTCATCACCACCAAACCAGTATTATATGAAATGCTGAAATATATTCTTTAAGAAGAGGAAGAAGAAAAAGGTAAAAATATAAATTATGAACAACAAGTACACATCTATCAACAAATGAACATAAAAATCAAGTGAACTGATAGGCTGATGAACAGGATAAACTGGTGACTATAACAGAAACATGGACATGGAGAGGGAATGGACTGACAATTCTTGGGGAGAAGGGTGTTGTTGGAAGTACAGCAAGAGATTGGACAAGAATCTTGCAACAATGGGAGAGGACATTGGGAAGGGGAAGGTGAGGGCGGAGGGTGGGATAGGTACAGGGTGGAGGGAAGATATAGGGGGATAAAAAAGGGGAAACAATGTAATTAATAAACTGAATAAAAAAAAGTTGTATAGTCTTGACCTTGGGACTTTGGAACTGATAAGTATTATGACTGCATAAAAGGCTCAAAATGTGCACTCCTACACTGAAAATTAGTTCCAGATTAAATAAAAAAGCCAGTTATTAAAGAACTGACTGAAAAAAAAAGAAACTTTGTAGCCTTAAGCAGAGGCCAAGGCAGGTGAGGGCAGGCAGAAAGCTTGGCTTGCTCCATTGCTGGGGAAATGCAAGCCTCCTGCTTGTTCCATGGCCGCAGCTATCTTGGTTGGGTTAATTTGCATACTTGCTCCTGATTGGCTTGTGGTCGTGGCTTGTGGGCATAGCAGAGGTATGGTCAATTTACATGTTTTTCTTTTATTAGTATAGATTGAAGATCAGATAAAGAGCTTCAAAGAAAAGAAAAAGCTAAAGGAGTTCATCACCATCAAACCAGTGTTATATGAAATAGTAAAGAGTATTCTTTAAGAAGAGGAAGAAGAAAAAGATAAAGATAAAAAATTATGAATAACAAAGTGACAACAAATATATATCTAGCAAGAAGTGAATATACAAATCAAATGAATAAAAAATCTGATGAACAGAAAAAAACTGGTGAATTTAATAGAATCAGGGGCATGGAAAGGGAACACACTGACAATTCTCAGGGGGTTGGGGTTATTGAGGATGGGGGAAGAGATTGGACAAAGAGCTTACACCTATGGACGAGGTCAGTGGGGGGTTGGGAGGGAAGACCTGGAATGGGGTGGGAACCAGGTGGAGAGGAGCTATGGGGGGATGGCGGGGAAGAGGAACATCTGTAATAATCTGAACAATAAAATTTTAAAAAAGGGGACCCTGGTTAGGCCAAATCCATTGCTTTTGAAGTTGTTAAAATCTGTTGGTGCACAAAAAGACCCTTATACTATGAAAGAGGTTATATTTTATCTTGGTCAGTATATTACAATGAAATGATTATATGATGAGAAGCAACAGCACATTGTATATTGTTCAAATGATTTTTTAGGGGATTTGTTTGGAGTGCCAAATTTCTCTGTGAAGGAGCACAAGAAAATATTCACAATGATCTTCAGAAACTGGTCAATCAGCTGAAACCATCTGATTTGGCATAACTGTGAGTGAAAACAGATGTCACCTTGAAGGTGGGAGTGATAAAAAGGACTCTGTACAAGAGCTGCAAGAAGAGAAACCTTTATCTTCTGACTTGATTTTAGACCACCTATCTTATCTAGAAGGAGAACAATTAATGAGACAGAAGAAAACTCAGATGAATTATCTGGTGAACGTCAATGAATGAGCCACAAATCTGATAGTATTTCCTTTTCCTTCAATGAAAGCCTAGGGGTCTGTGTGTAGTAAGGGAGATATGCTGTGAAAGAAGCAGTAGCAGTGAATCAAGAGGGACTTCATCAAATCCAGATCTTGAGGCTGGTCTAAGGGAACAATTAGGTGATTGGTTGGATCGAGATTCAGTTTCAAATGGATTCAGTGTAGAATTTGAAGTTGAATCTTTCAATTCAGAAGATTATAACCTCACTGAAGAAGTACAAAAACTCTCAGATGAAGATGATCAGGTATATCAAGTTACTGTGTATCACTCAAGAGTGATACTGACTCCTTTGAAGATGATTCTGAAATTTTTTTAGCTGACTATTGGAAGTGTACTTCATGCAATGAAATGAATCCTCCCTTGCCATCACATTGCAACAGATGTTGGGCCCCTCATGAGAATTGCCTTCCTGAAGACAAAGGGAAAGAAAAAGGAAAAATGCCTAAGGAAACCAAACTAGAAAACTCAACACCAGTAGAAGAGGGCTTTGATGTCCCTGATTGTAAAAAATGTACAGTGAAAGATTCCCAAGAATCATGTGTTGAGGAAAATCATGAAGAGGTAACACAAGCCTCCCAATGCCAAGAAAGTGAGGACTATGCTCAGCCATCAACTTCTGGTAGCGTCATTTATAGCAGCTAAGAAGAGTCAAAGAATATGAGAGGGATAAGAAAAAAATAAAAAATAAAATAAAATATTAAATCTAATCCATACCAGTGGTCACCATAACCTTAAGAGAAAGGATTGTAGTTGAAAGTCAATATATTTGACCTCTTGAACTAAAATAAGTAATTTGTGTTTTTACCTCCCTGACAAAGTTTATATAAAGTTACAAAAAGAAACTGATAGCCAGTTTGAAATTGAATTGACATGGCCTAGAGCAAAGAATATTCTTACATGGTGTTATTCTACAATGCTATTATAATTTTTGATGTTTTACAACGTCATATTGTACAATTATCCCAAAGAAAATTACAAACTAATTCGTTGAATGTTTGGCTGCAATTTAAAAAAGGACAAGAAAAGATTTTATCCATTTCAGAAGGAATTAAGGCACTGGGAAGGCAGTTGAGCATTCTATATTGCCCCTCATGCCCTTTTTTCCAAGAGGGACCCTCTTCTCAAAATCCAATTGCCCACAGCTGTTGCTGGAGCTTTCTGTTCATGTTGAGGTTCAAGCTTCATGGTGGCTGGTACCATGGACCTATCTCTCACATAGTGGTGTGTGTGAGTTGGGCCCTCCCTGGAGAAGAAATCTGAGCCCCCCAAAATATGTGAGCAGTGCCGGCACCCCTCCAGCAGGCGAGGGGATCCCAAGGCAGGTGCTGGGCATGGAGGCCATGGGGGCACAGACTACCAAGGAGACATAACTGAACCTCACATCACTCTGCTTTGCCCCAGAGGATGACTGGTTAGCCAGAGACGGGTAAGATTGCTCAGGGAAGGAACAACCTAAGACAGGCACAGTTTCAGAGGGGCCATCAGGAGAGAACTTGGGGGTCAATAGAGGTGGAGCATAGACCCTCACCCCTTTAATTTTGCAGGGGCTTGAACCCTCACCCCTTCTGAGGGAGGTCTCCTGCCCCCATTGCTGCTTTGCCTCCCACGCCCACCTCAGATAGGGACCCAAGTAACAGACAGAGACTTGGCCCAGCTCAGGTCGGGCCCCAGGTAACAGAAAGAGACTTGACCAGCAGCAGCTGCTTTATACCTAAAGCGAGCCTAGCAGCAGGAGTGCTCAGGGCCTACTCAAGAATGCAAATAATCCTTTTCACTAATATTTACAGGGTAAATTAAGATCGTTGGTAAAGTATTAAATTTGACAGTAAAATATTAATCAAGTTTTCAGATTAATTTAAATTGGCTGATTGAAATAAGTGAATACTCAAAAAAATTTTAATTGTACTGGACAAAAAGCTGTTCCTAAAATATTACCTAAAATTTTTATTGGTAGTTCATCTCATGGTAAAATTGATTAACATGCAATGAACCTAAAGCAGTCATATTTTTGTACAAAAAATTAAAATATAAAGTTATCAAGACTGCACTATAAATTTCCAAAAGCCTCCATTAATGAAAAAAGTGGGTACAGTAAGATAATATCATGTAAGAAAAAATATTCTGTAAGTAAATTATATTGAGAAAATATTTACTTCAGAAAATTAATTTCCACTTGTAATACAAACAGCAAGATACCCATGAAAAACACACCTGATGTCAAAATAAGCCAAAGGAAAATCATTTGAGCAAAAATTAAAAGAATCCCAACTCTAATTTATAGAAAAGATTCCTTTATTAACTTTTGGTCGAGAATATGTTTGTATATTTTCAGATAACAACTGCAAGACCATATGGATTCCTGCAACAGAGAGGAATTGAGAGGTCTCCTTCAACCCAGAAGACAAGAGAAGAAACAGTTCATAGTTGGAAGATGCTGACTACATCTTGCCATGCTAGCAGTCAGCAGCTGTTCATCACTGCAGGTTCCCCAGGACCAAACCAGAGAGGGTGGGACCTGCATTGCCACCATTTTCCCACCATCCAGATATCATTCTGACATGTACACCTAAGGAACTATTTGACATTGAAACTGGGACTCAGAACTGCTGGACATTGAAGTTGGGACTCAAACATTTTTTTGTCCTTATATGTTTATTTCTAGTATGCAGATGCAAGACTTTTTAAAGAAAAGAAATGGGGTAGGATAGATACAGAGGCAAAGAAACATTGAACAGACTGTTAAACTACAGTGGGAAGGCAAGGGAGGTGGTGGGGGGCCTGTAAGAGATCAATCGAAGGACTTGTATGCATGCATATAAGCATAACCAATGGATACAAGACCCTGGCAGTGGGTGCAAGTGAGGGCATGTGCTGGGGGTAGGGACGGCTTGGGGGAGGACAATGGGGAAAAAAAAAGGAGACATATATACTACTATTTGTAATACTTTAAACAATAAAAAAGAATAGGAGAGGGAAGAAACATAAGACAAAGGAAATGTGGAATCTAATTTTTCCAATAATGCCAGCAAACCTTGTGTGATTTCCCAAGGCTGACTTAAAAATGGTTGCATCATCCATGGCAAAACAGAACATCTTATGGCATGCTTTATATGTGCAAAAAAGCTAAAAAACAAAAAAGGAAAAAGATATAAGCTCTGTCCAACGTGTAGACAACCAATTCAAATAATTGTGCTAACTTATTTCTCCTAGTTGACCTATCTATAAAAGTAGAATTATGTATTTCAAACTATATAACTCTCAAAATTTAGAAATGAAATTTTATTTTTTTACATGTATGAAAACAAGAAATTATCATAGTACGTATAGATTTGTTTTGTTTTGTGTAATTTCCTTACTTTGGGAGAGAGAAAATTTTTCTTCAGTTTATATTTTATATTTAAGTTTTAATATAATTTTAATTGGATATATAGCTCATTCTTTACTTTTCGCCCTTATTTTAAATATTTTCCACTTTCTCTTAAATGAGAAGTGTCTGATCTTTTAAAAAACATACTTCAGAGATCCAAGATGGTGGCAGACCAGGTGGATGTTACTACATTCAATTCCCAGTACCAAACTGGAATTACAACTGAAATACAGAAAAATCAACCTGAAAAATAAACTGAGCAAAAGTCTTATAACTTACAGAAGAAGCCACAATGAGACTGAGAAAGAAAATAACGGACTTCAAGAAACTGTCAGCCCTGGCCAGGAGCATTGTCCTATACCTCGAAAAGTTGATTCCCAGTCAGAGCACATACCTACGTTGCAGAGTCAATTCCATGTAGGGATGGGACAAAACCAATCAATGTTTCTCTCTCACATTTTTCTCTCTTTCCCTCTCTCAAAAAATCAATAAAAACATATCCTCAGGTAAGGATTAAAAAAAAAAAGCCGCCAGAATGCTGCTGTAAGCTTCTATTTCAAAGAAATAGTGTGGTGTTTGTAATGGATAAATTTGAAGAGGTAGCCTGTGTTCTCAACTGTAACACATCATTTCTGCCTCTGATATAATCTTTTAAGACAAAAAATCCACTTTTACTTTTTATTTTAATTCCCAACTACTGGATGGAATACCACTTGGTAATAAAAACAGCCTCCTCTCCTTAATACTTTAAAGAAGACATTTAAGTATAATTTATTTAGTACCTTTAATATAAGGAGAAACATTTGTGTGGAATATTTCAAACTTAAATTTTCATCTTAAAACTTTTGATCCTTTCTCTACTTTTTAAAAACCTGTTAAAATACTCTTTCCAGATAAAAAAGAAATTGGTATTTATATTTGCCATGTTAGTGAAAATGTGGCAAATTCATCCAGCTTTGGTAGGTGGTGGGTAATGTCAGTTTGAGAGTAACTATCATTTACCCACAGACAAAACTTTAAGGCTAGCTGGTACAATATGAACTTGTCCTAGGCATCTTAATCTGTATGTCAGGCTCTTTCCACACCTAATTTCATAATTTGGTGCACTGTTTTGTTTAAGTTGAAAAAATTTAAGACACTTTGAAGTACCTTCATGGGCTGGAATTAATAATTTCTGGGAGTTACCAAGGTTTCATACCTTTACTTAAAAGCCAGTTTGTTTTTAAAGTAGCTAGAAATGTCATAACTTTGTTCTAAATTGTCCAGAAATTTTTCTTAGCCTAACTTTAAGAATGATAAGGCCATAATATAGGATTCTAAAAATATCTCAAAACTGCAAAGATTAATATCCTGATTTATATTTAAATATGAATCTTGAACAAAATAGTGAAAACCACTTTGACTAAAAATTTTAAAAAAATATTATTTATTTATTAAAAATATTTTTATTGATTGATTAAGGTATTTTATTTTTATTTTTTTATCTTTATTATTCAGTTTATTAATTACGTTATTCCCTTTTTTTTCACCCTATAGTTCCCCTCCACCTGGTACCCATCCCACCCTTCGCCCTCACCCCCCTCCACTGTCCTCTCCCATAGTTGCATGATTTTTGTCCAGTCTCTTGCTGCACTTCCCACACCCCCTTTCTCCCCAAGAGTTGTCAGTCCATTCCCTCTCTATGTCCGTGATTCTGTTACATTCACCAGTTTATCCTGTTCATCAGATTATTAATTCACTTGATTTTTAGATTCATTTGTTGATAGATGTGTATTTGTTGTTCCTAATTTACACTTTTATCTTTTTCTTCTTCCCCTTCTTAAAGAATATCTTTCAGCATTTCATATAATGTTGGTTTGGTGGTGATGAACTCCATTAGCTTTTTCTTATCTGTGAAGCACTTTATCTGACCTTCAATTCTGCATGATAGCTTTGCTGGATAGAGTAATCTTGGTTATAGATTCTTGCTGTTCATCACCTAGAATATTTCTTGCCACTCCCATCTGGCCTGCATCGTTTCTGTTGAGAAATCCGCTGACAATCATATGGGTGCTCCCTTATAGGTAACCATCTGTTTTTCTCTTGCTGCTTTTAATATTCTCTCTTTGTCTTTTGCTCTTGGCATTTTAATTATGATGTGCGTTGGTGTGGTCCTCTTAGGGTTCCTATATATTGGGGTTCGGTGCGCTTCTTGGACTCCTAAGTCAATTTCTTTCACCAGGTGTGGGAAGTTTTCGGTCACTATTTCTTCAAATAGGTTTTCATTGTCTTGCTCTCTCTCTTTTTCTGGCACCCCTATAATTCGGATGTTGGTATGTTTGAGGTTGTCCAAGAGGCCCCTTACACTAACTTCAATTTTTTGGATTCTTTTGGATTCTTGCTTTTTCAGCGGAGTGGATTTTACCTCTTTGTATTTCAAATCTTTAACTTGGTTCTTGGGGTGCTCCAGAGCACTTTTAGGTCTTTGTATAATATTTTTTATTTCAGTCAGTGTATGCTTAATTTCTGGTTTGTCCTTTTTCATATCCTTGAGAGTCTCCTTTATATTGTTGAGGGTCTCCTTCATTTCCTTGTAGGACTCATTCATTTCCATGTTGATCTTGATAATTTCCTTGCAGGTCTCGTTCATATCCTTGAGGGTCTCGTTCATTTCCACGTTGGTCTTTATCATTTCCTTGCAGGTCTCGTTCATATCCTTGTAGGACTCATTCATTTCCTTTGCAGTCTTGCTTATTTCCTTATAGGCCTCGACCTTTTGTTGGAGCCTCTTGAAAAACCCTATAACCGTGGTTTTGAATTCCATGTCCAGTCGTTTTTTTTTCCTCCATTTCTTTCACATCTGATTTCTTTCCATGTCTCTGCATGGTGGCTGCTTCTCTGAGTTGGTCAATTAGCTTTGTGTGGTAGACTTCCTACAAGGGACAGTGGCTCAGCCTCCCCAGTTACCTGAGGTGGATATGGGCTGCACAGTCTTGCTGAAGTTAAGCTCAGGTTAATCGTTGTTAGCACTTGGAGGGGATGACCTCTAGGCCAACTGTCTGTGAAGTTCAGCTGTGCTCAGGTTGGATGGGGGGAGTCTCCGGGCCAAGCAGACAGCGTTAGCTCCACCCTGTGTGGCCCCAGGGATTCTGTGTTGGTGGCAATGGCTGCCAGCACCTCTGAGAGAGAGCCGCTGCCGAGCTCCACCGGCTGCTGGGGAATTCAGACTCTCCCCAAATGACTCTGCACACCCAATGTCTCACCCAGGGTTGTAAAACAAAGCAGACTGACGGTTTTCCGAATGAGAGACAAATCGCAGAGCGCTCTCTACACGGTCACGCAGCTGAGCTGTTCGCACAAGCTGCCTTCTCCACAAGCCGGGAGAGCCCTGCAGCGCCTGAGCTTCGGCGTGCCCTCCCACTGTCCAGTTTTCACCCCGTGTGATAGTGGGTTCCCTGGACTTCGCCCAGAGCTGGAGAATCAGTCCAGTGGGACGTCTTTGTCTCCCCATTCGAGAAAACTGGCCGGTTTTCAGCCGCCCACCCTCTCTGCTGGCGCGCACTCCAAACCTCTTTCTACGCAAATCTTTCAACGCTGTCCGCCGCCGCTCCTCTGAGTCACAGTGTCTTATCTTCACTTTTATTTGTGGAATTTTTACTCGGCCAGCTTTCTGGTGATTCTGGAAGGTGTTTGTTCTTTCGTTAAGTTGTAGTATTAAAATTGCTGAGTATGACTGCAAGATAGGTTTTTTACCTATGCCGCCATCTTGGTTCTCCTGATTAAGGTATTACATATTAAGGTATTACACTTGGAGGTCAACCCCTCCAAGTGCTAACAACGATTAACTGAGCTTAACTTCAGCAAGACTGTGCAACCCATATCCACCCATATTTGTAATACCTTAATCAATCAATAAAAATATTTTTAATAAATATATTAAATATATTAAATATATTTCCCCCCCCAAACACCCCACTCATACTGTCACCCTCTGGTGTATGTGTCCATTGATTAGGCTTATATGCATGCACACAAGTCCTTTGGTTGATCTCTCACTCTCACCCTCACCATCCCCGACCTTCCCTCTGAGGTTTGATGGTCTAATCAATGCTTCTCTGTCTCTGGATCTGTTTTTGTTCATCAGTTTATGTTGTTCATTATCCCATATAATAAAGATGTAATATGCAAATCAACCATAATGCCCTCACAAGATGGCTGTCTGCAGCCAGGCCAGCAGGGGTGTTAGTGAGGAATGACCAAACGATTGAACAAGCAGGCTGTGTGGGGCAACCAGGCCATCAGGGGAGTTAGTGAGGGATAAGCAACAACTGAACAAACAGGCTTTGTGGGGTGACCAGGCTGGCAGGGGGAACAGTAAGAGGTGACCAGGTCAGTATGAGGGGCAGTTAGGGGTGACAAAGCCACTGGGGGGGTTCAGTTGTGGGTGACCAGGCCAGCGGGGGGGCAGTTGGGAGGGACCAGGCTGGCAGAGGGGCGCAGTTGGGGGTGACCAGGCTGGCACACAGAGGCACTGAGAGGAGATCAGGCCAGCAGAAGGGGCAGTTAGGGGCAACCAGAAGGCCGGCAAGTGAGCAATTAGGAGCCAGTGGTCCAGAATTATGAAAGGGATGTCCACCTGCTGGTTAAGGCATGATACCCGGTATCGGGCCTGGGCCTAAACTGGCAGTTGGACATCCCCCAAGGGGTCCTGGATTTGAGAGGATGCAGGCTGGGCTGATGTTTGTGTACAGGGTCTCTAGTATTCCATAAATGAGTGAGATCATGTGATATTTATCTTTCTCTGACTGGCTTATTTCGCTTAGCACAGTTGTCAGCAAACTGCGGCTTGTGAGCTGCAGTTTGCCGCTCTGTTGACTAATGAGTGTGCCAACCACCACTGGCTTAGCATAATGCTCTCTAGTTCCATCCATACTGATGCAAATGGTAAGAATTCCTTCTTTTTTTTACTGCATCATAGTATTCCATTATGTAGATGTGCCAGTTTTTTAACCCACTCATCTGCCGATGTGCACTTATGCTGTTTGCAAATCTTAACTATAGTAAATTATGCTGCTATGAACATAGGGGTACATATGTCCTTTCTGATTGGTTTTTGTAGTTTCTTGGGCTATATTCCTAAGAGTGGGATCACTGGGTCAAATGAAAGTTCCATTTTTGTGTTTTTTTTTTTTTTTTTTTAGGAAACTCCATATTGTTCTCTATAATGGTCGTACCAGTCTGCATTCCCACCAGCAGTGCACGAGAGTTCCTTTTTCTCTGAATCCTTGCCAGCAATTGTCATTTGTTGATTTGTTGATGACAGGCATTCTGACAGGTGTGAAATGGTACCTCATTATTTTGATTTGAATCTATTGGATGATTAGTGACTATGAGCATGGTTTCATATGTCTCTTGGCCTTTCTTATGTCTTCTTTTAAAAAGTATCTATTTAGGTCCATTGCCCATTTTTTGATTGGGTTGTTTATCTTCCTTTTAAGTTGTATGAGTTCCTTTTAAATGTTGGAGGTTAAAACCTTATCGGTGATAAAATTGGCAAATATGTTCTCCCATGTAGTGGGCTTTCTTGTTGTTTTGTTGATGGCTTCTTTTGCTGTGCAACATCTTTTTATTTTTATGTTGTCCCATTTGTTTATTTTCCCTTTAGTTTCCATTGCCCTAGGACAGTGGGTGGCAAACTGCGGCTCAATAGCCACATGTAGCTCATGAGCTGTGGTTTGCTGCTCTGTTGACTAACAAGTTTGCTGACCACTGCTCTAGGAGCCGTATCTATGATGCAATTGCTTCAGGATATGTCTGAGATTTTGCTGCCTGTGGATTCCTCTAAGATTTTTATGGTTTCCCATCTTATATTTAAGTCCTTTACCCATTTTGAGTTTATTTTGTCTATGGTGTAAGTTGGTGGTCTAGTTTCATTTTTTTTGTATGCATCTGTCCAATATTCCCAACACCATTTATTGAAGAGACTGTCTTGACTTCATTGTATGTTCATCCCTTCTTTGTTGAATATTAATTGGGAATAGTGGTTTGAGTCGATTTCTGGGTTCTCTATTCCATTAGACTGATCTATATCTGTTCTTATGCCAGTACCTGGCAGGTTTGAAAACAATGGCTTTGTAATACAGCTTGATATCTGGTATTGATATCCCTCCAAGTTTGTTCTTATTTCTCAGGATTACTGCAACTATTTGGGGTCTCTTTTTATTTCAGAAGAAATTTTGGAGAGTTTGTTCTAGATCAATGAAATATGCCTTTGGTATTTTAATGGGGAGTGTATTGAATCTTTTGATTGCTATGAGTAGTATGGACATTTTAGTGATGTTGATTCTGATTCTTCTAATCCATGTACACAGTATGTTCTTCCATCTGTTTATGTCTTCTTCTATCTCTTTTTTCAGCGTCCTGTAATTTTTCACGTATAGGTCTTTTACCTCTTTAGTTAAGTTTATTCCTAGGTATCTTAAATTTTTTTTGAGTGATTGTAAATTGGATTTTTTTTAGTCTCTCTTTCCGTAGTTCACTATTGCTGTATAGAAATGGCATAGATTTCTTGTCATTAATTTTGTATCCTGCTACATTGCCAAATTTATTTATTATTAAGTCTAATTATTTTTATGGTATTTCCTTGTACAGTATATGTCATCTGTGAATAATGACTGTTTTACATCTTTTCCAGTTAAAGACCTTTTATTTTTTCTCCTTGTCTAATTGCTACGGCTAGCACTTCCAGTACTATGTCAAATAGGATTGGTGAAAGTGGGCATCCCTATATCCTTCTTGTTTTTAGGTGAAATTATTTTAGTTTTTGCCCATTGAGTATGATGATGATATAAGGCTTGTATTATGTTGAGGTATGATACCTCTATTCTCATTTTGCTGAGTTTTTTTTTTCTTCAAGAAAGGGTGTTGTATTTTGTCAAATGCTTTTTCAGCATCAATTGATATAACTATGTGATTTTTATCTCTCAAGTTGTTTATGTGATGTATCACATTTATTTGTGGATATTGTACTATCCTTGCATTTTTGGGATAAATACTTGGTCATGGTATATGATCTTTCTGATGTAATGCTGGATCGAATTTGCTAGAATTTTTTGAGGATTTTGACATCTATGTTCATGAGGGATTTTGGCCTTAATTCTCTTTCATTGTGTTGTCTTTATCTGGTTTTGGTATTAGGGTAATGCAGGCTTCATAGAATGAGCTTGGAATTGTTCCTTCCTCTTGAATTTTTTGGAATAGTCTGAGGAAGACAGTTTTAGTTCTTCCTTGAATGTTGGAAAAAACTCCCCTGTGAAGCTGTCTGGCCCTCAGCTTTTGTTTGCTAGAAGCTTTTTTGATGACTTATTCAGTTTCTTCCATAGTTATCAGCCTATTGATATGTTTAGATTCTTTCTGATTGAGTTTTGGAAGGTTGTATTTTTCTAGGTATATGTCCATTTCTTCCAGGTTGTGTGGTTTTTTGGAATAGAGTTTTTTAGAGTATATTTTACAACCCTTTGTATTTCTGTGGGGTCTGATGTTATTTCACCTCTTTCATTTCTGGTTTTGTTTATTTGGGTCCTCTCGCTTTGCTTCTTGGTGAGCCTGGCTAGAGGTTCATCAATCTTTTTTACCCTTTCAAAGAGCCAGCTCTTGGTTTCATTGATCTTTTGTATTGTTTTTTGGTTTTTTGTTTTTGTCTTTATGTCATTTATTTCTGCTCTGTTCCTTATCATCTCCCTTCTTCTGCTCAATCTGGGATTTTCTTGTTGCTCTCTTTTTATTGGTATAAGTTGTAGAGTTGGATGATTTACAACCAATTTTTCTTGTGGTAGTCCTATAGAGCTATAAACTTCCCTCTTAGAACTGCTTTCATTGTGTCCCATAGATTTTATATTGTTGTGTTTTCATTGTCATTCATTTCTGAAATGTTTTTAATTTCTTCTTTGATCTCTTTGGTAACTTAATCATTGCTTAATTGCATGGTATTCAGCTTTCAAGTGTTTGAATTTTTTGGATTGTTTTTATTGTGGTTTATTTCTGCCCTTATGGTCTAAGAAGATGCTTCATATGATTTTAATCTTCAGGAATTTGGAGAGACTTTGCCTGTGTCTTAATATGTGGTCTATCTTTGAAAATGTCCCATGTTCACTTGAGAAGAATGTATATTTCATGAATTTGGGGTGAAATGTTCTGAAGATGTCAATTAAGTCAATATGATCTTCTGTGTCTTTTGGGATTGCTGTTTCTTTGCTGATTTTTTGGTCTAGAGGATTTATCCATTGGTGTCTGTGGGGTATTAAATTCCCCATACTATTATTGTATTGTTATCAATCTTTCTGTTAATATCTTCCAGGAGATTTTAAAAATGTTTTTTGTTGCTCCCACATTGGGTGCATATATGTTTGTCAGGGTTATATCATCTTGTTGTATTGATCCCTTTAGTTTATTAAGTGGCCTTCCTTATCTCATGATCATATCAATTGATGTAGAAAAAAGCATTTGACAGCCTTTCTTGATAAAAACTCTCAGCAACGTGAGACTAGAGGGATCATATCTCAACATAATACAATCTTTATATGACAAACCTATAGCCAACATCATACTAAATGGGCAAAAACTAAAACCATTTCCCCTAAGAATAGAAAAAGACAGGGATGCCCACTCTCACTGCTCTTGTTTGACATAGAACTGGAAGTACTAGGCATTGTGATCAGACAAGAAGAAGAAACAAATGTCATCCAAATCGGAAAAGAAGTAAAACTGTCTTATTCACAGATGACATGATACTGTACATAGAAAACCATAGAGTCCATAAAAAAACTACTAGATTTAATAAATGAATTATGCAATGTGGCAGGATACAAAATTAACATCTAAAAATCTATGGCTTTTTAAATACACCAATAATAAATGCACAAAAAAGGAAGAACAAAAGCACTCCCATTTACCATTGTACCAAAAAAAAAATTAAGATATCTAGGAATAAAATTAGCTAAGGAGGTAAAAGATCTATACTAGAAAAACTACAGGACATTGAAAAAAGACATAGAGGAAGACATAAACAAATGGAAGAGTATACATGTTCATGATTGGTAGGATAAACATCATTAAAATGTCCATACTACACAAAGCATTCAATAGATTTAATGCAAGCCCCATTAAAATACCAATGTTATATTTCATAAACCTAGAAAAAATTATCCCATAATTTATATGGAACAACAACAACAACAACAAAAAGACCTTGAATAGTCACAGCAATCTTGCAAAGAAGAACAAAGTTGGAGGGATCACAAAACCAGGAATCAAACTATAATTACAAATCCACTGTTCTCAAAACTGCCTGACCAGCACAAGGACAGATATATAGACCAATGGAATAGAACAGAGAAACAAGAAATTGACTCAAGCCATTGTGCTCAATTAATATTTGACAAAGAAGGCAAGAGCATACAATGGAGTCAAGACAGTCTCTTTAATATATGGTGCTGGGAAATTTGGTTAGATGCATGCAAAAAAAAAAAAAAAGAAAAGAAAAGAAACTAGACACCAACTTACACCATACACAAGAAATAAACTCAAAATGGTTAAAGGACTTAAATGTAAGACGGTAAAACATAAAAATCTTAGAAGACTCCACGGTTGGCAAAATATCTGACATATGTTGTAGCTGTAGCAATATCTTTACAAATACAACTTCTAGGACAATGGAAACTAAGGAGAAAATAAACAAATAGGGCTACATAAAAATAAAAAGCTTTTGCATAGTAATAGAAAGCATCAACAAAACAATAAGAAAGCCCACAGCATGGAAGAATATATTTGCCAATGTTATATCCAAAAAAGGCCTAATTTCCAAAATTTATAGAAAACTCAGATATCTTTCCAAAAGGAAAATAAGCAATCCAATAAAAAAATGGGCAAAGTACTTAAATAGACACCTTTGGAAAGTGGACATACAGAAAACCACAAGACATGAAAACATGCTCAAAGTCACTAATAATTCAAGAGTTGCAAATCGAAACGACATTTAGATATCATCTCACACCTGTCAGATGGTTATCATCAACAAATGTCAAGCTCTGGTGAAGATGTAGAGAAAAAGGAAATCTTGTGCACTTCTGGTAGGAATGCAGACTGGTCTAGACAGTTTGGAAAAAATTATGGAGATTCCTCAAAATTAAAAATTGAACTCCCATTTAACCAAGTAACCCACTTCTAAGAATATATCCCAAGAAATCAGAAACACCAGTCAGAAAGACATATGCATCCCTATGTTCATAGCAGCACAATTTACAATGAGTAAGATTTGGAAACAGCCTAAGTGCCCATCAGCAGATGAGTGGATTAGAAAACTGTGGTATATCTACACAATGGAATACTATACTTCTGTAAAAAGAAATAACTCTTACCATTTGCAACAGCATGGATGGACCTTCAGAGCATTATGCTGTGTAAAATAAGTCAGGCAGAGAAAGAAAAATATCTTTTAGGTCTATGAGTTTGCGAGCCCACTGCCATTCAGGCCTTCCCAGGTTAGCTTGTGGCCCCTTTTTGCCCACAATGCTCATTAGAACATGAAAACCAACCTAGCTTACCCACATTGACCTCCAGTATATGATCTTATGGAAAAGGATTCAGCTTTCCTCTATTTTAATTAGGAGTCAGCTGCATCATCCACACAGGAACAGACTACATAAATGACTGACTGCAAATTTTTTTCTTTGTTTACAAAAGATCCCATTGCCTCTGTGTTCTGTCTGTAACTTCTTCCCTTTTGTCATCATCCATAGCAGGATTCTACACAGGTATGCTCATTGTTCCCTGTGTCCATAACCTTTTACAATACAAGAAATAAAGAGGGCAAACAAATGCTGTACTTTATCACAACTGGTTTATTTTCAGGGTGCAAAATGGATTCTTCTGCAGTATTTGGAATAGTTGTAGAGTGTTTAGTTACTTTGCATGGGAGCTTTTCCGCTGAACATCCTTAACCCACTTAGGCACCCACAAGCCCTGAAGATTTGGATAGGCTGGCTCTCCACCTGTTAGGTCCTGCATGTTGCTTTTCCTCTAACACCCTTAAAGTGGGAAATTTACAAGTGTCATTGTCACAATTCCAGTTGTATCCTCTCCAATGGGGGTGATGCTTCTCCCAGGGCAGGGGGAGTGGCCACTATGATACAGCTGGTTCGCTTATGTTTTTATTAGTTGGTAATCTTTATCTTCCATATAAACTATTAACAACTGAATGTGAGGTTATAAGCAAGGTGAAAAAAGTTTGTTTTTATTGTGCTAAGAATGTAGCCAATTTCCTTTAGTTTGCCAAAATTTAAAGGTATATAACACTTTATATACTAACTAGAGGCCTGGTGCATGAAAATTCATGCACTTGAGGGGTCCCTTTGCAGTCCTGGATCCCTTGGGGGATGTCCACCTGCCAGCGTAGGCCCACTCCCAGAGAAATCAGGCCTAAGCTGGCAGTCAGACATCCCTCTGGCAGCTCAAGAGCCCTCAGGGGATGTTCATCTGCCAGCTTAGTGAGCCTAAACTGTCAGTCGGACATCCTTAGCGCTACCAAGGAGGTGGGAGAGGCTTTTGCCACCCCTGCTGCACTCGCAGCTGTCAGCCTGGCTTATGGCTGAGTAGAGCTCCCCCTATGGGAGTGCACTGACCTCCAGGGGGGCAGCTCCTGCGCTGAGTCTCTGCCCCCTAGTGGTCAGTGTATGTCATAGCAACCGGTTGTTCCCGGGTCATTTGCTATTACGGTTAATTTGAATATTACCCTTTTATTATATAGGCTATGGGCACTTTATCCACGTTTGGTGTTGTGATCTACAAAATACTAAACATCTGAATAAGAGTAAAAATTCAGTCAAAAACAGGTATTTCCTAATAGCTGCATTTTTGGTCTAAAATAGGTCAAATAGAGAATTTGTTTTTTAGCTATCTTTTTCAGACTTAAATTGCATGCTTTGTCTCAAGTTATTAAATCCGATTGACAAAGCCTTTTTAAAAATGAATATCTGAAAAGTGAAGATATCTGAAACCCAGCAGAGTGGCTGTAAGTGATGTGAGAAGAGGCTGGAGACCCTCCTCACCCACTTTGGAAATTGGGAAAACAAAGCATTCAGGAGCTTTAATACGTTTATCAAATTCGTAGATATCGGACAGGTGCAGGATTGTTCTTCCCAGTTCATTGATGGGAACTCATAAAGTAAACTGAATCTATCTCATTTAATTAACTAGGAAAAAAGACCTACAAAGGGAGCCTAAATATGTGTCAGGATCTCAGAGGAAGCAAAGGTTTCTGCTGTCCTTGATGTCTTTGTCCTTTGTCATATGTGTTAATTAATAATGAGGAAAAAGGCAGCCCTACATTTGTCAAAATGGTTTATTATAAATAATCCAGCTACTATGCTGAATGATATATAATGTATAGAAATGCACTGTGCATAGCCTATGACTAATATTTAGGGCATGGTATCTGATCAGATCACAAAGTTGTATTATATGGTTATTAAAATTATATAAACTAAAACAGACATTTTACCTTACTTGTAAACAGATTTAAAAAATGTAAAAGAACTCATTTATTCAGATAGTGTTTGATCAAGAAATACATATTCTATTGTCATCAGATTAAAATTTGAAGAAGGGCCATTGAATTATTTTGCTTGCTTAACTACATATTTTATTTCTTGTTTGTTTTAGGAAATGGATCAAAGCATACATGTTAGTTAATCACTAATATACTTTTCAAATACTTTTTAAAATACAGTCATAGACCTCAGAGATATTGTACAATAAAGTAAGTCTAAGCCTTTAGCAAGTCCTGTTATTTTTGCTGGTGAAGGGTCTCCTCTTGATGTTGAAAATGTACTAATTGCAGAGCACAGTAAGATGAACTCTAGCTGATAATATATTTAATCCTCCCATTTTAAAAAATTGAATGGGGATGCAGCAAAAAAGATGTGATAAAACTTTTTCTTATTTTGCTACTTTATTGTTTTATAGCTACCAAATTCAATGTGAGCAACATTATAGTGATAGACAACATACTTTTATTTTAAAAAGTGGATTTCTAAAAAATTTTAGATAAGCATCTGTAAGAAATATGATTATTTGTATGCTCCTTTACCCAAATGAACCATCTGAATATTTTGTCTTTGGGATTTATTGGCATCCTGGTATCCCTAGACCTTCTCTTTCTGACGTGGGCTCACTGAGTGAGGCCCAGAAAGGTCATTTTTGGCACTCACAGTGTGACATGGAGACATAGCTAGCTGGAGAATAGTGACAGTTATAAGACTCCTCCAGCACTTCTAGTACAGGAGCTCAGATGATTCTCACCAGTCACTGTTAGTCCCTAGTGGCCCTGATAATGTCCTATTTGTTCCTGAAAAGAAAATTATGATGACCAGGGAAGCCATCTTAACCTTCAAAGTGCTACTAATGACATGGGGACACTCAGAAGAGCCTCAGCCTATGCTTCCATCTGTTCCTAATATACACCATCAACTCAACTATAATGTGCCATCTATTTACTGAGATCTACCAGTCTTATGCATACTTAGACCTCATGATTCTGGCCGCTTTGAGGAAGAGTGGCCTCAGACTCTCTATACCTTATGAGTATGACGCTCTATACCCATCTAACTGACAAGTCAGGGCTGAAGGAAAGAATCTTGGTGCTGGTCATCCTTGCCCAGGCATAGAAGTCCCTCTTTCTTTATGTGTGGGAAGGAGCAGGAAAAGAGTTTGTCAGCCTTTCCACAAAGGATGCACTGCTGCAGTCTGTCACTAGCTGACATTGGGTTAATTCACTTTGTTCTAGGGTGAGGCTGAGCACAACTTCTGTGTTTCACTTGGGCATCATTTTTTGACAGACTTATTTTCTTTCACCAATTCTGATGTTTTACTAGAATCCCAGTTAACTATATGTGGAGATGGTATTTTAATGTTACATGCTATAGATATGAATTTCATCAGTTTCACAAAAAAGGCCCACAGTGAAATGAGGCATTTCAAATCTAAGGATAAAGCAAAGTTCACAAAAATGTGCATGTAAAATATATATGGTTAGACCTATTTTATTTGACTTAATACATTTCAACACACAACTCTCAGAGGAGAGGTAGTGGAATAAAGTTGGTGTACTATGATGTCCAAGGGCCAATCACAGTAAAGATGAATTATAAGGGAGAAAAATGCAATTGAACTGTAACCATAGAAAGTAATACTTAAAGGAAGATGACCTTATTGGCAAACTAAATGGTCTTTGGTTTCAAAAATTTCCTTTGTCCTCTGGCCTCCCAAAAGTATGGCTGGTTGGGAAAACAAAATCCCACAGAACCAAATATTCTATTAGCTGAATCTCCAGAAAAGCAAATGACAATCTATAATAATAAAAATGTAATATGGTAATTAGACTGAATAGCCGAATGACCTTCTGAACAACCACGCTATGACACCCACTGGCACCAGGCCAGCCACGGCGGGTGTGATGCAATTGGTTGGGGCCATTGCCCTATGATTGCCCTGCAGAAGGAGGCCCAGACCATTGGCTGGCAGGGTAATTGATCAATCGGGGGGCTCTAAGATTGCCCCAAAGAAGGAGCCCAGGCCACTGACCAGCAGGCTGAGCTGAGGCCTCCCTCTGTGGGGCATGATCAATTGCCCCAAAGAGGGAGGCTCAGGCTACCCCGCAGATGGTGCTGTGGTGGATGGGCAGGGCTTCCCTCCGTGAGGGCAATTCGTTGTGAGCCCTGGCTGGTGAGTGGGGCCTACCTCTTTTAGGGGAACGGTCACTGAGCTTTTGAACTGTCAGAGAGCACAATCCAGGCTGAGGGTCCTCCTTGCCCCAAGTGCATGAATTTCTTGTACTGGACCTCTAGTTTGTTAAATAAAAACACTTTCTTGCTTTATGTGAATATGTAGGGAAAACTAACCACCTTTCCTTAGAAGTGTCTTTTGGTATTGACTTAACTTTTATTAATCTGGGCTCAGACTCAGGTTGCGGCAGTTAAAAGCAGATGTTATTCTCAGTGCTTTTCTACATTAAACTCTAGTGAAATAAAACTATAGGCAAGTTAATTAAAACAACTGCAAACACACTTAATGCATGTTATTTATACCACAGACTCCATGGCTTTGCAATCAGCTCAGTTGTCCTACATTCATGTACAGAGATACCTTTTGGTTATTCTATAGCTAGAAAAACTCTGCAGGTGAAAAACAACAGTGCATGTGGGAATCTGGAGACCACCTTCTTTGTTGGCTGTGGCTGATGTAGCAATTAACTATAATCACTCTTTAGTGCCTAAAAGTTTTATATAAGCAAACTCAAGCCATAAGCCTTGAAGATGGGGTTGCTTTCTCAGCCTTTTTTTGCCAGCCATCCTGGACCACATATTATTATACTTTTCAGCCTCATTTTCACAGATCTTGGAATTTTGGTCTTTGCAGTTCACCAACTGGCAATATGGAAATGCCCTTTGCCTTTTATTGTGGTGTCTGTTGATTATGATTTTGGTAGCAATGTAGAAAATGAACATGTATTAACAAATAATAAAAC
Organism: Antrozous pallidus; assembly: GCA_027563665.1. Taxonomy (NCBI): domain Eukaryota; kingdom Metazoa; phylum Chordata; class Mammalia; order Chiroptera; family Vespertilionidae; genus Antrozous; species Antrozous pallidus. The sequence continues at coordinate 8,862,060 of CM050513.1, forward strand.
ACATCTCTTAAGTTCATTTTCAACCTGAAGCCTAGATTATGAAAGGTTAAACTCTTAAATGAATGGTAATACACTGTGATACCTGGACCTCATCCAACAGTACTTGTAGCAGCTGTCAGCCAATTAAGCCAGATATGCCTTCCACATAAACGAACCCCCCCCCCCCAAGAGGAATAATAACAAATTTCAGGTTCCAGCAAAGGATAAAATGTGGAAGTAAGGATGCATATAAAAGTGGCAGGGTTAACATCAAAATATGCATCTGAGATCAATGTCATTCTTACCTGGCAGATACTTAGCTCATTAAACTGACCTTGACTGAAATAGTCCTATAGGTAGGTGAGAATTTACTTAATTTACTTAAAATAAGTAAATTCTAAGTTATTTTCATATTTTATAAAATGATGGTATTTGCTAAACTCTTTCGTCTTCCACACACACACTCATATGCACACACTCACATAGACACACATGCACACATATATACATGCACATACACACATATGCACACAATATCAGTGTGACTTTATAACTTCAGGTTATTTAAAAAATAACTTTGACAGCCCTTCAAGTGAGTAAGCAAAGTGTGAGCCAAGTAAAGAACATCAACAAATCTCATCTCTCCACAGATTATTTGATTTGTAAACTTATTGACTACTTAAAACAAACATTCTGTAAACTATAAAATGTAAGATACAATGGTGGGTGTTATATAAAACAGAGAAAAAGCGCTATAGCTTTCAGGCAACTATTTCCATATAAGCTATAAAATATCACATCTTGAAAACAAAAGTGTCTGAAAGGCAGACCTTTAAGCTTAGCCAGGAAAATGTTCCTTAAAAAAATTTCCTTCATGTTAAGGAAGTTAGTAACTATCTTGATGAAATAAGTTCTAAGTAGCTATATATATAAAAAAATTATGAGAAACACTGAGAATTTTGGATACTTGATGGCTCCTTAATTATTTATTTACAGAAAAATATCATTTAATTTGTTGATATGAAACACTATTTATCTAACCCATATACAGTATCAACTCTGTCCCAGACACAGTTTTAAACACTTTATTAAAATAACTTATAGCAATTCTATGATATATGAGCCATTATCAACCCTATCCTATCTAATAAAAGAGTAATATGCAAATTTGACCGTACCTTTGCCACACCAACAAGCCACGCCCACAACTATGCCCACCAACCAATCAGGAGAAGATTATGCAAATAAACCCCAACCAAGATGGCTGCCGCCACTGAGAGCAGGAGGAAGGCTTGGGTTTCCCTGGCAACAGAGGAAGCCAAGCTTTCTGCCTGCCATTGCCTGCCTAAGCCTCCACTCAATATTACACTTGGGTCACTGGGGGTTGTGGTCGGCCAGCAAACCTCCACAGGTCCCTTGCTGAGGCCACCCCTTACCTCAAGGGAACCCCCACCCTGATCTGAGACACTCTTCAGGGCAAACCAGCTGGCCCCACCCATGTACCAGGCCTCTATCCTATCTAATAAAAGAGAAATATGCAGATTGACCATCACTCCAACACACAAGAGGGCTGCCCCCATGTGGTCAAAGATCCTGCCCCCATGTGGATACAAGACAGCCACCACAAGATGGCCAGCAGGGGAGGGCCATTGGGAGGTTCTAGGCCCTGCGAGGGAGGGCAGGTGTGGGCAATCAGGCCAGCAGGGGAGAGCAGTTGGGAGGTTCCAGGCCTGCAAGGGAGGGCAGTTGGGGGTGATCAAGCCTGCCGGGGAGGGCAGTTAGGGGTGACTAGGCCGGGAGAGGAGGGAAGTTGGGGGCAAACAGGCTGGCAGGGGAGCAGTTAGACATCAATTAGGCTGGCAGGGTAGTGGTTAGTGGGTGATCAGGCTGGCAGGCAGAAGCAGTTAGGGGCAATCAGGGAGGCAGGCAGGTGAGCAGTTTGGAGCCAGCAGTCCTGGATTGTGAGAAGGATGTCGGATTGCCCGTTTAGGCCCGATCCTACCAGAATCAGGCCTAAACGGACAATCGGACATCCCTCGAAGGGTCCCAGATTGGAGAGGGTGCAGGCTGGCCTAAGGGACATCCCCCACCCCTTGTGCACGAATTTTGTACACCGGGCCTCTAGTTTTACAAATAAAGAAACAGATATACAGAAAGTTTAAGTGACTTACCAAGGTCAAACAGCTATATTCTGAATATACAGCAATGTCGATGGTGTAGTAGGATCAGCTCTTATGAGAGGATCTGGAATAAAGATATGACAAGAATCCTGCAGGGGTGGTATAAGTTTAACCACAGATGCAAACTTCCATTTCAATAGGTGGGATAAACTTATTTAGAGACAAAGAAGTGAAATTAAAATGAGATCCTGGTGAAATAGGAAACACTAAGTGGTTAACCAGGTGGCTTGAAAATAAAGGCTGAATCTTAAATCATGCTCAAATAAGGAGGCATTATCTATATATACTAGAGGCCCAATGCATGAAATTTGTGTAAGAGTAGGCCTTGCAGTCCAGGCTGCTCCAGCCCTCACAGCCCCAGCTTCCTCTGGAAGGTCATCTGGATGGTCATTCTGTTATTTGGCTGTTTGGTCTATTTGCATGTTATGCTTTTATTATCCTACTAGAGGCCCGGTGCACAAAATTTGTGCATGGGGGAGGGTAGGGGATGTCCCTTAGTCCAGCCTGCATCCTCTCCTATCTGGAACCCCTTGAGGGATGTCGACTGCCCATTTAGGCCCAATCTCAAGAGGATCGGGCTTAAACAGGCAGTCGGACTTCCTTCTCACAATCCAGCACTGCTGGCTCCAAACTGCTCACCTGCCTGATAGCCCCTAACCACTTCTGCCTGCCAGCCTGATCACCCACTAACCACTACCCTGCCAGCCTAATTGATATCTAACTTCTCTTCTGCCAGCCTGTTTGCCCCCAAATTCCATCCTCTGCCAGCCTGGTCACCCTTACTGACCTTTCCTGCAGGCTTGATCACCCCCAACTGCCCTCCCTTGCAGACCTGGAACCTCCCAACTGCCCTCCCCTGATGGCCATCTTGTGGTGGTCGTCTTGTGTCCACATGGGGGCAGGATCTTTAACCACATGGGGGCAGCCCTCTTGTGTGTTGATGTGATGGTCAATCTGCGTATTTCTCTTTTAATAGATAGGATAGAGGCCTGGTACATGGGTGGGGCCAGCTGGTTTGCCCTGAAGAGTGTCCCAGATCAGGGTGGGGGTTCCCTTGGGGTGAGGGGCGACCTGGGCGAGGGGCCTGTGGAGTTTTCAGGTTGGCCATGACCCTCAGTGACCCAAGTGGAGGCCCTGGTTTCTGGGATTAATCTATGTCTACAATTGAAACTTTGTAGCCTGGAGCGGAGCCAAGCCTTCTGCTCCCTCCACGGTGGCAGCCATTTCTGTTTGAAACTTTGTAGCCTAGAGTGGAGGCCTAGGCCAGCAATGGCAGACTGAAAGCTTGGCTTCCTCCATTGCCAGGGAAACCCAAGCCTCTGTTCTCTCCAGCTCAGTGGCTGCCGCCATTTCTGTATCTTTTATAATTGAAACTTTGTAACGTTGAGTGGAGGCCTAGGGAGGCAGAAAGCTTGGCTTCCTCTATTGCCAGGGAAACCCAAGCCTTCCTCCTGCTCTCAGTGGTGGCAGCCATATTAATTGGGGTTTATTTGCATAATTTGCTCCTGATTGGCTGGTGGCCGTGGTTGTGGGCATGGTGAAGGTATGGTCAAATTTGCATGTTACTATTTTATTAGATAGGATATACTAAAAGCATAATATGCAAATTGATCATACCTCTGATCAAGCCATGCCCACAAGCCACACCCACCAGCCAATCAGGAGCGGGGATGAAGCAAGTCAGCAAGTGCACAGCTGGGACAGGGGGACATGGCTGAGGCAGGCAGCATGTGCTGGCTGGGGCCAAGTCCAGGACCTGGGGCAGGTCTGAGGTGGCCAGGGCTGGGGGGGGTGGGGCCAAGGTGGCCAGTGCCATGGATGGGTGCGGCCAAGGCAGCCAGGACTGTGGGGGGCAAGACTGAGGCAGCCAGGCCAGGGTAGGCGGGTCAAGGCGACCAGGGCGAAAGCCCAGGCCATGGGGGCGGGGCTAGGGCAGATCCAGCCATTGTCCCCATTGCAGGGCCATGGCTGGGTGCCTACGGCCTAAAGGTTTTAGGCCTTGGGCACAGGCTTTAGGCCTTGGGCAGGCTGGGGGTGATCAGTCAGTAGGACATCCCCTGAGGGCTCCCAGTACGTGTGAGGGGTCAGGTTGGGCTGAGGGATCACCCAAGTTATAGATAAAAGCCTAAGCAACCATCTGCCTGTTCAACTATCTGACAGGTAACTATGACATGCACTGACCACCAGGGGGCAGGCACTCAATGCAGGAGATGCGGAGCTACAGCAACTTTGCAGAATGCTCTCTTGCACTCCAGGACCCCTTTGGGGATGTCAGTCTGCCTGTTTGGGCCTGATCCCTGCAGGCAGGCCAAGGGACCTCACCTGCCAGAGGGACCCTGTTCACCATGCAGATGCCCTTCGAAACCTTGCACCACTCCAAATGCGACTGGCCAGGGAGGGACCATAGGAAGGTGACTCCAGGGTGTATCTGGCCTCTCTCGCCTAGTCCCGTCTCACCAACCATCTTCTAATTAATTTCCTTTCAATGTGCATGAATCTTTACACTGGGCCTCTAGTTTAATATATTCGCCTAAACTCTGAGACTTAAATTGGTTCCATTTGACAGAGTTAGTGATTAAAGACATTCACTTATTAATTCATTCCTTTTAAGTATCTGGCATGGTGTTAGCTTCTGAAACTATAAACAATGGTCAGACACATTTCAGCCCCCAAAGAATACAGACCTATGTAGTGAGTGAATAGTTTTCTACTCAGATTTATGTTCACTGGAAAGCTTCACATGTGGCCTTATTTAGAAATGGGACCTTTGCAGATATAATTACTGAAGATAAGGTCAGAATGAATTAGGTGGTCCCTAAATTCAATGACTGGCATCCTTGAGGAAGGAACATACACACAGACAAAGACACACAGGAAAGAAGCCCATATGGCAATGGAGGCAGAAGATGGAGTGTTCTAAGGTGCATGATGGAGAAAAACCTAGATTGCCTTGAAGAAATAAATGATTGTTAGAAATAGGAACCTTAAAGGCAAGTTTGGTGTGTGCTCAGATGGGTATGAGGAGCAGAGAAAGAAAAGTTCTAACGTCTTGGGTAAGGCATCTATGGTCATAAACAGATGTTAATAAAAACATGAATGATAAACATACTTCTGGTGAGGTTTCCAAAGGAAAAGAACAATGAAACATTAGAAAAATGGCCCTTGTTTTAAGAGGGCAGAAAAAGGCTACATTTAAAGTCTTTTTCATGGATCCTGTCTCCTTTTCTTTTATTAAAAAAAATTTCTCACCTAAGGATATTTTAGAGAGAATGGAAGGGGGAGGAGGGAGAGAGAGAGGGAGGGAGAGAGAGAGAGAGAGAGAGAGAGAGAGAGAGAGAGAGAGAGAGAGAGAGAGGTGAGAGAGACAATGGACTGATTGTCTCCTTTGGCCCTAAGGCTGATGCTCCAACTATTGAGCAAAACCAGCAAGGGCCTGCCCCATTTAGTATTGCTAATTACAAGGATGACAATATAGCAGAAAATTTGAGCTAAACACAGTAACATGATGAAATTTTATACAGAGCATTCATTATTTTTCAATTCTTCTCCAAAATTACAAAAGATAGAAAAGCAATGTTTGATGTTACATATAAGTAAATGTTAAGTTATTAAATGAGAAAGAAAAGCAGAGCTATGACTTTACAAAACACGGCTGGATCTTAGAGTTTTAGGTTGCAATAAATCTTAGGGATCACCTACATTATCCCTGGAGAGTGTATTTAACTTCTTGATGCCATCCCCAAGAAATCAGGAGCATTTCAGTGTTTTATGCATTTTTATTTTTTATGTTAATTTACCCATGGCAATTTAACTACAATTGTTAAAAAGTTACTGGTTATTGTTCATGTAAGTCTCAAGTTAAGCCTGTTGACACTTTGAACCATTGAGATTCTGAACTTTATAAAAACCAAGAATGTCTCTTAAGCTCCCATGTTAGAGATTTCCAAATATTGGGAAACTTGTCCCTTGACAAGTCTTGTCATCTTTTCAGACCTCTGAACTTTTCTATGTAACATGGTTAAGAGTCTTTCACTGTCTTAGTTACACTCTCTATATAATAATATAAATATGCTTCCCTTAGTGTATGAGGTCTAAACAGAACACCAAAATCAAGGTGAGTCCTGACCACAAAACAGAATAAAACAAGATCAGCATTTCTATTTATTCATACTAAAGACACATTTTACTAAGCCAGCCATATCACACAGTTGAATAATATTATATTAGAGTTTAGTACCTGATTTCATCCACTGTTTATTTGTTCAAAAAATGGTCAGAATAGTTGTACCAATATAAAGTATTTAAACCTATTCTATCTAATAAAAGAGCAACATGCAAATTGACCATATCTTCGTACACTACTAGCCAATAGGAGTGAGTATGCAAATTAACCCAACCAAGATGGCACCCTTCCACCCTGCTGCCCCGAGCCCATCCATGGTGGCATTGGGGATCCAGATCGCAGCCGCAAGAACAGCAGGGAGGCTGGCTCCTGCCGCCCCAAACCCTACCATGGCAAACCTGGGGTTGAGGGGTGGGGAGGTGGATTGGAGACAAAACCCCACAGGCCTGGCACCCAGCAGCCCCAAGGCCTGAGGCAGAGGTACTTGGGTTGCTGAGGAGCGTGGGTTGGGGCAGCAGAGACACAAACTCACAAGAAACCTATGGAAAGGGATATAAACTATCATAACTTTATCTCCCTTTCCACAAGATGAGAAAACTGCCCCTGGATTACTTAGTGCTGTGACCAACACCTTTCTACAAACACAGGGTATGTTATGATTACTCCCAGGAAGGTCTGGTCAGAATACCATCTCCAGGAAATAATGTTACTGTGGCAAATCATCTAAGAGAGGAAACAAGCTTTTGTTGGGTTTATTCTGAAGGTCAGACAACATGCCACCCCAACATATGCTGTGTTGTTATATTGATGATCTTGAGCTGTAGATGCTTGAAAAACAGCAAATGCACGCAGAGGTTTTCACAGAAGTCTCCTGGTCTCCCTAAAATCAGACCCCCCCAAAGAGCTTAAATGTCATAGGTCCCTTTGATGGAGAAGTGTCATCAGGCAGAGAAGACTGACTCCTGTCACAGGATAGGAGAGTAAAAGTTGACATCACACCCAAACTTTGTTACAAACTATTTCCCCCACCCCATTCATCTTTCCTAAATATCATTTACTCTCCTCTAAGAGGCCTATATCTCCCATCCCCTTTCCCTAGGAAGAAGGTATTTAAATCTGCATTCTAAGCTATTTTGGGGAGTCACTCATTTTTCCCTGGGATCTCCCACATATACAAAAGGTACACATGTTAATGAACTTTTGTTTTTCTCTTGGTGATCTGTATTTCATTACAAGGGCCTCCACTAAGAACTCAGAAAGGTAGAGGAAAATTATTTTTCCTCCTCCATAATTCTATCTTTGGAAATCAAGTCCCCAGCTGAACAATGAGGTTGGCTCAAGTACCAAGAGGTCCTAGCTGATGGGAGGGAAGCTTCTAGGGAGAAATCAATGATATTGGCATCAAAGTGGGATGGAGGGCTCATACATGGTTGCTGGTAGGAGTTTAAAGTGGTTTAACATTTTTGGAGGATGATTTGGCAAATTCAATAGAAATGTTCAAGGTACAACCAAGAGTCTTCTTCTAGGAATCATATCTGCTGAGATAAAGCACAAGCACATAAGCCCTGGTCAGAACCCAGGATGCTACTGCGGGCTCCCCTTCCATGATAGGAAAACCTGGGAACAACCTGCATTTTTAGGACAAGGTGGCATCTATACTAATAAAAGGGTAATATGCTAATTAGACTGAACATCTTCTGGACGACCTTTTGGATGTCCTTCTGGACATCCTTCCCAACAAAGCCATGTTAGTGGGGCCAAGGCAGAGGAGGTTAGAGGCAATCAGGCAGGTAGGGGAGAGCAGTTAGGGGGACCAGGCCAGCAGGGGAGAGCAGTTAGGGCAAATAGGGTGTCAGGGGAGAGCAGTAAGGGAGATCAGGCTGGCAGGCAGGTGAGTGGTTAGGAGCCAGAGGTCCCAGATTGGAGAGAGTGTAGGCCAAGCTGAGGTGATCCCCTTCCCATGCATGAATTTTGTGGACTGGGCCTCTAGTATATTATAAGGTTAATATGCAAATTGACTGAATGGCAGAACAACTGGTCGCTATGATGCATACTGACCAGTTGGGGGCAGATGCTTAATGCAGGAGCTGCCCCCTGGAGGTCAGTGCACTCCTGGGCTCATAGCTGACCATCACAGTGGTGATGGTGGAGGCCTCTCCCACCTCCACAGCAGTGCTAAGGATGTCTGACCTATGGCTTAGGGCTGCTTCCCTAAACTCGTTTGGACATCCCTTGAGGGCTCCTGCACTGTGAGAGGATGCAGGCCGGACTGAGGTACACTCCCTGGAACAAGTGCAGGAATTTTGTGCACTGGGCCTCTAGTATAATATAAACATGTTTGGTAAAATATGGCATGGAAAGTATTTTCCCATTTATATATTTAAGTAGAGGCCTGATGCATGAAATTCATGCAAGGGGCTTGGCCCTTGCAGCCACAGTGGCTTATCTCTGCCCTTGCAGCCCTGGCTTTGTCTGGAAGGTTGTTTGCCTGTCTGGTCTAATTAGCATATTTCACTTTTATTATTACAGATGTGTTATGTGATGAAACAGATCTATTTTTATACTCAAATATCTTTTGGTACATAAAATAAAGGGCAAGTAGTTTTTGCCATATGTATGTGCAAAATATAAAAATTTAAGTATAGATACATTAAGTTGGGGAATTGGGAAAGGAGTATAAAATTTTTTTTCATTGTAAACTACATATTTCATACTGATAAAAAAGCATAAATGTATGCGCAGATTATACATAAACTTTTATAGATTGTACAAAATTTACTATAGGAAAAACAAAAAAGATGAACTTATTTAGTTTCTACAGCAATTCTGGTGACTGATAATGAGACAATCACTGTATTCTATCCCATATGAGATATTCTGCACTCTCTACTAATAATTAGTGTCTAACCTCACATATTATGACATTTATACATGATGAGAAACTTTTTTTTTGGGTGACACTCTAACTGACACTTTAGGATGATTTAGTGAGTAGTCCATTTACTACTAATTCTTTCTTTTAATTTAAATTTTTATTGTTTAAAGTATTACATATGTCTCCTTTTCTACACTGGTTGTTCCTCCTCTCATCTCCCAACACATGCCCTTACCCATGTCCATGGATTATGCTTATACGATGCATACAAGTCCTTTGGTTGATCTCTTACTCTGCCACTCCCCTGACTTCCCTCTGAAGTTGGATGGTCTGTTCCATGCTTCTATGTCTTCAGATCTATTTTTAAAATATATTTTATTAATTTTTTACAGAGAGGAAGGGAGAAGGATAGAAAGTCAGAAACATCAATGAAAGAGAAACATCGATCAGCTGCCTCTTGCATACCCCCTCTGGGCATGTGCCTGCACCCAAGGTACATGCCCTTGACTGGAATCAAACCTGAGACCTTTTAGTCTGCAAGCCAATGCTCTACCCACTGAGCCAAACCGCTTCGGCTCCAGATCTATTTTTGTTCATCAGTTTATGTCTTTCATTATATTCCACAAATGAGTGAGATTGTGTGATATTTGTCTTTCTCTGACTGGCTTATTTCACTTAGCATAATGCGCTCTGGTTTCATCCATGCTGTTGCAAATGTAAGAATTCCTTCTTTTTTAAAGCAGTGTAGTATTCCATTGTGTAGATGTACCACAGTTTTCTAATCCACTCATCTGCTGATGGGCCCTTAGGCTGTTTCCAAATATTAGCTATTGTAAACTGGGCTACTATGAACTTAGGAGTGCATATGTCCATTCTGATTGGTGTTTGTAATTTCTTGGTATATGTTCCTAGAAGTGGGATCACTGGGTGAAATGGCAGTTCCATTTTTAGTTTTCTGAGGAAACTCCATACTGTTTTACACTGTGGCTGCATCAGCCTACATTCCCACCAGCAGTGCATGATGGTTCCTTTTTCTTCATATTCTCACCAGCAACTGTCTTTGTCAATTTGTTGATAACAGCCATTCTGACAGATGTAAGATGATATCTAATTGTCGTTTTGATTTGCATCTCTCAGTTAATTAGTGACTTTGAGCATGTTTTCATATGTATTCTGGCCTTCGAATATCCACCTTCCAAAAGTGTCTATTTAAATACTTTGTCCATTTTTTGATTGGATTGGTTATTTTCCTCTTGTTAAGATGTCTGAGTTCCCTATGGATTTTGGAGATTAGGCCCTCATGGAATATAACATTGCCAAATATGTTCTCCCATGCAGTGGGCTTTCTTATTATAGTGTTGATGGTTTCTTTTGCTCTTCATTTTGATTTAGTCCTATTTGTTTATTTTCTTTTTAATTCTCATTGGCCTAGGAGCTGTATTGGTATAGATATTACTATGACATATGCCTGATATTTTGCTGTTTATGGATTCTTCGAATATTTTTTTATGGTTTTATGTCATACATTTAGGTCCTTTATCCATTTTGAGTTTATTTTTTTGTCTGGTGTAATTTGGTGGAGTAGTTTCATTTTTTTTCACATGTATCTGTCCAATTTCCCTAACATTATTTATTGAAGAGAGTGTCTTGACTCCATTGTATGCTCTTGCCTCCTTTGTCAAATATTAATTGAGCATAATGGCTTGGGTAAATTTCTGGGTTCTCTGTTCTGTTCCATTAGTCTATATGTGCTGGTACCAGGCAGATTTGAGAACAGTGGCTTTGTAATATCGTTTGATATTTGATATTGCGATCCCTCCAACTTTGTTTTTCTTTCTCATAATTGCTGGGGCTATTCGGATTTGTTTGTTTGTTTAAATTCTATGTAAATTTTTGGAGAGTTTGTTCTAGGTCTGTGAAATACACTATTGGCATTTTAATTGGGATTGCATTAAATATATAGATTGCTTTGGGTAGTATGAACATTTTAATGATGTTTATTCTACCAATCCATGAATATGGTGTATTTTTCTCAATTGTTTATGTCTTCCTCTATCTCTTTTTTAAATGTACTGTAGTTTCCTGAGCACAGGTGTTTTACCTCCTTATGTAAGTTTATTCCTAGGTAACTTAATTTTTTTTTGTGCCACATTAAATGGCATTTTTTTTAGTTTCTCTTTCTGTGAGTTCATTATTGGTGTATAAAAAAGCCATAGATTTCTGGATGTTAGTTATGTATCCAGCTCCACTGCCTAATCATTTATTAAATATAGTAGTTTTTTGGATGGAATCTTTAGGGTTTTCTATGTATAATATCATGTCATCTGTGAATAATGACAGTGTTCCTTCTTTTCCAATTTGGATGCCTTTTATTTCTTCTTGCCTTGTTGCTATGGCTAGCACTTCCAGTCAATGTCGAACAAGAGTGGTAAGAATGGGCACCCCTGTCTTGTTCCTGTTCTTAGGGAAAATGTATTTCATTTCTGCCAATTGAATATGATTTTGGCTGTAGGTTTGTTATACTAGATGCACTGGTTAATAATGTGGATTTTTTTCACTAGATGGAGTTACACATATACTGATATACTAGAGGCCCAGTGCACAAAATTTGTGCATGAGGGTGGTAACCCTCAGCCCAGCCTGCATCCTCTCCTATCTGGGACCCCTAGAGGGATGTCCAATGTCAGACAATCGGATATCCCTCTCACAATCCAGGACTGATGGCTCCCAACTGTTTGCCTGCTTGCCTTTCTGTTTGCCCCTAACTGCTTCTGCCTGCCAGCCTGATCACCCCCTCACCACTCCCCTGCCAGCCTGATTGATGCCTAACTACTCCCCTGCTAGCCTGTTTGCTCCTAACTGCCCTCCCCTGAAGGCCTGATCCCTCCCAACTGCCTTCCCCCGCTGGCCATCTTGTATCTACATGGGGGCAGGATCTTTGACCATATGGGGGCAGGTGTCTTGTTTGTTGGAGTGATTGGATTCTGCATATTAGTCTTTTATTAGATAGGTTAGAGGCCTGGTGCATGGGAGGGGGCCAGCTGGTTTGCCCTGAAGTGTGTCTTGGATCAGGTTGGGGGTTCCTTTGGGGCATGAGGCGGCCTGGGCGAGAGGCCTGTGGTGGTTTGCAGGCCAGCCAGGCCCCCCAGGAGAACCAAAAGGAGGGCCTGATATCTGGGGATTTATTTATCTTCTACAATTGAAACTTTGTAGCCTGGAGTGGAGCCAAGCCTTCTGTTCCCTCCGTGGCAGCAGCCATTTCTGTTGGGATTTATGTATCTTCTATCATTAAAAGTTTGTAGCCTTAAGTAGAGGCCTTGGCAGGCCAGGGTGTGAGGAAAGCTTGGCTTCCTGAATCGCCAGCAAAACCCAAGCCTCCCTCCTGCTCTCTCCATGGCTGCAGCCATCTTGGTTAGGGTTAATTTGTATACTTGCCCCTGATTGGCTAGTGGGTGTGGCTTGTGTGTAGTTGAGTGGTGGTTAATTTGCACCACTATTTCATTAGATAGGATATGTGATTTTATATGTGTGTTATTTTGTTGTATTGACAACAAGCTTCAAAACTTCATATGTCAAATTTGCTGAAGGTGTTAATACCATAGACATTTTTACACTTAAAAATGTCAAATTTTATGACAAAAAAAGAACATTCGCAGAAAGTTATAATTCATTACTTTATTTTGAAGAAAAGTGCTGATGAACACTTCAGGAAGCTTATGGTGAACATGCTCTATCTGAAGATACTTGTGAATGCTGGTTTAAATGGTTTAAAAATTATGATTTCGATGTGAAAAAAAAAACTTTCAGGTAACAGAAAAAGTTTGAAGACCAACAATCATAAGCATTATCAGATGAAAATGTATGTCAAACTCAAAAACAAATTGCTTGGCAAACCATTTTTGATCATTTACAAGCAATGGGAAATATTTTAAAGGAAGGAAAATGGGTGCCACATCAACTGATTGAAAGACAAATGGAAACCAAAAAGTTATTAACAGAATGTTGTTTCAACAGCATGAAAGAAAGTCTTTTTTGCATTGAATTGTGACTGGTGATGAAAAGTGGATTTATTTTGAGAATCCCAAATGCAAAAAATCATGGGTTGAACACGCTCAACCATCAACATTGCCAGTAAGGCCAAATCCCTTCAGGAAGAAGAAAATGCTTTGCGTTTGGTGGAATCAGGAAGGTGTGTGTATTATGAGCTTCTAAAACCAGGTGAAACCATTAATAATGATCACTACCGACAACAAATAATCAATTTGAACCACACTTTGATTGTGAAATGACCAGAATGTGCCAGAAGATATGGCAAAATAATTTTGCTTCATGATGATGTCCCATCACACACTTCAAAACCAGTTAGAGACATGTTAAAAGATCTTGCCTGGGAAGTATTAACCCAGACCTTGCTCCTTCAGATTACCACTTGTTCTGATTGATGGCATATGCACTTTCTGAGCAGCACTTCAAAAATGTATGAAGTGAAAAATTGGGTCTCAAATGATTTCCCTCAAAATAAGAATAGTTCTATTGGGATGACAGTCACAAATTACCTGAAAGATGGGGAAATGTGTAGCTAGTGATGGACATTACTTTGGTTGATCTCTTACTCCCCTCACTAACACTCCCCAGCTTTCCCAAGGTAATTTGACAGTCTGTTTGTTGCTTCTCTGGCTCTATATCTTTTTTTCACAGGTTATAATTTTCTTTATTATCCATAAATGAGTGAGATCATGTGGTATTTTTCTTTCACTGCCTGGGTATTTCACTTAGCATAATACTCTCCAATTCCATCCATGCTGCTGCAAATGATAACAATTCCTTCTTTTTATAGTAGTGTAGTATTCTATTGTCTAGATGTACAATAATTTTATAATCCACTCATCTGCTGAGGGGCATTTAGGCTGTTTCCAAATCTTAACTATTGTAAAATGTGCTGCTATGAATATATGGGCACACATATCCTTTCTGATTGGTGTTTTTGTTTTCTTGGAATAGAGTCCTACAAGTGGTATTACTGAGTCAAAAGGCAGTTCCCTTTTTAACCTTTTAGGGTAAAAGCAGTAATGTTTTCTACAATGGCTGCACTAGTCTGCATTCCCAAGAGCAGTCAATGTTAGTATTTCTCTGCATCCTTTCCAGCAGTTGTCATTTGTTGATTTGTTGATGATAGCCATTCTGAAAGGTGTGAAGTGGTACCTAATTGTTGTTTTGATTTGCATCTCTCATATGATTAGTGACTTTGAATATGTTTTCATATGTCTTTTGGCTTTCTGAATGCCTCTTTCAAAAAGTGTTCATTTAGGTCCATTCCCCTTTTTTTATTGGATCGTTTATCTTCCTTTTATTAAGTTTTATGAGTTCCCTGTAAACATCGGAGAAGAAATGCTTATTGGAGATAACATTGGCAAATATGTTCTCCCGTGCAGTGGGTTTTCTTGTTTTCTTGATGGTTTCTCTTGCTGTGCAGAAACTTTTTATTTTTATATAATGCCATTTGTTTATTTTCTCCTTAGTCTCTCTTGCCCTAGAATCTGTGTCTGTCGATATTGCTATGACATATATCTGCAATTTTTCTGTCTATGGAATCCTATAGGATTTTTCTGATTTCCCATCTTAAATTCATGTCCTTTAATCATTTTGAGTTTGTTTTTGTTTATGGTGGAAGTTGGTGGTCTACTTTCACTTTTTTGCATGTATCTGACCAGATTTCCCAACACCATTTATTAAAGAGGCTGTTTTGACTTCATTGTATGCTCTTGCCTCTTTTGTCAAATATTAGTTGAGCATAATGGCTTGGGTCAATTTCTGGGTCCTCTATTCTATTGGTCTATATGTCTGTTCTTGTCCCAGTACCAGGCAGTTTTGAGAATCATGTCTTGGTAATATAGTTTATGTCTGGTATTGTGATTCCTCCAACTTTGTACTTCTTTCTTAGGACAGCAGTGGCAATTCAGGGTCTTTTTTTCATTCCAGATGAATTTTTGAAGTTTTTGTTCTACATCTTTGAAATATGCAATTGGTATTTTAATAGGTATTGCATTGAATCTTTAGATTGCCTTAGGTAGTATGGACATTTTAATGATGTTGATTCTATCAATCCATAAACATGGTATGTTCTTCCATTTGTTTATGTCTTCCTCTATCTCTTTTTTCATGTCCTGTAGTTTTCTGAGTACATGTCTTTTATGTCCTTGGTTAAGTTTATTCTTAGGTATCTTAATATTTTGGTGCAATTATAAATGGGATTTTTTATTTCTCTTTCTGTGAGTTCATTATTGGTGTATAAAAATGTCATAGATTTCTGGGTATTAATTTTGTAATATGCTACATTGCCACATTCATTTATTAGGTCAAGTAGTTTTTGATGGAGTCTTTGATGTTTTCTATATATAGTATAATCTCATGTGTAAATAAAGATAGTTTTACTTCTTTTCAAATTTGGATGCTTTTTATTTCTTCTCCTTGTCTGATTGCTATGGCTAGTACTTTTAGTACCATATAGAACAAGAGTGGTGAAAGTGGGCATCCTTGTCTCATTCCTGTATTTAGTGGAAATGGGTTTAGTTTTTGCCCATTGAATATGATGTTGGCTGTAGGTTCATCGTGTAGGGCTTTTATTATTTTGAAGTATGATCCCTCTATCTCCTGTTTGCTGAGAGGTTTTATCAAGAAAAGGTGTCAGATTTTGTCAAATGCTTTTCTGCATCAATTGATATGATTATGTGATTTTTGTCTCCCAGTTTATTTATGTGATGTATCACATTTATTGATTTTCAGATGTTGTACCACCCTTGAATCCCTGGAATAAATCCCACTTAGTCATTGTGTATGATCTTTCTAAAGTAACGCTGAATCAGATTTGCTAGAATTTTAGCATCTATGTTCACCAAAGATATTGGCCAGTAGTTCTCTATTTTTTGTAGTGTCTTTATCTGATTTTGGGATTAGGCTAATGCTGGCTTCATATAAAGAACTTGGAAGTGTGCCTTTATCTTGAATTTTTAAAATTGTCTGAGAATGATAGGTTTTATTTCTTCTTTAAATTCTTGGTAGAACTCCCCTATAAAGCTGTCTGGACCCAGGCTTTTGTTTGCTGGAAGATTATTTACTGCTGTTTCATTTTTTTTCAGTAGTTATTGGCCTATTCAGGTTTTTTTATTTTTCTTGGTTTAGTTTTGGAAGCTTGTATTTTTCTAAGAATATGTCAATTCCATCTAGCTTGCCCATTTTGTGGAATACAGTTTTTCATAGTATTTTTTCATAATCGTTTGTATTTATGTGGGATTAGTTGTTATTTCACCTCTTTCATTTCTAATTTTGTTTATTTGGGCCCTCTCTCTTTGCTTCTGGGTTAGCTTGGCTATCCTTGTTTATCCTTTCAAAGAATCAGTTCTTAGTTTTGTTGATCTTTTGTATTTATTTATTTTTGGGGGGTCTCTATTTCACTTGTCTCCACTCTGATCTCTATTATTTTCTTCCTTTTGCTTGTCCTGGGCTTTTCTTGTTGCTCTCTTTCTAACTCTTTCAGTTGTAGGGTTAAGTGATTTATTACTTTTATTTTATTTTATTTTTTTGGATTTGGCTTGTTGAGCTACGAACTTCCCTCTCAGGATTGCATTCATTGTGTCCCATAGATTTTGGATTGTTGTTTCCTCATTGTCATTTGTTGCCATGATGCTTTTTATTTCTTCTTTAATCTCCCTGGTAACCCAGTCATTGGTTAATAGCACATTATTTAGCCTCCACGTGTTTAATTTTTTTGGTTGTTTTTGATGTCTAGTTTTATGCCATTCTGATCTGAGAAGATGCTTGATATTTTTTCTATCTTCTTGAATTTGAAGAGATTTTGCCTGTGACCCAATATGTGGTCTATCTTTGAAAATGACCCTTTGGGGTAAAGATATTGCTTAATTCCATCTGATCTAGTGAGTCATTTAGGACTGATGTTTCTTTGCTGATTTTTCCTTTAGAGGATTTGTCCAATGGTGGGGGTATTGAAGTCCCCTACTATGGCTGTATTGCTATCAATCTCTCTATTTATAGCCTCCAGAAGTTTTGTTATGTATTTGGGTGCCCCTTTATTGGGTACCAGAGTATATATCTTCTTGTTGGATTGCTCCCTTTAGTATTACGAAGTGACCTTTCTTATCTCTTGCTATGTCCTTCACTTTCAGATCTAATTTGTCAGATATAAGTATGCTATCCCAACCTTTTTTCTTCATTTCCATTTGCCTGAAAAACCTTTTTCTATCCCTTCACTATCAGTCTGTGTGAGTCCTTTTTTTTTTTGCAGTGGGTTTCCTGTGGACAGCAGATATATGGGTCATGTTTTCTTATCCATTCAGCTACCCAATGTCTTTAAATTGTGACATTTAATCTATTTATATTTAAAGCTATTATTGACTAGAGGCCTGTTGTATGAAGATTTGTGCAATAGGTCTTCCTTTCCTTGGCTGCCAACACTGATTTTTCTCTGGCACCTAGGACCCAGGCCTTCACTCTGGCCACTGCCTTCTCTCTTTGCTCCTGACAGAGTCTTTGCTCTGGCCTTCTAGAGGCTTCAGTGTTCAGGGACTTCAGTGCTTGCTCCGGCTGGAGCCTTCAGTCTTCTCTGATCTGGCTGGAGCGCTGCTCCTGTAACTCACTCCAACCCCTGTCTTCCCTGTCATAGCAGGTATCCCATCATGCACGGACATTCTGTGCCTATGTATGCAAATTAACCTGTCATCTTTGTTGGGTTAATTTACATACTCACTCTTGATTGGCAGGTGGGCATCACAGAGACATGGTCAACTGCATATTTCTCTTTTATTAGTGTAGATAAGTACTTGTTTGTCACCAATTTTATTCTTTTTTTTCAAAATTTCTTTATTGATTAATTTATTACATATGTGTCCTTATCCCTCTATTAACTCCCCCCCCCAAACCTCCTCCCATTCAAGCTCTCACCCCCCTGGTGTGCATGTCCATTGGTTAGGTTTATATTCATGCATCTAAATCTTTTTGTTGATCTCTCCTCCTTCCCCCCCTCCCTCCCCTACCTTCCCCTCCTCCCTCCCCTACCTTCCCCCTAAGGACCAGCATTCTGGTCAATGCTTCTCTGCCTCTATATCTGTCCCTGTTCATCAGTTTATGTTGTTCATTATATTCCACAAATGAATGAGATCATGTGGTATTTGTCTTTCTCTGAATGGCTTATTTCACTTAGCATAATGCTTTCCAGTTCCATCAATGCTGTTACAAATGGTAAGAACACCTTCTTTTTTACTGCATCATAGTATTCCATTGTGTAGATATACCACAATTTTTAATCCACTCATCTGCTGTTTCCAATCTTAGTTATGGTGAATTGTGCTGCAATGAACATAGGAGTGCATAACTTCTTTCTGATTCGTGTTTCTAGTTTCTTGGAATATATTCGTAGAAGTGGGATCACTGGGTCAAATGGGAATTCCATTTTTATTTTTCTGAGGAAACTCCATATTGTTCTCCACAGTGGCTGCACCCGTCTGCGTTCCCACCAGCAGTGCAAAAGAGTTCCTTTTTCTGGCATCCTCGCCAACACTTGTCGTTTGTTGATTTGTTGATTATTGCCAGTCTTACAGTTGTGAGATGATATCTCATTGTTGTTTTGATTTGCATCTCTTGGATAATTAGTGACTTTGAGCATGTTTTCATATGTCTCTTTGCCTTCCTTCTTTCCTCCTTCAAAAGTGTCTATTTAGGTCCTTTGCCCATTTTTTGATTGGATTGTTTATCTTCCATTTGTTAAGTTGTATGAGTTCCCTGTAAATGTTGGAGATTAAACCCTTGTCTGCAGTGGGATTTCTTGTTGTTTTGTTGATGGTTTCTTTTGCTGTGCCGAAGATTTTTTATTTTGATGTATTCCCATATGTTTATTTTATTGTTAGTTTCCATTGCCCTAAGAGCCATATTTATGAAGATATTGCTTTGGTGTATTCCTGAGATTTTGCTGCCTGTGGATTCTTCTAAATTGTTACGATTTCCCATCTTATGTTTAAGTCCTTTATCCATTTTGAGTTTAATTTGTATATGGTGTAAGTTGGTGGTCTAATTTCATTATTTCTACATGTATCTGTCCAATTTTCCTAGCACAATTTATTGAAGAGACTGTCTTGATTCTATTGCATGTTCTCAACTGCTTTGTCAAATATTAATTGAGCATAGTGTTTTGGGTCAATTTCTGGGTTCTCTATTCTATTCCATTGGTCTCTGTCTGTTCTTGTGATGGTACCAGGCTGTTTTATGAACAGTTGTTTTGCAATACAGCTTGATCTCTGGTATTGCGATCCCACCTACTTTGTACTTCTTTCTCATGATTGCTGTAGTTATTTGGGGACTTTAAAAAAAATTCCATATGAATTTTTGGAGAGTTCATTCTAGGTCTATAATATATTTCTTTGGTTATTTAAGGGGGAGTATATTTAATCTATAGATTTCTTTGGGTAATTGGACATTTTGGTAATATTGATTCTACCCATCCATAAACATGGTATGTTCATCCATCTGTTTATGTCTTCCTCTATCTCTTTTTTCAGTGTCCTGTAGTTTTTGAGTACAGGTCCTTTACCTCATTATTTAAGTTTATTCTTAAGTATCTTAATTTTTTTGGTGCAATTTTAAATGGGATTTTTTTTTTAGTTCTTCTTTCTGTAAGTTCACTATAGTGCATAAAAATGCCATAGATATCTGGACATTAATTTTACATCCTGATATATTGCTGAATTCATTTATTAAATCTAAAGTTTTTGATGGAGTCTTTAGGGTTTTCTATGTACAGTATCATGTCATCTACAGATAATGACAGTTTTTCATCTTCTTTTCCAATTTGGATGCCTTTATTTCTTCTTCTTGTCTAATTGCAATGGCTAATACTTTTAGTACTCTGTCAAACAGGAGTAGTGAAAGTGGAAACTTATCTTGTTCCTATTCTTAGTGGAAATGATTTTAGTTTTTGCCCATTGAGTAATATGTTGGCTATAGGTTTAACATATGACACTTTTATTTTGTTGAGCGTTTTTATCAAGAAAGGGTATGGGATTTATCAAATGCTTTTCTGCATCAATTGATACAATTATGTGATTGATTATGTGATTTTTATCTCTCAATTTGTTTATATGATATATAACATTTATTTGTGGATATTATATGAAGATCATTTTTTTTTTGTATAAAACGGCATCTTCTTTATTTTGCATACTTTAATTTCAGAACAAAATAAAAAAAAAAAAAAACACAATACATAACACATCCAGAACTATGTCAAATATGAGAAGAGAGGGCTTGAGGCCATTGTAATCTGCCTTAGGGAAAAGACAGGAGAGGGAAAAAGCCACTAGACATCAGAGGAAACCAGGTGGACTAGGGCCACACAGGGCTGCTGGGGGAGCCATGAAGACTACAGAGGACGCAAGGTCTGCAGGTAGAAACTCCTAGTCTACTTCTTCCATGCGAGAGGCATCCTCATCGCCCTCAAGGGGGGGGATCTCATCAGGAACAGCAGCACTGGGTTCTTCAGCTGTCACCTCATCTTCATCAATGCCTAGGCCTAGTTTGATCATGTGGTAGATGCGGTTGGAGTGGGTCTGGGGATCCTCAAGTGAGAAGCCAGAAGAGAGCAGTGCAGTTTCAAACAGCAACACCACAAGGTCCTTGACAGCTTTGTCATTCTTGTCTGCCTCCGCCTTCTGGCGGAGAGTCTCCACAATGGGGTGGTCAGGGTTGATCTCCAGGTGCTTTTTGGCCATCATGTAGCCCATTGTAGAGTTATCCCTAAGTGCCTGAGCTTTCATGATACGCTCCATGTTAGCTGTCCAGCCATAGGTGCTTGTCACAATGCAGCAGGGTGAAGACACAAGCCTATTGGAGATGGTCACCTTCTCAACCTTCTTATCCAAGATTTCTTTCATAAGTTTGCAGAGGTTCTCAAACTTGGCCTTGCTCTCTTCCATCTTCTTTTTCTCCTCTTCATCCTCAGGTAGCTCCAGGCCCTCCTTGGTAACTGAGACCAAGCTTTTTCCATCAAACTCCTTGAGCTGCTGCACACAGTATTCATCGATAGGCTCTGTCATGTACACTACCTCGAAGCCCCTCTTCCGCACTCGCTCCACAAAAGCAGAGTTAGCAACTTGCTCTTTGCTCTCACCAGTGATGTAATAGATGGATTTCTGGGTCTCCTTCATGCGAGAGACATATTCTGAAAGAGAAGTCATTTCATCTCCAGACTGGGAGGTGTGATAGCGCAAAAGCTCAGAAAGGCGTCGCCGATTAGTTGAGTCCTCGTGGATTCCAAGCTTCAGGTTTTTAGAGAATGCCTCATAGAATTTCTTATAGTTCTCTTTGTCTTCTGCCAGCTCAGAGAAGAGCTCAAGGCACTTCTTAACAATATTTTTACGAATGACCTTCAAGATTTTACTCTGCTGGAGCATTTCTCGGGAAATGTTCAGGGGCAGGTCCTCAGAGTCAACCACACCTCGGATAAAGTTGAGATACTCTGGTATCAGCTCATCACAGCTGTCCATTATGAACACACGGCGGACATAGAGTTTGATGTTGTTCTTTTTCTTCTTGTTCTCAAAGAGGTCAAAAGGAGCCCGCCGGGGGATGAACAGCAATGCCCTGAATTCCAATTGACCTTCTACAGAGAAGTGCTTGACGGCCAAGTGGTCTTCCCAGTCATTGGTAAGACTCTTATAGAACTCTCCATATTCTTCCTGGGTGATGTCATCAGGGTTTCTGGTCCAGATGGGCTTGGTCTTGTTCAGTTCTTCATGATCAATATACTTCTCCTTAATCTTCTTTGTTTTCTTTTTCTTATCTTTAGCACTATCATCCTCCTCATCTGAGCCCACATCTTCAATCTTGGGTTTCTCCTCATCATCTTTATCTTCCTCTTCTTTCTCCCCTTTCTCTTCCTCTGCTTCATCATCACTGATTTCTTTCTCTCGTTCTTTCTCCAAATAAAGAGTGATGGGATAACCTATGAACTGCGAGTGCTTCTTCACCACTTCTTTGACCCGCCTCTCCTCTAAGTACTCTGTCTGGTCTTCTTTAAGGTGGAGGATCACTTTGGTGCCCCGGCCAATGGGCTCACCATGGTCAGCCCGCACAGTGAAGGAGCCCCCCGCAGAAGACTCCCAGGCATACTGCTCATCATCATTGTGCTTTGTGATCACAACCACTTTCTCTGCCACCAGGTAGGCAGAATAAAAGCCAACACCAAATTGTCCAATCATGGAGATGTCTGCACCAGCCTGAAGAGCCTCCATAAATGCTTTTGTACCAGATTTGGCAATGGTTCCCAGATTATTTATGAGATCAGCTTTGGTCATGCCAATGCCTGTGTCCACCAGAGTGAGGGTGCGTTCCTGGGGGTTGGGGATGATGTCAATTTTCAGCTCTTTACCGCTGTCCAACTTGGAAGGGTCAGTCAGGCTCTCATACCGTATCTTGTCCAAGGCATCAGAAGCGTTACTGATCAACTCCCGAAGGAAAATTTCCTTGTTGGAGTAGAAAGTATTGATGATGAGAGACATTAGTTGAGCAATTTCTGCCTGAAAGGCAAAAGTCTCCACCTCCTCCTCTCCATGGTGCACCACTTCCTCCGGCATCTTGAAAGGAAAGAGATCCAAGTACAGGAGAGACTGTATTCAGTTCCCAAACCGCAAACTGCGTGCCGGGAGGACTCAAGAGCTGAAGATCATTTTTTTAACAAGGGATAAAAAGAAAGGAAACAGAAAAATTAGAGCAGTGACAGGAGAAGGGAAAACATTATATAAAAGGGAGAAGAGAGAAAGAAAAAAAGGTTAAAAAAGAAATATATTAAATAAAATAAAATAACAATAAAAAATAGAAAATCACTCCAGCTTCGCAGCCACCACACTTGGGTGCAGGAGCCAGCCCTCTTGGTATCCCCACCTTTCTTACCAGTTTCTGTGTAGCTTCTTCTATAAATGCACGTGTATAACATTCTTGTTCAGCTGTCCTTAAGTCGCTTATTCAGATTTATTACTCTATAATATACCTGTTAATCTAGTTTGGCACTGGTAGTTGATATGGGTAGCTTCCAACTACTCTGCTGCCATCTTGAATTTGTCCCGAAATATTCTCAAACAGAAAATAAAAGTAATAACACTGTAGTGACTGGACATCTCTCTGTGTTTGCAGGCCTTCATCTACAAAGGAAAGGAGAGTTTACCATAACAGAGCATTAGGTTATTATGAAAACAGAAATGTAGCAAATGATGGAAAGAGTGTTTTGGCTACATTTAAGTCCTTGGTTCCAGTACTCTTGCAGCCTTGAAATAACTTTTCCATTTTTAGGTGTAGGCATTTAATATTTCCTTAGATCTGTTATCCAATCAAACCTCAAACTTGTTTAAATTGCTTTAAGATAATTTTCTGTCACTTGCAAGTAAGTGCATCTTAATAGTACAACAATCGATGGAGACAGCAACTGTTTCTTTCATTCCAGAGCAATATTGGTCAATTTAGGGACTGGTGTTTTACACAGGATAGGAAAGATGGAATTCTTACTGGAAATTGTGTTCAAGCAATTGGGATAAGTGTTGTTTTTCAGTACTATGAGATAAAAGGAACATATAAAAGCTGACTGAAGTAGATCCAGATAATAAAAGCTGAGGCAGTAGGGGAAGAGAGAGAGGTATAGCTCTGAAAACATAATTTTAGCACTTGGATTCAGCCAACTAAATCAACCTCAGAATATATACATATAGTTAATGAAAAAAGTCAGCTTGCAATTCTATCGTCAACAGCTTCTCCATAGCTGGCTTAATTTTAATTGTAAAATTGCCACGCTTCTCAAAAGTGTTAATAATAATAATTTTAAAAGATCATTTATGTGTTTTCTTAAATGTTAGTGCCTACTCTGTGATAGGCCACTTGCCCAGTGGAGATAGACAATTTTACCTTGAGAAACCTGTGTGTGACTAAAAGGGAAGTAATTGTGAGAAGATAATATGTGCTTATTTGATTTTTATGCTTCACTCTGCACTAATCATGGTGCAAGTTGTATTTTTCTATCATATGTAGTGGAAGGTTTCTTGCCCTCTCACCTAGTATCAAATGAAGAGCTAAGGTTACAATTGCATTCCAGTTGTTACTTTACTAAATACAGCTGTTTCTTTTCTGTTATTTGATAGCAACGACCAATGATTGAAGGATTTTCAAATATGCAGGGTGTATGTATGTATGTATGTATGTGTGTTTGTGTGTGTGTGTGTGTGTGTGTGTGTGTGTGTGTGTGTAAAATCCTCTCACCTTGGTATAAAAATTTAGGCTTTTAGCACTGGTATTTTTTTATTTGTTGAATATTTTGATTTTATTTAGTGATCTCCAAAATTTGGGGGGGCAACAAATTTAAGAAAATAAAATAAAAATATCGATGAATTTCAAATTGTGGTGCTAGATAATATGTTAAGTTTCTTCAGCTCAGTTCCACTCAAGACAAAACAATTTATTTGAAATAAGAATGGCAGATTCAGAAAGAATCAAGAAATAATTCAATCCATTAGTCTCATAGAAATATTTGACTCAGCAATTTCTCTGTTCTCCATTTAGAACTTCTACTTTATACGTTAGAACTGATATTTACTCTTATAATTAATGCTACAACCAAAACCAAAAGAGATCAGCATCCCTAACTTATCTGCAGTGGTAAAAATTTAAATAAATATATATTTAAATATTTTATATATTTAAATATTTTATATATTTAATTAATATATTTTATATATTTAAATATTTTATATATTTAATTAATATACATTTTATATATTTAATTAATTTATTATATAAAATATATTTTATATATTTAAATAATTTATATATATTTAAATATATATATAAATCTTTTCTGATTTCCTGATCTAATGAGACTACCCATTCTTTGTTGGAGATCTCTTCTCTCTCTCTCTCTCTCTCTCCCCCTCTCTTTCTCACTCTCTCTTTTTTCCCTCTCCTTCTGATGCTCCCTTGAATTTCTGTGTCTATTTTGAGATAGAGATAGAGGTGGAGATAAAAAAATAACTAACTCTCAGGTCTTTGAGTAACTTAGTTACCCAAATGCATCAGATTTAGCTTGCAAACACTTAAAAGACTTATATATTAAGTAGTGAAAGAGTCACAGATACATAGAATACATTAAGAATTGATATTGGGATATTACTTAAATAAATAACTTAAGTTTGGGAGTATTTTGGAATCAAAACCCCATGCTACAGAGAAACAGAAACATAAATGTCCCTTTATATTGGCTTTAACTCCCTCAGTAAGTAATCTGAGTCCTTTCTCCAAGCCCAACAATATATATTTATTTAAATTCTTACCACTGCAGATAAATTAGTGATGCTGATCTCTTGAATTGTGAGCAAGATGTTTAATAAAATTGTGTGATTAGAAGGGATTTTAAAGGGAGATTTTATCCACCTTTCAGTTTTGAGATAATACTATTTTTAAAAGAGACAAAAATTCATAAAAAAATGAAAACAAAGTTATTTGACAGTATTTTGTTTGTAAATCTCTGAAAAGCAAGTGCCAAGAAAAATACTTTTCCTCAGTAAGTATTTGTAAAACGAATGATTGCCAAAAACAAAGAAAAAAAGAGAAAGAAAGAAAGAAAGAAAGAAAGAAAGAAAGAAAGAAAGAATAACCCAAGTACATACTAGAAGGAGGATTGAATTAAAGTTGACACGATTAAATCCGTATGTCTTTGTTTTCCACTGGAATGTGTGATTGTCATCTTTAATGTAATTGTTTATATCTTAACAAATTTTTCCATTTAATTTAGACACTCATAGGCTGGCTCTTGTTTTAATAATAACATGCTTAGTCCTACCAAATGTTTTTTTTATTTGATATAGGTTTTTTAAGTATCTGATCCTCAAATACCAGTTCTGAGATACGTTTTATAGTTCTAGATTTAATATAAAATTTCTGGAAAATTATTTGTGTAAGATTTTTGATTCCTTCTCAATTAAAGGGCAAATATACAAAGTAAAGGTGCTATTTCTTTTTTCCTTTTATGTTCAACTAGAGTCCTGGTGCATGAAATTCATGCATGGAGGGGTGTCCCTCAGTCCAGCCTGCACCCTCTCCAATTTAGGACTCCCTTGAGGGATGTCCAACTGTCTGTTTAGGCCTGATCCTGGTATGATCGGGCCTAAAAAGGCAGTAGGACATCCCTCTCACAATACAGGACTGCTGCCTTCCAACTCCTGACCTGCCTGCCTTCCCAATTGCCTCTAACCACTTCTGCCTGCCAGCCTGATCACCCCCTAACCACTCCCTTGCCAGCCTAACTGCTTCCCTACCAGTCTGTTTGCCCCTAACTGCCCTCCCCTGCAGGCCTGGTCACCCCTAACTGCCCTCCCCTGCATGCATGGTCCCCCCAAATGCTCTCCCTGAAGGCCTGGGTCCCCCCAACTACCCTTCCCTGTAGACCCAGTCTCCCCCAGTTTTCCAGCCTGATCACCCTTAACTGCCATCCCCTGCAGTCTTGATCGCCCCCAACTGCTCTCCCTTGCAGGCCTTGTCCCTTCCAACTGTCCTCCCCTGCTGACCATCTTGTGGTGGCTATCTTGTGTCCACATGGGGGCAGTCATCTTTGACCACATGGGGACAGCCATCTTGTATGTTGGAGTGACAGTAATTTGCATATTATTCTTTTATTAGATTGGATTAGATAGAAGCCTGGTGCATGAATGGGGGCCAGCTGGTTTGACCTGAAGGGTGTCCCGAATCATGGTGGGGCATAGGGTGGCTTGGGCGAGGAACCTGTGATGGTTTGCAGGCTGGCCGTAGCCTGGGAACCCAAGTGGAGGCCTGGTATCTGGGATTTATTTATCTTCTATAATTAAAACTTTGTAGCCTTAAGTGGAGGCCAAGGCAGGCTAGGGCTGCAGAAACCTGGCTTCCTCCATTGTCAGGGAAATCCAAGCCTCTTGCTCTGTCTATGGCTGCAGCCATCTTGGTTGGGTTAATTTGCATACTCGCTCCTGACTGGCTGGTGGGCATGGCTTGTGGGTATAGTTGAGTTATGGTCAATTTGCAGATTACTCTTTTATTAGATAGGATGTTTTCTGCACCTTTTCTTTTTTATTGTTTAAAGTATTACAAATAGTAGTAGATATGTTTCCATTTTCCTCCCTTGATCTCACCCCCCACTTTCCCTACCTCTAAGCATGTGCCCTCACCTGCCCCCCTCCCAGTGTCTTGTGTCCTTTGGTTATGCTTTTATGCATGCATACAAGTCCTTTGGTTTATTTCTTGCAGCACCCCTCCGCAACCTCCCCTGCCTTCCTGCTGTAGTTTGACAGTTCCATGCTTCTTTGCCTCTGTGTCTATTTTTATTTCCCCATTTCTTTTCTTTAAAAAATCTTGCCTCTGCAGACTAGAAACAAACATATGAGAACAAGACATACTGAGTCATAATTTTAATGATCAACAGTTCTGAGTCCCAGTTTCAATGTCAAACTGTTCCTTATGTGTGCATGTAAGCAATGATATTTGATGGTGGACAAATATTGGCAATGCAGGTCCGACTCTCTGTTGTTTGGTTCTGGGTAACCTGCATTGACGGACAGCTGCTGACTGGTAGCATGGCAAGGTATCATCAGTGTCTTCCATCTCTGGACTGTTTCTCCTCTTGTCATTGTTTTTGGAGCAGACCTGTCAACTCCTCTCTGTTTTAAGATCCACATGATTTTGGAGTTGTTTTCTGAAAATATACATACATATTCTCGACCAAAAGTTAATAAAGGAATCTTTTCTTTAAATTTGACTTGGGATCCTTTTTATTTTTGCCCAAATGATTTTTCTTTGGCTTATTTTGACACCATGTGTGTTTTTCATAGGTGTCCTGCTGTTAGCATTACAAATGGAAATTAATTTTCTGAAGTAAAAATGTTGTAGACATAATTCACTTAGGATATTTTTTCCTTATATGATATTACCCTACTATACTTCTATTTTTTTAATTAATGGAGGCTTTTGAAAATTTTATAATGCAGTCTTGATATCTTTAAATTTTAATGTTTTGCACAAAAATATGACTGATTTAGGTTCATTGCTTGTTAAGCAATTTTACCATAAGATGAACTACCAATAAAAATTTTAGTTAATATTTTAGGAACAGCTTTTTGTCCAGTATAATTAAATTTTCTTGAGTATTCACTTATTTCAATTAGCCAATTTAAAATAATCTGAAAACTTGACTACTATTTTACTGTCCAATGTAATACTTTACCAACAATCTTAATTTACCCTGTAAATATTAGTGGAAAGGATTATTTGCATTCTTGAGTAGGCCCTGAACATTCCTGGTGCTAGGCTGGCTTTAGATATAAAGCAGCTGCTGCCGGCCAAGTCTCTGTCTGTTACCTGGGTCCCAATCTGAGGTGGGCCAAGTCTCTGTCTGTAACCTGGGTCCTGATCTGTGCTGGGCATGGGAAGTAAAGCAGCTATAGGGGTAGCAGACCTTCCTCAGAAGGGGTGAGGGATCAGGCCCCTGCAAAGTTGGGGGAGTGAGGTTCTATACCACTCATCTGTGGACCCCCAAGTTCACTCCTGATGGCCCCTCTGAGACTGTGCCTGTCTTAGGTTGTTCCTTCCCTGAGGAATCTTACCCGTCTCTGGCTAACCAGCCATCTTCCAGGCCCAAGCAGGGTGATGTGAGGTTCAGTTCTATCTCCTTGGTAGCCTATGCCCCTGTGGCTTCCATGCCCAGCACCTGCCATGGGATCCCCTTGCCTGCTGGCAGGGTCCTGGTACTGATCATATATCTCGGGGGACTCAGGGTTTCTTCTCCAGGGAGGGCCCAGCCCACACCATTGGGCAAGAATCAGATCCATGGTGCCAGCCACCCAGAGGCTTCAACCACAGTTTGAACAGAAAGCTCAGACATCAGCTGTAGGCTATGGTATTGTGAGAAGACGGTGCCTCTTGGCAAAAAGGGCACGAAGGGCCAATATAAGATGTTCAAGTGCCTTCCCAGTGCCTTAGTTCCTTCTGAAAGGGATTAAATCCTTTCATGTCCCTTTTTAAATTGCTGCCAAATATTTAAGGAATTATTTTGTATGTTTGTTTGGGAAAATTGTACAATAAGCTGTTGTTGAATATAAACAATTTGAATGACATTGTGGAATATCATGTAAGGATATTTTTTGCTCTAGGCCATGTCAATTCAATTTCAAACTAGCTGTCAATTTCTTTTTCTAACTTTGTATAAACTTTGTAAGAGAGGCAACAACACAATTACTTACCTTAGTTCAAGAGGCCAAATATATTGACTTTCCATAACTGTCCTTATGACATTTGAAGGAAAACTCTATTTCTTTCCAAAATAATTTTCAGGCTATTGAGAGTTTCATTTAAAAATCTTTGTCACATGAAACAATTTCTCTTAAGGTTATGGTGGCCAACAGTATGGATTAGATTTAATACTTTATTTTTATTTTTTCTTATAATTTTATTTATTTATATATGTGTCCTTATTCCCTCATTATTCCTCACCCCCCACTCATGTCCACCCCCCTGTTATCTGTTTTTATTGATTACACTCATATGCTTGCACACATGATGTTTTCTGCATCTTTGCTAAGATGTAGTTTCTACCCAGAGTTTCATGAGAGGTTAAACAAATTTTCTGAGTGTTTTGATTTCTTGTGCAGAATATTTTCTGTACTCCAATAGAAAGCAGCTTTTAGCCAAAACTGGTTTGACTCAGTGGATAGAGCGTCGGCTTGTGGACTGAATGTTCCTGGGTTCGATTTCGGTCAAGGGCATGTACAGTGGTTGCAGGCACATCCCCAGTAGGAGATGTGCAAGAGGCAGCTGATCGATGTCTCCTCTCATCGATGTTTCTGACTTTCTATCCCTCTCAATTTCTCTCTGTAAAAAATCAGTAAAATATATTTAAAAAAATAGAAAGCAGCTTTTATAATGACTCTCTTTTCAGAATGCTGGGTAATTTTCTAATTTATTCTCAGAGAACTTCCCCTTGCCCCCTCCTCCTGCTTTTAAAATAATATTCTTTGTTCTCTTATTAATTTCTTAGAGATTAGCTCAATTGCACAAGAGAATATAAAATTCAGCCACAAACTCGCTAGACAGTCACGTGAGAATTGTGGTGATTATTATATGTTATCCAATGTATTTTTATATATGCTTTAAAAATTATTGTTCCATAATACCTGTGTGTGTCCTTGAAATGCCATAAAATGTAAGGGATTATTTATTACTAGAGTGTTTCAAGAGTTTAGCAAACCTCCAGAATTCACTATAAAAAGATGTAAGATACACTGAAATTGCTGGGCTGGGGTCGAGAAGTAAGCTTGTTGTAAGAACATTAGTCATCCCCTTGCATCCCTGCCAACCCCCTCTCCCTCAGTTGGACTGCTGTGCAGTTGGATATTCAGTGAACTCCATTTTTAGTTCATATACCAGATCAGCAACCTTATTGTGTTCAAACAGTTTGCTTTTTGTTCATTATAGATCTTTAGTCCTCTGTTTTCTAACTTTTCAAGTTTAATCAGTGATCTTTTAAAATCAGTCACATTCTTTCACTTGCTCCATTCCATTATTTCAGAATTTAAGATCCAAGGAATCTGCATCTTCAGTTGTACTAAAATGGCTTTCACCAGGATCAATAATGATTTCTTTAACAATGAACCCCTGCAGGATTGGGCCTAAACTGGCAGGCAGACATCTTTCTTACAATCCAAGGTTGCTGGCTCCACTCACCTGCCTGCCTGCCTGATTGCCCCTAACTGCTCCTGCTTGCCAGCCTGATCACCCCCTAACCACTCCCCTGACAGCCTGATTGTTGCCTAACTACTCCCCTGCTGGCCTGTTTGCTCCCAACTGTTCTCCCCTGCCTCGACCTGCCTTCTTCACCTGGATCTTCCTCCTCTGGTCGAAGCTGCGGAGCAGCCATGACTGCCCTCCTCCATGCTGTGTGGAGCCGCAGGACCCCCAGGCATCATTGTGCAGAGCTGCCATCTCCACTGTGCATGCGGCCATCTTGTGGTGGCCATTATGTGACAGCCATCATGTGATGACATCACACGCGAGGGCTACCTAGGTTTTTATTATCTTCCTTTTTTAGTTAGTCTAGCTAAGGATTTGTCAACTTT
This sequence comes from Antrozous pallidus, assembly GCA_027563665.1. Lineage (NCBI taxonomy): Eukaryota > Metazoa > Chordata > Mammalia > Chiroptera > Vespertilionidae > Antrozous > Antrozous pallidus. Next base: position 8,893,395 of record CM050513.1, read on the forward strand.
ATCTTTTCAAAGTACCAACTATTAGTTTGGTTAATCTTTTGTTTTTCTGTTCATTTATTTCTGTTCTAATTTTCATTTCCTTCCTTCTGCTAACTTTGAGATCAGTTTGTTCTTCTTTTTCTCATTCCTTAAAGTATACAGATAGACTGTTTAATTGGGATCTTTCTTTTAATGTAGGTGTTTATTGCTATGAACTGTTTTTGCTACATCCCACAAGTTCTGGTATATTGTCTTTCCATTTTAATTGTTTTAAGAAATGTATGTATTTCTCATTTAATTTCTTACTTGGTTCATTGATTGTTAAGTAGAAGCACTGAGTTTTAGAGAGCTCTTTATGTTATGTGTGGGTGTCCTCCATTTCCCTATCTGCTGCTGGTGGAAGTTGGTTTCTGCAATGTCACAAGAAAAGAAACTTTCTGAGACTCATATGAGAGAATGGCATTTATTGGCATGGAATTAAATCCTTGATTTCCAAGGTTCCATCTCCTTCTATCCATTGTGGAAGGAGTCCAGCTGTATCTTTAGCAGAGCTAGAATTAAAGCTGGTGTCCAGAGTTTCCATTCCTTATTTGCACAGTCTAGTTCAGCATCAGGCTAGCTTAGTTTGTATTCCCATCTGTAGTCCATTGTGGGGTCCACATGGCTATGAAAGGAATATGGGCAAGTGCAAGGAAGCAGGAGTAAAGCTAGAGGAACAAGAGAGAAGAATTCTTTGTCTGTGGATTTTAAACCTCTAAGGTTTCAGGTACACTTTCAATGGTTCCATCCCATCTAGCCAATCCATGGTTTCCAGGTTAGACTGCCAAGCAAGTATTGTTTATACATCTCCCAGAGTTTACTGCATATGTGTCCATCTCCTCGTTTTGGGGCTCCTTCCCCCAGTGATCTGCAGGGAATGGACTGATGGTTGCCTAGGGTGTGTGATATTGAAGCTTCCTGGTGTATCTTTCCAGATGGCCAGGCTTGTAACATCTGGCTTCCCTTTTACTCCTTTCCTATTAATATTAATAACTAGCTAATTATAATGATAACACCTTCTCTGGCCTTCCTCTTGCCAACCACTACTCCACAGGTCAAGGAAGTCATGGGCCAGAGAACATGCCCATTGAAACCTGCACTCTTTTTAAGACCAAGTTTAGCTACTATCCCAAGGTTTCCAATCCCTGTGTGGCCTCTCCCTATATCCATTCCCTCAAGGGCAAATTGCGAAGCTGATATGTAAACCCTTAGGCCTAAGAGATGAGCAAAAGGTAGACCTTACTGGGATATAGTGTATATTGAGCTTATATATTTAGAATGGTGTTCAAAAGTACATGTATGAAATCTCCAGCAGAGTGAGTAGTTATAAGAGGAGTGATAACTGATGTCACGTTCTAGCTCAGACTTTTGAGAGGACTGATGATGCTAAATTTAAACCCAACCTTTTATGTTGTTGTTATAAAGCTATTTATCAGAGTAGAGGATAGATAATATGATCTTAAATGGTTGTTAAGCTTAATTTATAACTCAAAGTTTTAGGGATCTATCATGCAGACCTCCATTGAATTCTTTTCTTGGGCTCTATAAATAATCTTGAAAAATATATTTTCTCCATAATACTTTTTCCATTCAGCTCATCTAAATTTATTTTTTTCAAAGCTTAGTTTAAGTTTTTATGAAGCTTTCTTAGCCTTATATTTTAGTTTATTTCTTCCTGTGAATTACCGTAACATTTGTTATCTACTCCAACCCTATGGTACATATACAATATTTGTATTTTTTATTTTTTAAAAAAATATATTTTATTGATTTTTCACAGAGAGGAAGAGAGAGGGATAGAAAGTCAAAAACATTGATGAGAGAGAAACATTGATCAGCTGCCTCCCTCACACCCCCTACTGGGGATGTGCCTGCAGCCTAGCTACATGCCCTTGACTGGAATTGAACCTGGGACCCTTCAGTCCGCAGGCCGGCTATCCAATGAGCCAAACCAGCTTTCGCATATATGATATTTGTATTTTAAAAAATAATTTAATTGAATAGCCCTAAAATCGTTTATTGTCACAGGCCATATTTTACATTCCCTTTTTGATGTACTTTGGTAACACTGCAATTAAGGGCATTCTGAGTGAGGCACAATTTACCTCCAATGAAAGGTTTCAATATAAATTATTGCTCATCACGAGCTTTTTAGTAATTGTCTTAAAAACACTTATTTTGTCCTAGTGCAGATATAACTTTGAATTGTAGCAAGTAAGTTAATGGATTCATGGATTCATATTTCTTATTGTATCACATGATGGCACTTTAACTTTTTTCTCTTTTAAAAATTAAGTGTTAGGCCATCGCCGGTTTGGCTCAATGGATAGAGTGTTGGCCTGTGAACTAAAGGGACCTGGGTTTGATTCTGGCCAAAGGCATATGCCTAGGTTGCTGGCTTAATCCCAGGTGGTGTTCAGGAAGCAGCCAATCAATGATTCCCTCTCATCATTAATATTTCTCTCTTTCTCTCTGAAATAAAAATAAATTAAAAACTAAAAAAAAAATGAAGTGTTGGAAATAGTGTGCATGTGTACATTGGTGGTAGTGGTGCTGGTCATGACAGTTGTAGTGGTGGTGGTCCTAGTGATGGTGATTAGGATGTGGAAGTGGTTTGATTATGCTTTAAGTTTAAAAGAGGATTTTGCCTGCCTACCCATCTGCTCCATTTGTAACATTTCCCCCCCCACTTAGATTATAAAGCTGTAATTGTGAAAAAATTTAGCTATGAACAACTCTATTCCAATAAAATGGACAACCTAAATGAAATTGACATATTCTAGAAAAATTCAAGCTATCAAAACTCAACCAAGAAGAATAAAAAAACCTGAAAAGACCATAACTACAAAAGAAATTGAAACAGTGATCAAAATCTTCCAGCAAACAAAAGCCCTGGTCAAGATGGCTTTACAGGGAAGTTCTACCAAGCATTCAAAGTACAACTAAAACCTATCCTCCTCACACTATTCCAAAAAATTCAAGAGGAAGGTACACTTCCAAACTCTTTCTATGAAGCCAATATTACTCTAACTCCAAAACCAGATAAAGACACCACAAAAAAAAAAAGGAAAAAAAAAAAAGAGAACTACAGGCCAATATCCTTGATGAACATAGATGCTAAAATCCTCAACAAAATTCTAGCAAATAAGATTCAGCAATACATTAGAAAGATTATAAACCAAGTGATATTTATACCTGAGGGAAGGATGGTACAATATCCCCAAATCAATAAATGTGATACTTCACATAAACAAACTGAGACAAAAAGCACATAATCATATCAATTGATGCAGCAAAAGCATTTGACAAAATCTAACACTCTTTCTTGACAAAAACTCACAGCAAAGTGGGAATAGAGGGATCATACCTCAACATAATAAAAGCTCTATATGACAAACCTACAGCCAACATCATACTCAATGCACAAAAACTAAACTCCTTTCTCCTAAGAACAGGAACAAAACAGGGATGCCCACTTTCACAACTCCTTTTCAACATAGTGTTGGAAATACTAGCCATTGTGGTCAGACAATAAGAAGAAATAAAGGCATCCAAATTGGAATAAAAAGAAGTAAAACTGTCTTTATTCACAGATGGCATGATACTATACATAGAAAACCCCAAAGACTCCATCAAAACACTACTGGACCTAATAAATGAATTTGGCAATGTAGCAGGATCCAAAATTAACAACCTGAAATCTATGGCCTTTTTATACACCAATAATGAATTCACAGAAAAAGAAATGAAAAAAATATCTCATTTACCATTGCACCAAAAAAATTAAGGCACTTAGGAATAAACTTAACCAAGGAAGTAAAAGACCTATACTCAGAACACTACAGGACATCGAAAAAAGAGATAAGAAAGACATAAACAAATGGAAGAACGTACCATGTTTATGGATTAGTAGAATCAACATCATTAAAATATCCGTACTATCCAAAGCAATCTATAGATTCAATGCAATACCTGTTAAAATACCAAAGGCATATTTCAAAAATCAAAACAAACTCTGCAAAAATTCATCTGGAACAACAACAAAAGACGCTGAATAACCACAGCTTTCCTGAGAAAGAATAACAAAGTAGGAGGGGTCACAATACCAGACATCAAACTATATTACCAAGCCATAGTTCTCAAAACTCCCTGGTACTGGGACAAGAACAGACATATAGACCAATGGAAGAGAATAGAGAACCCAGAAATTGACCCAAGGCATTATAGTCAATTAATATTTGACAAAGGAGGCAAGAGCATACAATGAAGTCAAAACAGCCTGTTTAATAAATGGTGCTGGGAAATCTGGTCAGATATAGGCAAAAAAATGAAACTAGATCACCAACTTACACCATACAGAAAAATGAAACTAGATCACCAACTTACACCATATAAAAAAATGAAACTAGATCACCAACTTACACCATACAGAAAAATGAAACTAGATCACCAACTTACACCATACAGAAAAATGAAACTAGATCACCAACTTACACCATACAGAAAAATGAAACTAGATCACCAACTTACACCATACAGAAAAACAAACTAAAAATGTCTAAAGGACTTCAGGTAAGTCAGGAAACCATATAAATCCTACAAGACTACATAGGCAGCAAAATTGCAGACCTAAGTTGTAGAAATATCTTTACAAACACAGATCTCAGGGTATGAGATACTACGGAGAAAATAAACAAATGGGACTTCATGAAAATAAAATGCTTCTGCACAGCAAGAGAAACCACCAACAAAACAACAAGAAAGCCCACTGCATGGGAGAACATATTTGCCAATTTTATCTCCGATAAGGGTTTAATCTCCACCATTTTCAGGGAACTCATACAACTTAACAAAAGGAAGATAAAACAACCCAATAAAAAAATGGGCAAAGGACCTAAATAGACATGTTTTGAAAGAAGACATTCAGAAAGCCTAAAGACACATGAAACATGCTCAAAGTCACTAATCATCTGAGACAAGCAATTCAAAACAACAATGAGGTACCACCTCCCACTTGTCAGAATGGCTATCATCAACAAATCAACAAATGATAAGTGCTGGAGAGGATGTGAAGAAAAAGGAACCCTCATGCTCTGCTGGTGGGAATGCAGACTGGTGTAGCCACTGTGGAAAATAATATGGCCTTTCCTCAAAAATTCAAAAACGGAACTGTCATTTGACCCCATAATACCACTTCTAGGACTATAACCTAAGAAAAGAGAAACACTAATCAGAAAGGATATATGCACCCATGTTCATAACAGCACACTTTATAATAGCTAATATTTGGAAACAGCCTAAATGCCCATCAGCAGATGAGTGGATTCTAGAACTATGGTACATCTATACAATGGAATACTACGCTGCTATAAAAAAGAAGGAATTCTTATCATTTGAAGCAGCATAGATGGGTCTGGAGTGCATTATGTAAAATGAAATAATTCAGGCAGTGAAAGAAAAAATACCACACGATCTCACTCATTTATGGATAATAAAGAACATCATAACCTGATGAACAAAAAGATAGATACAGAGGCAGAGAAGCATCAAAAGACTGTCAAATTACAGTAGGAAGGCAGGGGAGGGTTTTCCAGTGGTAAGAGATCAAACGAAGGACTTGCATGCATGCATATAAGCATAACCAATGGACACAAGATACTTGAGGGGTGGGGTGAGGTCATGTGCCAAGCAGTAGGGGAGGTGGGAGTATGGTCAATGGGGAAGAAAAAGGAGACATATGTACTACTATTGGAACATTCACACAGTGGAATAGTTTACTGCTATAAAAAAGGAGGATATCCTACCTTGTGAGACAGTATGGAGGGACCTGCAGAGTATTATGCTAAGTGAATTAAGTTAGTCAGAGAAAGACGAGTATTACATGATCTCCCTTATATGTGGAATACAATGAACAAAATAAACTGACAAAGAATGTATATTCAGAGACATGATAGCATGCAACAGACTGAGGATCCTCAAAGGAAATGATTGGGGGAGGGAAAAACTTATATGCATATATAAATAACTCATGTACACAGACAATAATGGGGTGAAGGCCTAGGAGGGAAAGGGAGTGAGGAGGAGGAGTGTCAATGGTACAGAAAAGAGGGAATCTATAATACTTTCAACAATAAAGATAAATTAAAAGAAAAAAGAAAAGATACACACATTTATTATTATTTTTAGATTTTAATTAAGTGTTTCATTTTTTGTTTTAATTTAATTTTATTGTTTGAAGTATTACAAATAGTAACACATATGTCTCTTTTTTTCAACATTGACCTCCCCACTAGTCTCTTCTACCCCCCTAGCACATGCCCTCAAACCCCCATCACCCAGTGTCTTGTGTCCATTGGTTATGCTTATATGCATGCATACAAGTTGTTTGGTTGATCTCTTACCCCCAGAAAACCCTCCCCTGCCTTCCCGGTGTGATTTGACAGTCTGTTCCATGTTTTTTTGACTCTGCATCTATTTTCATTCATCAGTTTACAGTGTTCTTTATTATCCATAAATGAGTGAGATCATGTGCTATTTTTCTTTTACTGACTGGCTTATTTCACTTAGCACAATGCTCTTCAGTTCCATCCATGCCATTGCAAATGGTAAGAATTCCTTCTTTTTATAGCATTTTAGTATTCCATTGTTGTGATGTACCACAGTTTTCTAATCCTCTCATCTGCTGATGAGCATTTAGGCTGTTTCCAAATCTTAGCTATTATCAATTGTGTTGCTATGAATATAGGGTTTCATATAGCCTTTCTTTTCTTAAGATATAATTCTAGAAGTGAAATTACTGGATCAAATGGCAATTTCATTTTTAATTTTTTGAGGAAATGCCATATTGTTTTAGACAGTGGCTGCACCAGTCTGCATCGCACCAGTAGTAAAGGAGGGTTCCTTTTTCTCTGCATCCTCTCTAGCACTTATCATTTGTTGATTTGTTTATGATAGCCATTCTGGCAGGTGCAAAATGATACCTCATTGTTGTTTTGAATTGCATGTCTCAGATGATTAGTGAGTTTGATCATGTTTTCATGTGTCTCTTGGCCTTCTGTATATCATTTTTTGAGATGTGTCTATTTAGGTCCATTGCCCATTTTTTTATTGGATTATTTATAATCCTATTGTAATATAGTATTAGTTCCCTGTAAATTTTGGAGATTAATTCCTTATTTGAGATAACATTGGCAAATATATTCTATGCAGTGGGCTTCCTTGTTGTTTTGTTAATGGTTTCTTTTGCTTTACACAAGATTATTTTTCCCTATCGGTCATATATATTTTTTGTTGTTGTTGTATTTATTTATTTATAAATTTCTTTATTGATTAAGATATTACATATGTGTCCTTATCCCTCTATTAACCCGCCCCCCCCCCAATCCTCCCCGAACTCATGCCCTCACCCCCCTGGTGTTCATGTCCATTGGTTAGGCTTATATTCATGCATACAAGTCCTTTGGTTGATCTCTCCTCCTTGCCCCCACCCTCCCCTACCTTCCCTCTGAGGTCCGGCAGTCTGGTCCATGCTTCTCTGCCTCTGGATCTGTCCCTGTTCATCAGTTTATATTGTTCATTATATTCCACAAATGGGTGAGATCATGTGATATTTGTCCTTCTCTGACCGGCTTATTTCACTTAGTGTAATGCTTTCTAGTTCCATCCATGCTGTTGCAAATGGTAAGAACTCCTTATTTTTTACTGCAGCATAGTATTTCATTGTGTAGATATACCACAGTTTTTTAATCCACTCATCCGCTGATGGGCATTTAGGCTGTTTCCAAATCTTAGCTATGGTGAATTGTGCTGCAGTGAACATAGGGATGCATATATCCTTTCTGATTTGTATTTCTAGTTTCTTGGGATATATTCCTAGAAGTTGGATCACTGGGTCAAATGGCAGTTCCATTTTTAATTGTTTGAGGAAACCCCATACTGTTTTCCACAGTGGCTGCACCAGTCTGCGTTCCCACCAGCAGTGCAAAAGAGTTCCCTTTTCTGTCATCCTTGCCAACACTTGTTGTTCGTTGATTTGTTGATGATTGCCATTCTGACAGGAGGGAGATGATACCTTATTGTTGTTTTGATTTGCATCTCTCTGGTGATTAGTGACTTTGAGTATGTTTTCATATGTCTGTTTGCCTTCCTTCTTTCCTCCTTCAAAAAGTGTCTATTAAGGTCCATTGCCCATTTTTTATTGGATTGTTTATCTTCCTTTTGTTAAGTTGTATGAGTCAGAAGCTTTTTTAATGTAGTCCCATTTGTTTATTTTCTCCTTAGTTTCTATTGCCCTTGGAGTTGTAGCAGAAAAGGTATTGCTCTTACAGATGCCTGCTATTTTGCTGCTTATGGCATCTTCTAAGATTTTTATGGATTTTCATCTTACATTTAAGTCCTTTATCCATTTTGAGTTTAGTTTTGTGTGTGATGTAAGTTTTTGGTCTAGATTCATCTTTTTTTGCATGTATCTGTCCAATATTCCCAACACCATGTATTGAAGAGACTGTCTTGACTCCATTGTGTATTCTTGCTTCCTTTGTCAAATATTAGTTGAGCATACTGGCTTGAGTTGATTTCTGGGTTCTGTTCTGTTTCACTGGTCTATCTGTCTGTTCTTGTGCCAGTTCCAGGCAGTTTTGAGAACAATAGCTTTGTGGTATAGCTTGATATCTAGAATTGTGATCCCTCCAACATTGTAGTAGCTATTCAGGGTCTTTTTTTTTTTAATCCCAGATGAATTTTTGAGAGTTTGTTCTAGGTCTTTGAAGTATGTTGTTGGTATTTTAATGGGGATTTCATTGAATTTATAGATTGCTTTGGGTAGCACTGATATTTTAATGATGTTGATTTTACCAAACCATGAACATGGTATGTTCTTCCATTGGTTTGTCTTTTATATCTTTATTTCAGCATCCTGAAATTTTCTGAGTATATGTCCTTTATCTCCTAGGTTAAGTTTATTCCTAGATATCTAAATTTTGTTGTTGTTAATGCAATGGTAAATGATAATTTTTTAAGTTTCTTTTTCTGAGTGTTCATTAATGGTTTATAGAAAAGCCATAGATTTCTGGGTGTCACTTTTGTATCCTGCTACATTGTCAAATTCATATATTAAGTGTAATAATTTTTGATGGAGTCTTTAGGGTTTTCAATGAACAATATCATATCTTCTGTAAATAATGACAGTTTTACATCTTATGTTACAATTTGGATGCCTTTTATTTCTTCTTCTTGTCTTGCTATGGATAGCACTTCTAGTACTATGTAAAACATGAATAGTCAGAGTAGGAATCCATGTCTTGTTCCTGTTTTTAGGGGAAATAGTTTTAGTTTTTGCCTGTTGAGTATGATGTTGTCTGTGGGTTTGTCACATATGGCTTTTATTATGTTGAGATATGATCCTTCTATTCTCACCTTTCTGAGAGTTTTTGTCAAGAAAGAGTGTTGATTTTGCCAAGTACATTTTCTGCATCATTGGATATGATTATATGGTTTTTATCTCTTATTTTGTTAATGTGTTGTATGACATTTATTGATTTGTGGGTATTGTACCATCCTTTCATTCCTGAAATAAATCCCACTTGGTCATGGTGTATGATCTTTCTAATGTAAGCTGGTATTGCTAGAATTTTGGTGAGAATGTTAGTGTTCTTGTTCATGAAAGATATTGGCCTGCAATTCTCTTTCATTGTATTGTTTTTATCTGGTTTGTGATTAGGGTAATCCTGGCTTTGTAGACAAAGCTTGAAAGTGTTTCTTCCTTGGATTTTTTGGAATAGTCTGAGGAAGATAAGTTTTATTTTTTGAATATTTGATAAAACACCCCTATAAAACTGTCTGGTTGAGGGCTTTTGTTTGTTGGAAGGTTTTTTTATTACTGCTTCAATTTCTTTCATAATTATTGGCCTAATCAGAATTTTTATTCTTCCTGGTTGAGTTTTGGAAGGTTGTATTCTAAGAATATGCCCATTTCTTCTAGGTTGATCAGTTTGTTGGAATAGAGTTGCTCATATTGTTTTTCTTTTTACAACCCTTTGTATTTTTGTAGGGTTAGTTGTTATTTTGCCTCTTTCATTTCTGATTTTGTTTATTTGGGTCCTCTCTCTTTGCTTCTTGGTGATCCTGGCCAAAAGGTTCATCAATCTTGTTTATCCTTGCAAAAAGCAGTTCTTGGTTTCATTGATTTTCATATTCTTTTTGTATTCTCTATGTTATTTATTTACTCTCTGATCTTTATTATTGCCTTTCTTCTGTTCACTCTCGGCTTTTCTTAGTGCTCTCTTTTTAATTCTTAAAGTGCAGAGTTAGACGGTTTATTACCAGTTTTGTTTTGTTTTTTGAGGTAGGCCTCCATTACTATGAACTTCCATCTCAGTACTGCTTTCACTGTGTCCCAAAGATTTTGCATTTTTGTGTTTTCATTGTTGTTTATTTCCAGGATGCTTTTTATTTCTTCTTTGATTCTCTGGTAACCCAGTCGTTGTTTAATAGCATGCTATTTAGCCTCCAGGTGTTTGATTTTTTTATTGTATTTGATTTCTAGTTTCATGCCATTGTAATCTCAGAAAATGATTGATATGATTTCTATGTTGTTGAATTTGAAGAGACTTTGATGTGACCCAAAATATGGTCTGTCTTTGAAAATTACCCATGTGCACTTGAGAAGAATCTATATTCTGTGGCTTTGGGGTGAAATGTTCTGAAGATGTCAATTAATTCCATCTTATCTAGTGAGTCATTTAGGATTGATCTTTCTTTGTTGATTTTTGTTTAGAAAATTTGGCCAATGGTGATAGTGGGGTATTAAAGTCCCCTACTATGATGGCATTGCTACCAATCTCTCCCTTTATAGCCTCTATAAGAAGTTTTTTAAATGTATTTGGGTGCCCCTTTATTGGGTGCATATATGTCTACCAGCATTATATCTTCTTGTTGGATTGCTCCCATTAGTATTATGAAGTGGCCTTCCTTATCTCTTGTTATGTCCTTCATTTTTAGATCTAATTTGTCAGATATAAGTATTGCTACCCCTGCTTTATTTTTCATTTTCATTCACCTGAAAAACCCTTTTCCATCCCTTCACCATCAGTCCGTGTGAGTTCTTTTTTTCTAAGGTGGGTTTCCTGTAGACAGCAGATATATGGGTCATGTTTTCTTATCCATTCAGCTACCCTTTGTTTTTTGATTGGGGTATTTAATCCATTTACATTTAAAGTTATTATTGATAGGTACTTGTTTGTTGTCATTTTTATTCTCTATGTGTGTGTTCCTTCTTTGCTTCCTATTTCTTCTTTTTATAGCAGATGCTTTAGTATTTCTTGCATTGCTCATTTGGTGGTAATAAGCTCCCTTAGTCCTTTTTTGTCTGTGAAGCTCCTGATTTCACCCTCCGCCTTGCTGAGTACAGTATTCTTGGATTCAGACCCTTCCTTTGCATGACTTTGAATATTTCATTCCATTCGCTTCTGGCCTAATATGTTTCTGTTGAGAAATCAGTCACTAATGTGATGGGGGATCATCAGACTAGTCACTAGTCTGATGTAGGTAACTTTCGGTCTCTCTCTTGCCATTTTTAATATTCTTACTTTGTCACTGGTGTTTGCCAATTTAATTATAATGAGCCTTGGTATTGGTCTTTTGGAGTTCATTTTGTTTGGGACTCTGTGAGCTTCTTGGATTTGTGTGGGTTTTTTCTTTCCTATATCAGGAAAGTTTTCTGTCATTATTTCTTCAAATGGGTTTTCTATTCCTTGCTCAGTTTCTTCTCCTTCTGGAATTCCTATTATATGGATGTTGTTTCACTTTGTACTGTCCCAAAGTTCCCTTAGGCCAGTGTTTCTCAACCATTCTAATGCCCTGACCATTTAATACAGTTTCTCATGTTGTAGTGTCCCCCACCCATAAAATTATTTTTGTTGCTACTTCATAATTGTGATTTTGCTACTGTTATGAATCCTAATGTAAATATCTGTGTTTTCCTATGGTTTTACGCTCTACAGCAGTGGTTCTCAATCTGTGGGTCATAATCCACAGGTTGAGAACTGCTAACAGGGTCACCTAAGACCATCGGAAAACATATTTACATTACTATTCATAACAGTAACAAAATTACAGTTATGAATTAGCAACAAAAATAATTTTATGGTTGGGGGTCACCACAACATGAGGAACTGTATTAAAGGGTCACGGCATTAAAAAATTGGAGAACTACTGCCTTAGGCTCTCCTCCTGTTTTTTTTTTTTAAGTTCTTTTATTAGATACTGCTTTGCTTAGGTATTTTTTCCTAACTCGTCTTCTAGCTCACTGGTGTGGTCCTCTGCTTTTTCTAGTCTACTGTTGATGCTTTCTATTGGGTTATTTATAGAGGCAATATCATTTTTCATTTCTTCTTGGTTCTTCTTTATTTCCTCCTTTTTAAACACATATTGTTGAATTTCCCTTAGCCAGTTTTTGTTTGTGAAGCTCCTGACTTCTCCTTTAATTTTGATTGGCAGCTTTTCTAGATAGAGTATTTTTGGATTCAGTCCTTTGCATCACTTTCTATGCTTCATTCTATTGCCTTCTGGCTTGATGTGATTCTGTTGAGAAATCATTTGATTATCTTATGGGGGATCCTTTATAGCTAACTCTCTGTGTCTCTCTTGGAGCCTTTAAGATTCTCTATTTGTCGTGAACAATTGCCATTGTAATTATGATGTGTCTTGGAATGGATATTTTGGGATTCATCTTGCTTGGGGCTCATTGTACTATGTGACTTTTTTCTTTCCCATATCAGGTAAGTTTTCTAAATAGATTCTCTAATCCTTTCTTCTCTTCTTGTCCTTCTGGCACCCATGTTATATGTGTGTACTTTGTTTCATATTGTCCCAAAGATCTTTTAGGCTCTCCTTCTGCTCTTTATTTTTTTTTCTGTAATTGTTGTTCAGATTGGGCTTGTTTCTATACCTTGTATTCTATTTCACTAATTTGGTCCTCCACTTCATCTAGTCTATTGTTGAAGTCTTCCATAGCATTTTTTATTACAACTGTATAACTTTTTATTTCTTCCTGATTTTTGAATAGGTTGTTAATTTTATCATCCTTTTGGTTTATGAACTGTATGACCATTGCTCTGATTTGTTTTTCTGTCATATTGCATCCCTCCATTTCACTTGTTTCCTTTCTTGTAGATTCCTCTTTTTCTTTCCTCTGGGAATTGTTTCTTTGTCTACCCATTCTTGCTATCACCAGAATGTTGAAGCACCGATTTGCAGGGGCCTGAGACTTTTGCAGTGGGAGCTTCACACCACCTGTGTGTCCCTGAAGAGCTCTGATACTGAGACATATGGTTGCATGGGTCAGTGGGAGCCACACTCACTGAGACTCAGAGTCACTGGCATGAAGTGCGGCCTTGTACATGCACCTAGAATCAGTGTCCCTGCATGCACCACACTAAAAAAAGTCCCTGCAGGCATGTGCCAAAAATCAGAGTCCCCTAGCGAGCACCAGGAATCAGCGTCTCCAGGTGTGGTTGCTGAGAATTGAGTATTAGAGTTTCTTTTGGTTGGTGCAGCCTCACACCAAGAATCAGGGTCCCTGTGCACACATTGCCAAGAATTGGAGTCACTGGTGCTCATTGTGGGTATACTGAGAATTAGGGTTCCCATGTGTATGTGATGAGAAATAGAGTTTCTGCCTGTGTGCACTGTGAATGAAGTCACTGGTGCTCATTGCCAACTATCTCGTGGAGAATTAGGGTTCCTAGTCTGCTTGGGAGGCCAGGTTGCACATTTGCCCTGTGTTGGCAAGAGGTCTGTGCATGTGCTCTGGTATTTTATATATATATAATGAGAGAGAGAGAGAGAGAGAGAGAGAGAGAGAGAGAGAGAGAGAGAGAGAGAAATCAGTGTGAGAGAAATGGTGTAACACTGATTGGCTACCTCCTGCATACCCTTTACTAGTGATTGAGATGGCAACCTAGGCATGTGCCCTGATGGGGATTGAACCAGTGACCTATGTTGCATGGGATGAATCTTAACCAATTGAGCTATATGAGCCAGTACAAAAGACATTTTTATTATTTAAAAACATTGGGAGAATAAAGATAAGTAAAAATAAAAGTAAACTATTCAATAGTCCTATAAAAATACTGACATTTTTAAAATTTAAAATGAAACTGATTCTAAGTTCATTTAATTAGTTAGCCACAAATATTGCCTTAATATGATCAAGTGTAAGGAGTGCTTTATTTTGGTTGAATTAATCACTTAAATGTATACACAGCTGGGAAAAACACATTCACTTTTAAGCATATTCTTGTCTATTGTTTTCTACAGTATTCACCTGTCTTTTTTTTTTGTGCCAGAATAACCAGATCAGGTGTTCCAGTCCTATATTCTTTCATGGAATGTCACATATAGACATGATATATGTAAGACCATAATTTTGCATCTGGATTTCTGATTTAGATTAAAGATATATAAGAATGTGTGGAACCACATCTGAAGAAATAAAGGGACCCTTTTTATTTTCCAACCATCAGTGTGATTTATGATCACTGAACAGTTCTCCAGTCCTTTTTTTTTTGAAAATTGCCCACAGCAAAATATGGAAGAGATGTAGATATAAAGATCTGGAGATTTTGGAAATGGGTATTCATGGATCAAATGCTTGGCATGGACTTTGCTGTCAGCACCTCAGGTGCAGAATGCATTTGAAAATTTATGGAGACTATTTTGATTTTGAAATAATTCATACTCAACTCTTTCTTCAGATAGGTCTGAGTAATAGCTATACAAAAAATACCTGGAATGAGCTATGACATGCTTTCCCAACTTTTCTAACCGAAGCTAATGGGAATGTAATTCTTCCATGGCTCCGATATACAAACTTGAAAAAAAAAAGATTTTAATGATCTTGTCCATTGCAGGTGCCAGGATGACAAAGGAAACTATAAATTACAATAGTATATAATGGTGTTTTTAAAATGGCCAGGAAATAATTGAATGTTTCTCATCAACTTCTTTTGAAATGAAACATTTTAAGCATTGTTTATGAGACATATAGTTTCTGTGCACTCTACAACTCATATATCTATAATAAACAAAAATGCCTCTAAAACTCTGGCTTGAAAAAAATACACAAAAAATCCAGTAAAAGTATATCAGCTCCAGAAGGCATAAGATAATTATAAGTAAGAATGAATAGTTTTTCAACATTGTAAGTGAATTTTTATGGTGGTCACATCCTCCTAGCCACCAGGTAAAATAAGCAAAGCTGTGCTGTTCAGTCCCCTCTACCATAAGCTGAGGAAGACTACAACTCTCTGTGGCTTACTTTCAAAAGCTCTAAATAAGTCAGATATATGAAACTCTCAATCATTTTTCCATGCAAATACTGTTAGAAGAGTTTAGGGAGTAGCAGTAGCTATGAGCACAGCCTCATCACCACCCAGGCCAGCCTTGGACACAACCCTGGATCCATGCAGTGAGCCACACACCAGCAGGACTTTGCAAAAGACCCTCTTCACAGGGACCAGGGACACCACAGTGAGTCACACATTACTCTACAACCCTGGGCTCCAGGACTGCACAGTAAGTTGAATGCCAATGGGCTCTGGGACCTCACAAGTTGTTGCAGGGAAGAGGGGACTGTGTGAACACCCTGCCAACCCCAAGTGTCTGAATCTGACACATGCAGGACCAGATCCATGGAGGAAGAGAGTACAACTCAGAACAGAAACAATCAAGATGTGATACTCAAGGCAGACCCAGCCTCTGGGTTAAGGACTCCTTCTGGGATAAAGCATAATGATGCACTAGTAACTCTAATGTTAACCTTATATTTTTGTACATGCCCTATATTAGATGGAGAAAATTTTACTTTTTCCTAATTTGCTGACTTAAAAAAATCATGTTTTAGTGTTGATATTCATTATAGGATTTTCTTCATTAAAAAAACTGACCCTCTATTATCTACTTCATGTTGTGAGGTGAATTGTGATAGATTTTGGAATGTTAAAACAATGGGTATACCTTGGCAATAATTTATTACCTTTGTTGAATTAGATATGCTAATATTTTGTCAATAATTTTTGTCATATGTTTATAAAGGATATTTGTCCATATTTTCTTTCCTTGTAATGATTTTGTCACAGTTTAATATCACAATTATGCTTGCAGAATAAAATCAGTAGAAAAAATTCCAATGTCAATTTTTCTGCAAATATTTATGTAAAATTAGGACTACTTTCCTTTTAGATGTTTTGTAGAATTCACTAGTGTATTCATTTGAATATGAAATAATTTTCTTGTGTAGAAAGATTTTTTATTTTATAGTCAACATATTTAATAGGTAAAGGATCATTTAAATATTTCATATATCCTTATATAAGTTTAATTTTGTAATTACTTTTTCATTTTACTTATGTAGTCAAATTTATTGGCATAATGTTGTTCCTAATATTTTAATATTTAACATCTTAAGTGTCTGATATTAATTTTGCTTTTTATTTTTCTTTGATCAGTTTTCATTAAAGTTTTATTGCTTCTATTAATTTTCAAAAGAAACTGATGTTAGCTTTGTTTGTATATTTTCTAATTAATTTATTTCAGCTCTTATTTTATTATTTTCTTTTTTCTTAATCTACTTTGGGCTTAATTTCTCTTTGTTGTGTAACTTCCCAAAATCAAAGTTAAATTTCATCTTTAATAAAAAATGCTTAAAGACCTTTCTCTAAAATAAAAATCAAGTTCATACTCAGAGCAATAAGACAAGAAAAAGAGAAATAAATAAAAAGCATACAGTTTGGAAGCAAAAATTAACAAACATCTCAGTTTTCTCTTAGCAGTTGTATTAATTTTCAGGGGTGTGGTAACAAATAAATCGGGAGTCTTAAAACAACTGAAGTGCATTCGCTCACGTGTCTGGTGGACAGAAACCTGAGTCAGTGTCGGCATGCCATTCAACGAAACAAGGCCTTGTTTCTGAAGGCTTTAAGGCGGTGGCTCTCAGCCTTTCCAATGCTGCGACCCTTTAATACTGTCCTCATGTTGTGGTGACCCCCAACCATAAAATTATTTTCGTTGCTACTTCGTGACTGTAATTTTGCTACTGTTAATGAATCCTAATATAAATATCTGTGTTTTCCGATGGTCTTAGGCTTTACAGCAGCAGCTCTCAGGGAATGGTTCTTCTTGTCTCTTCCAGTTTCTCACATTTGCTTACAATCTTTGCTGTTCCTTTAGTATGTTGTTGCATTGTACATCTCTGCATCTATTTCTATATGGTCTTCTTCCCTCACATGTTTCTGTGTCTTTTTGCACAAATCTCCCTCTTACTTATCCTGTAAACACCAGTCATTGGATTGGGGCCACCTTAATCCAATATAACCTCATCTTAATTTCATTACATCTACAAATAAGATCACATTTACTGGTACCAGGGGTTATCACTCAATATCTTGTGGGAGTATTTCAATCTACTCTAGCAACCATAGCTGCTGCTTTATGTATCTTGATTATTTCCACTGCTTTCTTGATAGTAGGGTGGTTTATCTCTGTTGACAAAATTTCACATAATATTTGTAACATAGAGACATTTCCAATAGTGTCAAAGAGAGGAATAAGAGGAAGTAGGAGAGAAAAGGCTTGAAACTGTAGTTATGCTATTTATCTTTGCTTGCCCACATGCCTCTAGCCCAAGCCAACACTGTGGCATCACACTGTGTGTGAACAGACAGAACAAGTTTCTTTGTTTCCAAGTCTTGTGACTGGAAAAAGGAGAGGCCTGGATGGTTAACAATTCATCTAAGCTCTCATCAGGGTTTATATTAAACTAGAGGCCCAATGCATGATATTCAAACAAGATTAGGCCTTCCTTCCCCTTACCCCCCTGGCTGTTGGCACCAGCTTCCCTCTGACACAAGGGACCTGGGCTTCTCTTGTAGCCCTGGCTTCCTCCGGAAGGTCATCTGGAAGAATTCTAGCCATGTCAGATCTATTAGCATATTATGCTTTTATTATTATAGATTATTATAGATTATAGACTAGAGGCCCAGTGCATAAAATTCATGCATGGGAGGTGTGACCTTCAGCCCAGCCTGCACCCTCTCCAATATAGGACCCCTTGTGGGATATCTAACTACCAGTTTAGGCCCAATCTTACCAGAAGGATTGGGCCTACACAGGCAGTGGGACATCCCACTCATAATCCAGGACTGCTGGCTCCCAACTGCTTACCTGCCTGCCTTCCTGATTGCCCCTAATTGCTTCTGTCTGCCAGCCTTATCACTCCCTAACCACTCTGGTACCAGCCTGATTGATGCCTAACTGCTCCCCTGTCAGCCTGTTTGCCCCTAACTACCCTCCCCTGCAGGCTTGATTGCCTCCAACTGCCCTCCCTTGGAGGCCTGGTCCCTCTCACTGCCCTACCCAGCTGGCCATCTTATGGCTGCCTTGTGTCCACATGGGGTTAATCATCTTTGACCACATGGGGGCAGCCATCTTGTGTGTTGTAATTATGGTCAATTTGCATATTATTATTTTATTAGATAGAATTAGATAGGCTAGAGGCTGGTGCACAGGTGGAGGCTGGCTGGTTTTCCCTAAAGGTTGTCTCAGATCAAGGTGGGGTTGCCTTTGGAGTATGGGGAGGCCTCGGTGAGGGGTCTGTGGTGATTTTCAGGTTGGACATGCCCCTGGTGGCCCAAGTGGAGGCCTTAGTACCTGGGATTTATTTATATTTTATAATTGAAACTTTGTAACCTTAAGCAGAGACCAAGGCAGGCAGGGCAGGCAGAAAGATTGGCTTCCTCCATTGCTGGGGAAACCCAAGCTTCCCTCTTGCTCTCTGTGGCCACAGCCATCTTGGTTGGGTTAATTTACATACTTGCTTCTGATTGGCTGGTGGGCATGGCTTGTGGGTGTAGCAGAGGTACAGTAAATTTGCATATTATTCTTTTATTAGATAAGACTAGGGGCCAGGTGCATGAAATTTGTGCACTGGGTGGGGGGGGGGTCCCTCAGTCCAGCCTGCCCACAGACTGGAAGCCCTCAGGGGATGTTCTACTGACGGCTTAGGCCTGTTCTCCGTGGGCACTAAGCCTAAGCCGCAGTCTGGCCTCCCACTGCGGGAGGCGACTGGGCTGATCAGGGGAAGGTGCCAGCCCCATCACCCCGCTGCTGCAGCCACTGCCAGCCACTGCAGTTACCAAGATATTTTCATGAACACAGACTCCAGTCCCTTCACCATGAAAATATGACAACTTTCTTTAGGCATTTTCAAGATGTGGCTTTCATAGGATATGACCTTTCTTTCTTTCTTTCTTTCTTTCTTTCTTTCTTTCTTTCTTTCTTTCTTTCTTTCTTTCTTTCTTTTATTATCCTCACCTGAGGATATGTTTCCTTTAATTTTTAGAGAGTGTGGAAGAGAGAGGAAAACAGAGAGAAGCATCAATGTGAGAGGGACACTTTGATTGGTTCCCTCCTGCATGAGCCCTGACCAAGGCCCCAGCCAGGGAGGAGCCTGCAACCTAGGTACATGCCCTTGAACAGAACAGAATCAAACCCAGATCCTGCTGTCAGCAGGCCGAGGCATTAACCAATAAATCAAACCAGCTAGGACAGAATATGACATTTCTTAGCCCTCCAGCAGCAGACTTTCATTTTTTTTCTCCAGAAGTGTGATGGAAAAACCCTAGATCAACTTTTTGGATTCTTATTACCCAAGTTATCAAGAACACCATCAGTGGCATACAGGGAGCTTAGCCAAAGAGCAGTCAGAAAATGTGTTTTCTCTGCAGCCTTCAGTTCTGCTTAGGCCCTGCTCAAGCCTCTGCCATGTCTTGGGTAGGGTCCCCTGGCTCCAATCAAGCCTTCACCATGGCTTGAGCAGAACACCCCTGGCTCTGCTCAGGTCCTGATCAAGCCTCCACTGTGGCTTGGGCAGGGTCCCCCGGCTCCAAGCAAGCCTCTGCCATGGCTTGGGTAGGGCTCCCTGGGTCCATTCAGGCCCTGCTAAAGCCTCTGCCATACTTGGGCAGGATCCTCTGGCTCTGATCAGGTCTTGCTCAAACCTCTGCAGTGGGTTGAACAGGGTCCCTCAGCTCTGATCAATTCTTCATTGTGGCTTGGGTAGGGCCCCCATGGCTCTGCCTAGGCCCTGCTCAAGCCTCTGCCACCCCAACCCTAGCTGCTGGTCACCAAGGTCTGAAGGCCAGGAGTGGCTAGGGACATTCTGGACCCTGGAAGCTCAGGGCCTATGCGCGTGCCTACAGGCTTGGAGTGGCCTGGGTTCTGAGGGTGTTTCTGGGACCCAGTCTACAGGGTGGCTGTGTATGCAAATTAACCCTCCATCTTTGTTGGGTTTATTTGCATACTCACTCCTGATTGGCTGGTGGATGTTATGGAGGTATGGTAAATTTGCATATTTCTCTTTTATTAGTGTAGATATGTGGCACAGAGCAATTTCTTGGACTCAAGAGACTGTTTGGGGCATGTGTTGACTTGCACAACACCTCAACATGTGGGAATGATTTAGAGCAGATCATTTCTAGGAAGAGCCAGTCCTACAACAAAAAGATAAAACAGCCCATCTGTCATGGCTCAGTGGTTGAGCATAGACCTAGGAACTAGGAAGTCTTGGTTAGATTCCTGGTCTGGTCACAAGCCCAGGTGGCAGAGGGGGTGTGCAGGAGGCAGCCCATCGGTGATTCTCTCTCATCATTGATGCTTCCATCTCTCTTTCCCTTTCCCTTCCTCTCTGAAATCAGTAAAAATATATATTTCAAAAAAGATAAAACAATTTATGGAAAAGAGGTAGACACCTAGATAGAACAACTTGCTTACAATTGAAAGGGCTAAAAAAAAGAAAAACAAAACACCCCAGCTTTGGAAAACTGATGATGGATAAGCTAGTTAAACTATTCTATAGAAAAGAAAAATGAACAAATGAACAAACATAAACAAAAGCTAATTCAATAAAGTTAACAGAATCCATATACTAAACCCTGATTACAGCTATAAAAACACACACATTCACACTAACAAAACCAATAATAATAGTTCTTAAACATTTACTTTATACCAGGTACTGTATGAAGCACTTCACTCATTCATATTCACTCATTTCATCCCCACATCATACACTGGGATATGTTCAATTATTTTTTAAATTTTACAGATGATGTAAAAGAAGCCAGAGATGGTAATATCTTCAGGGTTGGAGCCATTAAGAAACAAAAACAGAATTAACACCCAGGAAGTCTGGCTTGCAGGTTGATGTTTTTTCCTCCCCAAGGACAGAGTAGTTCATTACTAGATGTACATATAAAAATTCTTAAGTTAAATAGCAGTAAACCAAATCTAGCATCATATTAAAGGATTATAATATCATCCTCAGTGTTCCTCCCCTCTACACTTAATACCATTTCGGATCAAAAGAGATAAAAATATATAACTGCATTAATTGGTATGCGTATTAGTTAGGGTATACATTACATGTTATGAAAGATATTGAAATACAATCACTTACATATAAATATATACTATCTAGTAAAAGAGTAATATGCAAATTAACCATTACTCTGCTATACCCACAAGACATGCATACCATCCAATCAAGAGCAAGTATGCAAATTAACTCAACCAAGATGGCTGTGGCCATGGAGGGAACAGGAGTCTTTGATTTCCCTGGAAATAGAGGAAGACAAGCTTTCTGCACACCCTGGAAGGCCCAGGCCTCCACTCCAGGATAAAAAGTTTCAATTATAGAAGATAATAAATCTCAACAGAAATGCTGGCAGCCATGCAGCTGGAGAGAGCAGGAGACTAGGGTTGCCCCTGGCAATGGAGGAAGCCAAACTCCTGCAGCCCTGGCCTGCCTTGGTTTCCGCTTACAGCTACAAAGTTTCAATTATAGAAGATAAATAAATCCCAACAAAAATGGTTGTGACCACAGAGCAAGCAGGAAGCTTGGCTCCACTCAATGCTACAAAGTTTCCATTATACAAGAAGAAGAAATAAAAGGCATCCAAATTGGAAAAGAAGAAGTAAAGCTATCTTTATTTGCAGATTACATGATATTGTACATAAAAAACCCAAAAGACTCCTTATAAAAACTAATAGACTTAAATAAATTATGGTGTTAATGTAGCAGTATACAAAATTAACACCAAAAAAATCTATGGCATTTCTAAACACCAATAGTGAACTTACAGAAAAAGAGATTAAAAAAGCAATCCCATTTACCATCACACCAAAAAAATTAAGATACCTGGGAATAAACTTAACTAAAGAGTTAAAAGACCTACTTACGGAAAACTACAGGACACTGAAAAAAGAGATAGAGGAAGAAATAAACAGGTAGAAGAACATACCATGTTCATGGATTGGGAGAATCAACATCATTAAAATGTCCATACTACCCAAACAATCTATACATTTAATGCAACCTCCATTAAAATGCCAACAGCATATTTCACAGACCTAGAAAGAACTCTCCAAAAATTCATCTGGGAAAAAAAAGACCCTGAATAGGCACAGCAATCATGAGAAAGAAGCATAAAGTGGGTGGGATTTCAATACTAGATTTCAAGCTGTACTACAAAGCTACTGTTCTCAAAACAACCTGGTACTGGCACAAGAACAGACATATAGATCAATGGAATAGAATAGAGAATCTGGATATCAACCCAAACCAATATGCTCAATTAATATTTGACAAAGGAGGCATGAACATAAAATGGAGTCAAGACAGTCTCTTCAATAAATGGTGTTGGGAAAATTGGACAGATACATGCAAAAAAATGAAACTAGAGCACCAACTTACACCATACAGAAAAATAAACTCAAAATGGATACAGGACTTAAACATAAGATGGGAAACTATAAAAATACTAGAGGAATCCACAGAAAGAGAAATCTCAGACATATGCCAAAAGAACTTCTTTGATGATACTGCTCCTAGGGCAATGGAAGCTAAAGAGAAAATAAACAAATGGGACTACATCAAAATAAAAAGCTTTTGCACAGCAAAAGAAACGATCAACAAAACAATAAGAAAACCCACTGTATGGGAGAACATATTTGCAAATGTTATCACTGATAAAGGTTTAATCTCAAGCATCTACAGGCAATTTATGCAACTTAATAAAAGGAAAACAAATGATCCAATTTAAAAAATGGGCAATGGACCTAAACAGAATCTTTTCTAAAGAAGACAAAAGGAAAACCTGCTCAAAGTCACTAATTATCTGAGAGATTCAAATCAAAATGACAATGTGGCACCATCTCACACCTGTCAGAATGGCTTTCATCAACAAATCAACAAACAACAAGTGTTGGTAAGGAAGCAGAGAAAAAGGAATCCTCGTGCACTGCTGGTGGGATTGCAGACTGGGGCAGCCACTGTGGAGAACAGTATGGAGTTTCCTCAAAAAACTAAAAATGGAGCTCCCATTTGACCCAGTGATCCAACTTCTAGGAATATATCCTAAGAAACTAGAAATACGAATTAGAAAGGCTACATGCACCCCGATGTTCATAGCAGCACAATTTACCATAGCTAAGATTTGGAAACAGCCCAAGTGCTCATCATCAGATGAGTGAATTAAAAAACTGTGGTACATCTACACAATGGAACACTACGCTGCCGTAAAAAAGGAGCTCTTACCATTTGCAACAACATGGATGGAGTTGGAAAGCATTATGCTAAGTGAAATTAGCCAGGCAGAGAAAGATAAATGTCACATGGTCTCACTCATTTGTGGAATATAATAAACGGCACAGACTGATGAAAAAGAACAGATTCCTAGACTGAGAAACATCTATCAGAATGTCAAACCTCAGGGTAAATGGGGGGTGGCAGGAGTAAGAGGGGGAAGTCAATATATTTGACCTCTTGATCTTAGTCTCTCTTTCTGTAAGTAATTTGTATCTTTTACCACCCTGACAAAGTTTATATAAAGTTATAAAAATATTGGCAGCTAGTTTGAAATTGAAGTGACATGGCCTAGAGCATGTCATTAGGCTAGCCTCCCCTTAACGCCCTGTGACACCATAATATCCGTACATGATATTATTCCACAATGTCATTATAATTTTTGATATTTGACAACAGCATATTGTACATTTATCCCCCCAAAAACGTACAAACTTACAAACTTATTCTTTGAATGTTTGGCAGCAATTTAAAAAAAAGGACAGGAAAGGAATTAATCCATTTGGGAAGGAATTAAGGCACTGGGAAGACACTTGAGCATTCTATATTGGCCCCTCTTGCCTTTTTGCCAAGAGGGACCCTCTTCTCACAATCCAAGTGCACACAGCTGTTGCCTGAATTTTAAGTTCAAGCTCAGGTTGAAGCCTCTGGGTGGCTGGCACCATGGATCTGTCTCTTGCCCAATGGGGTGAGCTGGGCACTCCCTGAAAAAAAAAAGCCAGAGTCCCCTGAGATATGTGATCAGTAATGGGACTCCGCCAGCAGGCGAGTGGATAGCAAGGCAGGTGCTGGGCGTGGAGGCCACGGGGACATAGACTACCAAGGAGACAGAACTGAACCTCACATCACCCTGCTTGGCCCTGGAGGATGCCTGGTTAGCCAGAGACAGGTAAGATTCCTCAGGGAAGGCACAACCTAAGACAGGCACAGTTGCAGAGGGGCCATCACGAGAGAACATGGGGGTCAACAGAGGTGGGGTACAGATCCTCACTCTCCTAACTTTGCAGGGGCCTGAACTCTCATCCATTTGGAGGGAGGTCTCCTGCCCCCACAGCTGCTTTGCCTTCCATGCACAGCTCAGATTGGAACCCAGGTCATAGACAGAGACTGGGGCAGCAACATGAGCCGTATATCTAAATTTTCTCTAGCACCAGGAATGCACATAATCCTTGTCACAAATATTTACAGGGTAAACTAAGATTATTGTTTGAGTATTAAATTTGACAGTAAAATAGTAATCAAGTTTTCAGATTTATTTTAATTGGCTAGTTGAAATTAGTGAATACTCAAGAAAATTTAAGTGTACTGGACAAAAAGCTGTTCCTAAAATATTAACTAAAATTTCTATTGGTAGTTCATCTCATTGTAAAATTGCCCAACATGCAAAGAACCTAAAGCAATCATATTTTTGTGCAAAGATTAAAATTTAAAGTTACCAAGACTGCAATAAAAACTTGCAAAAGACCCCATTAATAAAAAAAAATGGGGTAAGGTTAGTGGGGTAATATCATGTAGGGAAAAATATCCTGTAAGTAAATTACATTTAGAAAATTCTTACTTCAGAAAATTAATTTCAATTTGTAATGCCACCAGCAGGACACCCATGAAAAACACACAAGGTGTCAAAATAAGCCAAAGGAAAATCATTTGGGCAAAAATAAAAAGAATCCCACGTCTAATTTACAGAAAATATTCCTTTATTAAGATTCTTTTGGTTGAGAATATGTTTGTATATTTTCAGAAAACAACTCCAAGACCATATGGATTCCTGCAACAAAGAGGAACTGACAGGTCTGTTCCAACAGCAAAGACAGGCCAGAGATGGAAGACGCTGAGGACACCTTGCCATGCTAGCAGTCAGCAGCTGTGCATCACTGCAGGCAGCCCAGGACCAAACCAGAGAAAGTGGAACCTACATTGTCACCATTTGTCCACCATCCAGATACCATTGCTGACATGTACACATAAAGAACTTTTTGACATTGCAACTGGGACTCAGAACTGTTGGACACTGAAACTGAGACTCAAACATTTTTTGTTCTTAGATGTTTATATCTAGTATGCAGATGCAAGATTTTTTAAAAGAAAAAAATGGTGAAAAAAGATAGATACAGGGGCAAAGAATCATTGAACATACTGTCAAACTACAGTAGAAAGGCAGGAGAGGGTGTGTGGGGGGGTGGGAGACCAACCGAAAGACTTGTATGCAGGCATAAAAGCATAACCAATGGATACAAGACACTGGTGGGGGGGCAGTGAGGGCATGTGCTGGGGGGTAAGGGAGGCTGTGGGGAGGTTAATGCGGAAAAAAACATGTACTACTATTTGTAATACTTTAAAGAATAATATATATATATATATATATATATATATAAATATAAAACTATTTTCTATTTTTGAGGTAAAAATGTATATCATGAATATCATATCTAATAAAAGAGTAATATGAAAATTGACCATACCTCCACTACACCCACCAGCCACACCCACCAACCAGTCAGGAGAGAATATGCCAGTAAGCCCCAACAAGATGTCTGTGTCCACTGAGAGCAGAAGGGAGACTTGGGTTTCCCCAGTAATGGAGAAAGCCAAGCTTTCTATCTGCCCTTGCCTGGCTAGGCTTCCACTCATTGCTACAAAGTTTCCATTATAGAAGATATATAAATCTCAAAAGAAATGGCAGCAGCCACAGAGCTGAAGAGAGAAGAGGCTACGGTT
Source organism: Antrozous pallidus (assembly GCA_027563665.1). Classification (NCBI taxonomy): domain Eukaryota; kingdom Metazoa; phylum Chordata; class Mammalia; order Chiroptera; family Vespertilionidae; genus Antrozous; species Antrozous pallidus. The sequence goes on from CM050513.1 coordinate 8,919,829, forward strand.
GCCCCTGGTGATGAAAGAAGCCAAGCTTCTGCAGCCCTGGCCAGCCTAGGGCTCCACTGTTCCTAAAATATTAACTAAAATTTCTATTGATAGTTCATCTCATTGTAAAATTGCCCAACATGCAAAGAACCTAAAGCAATCATATTTTTGTGCAAAGATTAAAATTTAAAGTTACCAAGACTGCAATAACAAAGTTTCAATTACAGAAGGTAAATAAATTCCAACAGAAATTACTGTGACCATGGAGCGAGCAGGAGGCTTGGCTCTGCTCCACGGTACAAAGTTTTAACTGTAGAAAATAAATAAATCCCAGATAACAGGGCCTCTGCTAGGGTTGCTGGGGATTGTGGCCAGCCTGAAAACCACCACAGGCCCCTCGCCCAGGCCACCCCATTTCCCAAGGGAACCCCCACCTTGATCCAGGGCACCCTTCAGGGCAAACCAGCTGGCCCCCACCCATGCATCAGGCCTCTATCCTATCTAATAAAAAAGTAATATGCAAATTGACCATCACTTGAACACACAAGAGGGCTGCCTCCTTGTGGTCAAATATCCTGCCTCCATGTGGACACAAATGGCCACCACAAGATGGCCAGCAGGGGAAGGCAGTTGGGAGGGACCAGGACTACAAAGGAAGGCAGTTGGGGGTGATTAAGCCTGTAGGGGAGGGCAGCTAGGGGGGACCAGGCTGGTAGAGGAGGGAAGTTGGGGGTGACCGGGCCTGCAGGAAAGGGCAGTTGAGGGGAGCCAGGCCTGCAGGGAGAGCAGTTGGGTGGAACCAGGACTGCAGGGAGGGCTGTTAGGGAGGACCAGGCCTACCAGGGAGGGTAGTTGGGAGGGACCAGGCCAGCAGGAGAGGGGAGTTAGTGGTGACCAGGCTGGCAGGGGAGGGCAGATAGTGGCAACCAGGCTTGCAGGGAGCAGTTAGGTATCAATCAGGCTAGCAGGGGAGTGGTTAAGGGTTGATAAGGCTGGCAGGCAGAAGCGGTTAGGTGAAATCAGGTAGGCAGGTGGCTGAGCAGTTGGGAGCCAGCAGTCCCAGATTGGAGAGGGTGCAGGATGGGCTGAGGGACATCCCCTCATGCACGAATTTTGTGCACTAAACCTCTAGTAGTAGTAATAATAATAATAACAACAATAATAATAGTAACAAAGTTTAAAATAATAAAATAAAAAACATTTGGTTTCTTAAGTAAAAGACAAAAATAATAAAATGAAGTAGTGACATGTCATTTGCTTCAGCTGAGATTTAATGTCCCATGCAGGCTGATTTATGACCCCTCTCTATTGTTTTGTCTGTCACAACTTAGTTTCCTTTTAGGTGGTCAGCATCATGATGAAGTTCCCAGCGATCCACCACTCATCTGTGTCAGACTCCACTGCCTTGGTTTCAGGCAGGCAGGATCAATCTGCCTTCCCCTACATAGCAGTCTTGGTGAGTGTGTGTAATTGAGAGATACTATATACTGGGTTTAGTGAGTAAAAGCAAGAAAAATATAAAGACAAAGCAACTGCACCATAGAATGTCTCTCTCCTCCTGGTGCTGTGTGGCCGGTGCAGCTATTTAGGTTGCCTTTCTGGGCGTAGCCTCCCACAGCTTTGGACTATGATATAAATTCTCTGACTTCCAGCAGTCCTATGCATCCCTTCCACATTCGAGTGTTACACATGTCCCCAAGGTACACAGACTTGGTGCAGTGCAGTTTCCTTCTGACCCTCTAATCCGGTTGTGCATGTCTCTCTCTCCAGCCCAGAGCCTAGATCCTACCATTCTCTAGGCATCCTCTGTCCTTTCCCACCACAGATAGTCTCAACAGCTGTATTTAATTTGTCAGTTTTAGGTGGATGTTGTTTGATTCAGCTGTTCCTTCTATCTGCTCTGTGAGAAGGTGCAGGATATGTCTGCCTATTTGACTACCATTTTGTCTCCCCATGGACAAACTTTTTAGGAGCCCACAGCTGGGGAGCCTGGAGTCTCATTGTTTGTGGGTTCACAGCCCAGGCAGCAGGTTCCTGGCTGGTATAGCTGAGCATCCTGGGTGGTGTCTGAGGTCTCCCTGGGTGGAGGTGAGGCTTGGCTCCCAGTCACAGCCAATCTCTCTTTCAAGATGGTGCTGCCTCGGTGGCAGAGCCAGCCATCTCAGGAGAGATTTCCATGGTAGTAGAGACTGCCTGGGTAAGGGAGCCTGGTCCACCAGCCCCCAATAGTCCTGTGGAATGTAACTGTCCCTCACTCACACACATGCCCCACATGTCCACACACTTCCCTTTCACTCCCTCCCTCACTCACACTCTCAACCTCACTGCATCCTGTCAGCAACCATCTTCCTAATTCTCCAGTGTAATCTTGATGTCAGATATGCTGTTCTTCATTTCCAACTGATTGTTATTTATAATTTCTATTTTTTGTTTCATGCTATTATAGTACCCTCTAAGTTTTTTGATATTCTCACTAAGTTCCTTGAGAATCCTCATAACCATTACTTTGAATTATATCTTATATAATAAAAGCCTAATATGCTATGTCACCATTTGTTTGACCATTTGACCAGTCACTATGACACGCACTGACCAACAGGGGCAGAAGTTCTGACCAGTAGTTTAGTCTGCTGCTGAGGTCTGGCTGATTGAGACTGGGCAAGTTGGGCTGGACACATCCTGGAGCCCTTCTGTGGTCCATCCCTGGCTCCAATTGGCCCTGATCAGGACTGGACAAGATGGCCCCAATTGGCCCCAATTGTGCACAAGACAGACCAGATACACCCTGGAGGAGTCTGCACTGGGCCAGTTTCAGCCCAATCTCCACACTCCAGGCTGACGGACTCCATCAGTGTATGAAGCCATGCACCGGGCCTCTAGTATATGATAATTTGTTTATCTCCATTTTGTTTAGCTCTCTTTCTGGCATTTCCATCTTTTTCTTTCATTTGGGGATTGTTTGTTTGTCTTCCCATTTTTGCTGTCCCTTTGTATTTATTTCTATATATGAGAGAAAATTGGTATGACTCCCAGTCTTTGTGGTATAGCCTTGTATAGTAAGTGTTTTGTGGGACCCAGTGCTATAGTCTCTTAAAAATTCTGAGCTGGGTGCTACAGGAATGACCCTTGTGTGAGTTATTTGGGCTCTCCTGCTGTGATTGGGTCTTGAAGGTTTTTGTCTCATTAATGGGACAACTCTCCTTTCAGGCCAACTGACTGTGAGGCTCACCTCTGACCATTCAAGGGTGAGATGTGGAGATGCTGACAGAACAAAACAAAACAAAACCATATACAAGGCCATTATAACAACAGCAAAAGCAACCACAAAAGAAGAGAATATTAGGAAGGAGAAAAGAGAACAATAATAAAAGGAAAGAAAGTAAAATATGAGGAGGAAAAAGGGGAAGAAAAGGAATATGAAAGGGCAGAAATAAAAGAAAATAAGAATAAATAATAGGGGAAAGCAAGGTGTAAAAGAAAAGAGGAAGAAACTAATTATTAAAAAAACAGAGAACAAAGCAGATAGACAAAAAATAAAAAAAAGAATTACAAAGGGAAAGCAGGAGAAAGAAGATAGAATGTGGGGTAAGAAAAGGGAAAATTAGATCTATGAAAGACAAAGAAGAGACTAAAATAATAACAAATCATAAAGAAGAAAAATAAGTAAAATAAAAGAAAAAAGTAAAGTGGCATTCATTTCAGAAGAGTTTAGTGCCCTTTGGGAGCTCTCTTTGGATTTTGCTGTTTTGATGGCTGAGGTTAACTCTTTTGTCTGCCAATTCTGGACTTCCTGGGAGGTGTTTAGGTGCTAACCATGATCACAAGCTGTCTTCTTTTGGCTCTCAGCAACCTGTTTGACACTTCAAGCAATCCAGTTTGTGTCTGTCTCCATAGTACCTGGGTACATTTGGGAGTGGCCAAGTTCTCTCTAAGACCAGTTTGTTAACAGCATGGTTACCAGTGATGGGCTGGTTCTCTGGGCTCCACCTCTGCCTGGGTTCACCAGCAACTCAGCTGTAAATCTTAATCACCCAAAAGCCTGTTATGAAAGGGCTTTCAGTGGAGTCTGGAGTCTAGATCCGGGTCTCCTGTGAGGGGGAGGTGCAGTTCAGAGTTCAGGGAAAGATATGGATGTGTTTCCCTGTTCCAGAGCTACTCCTCGGAGAGTGTCCTAGAATATATTTCCCTGCCCTTAGCTTGCTGCAGATGCTCGTATGCAATCCAGTGGGATCAGCTGGAAATCCATAGTTTCTATAAACTCTCCTGTGAGGAGGAGGCACCAGATTCCTGGTTAGTGGTGCAACTGGCCCCACCCTCAGTCAGTGACTGATGTTTCCTGAGACTGTTGAAACCCATAGGCTTAGTCTTTGCTGCTGACTCCTGACTGCAAAGGTCAAGATTAATTGTGTGACAGGCAGGGTTTCTGAGAGTGGGGTGAGCTTTATTACCAAAGGTATTTTTCCTTTTCCAGAGCTGTCACTTCTGGAAAGGGCCAGTGCTTCTCAGGAAAATTGGCCAATTTGGTTTGAAGGAATACATCTACATGCAGGTCTCCTGGACTTCTCTTTTCTGTCTCCCCCAATGCTTCCTATCCCAGCCTCTCCTCAAGCACTGCAGTCCACACTGACTTACCTCCACTGAAGCCTCAGGTGAGTAGCTGTAAACAAAATTCTTTTGTTCTTGGTGTTTTAAACAAACAAACAAACAAACAAACAAACAAACAAACAAGAAAACATGATTTTAACTGAGACCATCTCCAGACTGCTTTGCACCAAACCTGCCTGAATGTTTCATGGGCTGCTGGTCTTGGCTCTGGTGCTCAGGGCTTTGGAGCCCAGCCTGGGGTCTAGGCCTCCATCTTCTCAGGGAAAGACCCTCCCATAGCCTCTTCACTCAAGGCCTATGGCCTGTGAAAGTTGGTTTAGTCACTCTCATGACTTAATCCTTCCTACAAGTTTCAGGGTATTTTCTGTCTTTCCTTGATATAAGTCTCCTCCTCAGCTAGATCTCAGTTGGTAATTCCAGGTGAGTATATGATAATTTAGTTGTATTTCCAGTCTGGACCTGGGAGGAGGTACAAGAAAGGTCTTCCTATTTGGTTACCATCTTCTTCCTCCAGTCCATCTCCCTTTAAGTATTGAAGAGTGAAATGTAATTATAATCAGCAGTATAAATTTCTTTTCCCCCTGAGATAAAGGGTACTCTAACAGCCTTTTTCTTTGCATTAAGAGTTTAATACAAAATAGCTTTCCATACTCATCCTATATAATAAAGAGATAATATGCAAATTGAGCCTCAAACCCTTACAAGATGGCTGCCTATGGCCAGGCCAGCAGGGGTTTATTGAGGGATGACCAAATGACTGAACAGTAGGGTGTGTGGGGTGACCAGGCTGGCGGGGCGGGGAGGAGGCTGTGAAGGACGATTAGGTGAGCAGGGGGGACAGTTGGGGGCAACCAGACAAGTAAGGGGGGACGGTTGGGGGCTACTAGATTGGCAGGAGGGCAGTAGAGGTGATCAGGTCAGTGGGAGGGCAATTAGGGGCAACCAGACCAGCAGAGGAGAGCAGTTGGGTGTGACCTATCTAGCAGCGGGGGGCAGTAATAGGTGACCTGGCCAGTGGCGGGGGCAGATAAGGGGGTGATCAGGCCAGTACACAGAGGCAGTGAGGGGCAATCAGGCTGGTTGGAAGGGCAGTCAAGGGAAACCAGGCAGGCAGGCAGGTGAGTGATTAGGAGCCAGTGGTCCAGGATTGTGAGAGGGATGCCCAACTGGCCATTTAGGCCTAATCCTGGGGCTAAATTGGCAGTTGGACATCCCCAAGGGGTCCAGGATTAGAGAAGGTACAGGCTGTGTTGAGGAGACTCCCCATGCATGAACTTCATGCACCAGGCCTCTAGTCTATACTAATACCCTGTTTTCCCCAAAATAAGATAGTGTCTTATATTAATTTTTGCTCCCAAAGATGCACTAGGTCTTATTTTCAGGGGATGTCTTATTTTTCCATGAAGAAGAATACAGGACACATTCATTGTTGAACAACAACAAAGGAAATTTATTACCTGTATATGGTATGGTAGTAGTTGTCATCATAAACCAGCATAACCAGACAAACTGAATCCTAGGGTATTAAGAATTTCTTGTTACTAGCATTATTTCCATGTACAACAATCTATGGTACATTTACTGATACTGATATTTACCAGTATGAACACAAAGTAAGATTTATTTAATGACAGTCATGTCATCATCTTCTGGACATCATCATAACAATCCAAACCCTGAATTTCCTGGTGAATTTCCTGGTGAATTTCTTGTGACTCCATTTCTTTCAGAATCAGTGGACCAAATCTCTCATGTCTAGCAATAGCACTGTCCTTAAATGAGTACTTCTTGTCAAGGCAGCCTGCTCGTAGTGCATTTGCAATCCAACTGTCAGTGATTTTCTCCCATGAATTCTTCACCCAAGTCACAACCTCTTGCAGTTTAGGTTTTACAAAGTTTCCACGCTGATTTCTCTCCATTCTATTTTCAATGTAGTCATTAATTTCTATGCACAAATTGTCCTTGAATGGCTTGTTTATTGCAATATCAAGAATCTGGAGATAGGCTGTCATTCCTGCGGGAATCAGTATTTGATCTCTTTTTCTTTCGTGAAGAAATTTCTTCTTGTCTTTAGTGTGGTGAGTGCTGGCTGCATTCCAAACTAGCAGACCTCTTTGGCTCCCTTGCATAACAAGCGACAGCATTAAATTGACCCACTTCCTTATAACTGCTTGTGTGGCCCAGGCTTTTTCAATTTCAAGAATAAAAATATTATCGAGGAGGTCTTATTTTGAGGGGATGCCTTATATTACAGCGAGAGGCAAAACTGGAAGTAGGTCTTATTTTCGGGGGATGTCTTACTTTTGGGGAAACAGGGTAATAGAGGAATATGCGAATTGTCTGGTATGCTGTCACATAATGACTATTCAGCAGGCTGTGTTCCCGCCCCCTGCTCAGAAAGCTGTAGGCCCCGGGGTAGGTAGGATAGGATATAATAGGAAAAGATAATAAAGGAAAAGGAGAGGAAGGCAGTCCTTCATGCAGACAGGCCAAAAGGAGAAACATAAATACAGAAAGGGAACAAGAAATAGATGCAGGAATAGAAAAGGAAAGGAAATGTGGGGCTGCATGTAGGAGGGGGTGGCAACTCTGTGGGGGCGGGGGGAGAGGGGCAGAGCAGCTGCACCTGGCCAGGAATGGGGCCAGACAGAGCAGAGCCAGGAGCCCTGCCCAGACATGGAGGAGGGAAGTGGCCCCCTGTGCAGGATTTTTGGGATGAAGAGGTGAACAGTCAGAGGCCTTCCAGACAGAGGTGCTCCTGCTCTGTAGCAGCAGGGCCTGAACCAGGCTAGGCCAGGTGCCCTGTGCTGTGAAGGGAGTCACAACTTATCTGGGGTGGAATCAGACACTATGGAAGGTACTGCTTTCATCCCCTGATGAAACATCCCCTGGCTGAACTCCAAAGACACTGGCCAGGGTTAGGTTGGTGGCGTGTTAAGTGTACTTTGCTGACCAGAAATTGGGACATCCTGGGCAGGAAATGGAAGGATAACAGTGATGGGTAGGCTAGAGAAGGGGGGCAGCAATTGCCTAGTCAGGGCTGAGCCCTGGGCTGGGGGTTAATGCCCCCCCCCCCCCCCCGAACAGAAGCTTTAATATCAAAGTGCGCTCAGGCGGAGTTGGAAGCAGGTCCCAGAGAGGAAAGGGGAAGGTTTAAAAGAGAAACCAGTGAACATGTGGGAAGGGCGGGGGGGATAATAATAGAGAAAGAGTGAGGGAGGCAGGATTCCCTCACAAGGGAAAGGTGAATGGGGAGGGAAGGAGGAGGAGTAAGAAGGAGACAGACACAGGAAATGAAGGGAGAGAAGGAAGGAGGAAGGGAGGAAGAGGAGCCATGGGAGGTTCAAAGGGAGGGAGAGAAAGAAAGCAGGAAAGAGAAGGATGCTAAAATGGGACAAGGCCAGAAAAATAGTTAAATGAAAAGAAGAAATAGAATGTGAGAGTCAGGGGAGTTTAAAAAGAGGAGTTAGTAAGAAAATTAAAGTACAGGGTGACTTTTAAAATGCAGTCGGACAGCCCCTGAAGGCTCCTGAACTATGAAATTGTGCAGGCTTGGCTGAAGCCCCCCGAACCCCCCATGCATAAATTTTGTGGACCAGGCCTCTAGTAAACACATAATAGGGAAGAATATTTGAATTGCCTAATTCATTAAAACACCTTGAATTCTCTCCTTCACCAACTGTATTTACATTAAAAGAAGAAAGATGGTTATGTAGTATACTATAATGATAGTTAATAATTACTGATAAAATTTAATAGTATAAAGTTGGGTTTAATTATTCTTCCTACTTGTTAATGATGTTTGTCTCTCATATAACTTTGTAGGCATTTATTTAAAAACTATTTTTGGGAAAATGATTTGTGGTAATAAAAGTGAGTGCCTGAGTACTTTATTGTAGATAGTATCCAACTCAAAACTTACCTACCAAAAATTCCTGGTGGTTTGTTAAAAGTGAGCTTAAAATATAAAAAAAACAAAAATATGGAGGTCAGTATAAGCCTATAGGCCCTCATGGCACCTCTTCTTCAAAGGAAGACTTTTTTTAAATTAAAGGAATATTTACAAGGGATCATATAGACATCTGTAATAATGCCTTTACCTGATACCATTACTAAGTCTCTTGAATTCCAGAACAGAATATTGTTGACTGAAAATTGATGAAAAATTTCATTGACTAAAAGAGAATAGAAAGTACACATAACTTTCCTCTTCAGTGTCCCATGACCAACACCATGTCCTCTGCACCCACCCCTTCTCCTCTCTTGTGGTTATCACACCAAGGATATTCCACACACAAGCAGGATTGAGCCTGCCCCTATGTAGCAGAGATGCAAAAGGCTCATGGGGAACCCAGGAGCTGTGTGACAGGAGGAGCAAGTTATTATTTATTGGGGTAGGTCACCTTAATGACATCATCACTGTGCTGCCTCCCATCTAATCAAGGACAGCTAGAAAATAATTAAATCAGCCTACTCACAACATAGCAGATGACCTGCGTGAGTCTGTTCAGTCTAAGTGACTCCAAGATTGATGGCACCATTACCAGGAGCTCAGCAACACTGCTAAACTACCTCATCAGCCATTTTGATAGCCACAAGCTATAGTTTTGTAATGAAAACAAAAAATGTCACACCTCACAAGATAGATTTCTCTATGGAAATAGCATCATGCCTTCAAAAATAGAAGGGAAGGCTGACTGGATATATTTTTGGGGAGACTGAAATAAACTTGTAGAATGCAGATTATTTGACATCTATCTTGGGATTGTGTCATGTAAATCTGGGTCCAACCATCTGTTATATATGATACCTTAACTTATAATAAATTCTTACTAAATATATTCTTAAGAAATTAGGAACCAAAAAGGCTTTGTTGTTAATTCATGTGGTTATTATTGTGAAGGGACATTGAACCGAATCACCTTTGTCTGGGATTCAAGAGGAATTGGAAAATATACCTACTTATCAGAGAGTATAGTCTCTCTTCTTTTTTTTTTTAATGATTTCCAGAGCACAGAGCTACAAGTGGATAAAATTTAAAGTTAGAAAATAATTAATTATATCCTTATGTCCGTTTTGAGTGGTTTGGGTAAACATGAAGTCTGAAGTTTAATTTCCCCACTGTGAAATTTATTAATTCTTTATTCTAAGAAACTTTGAAGTAATTTGGTTGAAAGTATTTCTAACTGTTGCTGAACTTCTTGCATTTATATTTAATATAATTAACCCAAGTGTTATGATTACACATATATTTATATACATGTACATGCACAAACACAGGCATATAGATGTAGTTTTGGGATGAAAAAGGATTAGGGATTTGCAGAAGGCTGAAAGAAGGTCATCGAGTAAATATAACTGGCCTACAGCAACTTCCCTCTTGTCACACATCTGTGTTCTCATCTTTAATATTATTCCATTAGTAATCTGGTGCACAAAATTTGTGCACATTAAAAGGGGATTAATTAGAGGAAATAATGTAATATTGCTATTTTCCCTTTCTCTATAATAGAAATGTCAGAGATAAAAGAAAATTGTAAAATGTATATGAAAACCTTCCTCCTGTCAGAGTCTGGAGCTCATCACAGGACCCAAAGTCAAGTCCCTACCCACACACATGCACCTCAAAATTGCATGAGACCCACACCTAGCCAGCCCCCCCACCTCATTGGGCTATATTCAGACTCGGCCAGTCCCACATTTGTCAAGTCCTGCTGGGCAGTGGGCGTAGCCTCAGGTCCCCTGACCTGGTGCCAAAAAGAGGGGCATGGCCTGAGGTCTCCCAGCCCAGACTGTGGTGGGGGGCATGCCTTGAGGTCTTCCATAAAGCCCCACAAGGTGGGGAACACGACCTGTAATCCCCTGTCAAGCCCTGCTGGATGGGGGACATGGCCTGAGGTCCCCTGGTTCAGCACTGGGAGGGGGGCTCAGACCAGGTTCCCCATCCAACTTTGCTGGGAGGGGGCGTGACCTGAGTTTCCCCAACCCAGCACAGGGGTTGCACCTTGAGTCCCCCCTCAAACCCCGTTGGTGGGGGTCATGACCTGAGATTCCCCTGTCAAGCCCATCCAGGCAGGGAGGCTTAGCCTCAAGTCCCCGGGCCCAGTGCTGGGGCAGAGGGTGTGGCCTGAGGTCCCCTGTTAAATCCCATCTGGTGGGGGGCATGGTCTGAGGTACCCCGGCCTGGTGCTGGGACAGGGAGAGCAGCCTGAGGTACCCTAGTCCAACACCAGAATGGGAAGTACATCCTGAGGTCCCCTGTCAATCCCTGCTGGGTGAGGGTGTGGGCCCCAAGGTCCCCTGTCAAGTTCCAAGGGGACGGGGGAGGGCATAGCCTCAGGTCCCTGCTGATTGCTGTTAAGCCTCCTTGTGGGAACTTGGCCTCAGCTGTGGGTGTAGCCATCTTTGTGATGGTGTGATGGTCAGTTAGCATATTCCCTCTTTATTGGATAGGATTGCCTGTATTAGAATAGAGCATGGTTGAAACTATTAGAAAAATAAAAAGTGAGCTCTTGTTTTACACATTTTAATGTATTAAATTAAACTAATATCAGAAATAGAGAAAACTTACAACTCTGGTTTGGGGCTTAAATGTGCTTCCTGTGTGGTGGCAATAGCAGGGGAGAAGAAAGCTCAGGGGTTTTGCATCTACTCAACCACCATTACCAGGATTAGACTATGACATAATGCCATTTTTCAGTTGGGCAAAGAAATGGTATTCAGAGAGTACTTTAAATTATTTGTAAGATCTGTTTATTGTGGGCAGTACCCTGTGGTTACTGCCATACTGGACATGTCTTTGTAAAGCACATGGCCATTTATCACTTTGGATAAGCTGTGTTGAAAATCACCCTCTCCTTCTTGTTTGTCTTCTCTGTACTGCCGTTCACCTGGTAAGCCCATTTAATATGTTATAATATCTCCACACTAAATTTAAAGAAAAAGAAGAGAATGATCTAAGTTGTACCCCCAAATTTTACTTTCTCTTATTCAACATACATTAAAAAACATAGAAACAGCATCTATTACTATATCAATTACAAAAGGTAAGAGCTTTTGGTAATTGGTAACTTTTTTGTTCACTGTAAGTATGCTGTCTTCTGACCACCCTGGGACTGGCTATGGAAGCCCCTCTGAGCCTCTGTAACAGTGTCTGCCTGTTTCCAACAATGCTCTGTTTTGTATTTGACTATGAAGACCACACTAGGTGGCCGACTCTTAGATTGTCAGGGAAAGGCCTCATCCATCTTTGTGTTTCTAGTAAAACCTTTGTTATTCTTTGCCAGAGTGAACATGATAAATATTTGTTAAATTATCTGAAGAAACACAAGAGAAATTACTAACAATTTAGAGGGTACTTGTTTATTGCTAAGAAAGTGCTGTATGTGTCTAGCCTGCATAACATATGTTTCTCAGTGGCAATTAGAGTGGGAATGATAATAATTTACTCAGGGTTTTGAAGATAGATGGACAGTTGGGGCAAAAAGGAAGTTGCAGAAGCCCAGGTGGACGGACTTGGTTTATAGCCATCACCCTTCACTTTCTGATGTGTCTTCTGTATAAATTAATATTTTCTGTCACAGAGCTATTTTCAACAACCATGGACTGTGTTCATCTTTTCTCCACCCATCCGTTCACTCTCAGCTGACTGTCGAGAAACAGTGTAGGGACACAGTGTCATGATGTGCTAATAATGAATGATGCCTCAATTTGGTTAATCTGATCCTTTCTCCATCCTGTGATTCTGCAGTTTACAGTATTCCAGGATTGTGCTAAAAATGCATGCACACAAAGTGCGCTCCTCTCTCTCTCTCTCTCTCTCTCTCTCTCTCTCTCTCTCTCTCTCTCTCTCTCTCTCTCTCCCCTGTAGGTGGAAGGAGAGGAGGTCAGAGATGAGTGTGCCCCAGAAGCTGGCCTGTAGCTCTCATACCTCCTGTTCTGTGACTTCGTGGATACCAGGCTACCCAGGAAGCCTCTTCCATGCCATTCTTAGCCCACATTCTTGAAGGTTGCACAGTTCAAGCTTGACATGTGCACTCTTCTCACACCATTGCCCCATACCCATAGCAGAATGGAAGACTAAACAAATGCTCAGAAGAAAGCCTAGAAGGGCATTATATTACTCTGCTTGGCTCATGAAAGGCTCCTGACCTCCAAGTAAATAGGTCAGTTTGAAACTATCATTTACTAATGGTGCAAGCATTGCTTGGTGCTCTAAATACATTGTCTCATGTGATCTACACAGGAAATCTTTCAAAGACCAGAAAATGGAAACTTGGGGAGGTTGAGTGAAATATTCCAGGGATCCATGTATAGTGATAAATGCAAATCCAGCTGTCAAACTCAAAGTTGTGAGTTTTACAATAGGCAATGCCTTTTATGTCTGGTAGGTATTTTAGAGACTCCCTTCCTGTGCATTTAAAATACTCCTCTAATAATAAAAAAATCAATTAGATGTGTATTTCTTTGATTTACATATAATCAATGATAGTTTAATATCCACATCTTCCATTGCCAACTTTACTTTAGAGATGAAAAATCTGAGTGTATCTACTTAGCTTTAGTAAAGAAATAATTTTGTTTCTCCCTCTTCCAGTTCTAATAACTTAAGCTATTTTAGTCTTTTATTGCTTTAGAGCTTCAGAATTCCAGAAGGACATTATCAAAACTAGAAAGCTAACAAATTAGGGGTTGATAAAATGATCATGTCAGAATACATCTCTAATATTCATTTATATAATTGAGACATTCTAAATACTTTGTTTCTTTAAATATTTACCAAAATAATTAGTTATTTGAATATAGCAGAAATAACTTATTTTCCTGCTACTTTAGCAACATTATTAGTAGCAAACATATTTGAGTAGTTACTGTTTTGCAAGCACTCTGCAATATATATTAAGTGTATAATCTCAGTTTGGGTAGAATCAGACGGCTGGTCAAATCTAAAGTCAGCTACTTGTATGCTATGGCTAATCACATGATTTCACTGAGCCTCAGTGTCTCCATCTATCTCATGGGCTTTGTGTAGATTAAACAACTTAAAACAGTATTTGATGGATAATATTAGGTCAATATATGCTAATATCTATTACTATAATAATTACAAAAGGTAAAGGCTTTTGGTAATTGGTAACTTATTTGTTCACTGTAGGTATGAATTTTGGCCACATCTATAGTAATCTATAATAATAAAAGCATAATATGATAATTAGATTGGACAGCCAAATGACCTTCTGGATGTCATCTGGATATCTTTCTGGAAGATCTTCCTGATGAAGCCATGGTGTTGGGGGCTTAGGCAGAGGCAGTTACAGGTGACCAGGCAGGCAGGCAAGCAATTAGGGACAGTCAGGCAGGCAGGCAGGCAGGCAGGAAGAGTGGTTAGACGTGATCAGGAAGACAGGCAAGTGATTAGGGGTGATCAGGCAGGCAGACAAAGTGGTTAGGGGCTATCAGGCAGACAGGCAGAGCAGTTGGGATGATCAGGCGGGCAGGCGAGGGGTTGGGAGCAAGTAGTCCGGGATTGCGAGAAGGATGCCTGGCTGCCAGTTTAGCCCCGATCCTGCAGAGATGCCTATAAGATTGGGCCTAAACTATCAGTTGGATATTCCCTGAGGGGTCCCAAATTGTGAGAGGATGCAGCGGGCCGAGGTATTCCTCCCCGCATGCACAAATTTTGTGCACTATGCTTCTGGTAAATATATAAAACTTAAAATGTTCTGCTGGAATCCCAAATTAGTTCTATTTACTGATGATCACTTATAAAAGCATAATGTGCTCCTTCCACATGTAGTTTATTTGTTTAAAATGTGAAGAGTGATTTATTATTCCTTATTCTTTGTTTTGTGTGTGTGTGTGTGTGTGTGTGTGTGTGTGTGTGTGTATCAAATTCTTTTACTTGGTTTCTTAGGTGAAATGTAAATATGCTCCAGAAACTAAGCTCCAATTTAGGGACGTGTTTAGTGCTCTTAAATAATAATCTCTCCTCTAGGTTCCTTGTGACTGGTGGCAGCTTCCCACCTCTCTTAGCCACAGCAAAACAGCCCTTTGTTGGTGGCCAGTGTGTATGTGGAACAGAGTTAGGGACTCACCCAGGCCACCCACGGCCAGAAAGCATATTGGGAGTGGATGTAACTTAAGAACCTGGAATAAGCCAAGTAGCATTAAAAACACTTAGTTTAAGGGACTAAGAATGATTCCATCCTTTGATTTATTCACAGAAGTTCCCTGATTATGAAAGTATGTGGCCAAAGTTAGAATATGGGCAGGGTAGGTGTGGAGAAAATACTACCAGGAGCCTAGACCGAGATTAAATTACATGGATAATACCCTCCCAATGTTGTAGCTGTTATGGGATCATAATTCCAGGGCCGAATGGAGAACAGTTGGGTTGTGAAAGAATGTGAAATTCTCATTTCAAACACTGTGTTGAAGATAAACTATTGCATAGTTCATCTTGGCTTATTGCTCAAAGTTGCTTTTTAAAAAAGAAAATCAGTAGAAATGCTACTCTGAGGAGGATGAATAATTGCCAGGAACATTGTATTCTCTTTAATCAAAATTGAACTCAAGGTATTAGTCTGAAACCTGAAATACTGTTTCAGGATAAATACTGTTTGTGTGTGCTGGGTGTGTGTTCCATTATCCCAGATTCTTTTCAATGTTCCAAGAAAAAAACTTTCCCCTGTAATGAGTTAAAATGAGGCATTTTAGGAAATAATTTTGGTTAATGTTTTCCTGACTTGAGATTCTTTGATTGATTCTTCCATTTGATTCCTTTTCAGTGTAGTTATCACTATCTTTTTGGCAAAAACATTTTCATAATCACCAAGAAATTATTTGGGACAGGAAACCAGCTTGGATTTCCTTTATTTTGGGCTAAATTAGAAGAGATTTAACTCATTTGCTTCAGTCAGCATGTACAATGTCAGGAAATGGTTAATTTTTTTGGTTAAAATTCATGTCCTTTGGTGATTGTTTAGTCATTCATTACAGGTATCAAAGCAAAAAACTAAATTCTGCTGTATTGTGAAGTTTGGCCCATTCAGTTGGAAAAATCTTAATGATCAAGAAACCATGTGTTTTTACTTAGATATATTTTATGACACAGCTGTAAAATCTTGTCTCACACAGACCTACCACAGCTTGCATTGTTTCACAGACAGTAATATGCCTTTGTATTAAGTCTAAAAGACTGATGAAAACTAGAGAGCTACACATAGTAATTATTTATGACTGCTTTATTACTAACACCTAGGATCTTAACAAAACTGTGCAAGCTAAGTGTTAGCTTCAAGATTGGAGAAGTTACAATAAGGGGAGTGTGACAGCAGTTCAAAGTCAGACCGCCAAGACCACTATTAACAACTGTGTTGAAAAGTTTTCAATTTGGCACAAATAAAGGTCCAGAAGGATTAAAGTGTGATATGTTGGCTGGCAATCTAGAAAAAAAGTATTTTTTTCATAACAGTTGAAGGGGGGCGGGGGAAGGAATGCATTGTTGTTTTGAATCATATTGTTTCCCAGAGAGAAAATAAATTGTTTTAAGATGTACCATGATAGTTGTATAATTCTTGTCTTAAGGGGCAAATCACCTGTAAACTGTGAGCAAATAAATGTATTAACTTAATAAAGGTTTAGCATGTAGTCAAACTATGTGACTTTTAAAATGTGATATACTCTTGTAACTCTTTGCCTTTTAGCTTCCCCATAATTAATTTTCAAAAGAAGTTCTCAAAAATTTTCCCCAAAAAACTAGAGTGGCTATTAACAAGTAGTCTGTAGGTGCTGACTATAATTTTTTTTTACTTTAGATTCCTTAAGGTATGGTCCAATCTTTCAGGATAAAACATCAGTTTGCACTGGGAGAATGTCAGAAATAAATTTTCTGGATTACAGTATCATCTTGCCTTTTATCCCCTCCAAATACCAAGGATAAATACAGAGTGAAACACCACACAAAGTCAAGTCAATCATGATTTTGAAATTCACCATGGAACTATGCACACAATTCTCTGAGTTGACTGCTAAACTTCACCAGGAGTTGTCTCACAAAGTAAAGTTAAAATTGTCATGGGCTGAATCATGACCTTCCCCATCCCCAAATTCATATAGTGGAGTCCTAACTTCAGTACCTAAGTCATGAAGTCTCGTACAATAATATATTTTGGTCTACATCTTCACTGTCTTGCTCATTTATTGTTTCTAAGGGAGTTTTGGTTAAAGAATGGAGTCCATTACTATAAAACTATTCAGATTTATTTAGCACTAAGAGGAAATTATAGTAAGGATAGGAAATTGAGTCAGGTTAGTATCAGTAGTGTAGAATTTAAATCTGAGTGAATGAATATTCAGTGGGTATTCTCATTTTGTGATTTGAAAAGAAATATTTTAAAGTCTTTTAATACCTCATTTATCCTTCCTTCCCAGAATATGACAGTTCTTTGATTCCAGGTGTAATGTATTACCCAGATTTGTTGGTTCTTTCAATGCACTGCCCTGACATCACCTGTTTTGTTTTGTTTTTTATTTGAGGGCTAAACTTCTATGGTGTTCTCCTGACACCTGGATCTTGTGCCTTGAGCCATGGTTGACTTTGATCCCTCAGTAAATCTTCTAGTTCATGATTTTCCAGTGACTTCTTACAATAAATCTCAGTTCCTCTTCTTGGTTTTTCATGCTTGTGCACCAAAAGGCCCTTCAGAAAACAGTCTGTTCTCCTCTTTGCCCACTTCCCAATCTGCTGCTGCAGGTCCCTTTTCCCTCCTTTCCCCTCCCTCTAGGACCCCAAGTAATTTTTTCCCTTTCATCGTCATTTCCTCCAGGTCCTGCCTGCCCCAAAAGAGATCCTCTCCTGGCTAACACTGTTCCCCGTGTACTAGTATGTGAGCAGTTGTGCTTCAGCTATTATAATGAATGGTCCCCTGCTGATGATCAAATATCATTACCATCTCTCTGTGACCTTGATATTTAAGACTTGGCTTTGGAACAGGCAGACATGGTTTTGAATCCTGGCTTCACATTTAGTAGCTCTGTGAGCCTTGGGCAGTTGCTCAAAGACCCTGATGCTTTTTATCTCTACTGTCTGAAAATTTAAATAATTTTAGCTTTGAATCTGTGTTTCTTAAGTCCAAAGAGACAATGAAGTGTGAGATGGAAGGAGCTCAGGCCTCAGCTCACACAAGCACCACTCCCACTTCTCTCATCTCTCTAGGTTAGGTTTTCAGAGCCTGATTCCCCATCATGGTGGCCCCAGGACACAGTGAGCCCCTTTCCTGCCCTGCCCAGGGACTCCCGCTGCAGCATCCACATGCTCAGTGTTAGTGTCACTGTGCATCCAACAGGTGACTCACAGGGGTCATCCAGATACCTAGAGCACACACACTGGCACAGAAGCTGCAATAGTTAGGACTACTTGTCTACTTTGTTGGCACTACTGGCCCATGAGAGTTGAGCATGGATGAGATCTAGCGGGGGTGGCCTGGAGTATAGGCGGGGAACTGTGCCAGATGTGGCATCTGTGTTTACCTACTGGTTGTCTCTGTGCAGGAGGGAGGACAAAGAGAAATACGAAAGGAAAAGCATCGAGTTTGGTCTAGAGACCACAAGGTAAGTAAAGAGCTTTATGTTTCAGTACCATTATAGGGATGGTTTTTTGCTTTTTAAAAAAAATATATATTTTTTATTGATTTTTTACAGAGAGGAAGAGAGAGGGATAGAAAGTCAGAAACATCCATGAGAGAGAAACATCGATCAGCTGCCTCTTGCACACCCCCTACTGGAGATGTGCCCACAGCCAAGGTACATGCCCTTGACCAGAATCGAACCTGGGACCTTTCAGTCCAAAGGCCGACACTCTACCAGTGAGCCAAACCGGTTTCGGCGGTTTTTCTGCTTTTAAAAAAAATCTTTATTATTGAGAATATTACAAATGTTCCCCTTTAGTCCTCTGCTAGAGAAAGACAAATTTTCTTGCTTTTTAAAAATATATATTTTTATTAATTTCATAGAAGAAGGGAGCGAGAGAGAGAGAATCATTGATTAGTTGCCTCCTGTACACCCCCTACTGGAGATCAAGCCCAAAACCCAGGCATGTGCCCTTGACCAGAATCAACCCTGGACCCTTCTTCAGTATACAGGCCAATGCTCTATCCACTGAGCCAAACCAGCTAAGGGCTTTCTTGCATTTTTAAGCCAGTCTCTCACATTTTCATTTTGCGGTGGCCTGTAAATTATGTAGCTAGTGATGCTGAGAATTAGTTTGAAAATTAAATAACTTATGTAAAGCACTTAAAAATGCTCAGCAAAAGAGAATTAGTGTTTTCCTAATACGTGAATGTGTTTTATCTCCAACTTACTGTCATTTCTTCAGAGCCAGAGTCATAGCACCTGATAATGTCCCTGCTTTCAGTTTGTCTTGGCCAGAGCTGTACCTAAGATATAACAATTGTAGGAACAAAATATGGTTTGTTAGGAGATGTTAAACTGATGATAGTGGAAAAACATCAATAGATCTAGGAATTGCCTGAATTTGTAAGCAAAATGGGGTGTGATCTGTATATAGAGTCTCCCTCCCCAGATCAATAAATTTCATCATATTCTAAAAAGGGCCCCAAAAGATAAGGATCACTGCATTTAAGCTGAAAAAAGGTACACAGGCCTGTAACTGGAAGTGACAAGAGAGAAATGTCACAAAATAATGTCTTTTTTTTTTTAAGTGCTATTTTAGCTCAGATCGGGACCCAAGTTACAGACAGAGACTTGGCCAGCAACAGGTGCCATATATCTAAATCCACTCTAGCACCAGGAATGCTCAGGGCCTACTCAAGAATGCAAATAACCCTTGCCACAAATATTTACAGGGTAAACTAAGATTATTGTTTGAGTATTAAATTTGACAGTAAAATAGAAATCAAGTTTTCAGATTAATTTAAATTGACTAATTGAAATAAGTGAATGCTCAAGAAAATTAAAGAGTACTGGACAAAAAGCTGTTCCTAAAATATTAATTAAAATTTCTATTAGTAGTTCATCTCATTGTAAAATTGACTAACATGCAAAAAAAAAAACAACCCTTAAAGCAGTCATATTTTTGTGCAAACATTAAAACTTAAAGTTACCAAGACTGCAATAAAAATTTCCAAAAGCCCCAATTAATAAAAAAAAAAGGAGGAGGGGGGAGAGTGGGGTAATATCATGTAAGGAAAAATATCATGTAAGTAAATTACATTTAGAAAATTTTTACTTCAGAAAATTAATTTCCATTTGTAATGCTAACAGCAGGACACCCATGTAAAACACACAAGGTGTCAAAATAAGACAAAGAAAAATCATTTGGCTAAAACTAAAAGGAATCCCAAGTCTATTTTACAGAAAAGATTCCTTTTTTAGATTCTTTTGGTCGAGAATATGTTTGTATATTTTCAGAAAACAACTCCAAGACCATATGGATTCAACCGCAAAGACAGTCCAGAGATGGAAGATGCTGACGACACCTTGCCATGCTAGCAGTCAATAGTTGTGTGTCGCTGCAGGTTGCCCAGGACCAAACTAGAGAGAGTGGAACCTGCATTGCCCGCATTTGTCCACCATCCAGACACCATTGCTGACATGTACACATAAAGAACTATTTGACATTGAAACTGGAACTCAGAACTGTTGGACACTGAAATTGAGACTCAAACATTTTTTGTTCTTAATATGTTTATTTCTAGTATGCAGATGAAAGATTTTTTTTAAAGAAAAGAAATGGGGGGTAAAGGTAGATATAGAGGCAAAGAAGCATTGAACAAACTGTCAAACTATAGTGGGAAGGCAGGGGAGGGTGGGGAGCAGAGGCTGTGGGAGATCAACCAAAGGACTTGTATGCATGCATATAAGCATAACCAATGAATACAAGAAACTGGGGGTCAGGGGGGCAGGTGAAGGCACGTGCTGGGGGTAGGGGAGGCCAGGGGGAGGTCAATGTGGGGGAAATAAAAGGAAACATATGTACTACTATTTGTAATACTTTAAAGAATAAATATATATATATATATATTAAAAAAATAAATTAAGCATCAAAGAAAAAAAGTGCTATTTTAATTAAATTGCAATGAATCATAAACCAACTTCTTTTTAATTTAAAAAAAATTTTTGCAACTACAAAATAAACCTATTATCAGATTGTAGATACAAAATAATTAGCCATTTGCATGCAATAAACATTAATATTTCAAAAATGATTTAAAATATAATATTATAAGCAATAAATATTAATATTTCAAGAAAAAATGATTTTAAATATAATAATATTACCAAAACTGTACTAATAGAGTATAATATCACAAAAGTTCTATAATATCACAAATATTAAAAATCTGTAAATAACAGGATTATTTCTATTATATTCTAAAGTTTTTTTCTCTAACTCTATTTTTACTCATCAGTTTATGTTGTTCATTATATTCCACAAATGAGTGAGATTATGTGATATTTATCTTTCTCCAACTAGTTTATTATGCTTATCATAATGCTCTCCAGATCCATCCATGCTATTATAAATGGCAAGAGTTCTTTTCTTTTTATAGCAGCATAACATTCCATTGTGTAGATATACCACCGTTTTATCATCTATTCATCTGCTGATGGGCACTTAGGATGTTTTCAAATCTTAGCTATTATAAATTGTGCTGCTAAGAACATGGGGGTATGTATATTCTTTCTGATTGGTGTTTCTGATTTCCTGGGATATATTCCTATAAGTGGGATTGCTGGGTCAAATGGAAGTTCCATTTTTAATTTTTTTCACTTAAAAAAAATCTTTATTACATAGGTCCTCCTTTTTCTCCATTAACCTCTCCCAGCACACTCCCTCTCAACCCCCCCCGCCCCCGTTTTTTTCTTTTTGATTCATCTGTTTTGTGATTCTTTTCCTCATTTTTCTTGGTATCTTTTTGAATTGTCAGGTATTTTTAACATTTAATTTCTCCCTTCTAATGGGATAGCTATGCATTTACTTGCAGTACTTTTGGTTGTTACACTAGAGCCGGGATGGTGAACTTATGACACACGTGTCAACATTGACACGTGTAGCCATTTTTGATGACATGCGGCTGCATGCAGTCTCACACAGAGAAGTATGGGGCCACATGCCGAGAAGGACGACGTTTCATCCTCGGCTACTGCATGACCAAGGTGCAGTAGCCGAGGATGAAACATTTGCTGTAGTGTAGACACTCTGTAGGCCAAAACAACAGAACTCAGCACAGAGCATCTAGTTCTGGGACTTCCAGTTAGGCCTTTAAGGGATCTTTGACCTCATTTATGCCCAGCGGAGCAGGGAGCAGCAGAATGCTGCAGGAGATGCATCTCTGGGGTCCCTGTGATTGCCTTTACCAGTAACCACATAACCACAGCAACCATCATCCCATCTACTGTTCTGAGGTATCGTGGATTTCTAATTGACCATAATTACTGAGATAAGTGAGGGGGAGGCTGGGAGAGGTGAGGGCCTTTGCTATGGGTGCCATTTGCTGCCATTAGAAATATTGGCAGCCATCTTAATTTGTATAAGGAATGCCATTGAGCATAGTGCAGACTCCATTTCACCACTATTACTGTTGTGCATCCTTATTAAACACCTATTTCTGATTATTAATCCTGCCCTTTCCTAAAAGGCAGTTACATGTGCCATCTTGTGGTCAGTTAGGCTAGTTAACCCATAATTGCCTGCAGGGCTAACAGGCTATCTATAATTCTATCTTCTGTCACTACCCCCATGATGGAGAACCCAAAAAATAAAAAAGCAAGGTTAAGTAAAGGCAGTGGTAGTAGCAGTAGCCGACCCTTTCAAGAGACATGGACCGAGATGTATGGCATTATAGAAAAAAATGGCAGATCATTTTGCATTCTATGTACTGAAACGGTAGTGAGCAGAACGTGGAATAGAAATAGACATTTGAAACTAATCATTCCCAGCTCTTGAAAAAAAGTGAGGATGAAAGGAAGGAATACATTTCCAGGCAGCTACACCCTTATAAGAGCCAATCTAATTCCATACTTAAATTTACAAAAGGCTCTACAAATTTAACATCTGCAAGTTTGAGCATTGCTCACTTCATAGCTCAGCATGGAAAAGCACTCAGTGAAGGAGAATTTATTTTAAAAAAAACTCTCCCAAGATGTGCATCAGTTCTATTTCACGATAGGCAGAAAAAAAAGATGCAATTAATTAAGAGAATATCTGAGTTACCACTCAGTAGAAATATCATAAAAGACCGAATAATGAGACTGAACACAAACGTACAACATCAATTAAAGATAGACATAAATAATTGTAAATATTTTTCGATTCTCTTGATGAAACTACTGATGTCACATCACATGCTCAGTTGGCCATTATTGGTCGATATTTTAATGGCCTCACAATGACAAAAGAGTTGATAAAGTTAGCATAAGTGCCAAGAAGTACATCAAAAAGAGATATATGAAAGGTTTTTATACAACATTCTGTGACTTAAGCATTGATATCTCTAAAGTTGTGTCAGTGATGATAGATGGGGCACCAAACACGATGGGAGAAAAAGTCTGATTTGTTAGATTGTTTACAGAAGCTATTGGACATCTGATTGTGCCTTTTCATTGTACTATCCATCAGGAGGTTTTATGCTCCAAGGCAGGATTCACCGACTTAAATGACTTAATGTCAGTTGTTACAAAAATAGTTAATTAATAGCTACTCGCTATTAGGTTTGTCCTATATTTTTAAATCAATACATAAAAGTTAGCCATTTATTTCAAGAAGATTAAGAAGCAGAGCAGTTTTTCCAGTGCAATAAGTCAGGGTTATATGATACTGAGTTGTTTTATAACCAGTGATATTAACCTTGCTTACTTAGTTAATGTGGCATCTAATGCCTTTTCCATTATAAAGGTACTATTTTCCCTTTCTATTTAAAAAGATCTTGTGGCAGATACTTTGAAATTACACAATTATTTTGTTTCTCCTCAAATTTTTACTCATATCCCTTGATGAATCTTGCCTACAGCTATTACTATGGCAGTCTAATGCCTATTTTGTATTTTCTACCTTTATTTTACACTAGAGGCCCAGTGCACGAAATTCATGCCCCAGGGGCTGGGAGAGGTAGGAGATGTCCCTTAACCCAGCCTGCACCCTCTCCAATCTGCAACCCCTCAAGGGATGTCCGACTGCCCATCTAGGCCCGATCCTACCAGGATTGCCTAAATGGGCATTTGGATATCCTTCCCACAATCCAGGACTACTGGCTCCAAACTGCTCACCTGCCTGCCTCCCTGATTGTCCCTAACCACTTCTGCCTGCCAGCCTGATTACCCGCTAACCACTACTCTGCCAGCCTAATTGATGTCTAACTGCTTCCCTGCCAGCCTATTTGTCCCCAACTTTTCTCCTCTGCCGGCCTGGTCACCCCTAACTGCCCTCCCCTGCAGGCTTGATCACTCCCAACTGCCCTCCCTTGCAGGCCTGGTCCCTCACAACTCCCCTTCCCTGCTGGCTTGATCACCCACAACTGCCCTCCCTTGCAGGACCTGGAACCTCCAAAGGCCCTCCCCTGCTGGCCATCTTGTGGTGGCAATCTTGTATCCACATGGAGGCAGGATCTTTGACCACATGGGGGCAGCCATCTTGTGTGTTGGAGTGATGGTCAATCTGCGAATTATTTTTTTTTATTAGATAGGATAGAGGCCTGGTGCATGGATGGGGGTCAGCTGGTTTGCCCTAAAGAGTGTACCAGATCAGGGTGGGGGTTCCCTTAGGGTAAGGGGCGGCCTGGGCAAGGGGCCTGTGGAGGTTTGCAGGTTGGCCACACCCCCCAGCAACCCAAGTAGAGGCCCTGGTATCTGGGATGAATCTATGTCTACAATTGAAACTTTGTAGCCTGGAGCGGAGCCAAGCCTTCTGCTCGCTTTGGGGCGGCAGCCATTTCTGTTTGAAACTTTGTAACCTAGAGTGGAGGCCTAGGCTGGCAATGGCAGGTTGAAAGCTTGGCTTCCTCCATTGCCAGGGAAACCCAAGCCTTCCTCCTGCTCTCAGTGGCGGCAGCCATGTTGTTTCAGGTTTATTTGCATAATTTGCTCCTGATTGGATGGTGGGCATGGCTGTGGGCGTGGCTTTTGGGTGTGGCAAAGATAAGGTCAATTTTGCATATTACTCTTTTATTAGATAGGATTCTTCAGTTGAAATTTTGTAGAGAAAAGATATCCCTTCTCTCTATGTATTAATTGACTAATTTATTTACTTAAACCAGTATGTTGGATTTGTGGGCATTTATTTTTTCGTGGGCTGTAATTCAGTATTTTGTTGCTCCAATTGTTCCAACTTTGGCCACTGGGTGCTCTCTTAAATTGGCTTCTAAGCCTTTTAAAAAGCCCCTATCTTCTCTTAAGCCCTTTCTCATTTTGGTCCCACAAGATGTTCCAGGCTCTTTTTTGCATTTTCTCTGTTGCAGTTGTAAATCATCCCCTTCTTCAAGGAGTCCTGAATATTGAAATGATGATTCAAACTTATTTTGGCAACCAAGGTACTTGATGATGCTATGTGCCAGTGACTTATAGTCCTCTGTTTGTGGTGTGACACTAAGAACTTATTTAAGTCTGGAAATACCAGTTGAACCTCTGCAGTGAATGTGCTTACTGCCTTTTTACCAAGGAGAAAAGAGGAAAGAAGAAGAGTAAATCATTCTCCATGGTTTCACACTAGTGAAAAAAGCAGTCAGTAACTGGACTACTCCCACCTTGCAAGAACCCAAACAAAATATTAGAAAGTCCTGGTAGCAATTTGCTGGCTCGCTTATATTTAACCACAGTGAAGGGCAGTTAGAATAAAATAGTTCTGTTGAAACCAGAGTTTCCATCCTCTTTTTTATGAAAAAATAAAGTGCATTTTGGACCAAAGTATGCGCCATCTTCATCTGGGATAAAAAGCTGTTAAGATTGAATTCAATTTTGGAATTATAAAAGTCAGAAGGAAATATATTTGAATCACAAGACAAATACAGGTTGCACCCAAAAATATTGTAAATAAGATATTTTTATACTGAGTTTAGGAATAAGCAAAGCAAGGGGAGGTGAGACATTCCTTTCTCACGCAATCATACCATTTAAAACTCTAGTCAGCCTATCCTATTAAAGTTGATAAATTCATGCGAAAAGGAATATTCCTTAAACTATAATAAGTTCCTCTTACCCATTTTCCTTTGATTAGGTAACAGGTGACAGTTTATACTAGAATAACAGCCTATGGTAACCTGGAAAAAGAGCACAAAATGTAACAGTTATATA
Organism: Antrozous pallidus; assembly: GCA_027563665.1. NCBI lineage: Eukaryota > Metazoa > Chordata > Mammalia > Chiroptera > Vespertilionidae > Antrozous > Antrozous pallidus. The sequence goes on from CM050513.1 coordinate 8,945,719, forward strand.
TTTCTAAGTGCTGGTCACATGTTAGAGTGATTTAAAAAGATCAAGTAAAGAATTTATAGTTTTGCACAATCGTATTTACAGCAATAATATTAAAGCTTTCAAATGCATGAGAAATAGAAAAATTATAATGTTATGTTTTCTCAATACATAATTTTCAAGTGAAGAATCATCTTGAATCATATTTGTACACTGAAATGACCTTAGAAGACAATTCTGCTTTATCACCACTCAAGGAAGGAAAGACAGCTTTCTATGATGTGACAAACTAATTACAAGGTTCCTTGTGTATAAATAAGTTCACATCTAAGTTTCATTTTTTAGTTCAGTATATACTTTTAAAAACTCCATAACTTTCCATCATTTCCTTACATGGCTTTGAAAACAGCTACCAAAGAGGGCCAGTAGACACCTGCTTGTTACTGAGACATTACTGAATACATCTTTGTTTTAGGCCAGCATTTACTGACTCATGAAAGGATGCATATATGAATAAACAAGTTGAAGTTCCCACCTGTAATGTGCCTTACAGGAGAGAAGAGATAGATGACACATATGTCTTAATACATAATATATCCATGTATATATGTGTAGGCATACATTTAATACATGTAATCTAATATATGTATATGCATGTGTATACACCTTTATATGTAGTTTGATATATATAGTGTTTTATGTTATCAATTTTGAGAGCTGATATATATTTATGTGTACTATTTATATAAAATATACCCTATCTGATAAAAGAGTAATATGCAAATTGACCATCACTCCAACACACAAGATGGTCAAATATGGCTGCCCACTGTAGACACAAGATGGCCACCATAATATGGCCAGCAGGGGAGGGCAGTTGTGGGCAATCAGGACAGCAGGAGATGGCAGTTGGTAGGGACCAGGTTGGCAAGGGAGGGCAGTTGGGGGCGACCAGGCCTGAAGGGGAGGGCAGTTAGGGGTGATCAGGCCTGCAGGGGAGGGTGGTTATGGGCAATAGGCCTGGCAGGAGAGCAGTTAGGCATCGATCAGGCTGGCAGGGAAGTGGTTAGGGGGTGATTAGGATGGCAAGCAGAAGCGATTAGGGACAATCAGGCAGGCAGTTGGGCGAGCGGTTGGGAGCCAGCAGTCCTGGATTGTGAGAGGGATGTCCAACTGCCTGGTGTGATCTGGCCTAAATGGGCAGTCAGACATCCCTTGATGGTCCCAGATTGGAGACAGTGCAGGCTGGGCTGAGGGACACCCCCTCCTCCATGCACAAATTTCATGCATTGGACCTCTAGTAATTATGTAATACTAGAATGCCTGATGCAGAAAATTCATGCACAGCCTGCACCCCCATACTGCCTTGCCCTGCTGCCTGATGGCCCCTCCCCTGCAGGCCTGGTGTCCCCTAACTTCCCTCCCCTGAGGGTCTAGTCACCTCCAACTGCTCTCCACTGCAGGCCTGGGTCCCTCCCAATTGCCTTTTCCTTCAGGCCCACTTACCACCAACTTTCCTCCTTTGTCAGCCTGGTCACCCTTAACTGTCCTTTCTTGCAGGCCTGGTGCCTCCCAACTGCACTCTCTGGCTGGCCTGATCACCCACAACTGCCCTCCCTTGCAGGCTTGGTCCCTCCCAACTACCCTCCCCTGTTGGCCATCAATTGAAACTTTGTAACCTTGAATGGAGGTCTGGGATGGCCAGAATGTGTGGAAAGCTTGGCTTCCTCCATCACTGGGAAAACCCAAGCCTACCTCCTGCTTGCTCCGTAGCTGCAGTCATCTTGGTTGGGGCTACTTTGCATACTCCCTCCTGATTGACTGGTGGTGTGGTTTGTGGGTGTGGCTTTGTGAGTGTAGCAGAGTGATGGTTAATTTGCATATTATTATTTTATTAGATAAGATTGTAATTATAATATATTTACATCACCTAGATAAATGCATATTTATATATAAGTATAATATATACTAGAGGTCCCGTGCACAAAATTTATGCACCAGGGACGGAGGATGTCCCTCAGCCCAGCCTTCACCCTCTCAAATCTGGGACCCCTCGAGGGATGTCTGACTGCCCGTTTAGGTCTGAATCTTCCAATGGGCAGTTGGACATCCTTCTCACAATTTAGGACTGCTGGTTCACTTGCCTGCTTCCCTGGATTGCTCCTAACCACTTCTGCCTGCCAGCTTGATCACCCCATAATAACCACTACCCTGCCAGCTTAATTGATGTCTAACTGCTCCCCTGCCAGCCTGTTTGCCCCCAAATTCTCTCCTCTGCTGGCCTGGTCACCCCTAACTGCCCCCCCCTTCTGGCTTGACCACCCCCAACTGCCCTCCCTTGTAGGTCTGGAACCTCCCAATGGCTCTCCCCTGCTGGCCAACTTGTGGTGGCCATCTTGTGTCCACATGGGGGCAGAATCTTTGACCATATGTGGGCAGCCATCTTGTATGTTGTAGTGATGGTCAATCTGCATATTACTCTTTTTATAGATAGGATAGAGGCCTGGTGCATGGGTGGCGGCCAGCTGGTTTGCCCTGAAGGGTGTTCCGGATTAGGGTTGGGTTCCCTTGGGGCATGGGGTGGCCTGGGTGAGGGGCCTGTTGTGGTTTGCAGGCTGGCCATGCCCCCCAGTGACCCAAGCTGAGGCCCTGGGATCTGGGATTAATTTATATTCTACAATTGAAACTTTGTTGTCTGGAGCAGAGCCAAGCCTTTTGTTCACTCCATAGTGACAGCCATTTCTCTTTGAGTTTATTTAAATTCTATAACTAAAACTTTGTAGACTAGAGTGGAGGCCTAGGCCTGCCAGGGCTGCAGAAGCTTGGCTTCCTCCATTGCCCGAGCGACCCTAGCCTCTGCTCTCTCCAGCTCCATGGCTGCCGCCATTTCTGTTAGGATATATCTTTTATAATTGAAACTTTGTAGCATTGAGTGGAGGCCTAGGCCAGCAAGGGTAGGCAGAAAGCTTGGCTTCCTCCATTGCTGGGAAACCCAATCTTCCCTCCTGCTCTCAGTAAGGGGATAATAAAAATGATTTTTATTATCCAGTACTAAAATTCTAATAATTTCTATGGTTCCACAAAATTGAAGAGAAATAACTCAGAGAATTTGCAAAAATCTTAATACTTTTTGTTTGCCTCACATGGAAGTTCAATTTGTTCCCAGCTCTGCGCAGAGCTAAGGCCTATTGACCTCTCCTTGCAATGAAAGAGGTGGCCATATACATCTAAGACTTGACTGAATCTGGGGACTACACAGAGTTATAAGGGAAATAAGGTGATGAGCAAGCCCAAGTTCTAGGTGACAGGAGAGTAGAGTAAAATGTTAAGACCTCAAGTATAACAACTAGGCCAGGAAGATCTAAAAGCACACAGGAATGATTCCAGAAAGAGAGGATAGAAAGAAGATAAGCTACAAGATGGGAACCTTGGGTTGGTAAGAAGTTGTCAAGAGACTTTCAAACAGGAACAACTATCATTCAAATTTAAATTATTAGTGGTATTAGCAGTGCAATCTTTTGCTCCCTTTATCCAAATTCTCAATGAATTTTATTTATATCAGCTTAATGCCAGTGATATAATAGGAACATGAGCCAGAAACTAGGGGAAACGTAAGCTCTAGGAATTTACAGATATCTGGGGAGTACAAGAGGATCATGAGATAAAATTTTGAGCCAAGTTCAATTAAGTCTTAAGTGTTAGGGCAACTCTAGTTGACACTTGTGCTACCGTAATAAAAAGGTAGTGATTTGTAGATCCAAATCACTAGGAAACTACAATGTGAATGTTTCAGAATTTTTAGACATTCTTTAAATCTTGAGATGGCTAATATTCCACTATTCAGATTTAGGAGGTGTTGACATCCATCATGGTATTGGAAAGGATGAATTGATAGAAGAATTTTTAAAAATAGCTATATTTAAAGATATTTCTCTGGGATTCCACATGGATGCTAGAAAGCATAAATAGTATTTCAGTTAGAATACTATCTAATAAAAGAGAAATATGCTCATTTTACCTTACCTTCACTATGCTACCAGCTAATCAGGAGTGGGGGAGGGGGTCAAGGTGAGGGGTAGGGCCGCCATGGTGCCAGCAGGCCAAGGTGGCCGCTGGGCTGGAGGGGGTCCCAATGGCTGCCTTGGATCCAGCATTACATTTTTTAATTTTCTTCTTTGATATCTCTGGTAACCCAGTCATTGTTTCATAGCATGCTGTTTAGTTTCCATATGTTTGATTTTTTGGATTGTTTTTATTGTAGTTGATTTCCTCTTTTATGCCACTGTGATCTGAGAAGATGCTTGAGATGATTTCTATCTTCTTGAATTTGAAGAGACTTTGCCTGTGACCCAGTATATGGTCAATTTTTGAAAATGACCCATATGCACTTGAGAAGAATGCATATTCTATGGCTTTGGGGTGAAATGTTCTGAAGATCTAATTTAATTCCATCTGGTCTAGTGAGTCACTGAGGATTGATATTTCTTTGCTGATTTTTTGTTTAGAGGATTTGTCAAGTGGTGATAGTGGGGTATTAAAGTATTGCTCTCAATATCACCCTTGATATCCTCCAGGAGTTTTTTATTTATTCGTATGCTCCTGTGTTGGGTGCATATATGTTTACCAGTTATTTTCTCTTGTTGTATTGCTCCCTTTAGTATTATATAAAGTGGTCTTCCTTATCTCTTTTTATGTCCTTCACTTTGAGATCTAATTTGTCAGTTATAAGCATTGCTATCCCAACTTTTTTTTCTTTTATATTTGCCTGATAAACCTTTTTCCATCTATTCACCCTCAGTGTGTGCGTCTTTTTTTTTTCTGAGGTGGGTTTCTTGTAGACACCAGATATACAGGTCATGTTTTCTTATTCAATCCATTACCCTATGTCTTTTGATTGGGGCATTTAATCCATTTACATTTAAAGTTATTATTGATACATACTTTTTTGTTGCCATTTTTATTCTTTATATGTATGTTCCTTGTTTGCTTCATATTTCTTTTTTTACTGTATACCCTTTAGCATTTCTTGCATTGCTCATTTGGTGGTAATAAACTCCCTTAGTTCTTTTTTGTCTGTTAAGCTCCTGATTTCACCTTCAATTTTGATTGATAGCCTTGCTGGGTACAGTAGACTTGGATTCAGCCCCTTCCTTTGCATGAGTTTGCATATTTCATTCCATTCCCTTCTGGCCTGATGTGTTTCTGTTGAGAAATTAGTGGCTAGTCTGATGGGGGATTCTTTGTAGGTAACTTTCTGTCTCTCTATGGCTGCTTTTAAAATTCTTACTTTGTTATTGGTGTTTGCCAATTTAATTATAATGTGCCTTAATGTTGATCTTTGGGGTTCATTTTGTTTGAGTCTCTGTGAGCCTCTTGGATTCATGTGAGTTTTTTCTTCCCTACATCAGGGAGGTTTTCTGTTATTATTTCTTCAAACAAGTTTTCTATTCCTTGCTCAGTTTCCTCTCCTTCTGGCACCCCAATTATGCAGATGTTGTTTTGTTTCATATTGTCCCAAAGTTCCCTTAGGTTTTCCTCCTGTTTTTTAATTTTTTTTTCTAGAAGCTTGTCTACTTGGGTAATTTCTTCTGCCTTATCTTCTAGCTCACTGATGTGGTCCTCTGCTTCTTAGAGTCTACTCTTCATGGTTGCTGTTGAGTTCTTTATAGCAGCAATTTAATTTTTCTATTCTTCTAGGTTCTTCTTCATTTCCTCTTGGTTCTTACCCATATTGTCAAATTTGTCTTCCATTCTTTTCATCCACATTATGGCCATTTTTCTGAGTTCTTTCTCTGACAGATTGCTCGTCTCCATTTTGTTTACTTCCTTTTCTGGTTATGTCTGCTTTTCTTTCATATGCAGGCTGTTTCTTTGTCTCCCCACAATCTCTCTTCTAGACATGTTTTGTTATGTAGTTCTCTCTCTCCTGTGTTGATTTAAAGGCACAAAATACAACACAACAAGGTACAACACACAAGGCACTGAACACAAATGTATTCACAATATTAATAATCCCAAATAAATGTGACCACCAGAGAAAGATGAATTAGAGGATAGGAGAGAAAGAAGAGGGGATAAAAAGGGTGCAAAATTGAAATTGAGAATAGAAAAAAAAGTAATAGAGAAAAGAAAGAAAATAAGAAAGGAGAGGTGAACAAGCTATATATATGGGGAGAAGACTCCAATAGAATAGTCACCAATTCCAACAAAGCAAGCAACAAGTACCTAGAGATGAATACAAACTACAAATAACTAATATCAAATGAGGTGAGGGAAAACTGAAGCAAAAAGAAAACAATAATGAAATAAAAAAACAAAAATCAAAAGCAAAACAATCCCTTAAAAATTGATGTAGTCAACAATTAAGCAAACAACAACAAAATGACAGAGAGGAAAAAAAAGTTTGTATAGTGAAGAGAAGAGAGAGCTGTGTATGGACTTGTAGAAGGTGATTTGAAATTAGATATATATCCTTCCTAATATATTCTTTATATAGGGTGAAATTTTAATGGGGGAGGAAGATAACAAGAAAGAATAGGGAAAATCTAAAGCAGGAATAGGGAAGAGCAATAGGGCATCAAAAGGGGGAAAGTGAGGAAGAGTGTGATGGTATAAAAGTAAAGTTGAGATAGAGTAAAATGATGCTAAAGGAAATATGAAAATAGAATGTAGATCACTAATCCCAAAGTAAATTAAAAAGAAAATAAAATGACACTCCCAAAGTAAATTAAAAAGAAAATAAAATGACACTTTTTAAAAAAGGTAAAATAGTAATAATATTGACTGAAAATAAAAATGTAATAATGAAAAATGTAAAATCATGTGAGGAAAAAAGAAAAATAGTTTTTTAAGTAAAAGATGAAAAAAATAAAGATAAAAATGTGCAGTGATGAAGGTCATTCACTTCCTCTGTTGTTTTGTGTGGCATACCTGTTTCCTAACCAGGACAGTATTGAAGTTCCCTGTGTTCCACTGCTCCTCCATGTTGTGAGCCAGTCCTGATTTTAAGCGGGCAGTGTCTTTATTTCTTATATTCCTTTATTTATTTATTTTTTACACAAGAGTCGATTTGTGATTCAATCCCTGGATTAGCAGTGTTTCTGGACTGACCTCTAAGTGTATATGGCCTTTCTAGCCTGTGCTTAGATTCTGCTTTCCCTGTGGCACTTAATACCGGTTTGGGGGAGTGGGTTGCTCCATAGCTGGTTCTCTGATAGTTATTCCCCACTCTGATCCCAAAGTTCCAGAAAAACAACTTTCCCCTGCAGTCCCTTAGAGTATCCCCAATTGAGTGATCCTATGTATTGGGCTTAGTAATCAGAAACAAAGATTTAAAGAGGGGGGAAAAAGGAAAGAACCAGAGTAAACGTGCGAACTTGGGCTGCACACAAGTCTGTGCAGTCTTTTTCCCCCTTGCGTCTAAGCAGCTGGCACACTTTTAAAATGTTTAGGCTGTCCTTTTGCACCCATATCAAAATGGGTTGCTTTTTAGAGTTCCCTTCTGTTATCAGCTCTGTGGACCTTCTTCCACATTCACGGATCACACCAGCCCCAACAGCCATGGATTTTCTAGGTGCAGTCTTTCCCAGGTTCTCCAGCTCCCATTGTGCACATTTCTCTCTTATGCCGGGACCACAGACCTCACCTTATCGCTGGCACAATCTGACCTTTCTGTGAGGGAGTGTAGAGCTCCTCTGAATCTGTGTGCTTGTGCCATTTGAGGACTAGTGTTCTTGGGTTCATAGCTGTTTAGTTGGTGCCATAGTTGTAAATTCCCTGGGCTTTTCAGGGTTCCGATAACAGCCACTTTCCCCTTTAAGATGGTGTGGTCTTTACATCCAAACCATTCACTCTGAGAGAGAACTTAGCAGCAGTGGGAGCTCCCTGGTCAGAGGAGCCCTGTCCAGCAGTCCCCCACAGTCTCCTGGAGTATAGCTGTCCCTCAACTCACCAACAAACACTCCCAGTATAGCCACACACTCTCTCTTTGTTTTCTCACTCACATACTATCTTGCAATCTGCATTCCCTTCGGCAGCCATCTTCTTTCTCCAGTAAGTCATTTTTCAACAAGGTAAATAATCATATTTATGAAGGATATATGTGAGTTTAGAAAGAAATATCAAAATGTTAAATAAAAAAAACAAGAGTACTTATTTCTGTATTCTTCTCAAGAGATGAGGCATAAATCATGAAAATTATTTATCATTAGGAGATTGATTAAGAAAAACAACATAAAAAGAATTACACTCCAGAAAATCTAATTGCCTGGTTGTGTCTATTCATACTTCCAAACATAATGTTGTCCACTTGAGTAGGCGGTTATAGAGATCTATAATAATAAAAGTATAATATGCTAATTAGAACAGATGTCTTTCCAGACAACCTTCCCAATGAAGCCGGGGCTGCAAGGGAAGCCCAGGTCCCAGGTGCCAGAGGGAAGCCAGTGCTGGCACTTGGGGGAAGGAAGGCCTACTCTTGCACAAAATTTATGAATTGGGCCTCTAGGAGAACTATAAAAGCATAATCTGAGAATTTAGACAGAAATATTCCCATTTTTATGTTTATTAAACATATGTAAACACTGTTCCAAAAGTATATATTATTGCACTACAAACAAGTGGAAGTAGTTGAAAATTGGAAGCATTTGAGTAGTAAAAGAAATAGTTAAGGAAGAAATAGCTCAGTAACCTAATGAAGAGTTGTGTAGCAATATAATTATTATTCAATCATTCTTTTACTCAGTTGTTTCATGAACACCTACAATATGTCTAACACCTTTCAGAGCTAAGAATGCAAGTGATCGAGATGAAATAGCCCCTGACTTAAAGAGTTTAGAGTTCATTATCCAACACAAATAGATATTGAACAAATAATTATACACATAACTTTTGTTTTTGTTTTAGTGAGTATTATTAAGAATACTAGAGGCCCGGTGCACAAAATTCATGCACCCTCTCCAATCTGGGATCCCTCGAGAGATGTTAAACTGCCTGTTTCGGCTCAATCCTGGTGGGATCAGGCCTAAATGGACAGTTAGACATCCCTCTCACAATCCAGGACTGTTGGCTCCCAACTGCTTGCTTGCCTTCCTGCCTGCCTACCTGATTGTCCCTAACCACTTCTGCCTGCCAGCCTGATAACCCCCTAATAATTTCTCTGCCAGCCTGATCAATGCCAAACTGCTCCCCTGATGGCCCCATTGCCCCTAACTTCCCTCCCCTGCTGGCCTGGTCATCCTAACTGACCTTCCCTGCTGGCCTAGTTTCCCCCAAATGCCCTCCCCTGCAGGCCTGGTCCTCACCAACTGCCCTCTCCAGCAGACCTGGTTGCCCCCAACTGCCTTCTCCTGCAGGTTTGGTCCCCACCAACCAACTTCCCTCCCTGTAGGCTTGGTTCCCCCAACTGACCTCCCCTGTCATCCTAGTCCCTCCCAACTGACCTTCCCTGCCATCCTGGTCACCCCCAACTGCCCTCCCCTGCAGGCCTGGTTCCTCAACTGTCCTCTCCTGCAGGCCTGGTTTCCCCCAAATGTCCTCCCCTGCAGGCCTTTTTGTCCCCAACTTTCCCCCTTTACCAGCCTGGTCACCCTAACTGCCTTCCCCTGCAAGCCTGGTCCCTCCTAACCATTTCCCTGACAGCCTGATTGATGCCTAACTGCTCCCTTGCCAGCCCCATTGCCCCTTACTGCCCTACTCTGCTGGCCTGATCATCCCTAACTGCCCTCCCCTGCTGGCCATCTTGTGGCGGCCATCTCATGTCCACATGGGGCAGCCATCTTTGACCACATGGGGGTGGCCATCTTGTGTGTTAGAGTGATAGTCAATTTGCATATTACTCTTTTATTAGATAGGATATGCAGGATGCTATAGAGAATAAAAATGAAGAAAAGAACAATCTAATTTAAATAAAGCAGTAAGTGAAGGAATTTCTAAAGAATGGCTGTGAGTTAGTAAACACTGGAGGATGTGACCAGGGTGTTTCAGTGTTGGAAGATGGAGAGTGAATTGAGTTTACATGGAGAGATACAAAAATATACCCATTCTGTGATTTTAACTGTGGACAAGAGAGAAATAAACATTTATTGAACCTGAAATTGTGTGCAGCATCAAGGGAAGTGTTTTACCTTTATTATTTTATTTAACCTTTAAATAATGTAGTGATGTATATATGTTTACTAAATGGGTTAATTAACTCATTCAAAATCACATAATAAGAGGTACAACTAGGATTTAAAGTAAGACAGTTTGATGCAAAGCTTCCAGTCTCGATCATGATGCTAAAGCTCTTTGCAAATTTAGATAGGAAAATAGAGATAGTTTTATTAAATGGGAAGTCAAATTGCAAGGTATGTCCTTCAATTTTTATTATTCTGAATGGTGTTATAATATTATGGCAAAAATAATAATTTTGGCTAATTAATACTTCCACTTTTCTACATTAACTAATGAGAAATTTTTCATAGAGGACTTAATTTCTTTAAACACCCTTTAAGTTTTCAATTTAATCAAAGTGTTTAATTTAATACTTTGTGTTTAAACTGTATTATTAGAGTGATAATTAAAAACACTTGTCTAAGAAAATGACGGTCTTCTGCCTATTCTCCCAACTGTGTGTCTACCTGTTCATATATATTTCACCTGTTTCTAATATAATATAACATTACATTTCTAAATAAAATGCTCTGATAGCTGTTTCTTGATTTTAAACTTTTAAATGATATTTATGACTTTCCTTATGCTGAGGTTAAGAATTAGCCTGCTGTATACAATAATCTCTAGCTATAATAACATAAATTACCCTCAATATACTTATATTGCCCCTTTTTGGTAAACCAATAATTAGAGAATACTTTAATATGACTTATGTATGTTAAGCTATATAATGCATTATAATTACACTAGAGGCTCAGTGCATGAAAATTCATGCACTGGAGGGGGAGGTTCATCAGCCTGGCCTACCCCCTCTCACAGTCTGGGAGCCCTCAGGGCCTGGAGGCAACCCAGAAATTAGGAGAAGGTGATGTCCCCATCACACCTCTGCTGCTGCCACTGCCAACAGTGCAAGCCTTGGCTGGCCCTGGTTACCTGAGCCTCAGGCAGCCCTGGGTAGCTGGGCAACCACCCTCTGAGGCTTGCCTGCACTGCAGGCCAGCCTTGCACGGCTGGGGTGCTTAGGGGACTGAGAGACTCTGGAGGCAGGTACCCCAGCAGCACTGAGGGGACTGGGTGCCTCCATCTTGTGGTTGTGGGCACCATTATCTTTAAGGGCATGGTTTTAATTAGCATATTCCCTCCTTATTGGCTGTGGGTGCTGCCATCTTTGAGGGCGTTGCAGTCAATTAGCATATTCCCTCCTTATTGCTGTGGGCTTTGACATCTTTGAGAGTGGGGCATGTGATTAGCATATTTCTTTCTTATTGGCTATGGGTGCCACCATCTTTGCAAAGGTGTGAGGGTCATTTAGGATATTCCCTCTTTATTAGATAGGATTCTTTTCTTGTACAATTTTTAATTATGAAATATTAATTAAAATAAAACCCTTGTTTATCATATGTTGTAAAGATTATTAAAATTCTATACTTTCAAATATGGTATGTAATAAAACAGCCTTAATTTTTCAAGATATACATAAATGGTTTTAAAAACTTATGTTAGATTTTCCCTTAGTTAAGAAAACATCCAGTAGTTACAACCTACACTTTTGTGTTTCTGTTAAATTAAAATTTATGCTTTCCCAGTTCAAGTTCAATTAAACTTTGTCTCAGATTTATTTATTTTGTTATTTCTCATATTTCTATAAAAACATGTTAACACTTAATCTCATTTTAATAACGTTAGCAAAGTAATTCATTATTACTGTATTTTATAATATAAGATAATTTGGATATTTATTTTACAAAACAAGCTCCAGGAAGATTTAAAAAATGTAAGTTTAAAACGACCTCACAAATAGCAAAGTGGTATATTCACTATTTCTCCTGACTGGTGGCTTAGTGTGCACTGATGGTAGGTGGAGTGAAAACACTCAAGTATTTTTTCAAAGGAACGTCTACAACCAATCACATCAAAGACAAAATGACAGTGACATTTATTGAAGGGATTTTTTAAACCAACATTTTACTTAGAAAGATCTTTCAAAATTCTACTTAGTAATAAAAATAACCCAATGCGTACACCATTTCTGTAAGTTGTAACAACAGGTACTCCAAATTATGTGAAGAATGTACTTAAGTATCCGTTTGAAGTCTATGACCGTTATCAAACTATCCATAGCTACCCAAAAACTGCTGCTTCATTTCTTTTCACAACCTTTTTTACTCACAAAATTCTTTGTATTACTTGTGTACTGAATTTTCTAGTATTGACTGTACATCAAGAAGGAATTTATGCAATACAAGGCCCCTGTTCGGAACTTTATTTCTTCTCAAATTTATTCATTTTATCTCAGGCCACATGCCCTACCTCTTTTTGTTTCCCTCTTCATCTCCCATACTTTGCCTTTAAGTCATTTTTTCATCTTCTGGAGATAGTTTTGAAAGCAGCATGCTTAGTCAAAAGCCTAAACCAAGCAAACAAAGATTAAATTTAATATTTATAACCAATATCTTTGCTCCCTGCCTTTATACATGACAATAATAATGTTTTATTTACATTCTATATGGTTTATGTGTCTAAATAACATGACATATGTCTAAGACTAAAATCATTTTTTAATGTTTTTAATAATGGCAAAATTGGAGTAGAGATAAACATTTCTTAAAAATAAGAAACCACCATATTCTTTATAGAACATTAAGAAAACATAACAGAAATAGACAAAAAAATGCTTGATATAGAGTGGAATCAATAGATTTGATTACTGAGAGAAAAGCCTGCATTTTCCTGGTTTTAGTTGTAGACTTAATCCTCTGACTTGAAAAACCATATATATTTTTAATATATATATATTTTATTGTTTAAGTATTACAAATAATAGTATATATGTTCCCCCCTCCTCACTGATCTTCCTCTGGCCTTCCCTACCCCCCAGCACATGCCCTTGCCTGCCCCTTTCCCCCCAGTGTCTTGTATCCAATGGTTATGTTTATATGCATGCATGCAAGTCCTTCGGTTGATCTCTTACAGTCCCCGTCCCCCACCCTCCCCTGCTTTCCCACTGTAGTTTGACAGTCTGTTCAATGCTTCTTTGCCTCTGAATCTATATTTCCCCAATTTCTTTTCTTTAAACAATCTTGCATCTGCATACTAGAAATAAACATAAGAACAAAAAATGTTTGAGTCTCAGTTTCAATGTCCAACACTTCTGAGTTCCAGTTTCAATGTCAAATAGTTCCTTAAGTGTACATGTCAGCAATAGTATCTGGATTGTGGACAATTGGTGGTGATGCAGGTCCTGCCCTCTCTGCAAACTGAAGGGTCCTGAGTTTGATGCCAGCCAAGGGCACATGCCTGGGTTGCAGGCTTGATCCCCAGTGATTCTCATCATTGATGTTTCTCTCTCTCTCTCTCTCTCCCTTCCTCTCTGAAATCAATAAAGAAATGCAGGCAGTCCTCATGTTACGTTGGACTCGACTTACATCATTTCATGGTTATGCCGCCATCTCCCACTTATAGTATTTATTAAAAAAAGTTCCATCATTTCGATGTATGTACACATGTGCTTTATTTTTTTATTATTTATTTACTACAAGTAAAGGTCAGAAATTGTTATCTTTCTTTTAAAGTATTTTTACTGATTCACTTCATTACTGCCATGTGTGTGCTCCATGTGAGTGACATAGGTGCTTATGTAGGTGGGTTCTGAGTTACGGTGAAAATTGAGTTACATCACAGCATAGGAACAGATCTCCAATGACTGGCTTTATAATAAATAAATAAATAAATAAATAAATAAATTAATTTAAAAAATTGAAGGTGAAACAAAGAGCTTCAGATACCTCAACAGGCTAAAAGAGTTTATTACTATCAAACCATCACTACAAGAAATGCTAAAGTGACTATTGTAAGAAGACAAAACATATACCAGTATAGAAAGGAACACAGGCATGAAAAAAAAGTCAAAAAATAAGAACCTATAGAAAATAACCTTAAATGTAAATGGATTAATGCTCCAAACAAAAGGCATAGTCAGAGTCACTGAGTCACTGAATAGTTAAGAAAACATGACCCATATATATGCTGTCTACAAGAGACTCATCTCAGAACAAAAACTCACACAGAATGAAAATGAAGGGATGGAAAAAACTGTCCATGCTAATAGAAATGAAATAAAAAAGGAATGAAAAGCAGAAATAACAAATGACATAGCTGAAATAAAAATATAATCATACTAGATGCCCAGTGCATGGATTTGTGCACCTGTAGGGTCTCTCAGCCTTGCCTGTGAGGATTGGGCTGAAACCAGCAGTCTGACATCCCCTAATGGGTCCTGGAGTGTGAGAGGGCACGCTGCAAAGTTGCTGTCACTCAGTAGCTCCTGTGTTGAGTGTCAGTGCGTGTCATAGCTATCAGCCATTTGCTTAACCTTTTACATATATAGACTACAGGCCTGGTGCACAAAATTTGTGCACAGGGGGAGGGGGAATCCTAGTCTGGCTTGCACCCTCTCCAATCCAGGACCCCTTGGGGAATGTCTAACTGCTATTTTGTGCCCACACTTTCAATAGATAAAAGCTCCATTGTTTCTTTCTTTTCATGCTTAAACCCATGGAATTAGAAGGTATTGTAAGAGTGTATACATTTGGGGGGACACCCTGTATATCTCCAGTCAGCAGTGAAAGGAACCAATGGCGGATTTGGAACCCCTAGACAGGGAACGTCGCTCATTCCCCACATGTCTCCCTATTCCACTTTCCACCTTCACAGGCAGCAGGAGAATCAATGTTTTTTCTCATTAACCTGGAAAAGCACGCCCTGTCACCTGCTGCCCGGCAGGAGTGCGCCAGGCCCCAAGCGAGTGAGGCTCAGTCAGGGCACCCAAAGTGCACATTCCTCCCCTGCAGTCACCCCGACTATCCCACCATTTCACTGAGAGGACGGAACTCCTCGCTCCTCTGGGTTCCTGGTCTTGAACGCTGAACGAAGGCACTCAGCGAGGGCCGCCAGAGCCCACCAGGTGTGTCTGTCGGCACCTGCTCCCCCTCTGCACCTGCATTATCCCCACGGAGGTGATCTCATCGCCTCACTGGCCTCCATAGGAACAAGGCATCACCACTCTGCCCTCTCACTGTTATCTCACAGGCGCCCACCCCCAGCACCCAGAACACCCAGACACTCTCCAAAGGATGTGAGAGTGCTGGAGGAGATGTGTGCACATTCTGTGGGGGAAGTAGGCATGATGAAAGTTGATGGAAATGCGGTGGGGGCGGGGGGAGGGATGGGACTTGCATGTGCCATGGTCCAGGACTGTTGCAGGCACGTGTGGGTGACTGTTGCACTGGGGGACATTCACACGCTGGGGGGGGGGGGGCGGGGAGGGTCGACGGGGAGGAGAGGATGCACACCCTGGAAGCCTGAAGCTGCAGATCCACAAACCCCCATGGTGCAGCCAGAAGGATGTCAATCTGGCCCATCACAGAGGCTGTCCATGTGATCATGCACCTTCTGGGTCAGGATGCAGCACTTGCACAGCCACTCTTCAGTGCTGATGGCCTGCACGTTCTACTTCAGCTTGGCCTGCAGACTCCGTTTGGTGCACTCACAGCTGCCCTTCACCGGCCTGCCTCCCCAACCCAGAGGCTCTCCATGTCCACTCCCCACTGGCCCAGAACATGTTGCCTACCAGTCTGGACCTGTCCACCAGCCTGGAGCTATCCACCAGCCTGAAGCATGCTTCCCACCAGCCTGAGCACCTGCATGCACTGCCTACCAACCCGGAGGACCTGCGCATGCTGCCCGCTGGCCCAGAGCACCTGTATATGCTGCCCACCGGCCCTCCATATGCAGGGCTGGGCAGAATGCCTGTCTCATTGCCGTGGCTATGACACAAATATCCTGGCTCAGCCGCCACCATCTTTGTCTCAGAGTGACTCTCAATTTGCACATTCCCTCCTTATCGACTGTGGGTGCCACCATCTTTGCTGTGGAGTGATGGTCAATTTGAATATTCCCTCTTTATTAGATAGGATATGACAAAATAGAATCCAAAATGAAGGCCATTACAAGAGATAGTAAGGTTACTAAATAATGCTAAAGGGATCAATTCAAGAGGATATAACCCTCATAAACATATGTGCACCCAGTATAGGAGTAACTAAATATATTCTTAAAATTCTGAAGGACTTTAAGGAATATATCATTAGCAATACAGTCATAGTAAGGGACTCTAACACCCCACTGACTTTATTGGATAGATCTTCCAGACAAAATTCAACAAGGAAATAGTGACTTTAAATAGCACAGGATCAAATGTATTTGATTGACATTTACAGAATATTTCACCCAAAGTGGCACAATATATATTCTTCTCAAGTGTACATGGGTTGTTCTCAAAGGTAGACCACATGTTAGCACACAAAACAAGGGTCTACAATTTCAAGAAGATTGAAATCAAACATCTTATCAGATCACAATGGCATGAAATTAGAAATCAACTACAATAAAAACAATCAAAAACATTCAAACACATTGAGGCTAAATATTATGCTATTAAAATGAGTGGTGCAGGAAATTTGTGCACACTAAAAGGGTA
Organism: Antrozous pallidus; assembly: GCA_027563665.1. Classification (NCBI taxonomy): domain Eukaryota; kingdom Metazoa; phylum Chordata; class Mammalia; order Chiroptera; family Vespertilionidae; genus Antrozous; species Antrozous pallidus. The sequence continues at coordinate 8,962,385 of CM050513.1, forward strand.
TTAATTAGAGGAAATATTTTAATAGTGCCATCTGCCATTCTCTATAATAAAAGTTTGAGAGATAAAAGGTAATGAGTACAATGTATATGAAAATAATACATAATTTCATTAATAAATAAATAATAACAAAATGATATAACAACAATAACAAACTCATGATATAAAAACAACATTGATGCAAATAATGACTGATAAAGTGATTAAACTTATTCTAATATCTCCCTGTATACCACATTAACAGTTAAAACACTTTCAGAGTGCTTGACTAATTTCCCTTGGGATAAAGTATTTACAACTTTAACTTTAACATCACATGCTCTTCAAACTCGAAAGAAAGCAACATAATAACTGACCATGTGTGAAAACAGATTCAGGTAGGAATATTCCTACTCTGTCTATAGAGTTTGTCCTTGTGATTTATTAACAGTCATTGAAAATGCTGGCATCACGGGAAACTGTCGTTGAATTAATTTAAATGGAGGCCAGTGTCAGATGGGGAAACATCAAGTTTTGGAATCAGAACAACCTCTCCCTCTGCAGATCCTCTTGATACTTTAGCTTCGATAATGTTAGGTAGTAATATTTTGAGAATAAATCTGATACCATTACAAAGACCCCATTTACTATTAAGATTTCTCAATAGCATGATGATTGCACCCACTTTCAATTTTAATTTATGACACGGAATTCCTGAAGGAGTAATACTATTAAAAAATTTAATGGGAAAATTTTCCTTTTCAATATCATCTGTTGAGTCAATGGAATCATCACTCAAATAGGTGTTAAAATCTCCATTGGGTATATCCAAAATTTCTTCATTTAATTTTTGAACATGCTCATTTTTTGGACAAAGAATTGCACCTTTAGATATATTTTTAATATTATCTATAGAGGATCTACTATTTCCAAAGGTGGCTTCAATAATAAATCCATTACAAATCATTTCATGAAGAATTTGAATAATATCCATTCCTAAATGAAAACCGCTAGTCACGTTTGCCATCTCCAAGTTTTTTTAATATCTATTTTCTTTTTCAAAAAAATTTTTCTTTGCTTTAAAAAAAAAACCCTTGTGTCTAGGGCTGACTTTCAACTGATCTCAGCAAGGGAGTTATTCTGCTTTGTAGGAAACGCTGACCCAGAAACAGGTCACAGAATGGTTTAGCGCCAGGTTCTCCATGAATGTGTGTTGCATGAAGGGCGTGGGGGAAGCCCCCTTTCTGGCCACTTCCCATCTCCCAGGACAAAGGGCTCTCTGCACCGGACCCTGGTCCAAATGCAAATGCCAATGCTGCCGCGGTGAATCATTTGGGCGCTGCCCCAGCCAGGCGGGGATGGCAGGAGACTAGCTATCCAAGGCCAACCGAGGCTTCCATGGCATGCTGCCATATTGTTCCACCTGGATGAAACAGACGGTAGCTTCACCCCATTGGCTCCTCAGCTTGCCATCTCCAAGTTTTATTAACCATTCTTTATAAGCACAATCCTCTGATCTCATATTTTTTTAAGAGACAACTTTCTGAAACATCTCCAAACATGACAGTACTTCAGACTCTCTTCTGCAGTGGGTCTGCCACCAGAACTATATTTCCCAGCATTTTTGGTGCTCCCCATACCCTGCACGAGCCAAGAGCACTGTGAACTTTTTCCACCCAGTGGTGGCCACCGGGGTCTCTGCACACCCCAGAGACTGTCAGCCAGCACCCCCACTCCCATCATGGGTGCTGGGCTGGGGGCGTGCTGGGACCCCTGGGCCTCACACAGCAGTGGCCACCAGGGTATCCGTATGCTTCATCATAGGCCCTGGGCTGGGGGTGTGGTCCCAAACTGCCACTTGGCTCACAGCCCTGTCTCGCACTTCACTGTCATTACCCAAGGTGCCCTGGGTGCTTATTTGCATATGATTCAGTCACCATAACTGTAATGAGGGCCAGCCCTTAAGTACCTTGTGGGCAGAGCGTATAGCGTGGTGGTTGCTTTTACGGCACTGCAGCCATGCCCTTGCCAGCCTCGCCCCCTGTGTGCTGGCCATGCCTGCTAGCCATGCCCCCTGGCCATGCCCCTGCTCCTGATTGGCTGGTAGCATAACGGAGGTATAGTCAATTTGCATGTTACTCTTTTATTAGATAGGATACTACTAGAAGTCCTAGCCATAAGTGATCGGACAAGAAGAAAAAATAAAAGGCATCCAAATTGGGAAAGAGAAAATAAAATTGTCATTAATCGCAGATGACATGATATTATACATAGAAAGCTCTGAAGACTCCATAAAAAACTATTAGATTTAATAAATAAATTTGGCAATGTAGCAGGATACAAAATTAACACCCAGAAACTGATGGCAATTTTATGTCAACTAGTGGGCCAGTGCATGAAATTTGAGCACAGGGGATGGGGTAGTGGTGGGGAGGTTCCCTCAGCCCAGACTGCACCCTCTCCAACCAGAGACCCCTTGGGGGATTTCCAACTGCTGATTTAGACCCAATCCCACCTAAACTAGCAGTTGGACATCCCTCTTGCAATCTGGTACCACTGGCTCCTAACTGCTCACCCGCCTGCCTGCTTTATCACCCTTAACTGCCTCTGCCTGCCTGCCTGATTGCCCCTAACTGCTTTCTCCCTGCTGACTTGATCTCACCCACAACTGCCTCTGCCTGCCTGATCAGCTCTAACTGCCCTCCCCTGCTGGCCTGGCTGCCTACAACAGCCCCTCTCCCCCTTGCTGGCCTGATCTCTCCCAGTTTCTGTCTCTCTTTGTTTGTCTCAGCAATTCTCCAGACCTCCCTGCCTCCCAGTCTCCCTCCTCCTCTTTCCCATCTGGGAGGGCGGGACAAGTGGGGGCTGCTCCACCTTCTGCCTGCCCTCCCTTCCATTTAGGCCTCTTCAGGACCAGTCTGTTTTGTTTCCTCATTCTGAGAGAGGCTCCAAGAGAGAGCTGGGAGGGAGGGAAAGAAAGGAAGAAAAGGCTGTGAGTTGGTGGGTGCTGTGTGTGTCTTTGCATGTGTGCAGTTGTGAGGGAATGTGAGTGCTGGCCCCGCCTCCCCCATTCCCATCTCTGCTACCACAAGTTCCCCCCACCAGAGCCTGCTGCACACACAGCCTGGGCATTAGGTTGAGCCTCCAGTTGTTGTGGATGTGACGGACCTAGGGTTTTTATATATTAGGATAATAAACTCTCAGAAAGAGAAACAAACAAAGAAACAAAAAACAATCTTATTTACCATTGCAATAAAAAATTAACATACTTAGGAATAAAATTAACCAAAGAGGTAATAAACCTGAACTTGGAAAACTACAGGACATTGAAAAAAGATATAGAGGAAGATATAAACAAGTGAAAGAATATACCATGTTAATGGATTAGTAGAATAAATATCATTAAAATATTCACACTTCCCAAAGAAATCTATAGATTTCACTCAATCACTATTAAAATACAGACACCATATTTCAGAGATCTAGAACAAAAAGAATAGCCTCAGGAATCTTGAGCAAGAAGAACAAAGTTGGAGTGATCATAATTCTAGATTTCAAGTTATACTACAAGACTACTGTACTGGCACAAAAAGCAGACATATGGATCAATTGAACAGAACAGAATTCTCAGAAATTGACCCAAGCCCTTACAGTCAATTAGTATTTGACAAAGGAGTCAAAACATACAGTGGAGTAAACATAGTCTCTTCAATAAATGGTGTTGGGAAAATTGGGCAGATGCACAAAGAAGAAAAACATAAAACTAGGCCACCACCTTACACCATAAACAAGAATAAAATAAAAAATGGATAAAAGACTTAAATGTAAGTTGCATAATCATAAAAATCTTAGAAGAAATCATAGGCAAAAAAATATCAGATATGTCTCATAGCAATATATTTGCCAATATACCTCCTAGGCCAAGGGAAACAAAGGATAAAATAAACAAATGAGACTACATCAAAATAAAAAGCTTCTGCACTGCAAAGGAAACCGTTAACAAGATGAAAAATGAGGCACTGTATAAGAGAACATATTTGCCAATGATACAACTGGTAAGGGGTTAATTTCAAAAATATAGAAGGAAATCATACAACTTTATGAAAAGAAGACAAACAAACCAATTTTAAAAATGGGCAAAGGACTTAAATGCATACTTTTTCAAAGTACACATACAAAAGGCCAGGAGACATATGGAAAAATGCTCAGTATCACTAATAATCAGAGAGATGCAACATAATTTATAATAGCTAAGATCTCAAAGTAACCCAAGAGCCCATTAGCTGATGAGTGGATTAAAAAGCTGTAGTATAGAGGGACCTCACGTGCTACTCTGTCATGAGCTCTAGGACTGCACAGTGAGTCAAATGCCAGTGGGATTTTGGATCTCAGAGGGAGTCGCATGCTAGAGGCACTCTGCAAGCACTCCTTTTGACCCCAAATGCCTGCATCTGACACATGTGGGACCAGCTCAATGGGGAAATGGAGTACAACTCAGAACAGATATAATCAAGCTATTAGCTGTCTCAATATCTTCTATTCCTTGTTTATGCAGTTGATATAGGCAAAAAATCAGTTCAAGTTGTATTCCATGAAAGGAATCTATTCAAAATAGTCTTTGAGGCATTGAAGTTTGTCTTCTCTTTGCACTACTAAATGTAATAAAATATATATAAAAGTTATTGTGTATTTGTTACAAAATTACATACCAACTCTTTTGTGTTAAGAGAGATGTCCAAAGACTTTAATTCTGCAGGAGGCAATAGCAGATGGAAGTCTAAGTCTCAGTGGCATTTCAGAAACACCTACAGCCACAAGGCTGGAGAGTTCTGTGACTGCCCAATTCATCCCTTGTTATCTTTCTGATAGTCATATTTTTAAAGTACTTTTTGAGCCTTTTGGCCAAAATAACAAAGTCAAACTACACTAAGACTCATGTATGTCCTCTTTTAAAATTCAGTTGGATTTTAAAAATAAAAATAGAAGTAGTTGGATTTAAAAAAAATCTGTCTGCATTGCTACCTACCTAGGCTTATATTTTCTCTTTAACTTAGGTCTTGTATTTTTGTTTTGCTTTTCCTCCTCTCTTGCCTTGACTTTAGCTAATATAATAATTACTTGCCTAATTTAATCTACCAGGCAGAAGGCAAACAGAGAAATTACTGATTTAAACATTCCCAAAGCTTGCTTCTTTATAAAAATGGGGGACCTCAATATCCAGGACAAAACAAATCTTTTGCATTTATAGTAAAAGTTGACAGATGCAGCTCTCTGCTTCCTTCTGGCCATAAAACAGCACACATCATCCAGCATCTCTGGGCAATTCTAGGCTGGAAGAAAAATCTGTACCACATCCTTCTCTCTCACACTGACCCCATGCCAGTAAACAAGTTCCCTGAACAGATTGTGTCACTCTGGTGCCAGGTGATTGCCTTTCAATTCCTATTCCTGCAGATGTCCCGCTTCCTGTGGGAATGTGGGCTACACAGTCCTGCTCTGTAACCCAAGAGCAGAGCTCTGGGTCATGTGGTATGGATTTTGACAAATTCAAGCTGCAAATTTCCTGATTAAGGCTCACTTAGATGAAGTCTTAAACAGAATTACGCTGTTTCACAATAAAAGTGGATATTTTTAGCTTAATCTGCATGCCAGTTTTAGATCATTGGCAACATTTCTTACACTTATGAATGTCCTTCTAGACATCAATTTCATGCTCACTTAAGCTTTTCCATATATTTAAAATTTTATTTATTTTGCTTCCCTCTCCTCCCCCTCTTCTCCTTTCTCCTTCATCACAGGAAAATAAAAATGGTTTGATGTCTGTGACAAACATATTGCTATGCAAATAGAACCATAAATAATGGAAGGCATTCAGATATTCACATTGGCCCCTTGCCTGAACTCCCAGTTTGGCCAATCTCCAAGAGGGATTAACAAGAATTGCTTCTCAGGATCTCAAGGGTTATCCAGGGTACAGTTAGGAAGTCAGCTCCACATGGTTAATGCAGGGCACAAGCTGGAGTAAGGCAGGGAGATGTGCATTTCCACAAGCCACAGTCTTCAGCCATGATGAGTGACCAGCACAGCTGTCATCTGGAACCCCATGGGCAAGGTTCAAGGTGTGTTTACTTAGGAGATGAGAAAAGAGCAAGCTACGTCTAGAGGCATGTTTCTGTGTGGCCAGTTTGTGTGTCACAGCTTGGGAAGCACATACAATTTCAGAGCCACACAGCTCAGAAGAGCACCTGGTATTGATTTGTGTACCAAAGGTGGGGAAGCGAGAGAGCAGACCACCAGATTTGGTGTAGTGTCCGCACCCTGTCTCTATGTATGGATGGCCTGTCTGGGGCTGTGCTGTGTTCTTTTTGCTAAAGCAGCAACCCCTCTGATGCTCCAGCAGGAGTAACTCACTGCTTCTCTGCCATACTCTCTGGGTTGAGGGCCCCAGAGATACCTCAAGTGGACACCAGGCTGCAACATTGGCTATGTCCCTTCACACTCCAACCTCACACTGTTCCTTAAGGGAACACAGACACAGCCCACCATTCTAAGAATCACATTTACACCTGCTAAAAAAAACCCCTAATTTCTTAGCTGATGTTGGCTGCTGTGGGATATGGCCTCTGTAGCTGTGCTCAGAGGACCACCTTGTAACTGACTACCCATCATCTATATTGTACCTCTTCTTTATTCCTTCTGTTGCCCTAGTACAATAAAAAGTTAGTCAATTCTTTAGGATCTACAGAGTCTCCAAGTTGTTACCAACTGCTAAAAATACTAATCATGCTTTGAGATACACAGAAAAACAGAAGGCCGTTTTTTTTTCTTTTTAATTTAATTTTTCTTTCCTCTTACTCCAGGAAGTTATGAACCGAAGGAATTAGTTACTATTTCAAAGATGACGAAAACTGATTTCCAGGGTACCTTTGGCCTTCATCTATCCATGAATTATAAACCAAATACTTGCATTGCTCTGAATAATTTAGAAACATACATGCATGTATTAAATTTTCTAGTTTTGTGAACTATATGGATAAAAACGAAGAAAGATGAAATTAAGATTTTTGATGTACTATGGAAAACAGTAGCTTCATGGCTATTTGGTAAATTTGTTTGACTCTTTCATTTGACTGATTATTATGGCATGGATCAGATATTTATTTTCCGTGACAATTATTTACCAAGTATTACCCAAACTATATTTTTAAACTACATAGGTACTATTTTTATTTCCTTTTTTATGCATTAGAATGTTTGTTTTTAAGTCAAGTGCTACAAAATAATGGCTATTGAGTTTTTTTTTTAATTATGTAATTTCTGATTTATTTTCTTAGAAGTTCAATTTACGTAGTTTTAAGAAAATGTAATACATCTATTTGCACAATTGTGAGGGGAATATGTCAACCATTAAATTTAAATACTTTAGTTAGCAATTAAAAGGGGTCATTTAAAGCAGTTTACCTCCAGACCTTGCAAATAGGGAGAACCTATGCTGGGCAGTATCCTTTAGGATGCTGGGCCACATTTCCGGTCTTTGATGAATAGCACCTAATTCAGCAAAATGAATCCATGGTGCACTAGACCAAGGACTTAGGCTGGATGCACAACAAATTGCAATCACTCTGTTTTACTTTCTATGGTGAATTATACCAAGGAAGTCCACACAGAAATGAGATGTTGATATTAACTCATTCTCTCTGTTCATTTCTGCTAATTCTGCCCATTCCAGGCACCTATTTTTTTCACTGCTATGCACTGGACTTCCTGGTTCTATGCTATTTATTTATTTATTTATTTACTTATCTATTTTTTATTTATTTTTATTTATCTTTTTAAAACCAAGATTGCATTGCTATTTACACATCTAATTTGTAGAGAAACCTGAACTTTTTTTCTTAGCCTGTTTTCTGAATAATATTTAGTATTGAACACAACTGAATCATAGCCACTTCTGATAAGAACTTGTATTTTAGGCAATTATTATCTTCTACAAAGTTTTACTTTGTATGAGCTTTTTCGTTAAATGTGTAGTTGAGATAGACCACCACTCTAGCTAAATAATCTGAAAAATTTACAGAGAATGGAAGCACATGATTCCTGAGAAAGCACATATCAATGATTGCTATTTACTAAATAATCAATTTGAACTGAGAATTTTGACAAGTAAAAGCATTAGAATTTATATGGAAATATTTATTTTTCTCTAGACTGTCTACCCTCAAAAAGTAAGTTTTGATTAAAGCAGGAGCATATTGTGGAACTTAAATTTCTTAAAATGGATAATGTTCAATGTAAAGGCAAATTATTATAGGTTACAAGCAGTGGGAAAGCAGAAAAATTTAAGCTGAGTGGATTAGGAGAAATTCTAAGGAATGGTTCATACCTGGATTCCATTAGGTAGTAGACTCAACCTTATACACAATTGTGAGCAAGCATGCTATTTAATTTAGATGTGTGTTTTATAATTTTTTTCAACAATAAAATGATAAAAAGCAGTATCATTATTAAAATATCTTATTTGTTTTATTCAAAATTAAAATTTATCTAAGAAAAGTTTTTAAAATATGTAACCATTCATAAATGAATAATTAGTAATCAACCACAAGATTCTGGAAATATTTTCATAGAGAATTAGAATCAAACTAAAGTTAGCAGTTGTCTCTTATTTATTTACTTTAAAAATTTCCTTACCTGAGGATATGCTTATTGATTTAGAGAAAGGGGAAAGGACAGAGAGGTGTTGGGGCAGGGAGATATCCATGTGGGAGAGAACATCGGTTGGTTGCCTTTCTTACATGTCCTGACCAGGAATGCAACCCTCAACTTAGGTATGTGCTTTGACCAGGAATCAAACCCACACCCATTCCACATATGAGATGAGTCTCCAACCAACTGACCCACACTGGCCAGGTCAGCAGTGGTCTCTTGAGATTGGCTTTGCAATTGATTGATCCTTAAAAAAATTATAAATTATGGTTCTACCTGCAACATCAATTAAACAATGCCAGTATCAAATTCTCAGAACACATTTTGCTCTCTGTATTTCTGTCCTTAACAATTACGTGTGTTACTCCACGTAATTTGCTCATTTCCAAATCCTCAATGACTGAAAAAGCTAATTTATTTTAAAAATATATATTGGCTGCCTGCCATATGCTCCCCACTGGGGATTGAGTTTGGAACCCAGACATGTGTCCTGACCAGAAATTGAACCATGACCTCCTGGTTCATAGGACAACACTCAATCACTGAGCCATGCCAGCAAGTATAAAAAGCTAATGTATTAAACAAAGTTAGCATTAAAAATTAGCTGGTTTTCTTGGGAATTCAAATGATAAGAGATGATAAGAACTGCTTGTCTAAGTCTGATGCCGATTCACTGTTACCTTGGAAATAAGGGCAAATCTAAATATTAAAACTTGAAGATAAGTCCTTCTTAGAGAAGGCCTCCAAGAATCCTATCTAATAAAAGAGTAATAAGCAAATTGACTGTACCTTCACTACATCCAATAAGCCATGCCCACCAGCCAATCAGGAGTGATATGCAAATTAATACCCAAACAAGATGGCTGCTGCCCAAGGCCGGGGCCTGGGTGGAGCCAGCCAGCTATCAGTGCTCAGCCCCATGGCAGGGCAATCACTGAGTTCCCAAGGCCAGAGCAAGCCTCTGCCAAGGCTGGGGCCAGTGCTGGGGCTGGATCCAGCCATCCATCAGTGATGGACCCCAATTGGCCCCATGGAAGAATGATTGCTGGGTTCCCAAGGCAAGAAAAAGCCTCTGCCAGAGGCTTTTTCCAGCCTTGGGGCAGGCATGGTCGGGGGCAGAGTCAGCCAGTCATCAGCGATAGGCCCCAATCCCTTGGCCAGTGCAGGGCTGGGGCGGAGCCAGCTAGCCATGGGCCCCATTGCAGGGTGATAGCTGGCTGGGGTTCCATGGCTGAGATCCCCTGCCCAAGCATGAAAGCCTCAGCCAGAAGCTTTTGGCCTTGGATAGGCTGGAAGTGAGCCATTAGTAGGACATCCCCTGAGGGCTCCCAGTATATGAGAAGGGAGAGGTTGGGCTGAGGGGCCACCCCCTCCCAGTGCACAAATTTTGTGCACCAGGCCCCTAGTATTCAATATTAGTAATGCCTTCCTGGCTTTGAAAACTATTCTAGAGATATTTCAATATTTCTATAAACTCCTTTCCTCTTTTTCTTCCATGTATGTCCAATTAAATATTGCTATTGGTGTAAACTAAATATTTAGGTTCTAATCCTAGACATTTCTCTGAAAGGAAAAGTATCTTGCAAAAGTAACATAGTGATTCATGAGGCCACTATGTGCAGAAATTCCTTCTACTTCCCACCCATCTATCTCTGTACTTCTATGTACCTGCCACTGCAGTAGTCAGGCACTGAGAATGAGACAGTATAATATCACAGCAAGGCACATAACCAACTTCCTCATCTACCCTCAGTGAATTTAAGCCAGATCTTCTACAAAAAACTTGGAGGCCTCAACACATATAAGATTATTTAAATATTTGAGTAATAAGCTAAATTTTATAGGTGTTATATAAATAACAAAATGAGCATTACATACCTGAAGAAAGATTTTCATTTAAATTATATGAATAAAACTTAGTTTAAATTACATAAATAAAAATAGTTTATTTAAGATAAACTATTTACTGAAGGGTTAAAATTGGCATAAATGCCTTTAACTGTGCAGAAGGGATTTTTCATTTTTTTATTGATTCAGGTATTACATATGTGTCCATATCCCCCCAAATACCTCCCAACCCACTCCCATTCATGCCCTCACCCCACAGTCTGGTGTCCATTGGTTATGCTTCTATGCATGCATACAAATCATTCAGTTGATCTCTTAACTCTCCCCACCCACCAGCCTTCCTGCTGGAATTTGACAGTCTGTTCAATGCTTTTCTGCCTCTTATCTATCTTTTTGTTCACCAGATTATAATGTTCTTCTTTATCTATAAATGAGTGATATCATGTGGTATTTTTCTTTTACTGCCTGGCTTATTTCACTTAGCATAATGCTCTTCAGTTTCATCCATGCTGCTGCAAATGGTAAGAATTCCTTCTTTTTCAAAACAGCATAGTATTCCATTGTGTAGATGTACCAGTTTTCTAACCCACTCAACTGCTGATGGGCATTGAGACTGTTTCAAAATCTTAGCTATTGTAAAATGTGCTTCTATGAACATAGATGTGCATATATACTTTCTGATTAGTGCTTCTCTTTTCTTGGGATATATTCCTAGTGGTGATATTATTGGGTCAAATGGAAGTTTCATTTTTAGTTTTTTGAGGAAAATCCATGCTGTTTGCACCAATCTGCATTCCCACCAGCAGTGAAGAAGAGTTTCTTTTTGTCAGCATCCTCTCCAGAACTTGTCATTTGTTGATTTGTTGATGAGGTGGTATCTCATTGTTGTTTTGATTTGCATCCTCATATGATTAGTGACTTTGAGCGCATGTTTTCATGTGTCTCTTCTCTTTCTGAATGTCCTTTTTAAAAAAGTGTCTATTTGGGTCTTTTTCTCATTTTTGATTGGGTTGTTTATCTTCCTTTTGTTAAGTTGTATGAGTTCCCTGTAAAATTTTGCAGATTAATCCCTTATTAGAGACAACATTGGCAAATATATTCTCCCATGCAGTGGGCTTTCTTGTTGTTCTGTTGATGGTTTCCTGTTGCTGTGAAGAAGCTTTATATTTTGATGTAGTGCCATTTGTTTATTTTCTCCTTAGTCTCTCTTGCCCTAGGATCTGTGTCTATAAAGATATTGCAATGATGTATGTCTGCATTTTGTTTCCTATGGAGTCTTGTAGGGTTTTTATGGTTTCCATCTTACATTAAAGTCCTTTAGCCATTTTGAGTTTGTTTTTGTGTATCATGTAAGTTGGTGATCTAATTTCATTATTTTGCATGTATCTGACCAATTTCTCAGCACCATTTATAAAAGAGGTAGTTTTGACTCTATTGAATGCTCTTGCCTCCTTTGTCCAATATTAATTGAGTATAATGGCTTGGGTCCACTTCTGGGTCCTCTATTCTATTCCATTGGTCTATATGTCTGTTCTTGTGCCAGTACCAGGAAGTTTTGAGAACTGTGGCTTGGTAATATAGCTTGATATCTGGTATTGTGATTCCTCCAACTTTTTTCTTCTTTCTCAGGATAGCTCTGGTTCTCTGGCTTTTCAGGCTTTTTTTTCCAGGTGAATTTTTGGAGAGTTTGTTCTAGATCTTTGAAATATGCCATTCATATTTGAATAGGTATTGCATTGAATCTGTAGATTGCTTTAGGTAGTGTAGACATTTTAATGATATTCATTCTATCAATTCATGAACACGGTATGTTCTTTCATTTGTTTATAGCTACTTCTATCTCTTTTTTCAATGTCCTATAGTTTTCCTAGTACAGGTCTTTTATGCCCTTGGTTAAGTTTATTCCTAAGTATCTTAATTTTTTTGGGTGCAATGGTAAATGGGATTATTTTGTTCATTTCTCTTTCTGTGAGTTCATTATTGGTGTATAAAAAGGCCATAGATTTCTGTGCATTAATTTTGATCCTGCTACATGGACAAATTAATTTATTAGGCCTAGTAGTTTTTTTTATGGAGTCTTTGGAGTTTTCTATGTATAGTATCATGCAATATGCAAATAAGGAGAGTTTTACTTCTTCTATTCTGAATCTGGATACCTTTTATTTCTTTTTCTTGTTGATCACTAGGGCTAGTACTTCTAGTACTATGTCGAGCAGGAGTGGTGAAAGTGGGCATCCCTGTCTTGTTTCTGTTCTAAGAAGAAATGAGTTTAGTTTTTACTTATTGAGTATGACGTTGTCTGAAGGTTTGTCATATAAGGCTTTCATTATGTTGAGGTATGATCCCTCTATTCCCACTTTGCTGGGAGTTTTTATCAAGAAAGGGTATTGGATTTTGTCAACTGCTTTTTCTGAATCAATTAATATGATTATGTGATTTTTGTCTCTCTTTGTTTATGTGATGTATTACATGTATTGATTTGTGTATATTGTACCATCCTTGCATCCCCAGTATAATTCCACTTGGTCATGGTGTATGATATTTCTAATGTATTGCTGAATGCAATTTGTTAGAATTTGTTGAGGATTTTAGCATCTTTTTTCATCAAGGATATTGCCTATAGTTCTCATTTTTGTGTGTGGTGTCTTTTTCTGGTTTTGGGATTAGGATAATGCTGGATTCATAGAAAGAGGTTGAAAGTGTGCCATCCTCTTGAATGTTTTGGAATAACCAAAGGATAGTTTTTATTTCTCCTTTGGATGATTGGTAGAATTCCCTTATAAAGCCGTCCAGACCAGAGCTTTTGTTTTCTGGAAGATTTTTGATCACCGTTTCAATTTCTTCAGTAGTTATCAGCCTATTCAGGTTTTTTATCTTCTTGGTTGAGTTTTGGTAGCTTGTATTTTTCTAGGAATATGTCAATTTTATCTAGATTGTCCATTATGTTGGAATAGAGATTTCATGGTATTTTTTCATAATCGTTTGTATTTCTGTGGGATTGGTTATTCTTTCACCTCTTTAATTTCTGATTTTTTTCTTTGGGTCCTCTCTTTTTGCTTTTTGGTGAACCTGACTAGAGGTTCATCAATCTTTTTTTATCTTTTCAAAGAATCAGCTCTTGGAAATATTGATCTTATGTATTGATTTTCTGGTCTCTATTTCATTTATCTCCACTCTGACCTTTATTCTTTCTTTCTGCTTGCACTAGGCTTTTATTGTTGCTCTCTTACAAACTCTTTGAGTTGTAGGAGTAGGCAATTTATTACCATTGTTTTCTTTTTGTTGTTGTGGTTTTGGTTTTTTTGTTGTTGTTGCTGTTTTTGCTGTAGACTTGTAGAGTGATAAACTTACCTCTGAAGACTGCTTTTGCTGTGTTTTGCTGTGTCCCATAGATTTTGGATTATTGTGTTTTCATTGTCATTTGTTGCCATGATGCTTTTTATTTATTTATTTATTTATTTTTATCTCTCCTGTAACCCAGTCATTATTTAAAAGCATGTTATTTAGTCTCCAGGTTTTTATTTTTTCTGTAGTTTTTGTTTTTATTGTAGTTGGTTTCTAGTTTTACGCCATTTTGATCTGAGAAGACAATTGATATGATTTCTATCTTTTTGAATTTAAAGTAACTTTGCCTTTGACCCAATATATGGTCTATCTTTGAAAAGGACCCATGTGCAGTTGTGAAGAATGTATATTCTGTGGCTTTTGGGTGAAATGTTCTGAAGAAGTCAATTAATTCCATCTGATCTAGTGAGCCATTTAGGATTGATATTTCTTTGATGATATTTTTTTGTGTAGAGGATTTGTTCAATGATGATAGTGGAGTATTAAAGTCCCCTATAATGACTCTATTGTTGTCAATCTCTCCCTTGATATCCTCCAGAAGATTTTTAAATGTATTTGGGTGCTCCTGTATTGGGTGCTTATATGTTTACCAGCATTATTTTTTCTTGTTGGATTTCTCCCTTTAGTATTATGAAGTGGCTTTCCTTATCTCTTATTATATGCTTCACTTTGAGATCTCATTTGTCATATATAAATATTGCTACCCCAGCTTTTTTTTTCATTTCCATTGGCCTGAAAATCGTTTCTACAACCCTTCACTGTCAGTCTGTATGAATCCTTTTCTCTGAGGTGGGTTTCTTGCAGATAGCAGATAAATGGGTCATGTTTTCTTATCCACTCATCTACCCTATGTCTTTTAATTAGGGCATTTAATCCATTTACACTTAAAGTTACTATTGATAGGTACTTGTTTGTTGACATTTGTATTCTCTATGTTTGTGTTCCTATTTCTTCTTTTTAGAGCAGACCCTTTAGCAATTTCTTTTTTTATTGTTTAAAGTATTACAAATAGTAGTGCATGTTTCCTTTTTTCCCCCCAATTGGTCTCCCCACTGCCTCCCCTATACCCCTGCACATGCCCTCATCTGCCCTCTCCCTCCCCTTGAGTCTTGTATCCATTGGTTATGCTTATATGCATGGACACAAGTCCTTCGGTTGATCTCTTACAGGCCCCACTCCTGACCCTCCCCTGCCTTCCCGCTGTAGTTTAACAGTCTGCTCAATGCTTCTTTGCTTCTGTACCTAATTTTCCCCCAATTTCTTTTCTTTAAAAAGTCTTGCATCTGCATACTAGAAAGAAACATATAAGAGCAAAAAAAAAAATGTTTGAGTCTCAGTTTCAATGTCCAACAGTTCTGAGTCCCAGTTTCAATGTCAAATAGTTTCTTCTGTGTACATGTCAGCAATGATATCTGGATGGTGGACAAATGGTGACAATGCAGGTCCCACCCTCTCTGGTTTGGTCCTGGACAACCTGTAGTGATGCACAACTACTGACTGCTAGCATAGCAAGGTGCCTTCAGCATCTTCTGTCTCTGGACTGTCTTCGTGGTTGGAATAGCCCTGTGAGTTCCTCACTTTTGCAGGAATCCATATAGTCTTAGAGTTGTTTTCTGAAAATATACAAACATATTCTCAACCAAAAATTAATTAAGGAAACTCTTCTGTAAATTAGAGTTGGGATTCTTTTAATTTTTGCCCAAATGATTTTCCTTTGGCTTATTTTGACATCATGTGTGTTTTTCATGGGTGTCCTGCTATTAGCATTACAAATGGAAATTACTTTTCTGAAGTAAGAATTTTCTAGATGTAATTTACTTATAGAATATTTTTCCTTACATGATATTACCCTACTCTCCCCCTCCCCCTTTTTTGATTAATGGGGGATTTTGGAAATTTTATATTTCAGTCTTGGTAATTTTAAATTTCAATTTTTGCACACAAATATGACTGCTTTAGGTTCTTTGGATGTTAAGCATTTTTACAGTGAGATGAACTACTAATAGAAATTTTAGTTAATATTTTAGGAACAGCTTTTTGTCCAGTACTCTTAAATTTTCTTGAGTATTTCTTTATTTTAATTGGCCAATTTAAATTAATCTGAAAACTTGATTACTATTTTACTGTCAAATTTAATACTCAAACAATAATCTTAGTTTACCCTGTAAATATTAGTGGAAAGGATTATTTGCATTCGTGAGTAGGCCCTGAGCATTCCTGGTGCTAGATTGGATTTAGATATATGGCAGCTGTTGCTGGCCAAGTCTCTGTCTGTAACTTGGGTCCCCATCTGAGCTTGGAATGGGAGTTAGAACAGCCATGGGGGTAGGAGACCTCCTTCAGAAAGGGTGAAAGTTCAGGCTCCTGCAAGGTTGGGGGGGTGAGGGTCTGTGCCCCACCTCTGTTGACCTTCAAGTTCTCTCCTGATGGCTCCTCTGCAACTGTGCCTGTCTTAGGATGTTCCTTCCCTGATAATCTTACTCATCTCTGGCTAACAAACCGTCCTCAGAGGCCAAGCAGGGTGATGTGAGGTTCAGTTCTGTCTCCTTGGTAGTCTATGCCCTCATGGCCTCCATGTCCAGCACCAGCCTTGGGATCCCCTCACCTGCTGGCAGGGTCCCAGTACTGATCACATATCTGAAGGACTCAGGTTTCTTCTACAGGGAGGGTCCAGCTCACACCATTGAGTGAGGGAGTATTCCATGGTGTCAGCCACCCAGAGGCTTCAACCTCCACTTGTACTGAAAGCTCAGGCAACAGGTGTGTGCACTTGGATTGTGGAAAGAGGGTCCCTCCTGGCAAAAAAGGGCTAGAAGAGCCAATATAGAATGCTCAAGTGCCTTCCCAGTGCCTTAATTCCTTCTGAAAAGGATTAATTCTTTTCCTATCCTTTTTTAAATTGCTGTCAAACATTCAAAGAATTAGTTTGTAAGTTTATTTGGGATAATTGTACAATATGCTGTTGTAAAATATCAAAAATTATAATGACATTGTAGAATAATATCATGTAAGGATATTCATTGCGGTAGTCATGTCAATTCAATTTCAAACAAGCTGCCAGTTCTTAGCTATGGTAAACTGTGCTTCTATGAATATAGGGATTCATATATCCTTTCTAATTCATCTTTTTAGTTACTTGGGATATATTCCTGGAAGTCAGATTACTGGGTAAATGGGAGTTCTATTTTTAGTTTTTTTTAAGGAAGCCCCATACTGTTCTCCACAGTGGCAGCACCAGTCTGCATTCCCACCACCAAGTGCAAAAGAGCTCCTTTTTCTCCACATCCTTGCCAACACTTGTTGTCATTGATTTGCTGATGTTAGTCAATCTGAAAGATGTGAGATGGTACCGCATTGTTGTTTTGATTTTTATCTCTCTGATGATTAGTGACTTTGTGCATGTTTTCATATGTCTTTTGGCCTTCCTTCTGTCTTCTTTTGAAAAGTGTCTGTTTAGATCCGATGCCCATTTTTTGATTGGGTTGTTTATCTTCTTTTTGTTGAGTTGTATGACTTGTCTATAATTGTTGGAGATTAATCCCTTATCATTGATGTCATTGGCAAATATGTTCTCCCATGCAGTGGGGTTTCTTGTTGTTTTATTAATGGTTTCCTTTGCTGTGCAAGAGCTTTTTATTTTGATGTAGTCCCATTTATTTATTTTCTCACTAGTTTCCATTGCCCTAGGAGCAATATCAGTGACGAAGTTCCTGTGACATATGTCTGAGATTTTGCTGCCTGTGGATTCCTCTAGTATTTTTATGGTTTCCCGCTTTATGTTTAAGTCCTTTATCGAATATTAATTGGGCATTGTGGTTTGGGTCCATTTCTGGGTTCTCTATTTTATTCCATTGATCTATATGTCTGTTCTTGTGCCAGTACCAGGCTGTTTTAAGAACAGTGGCTTTGTAATACATCTTGATATCTGGTATTGAGATCCCACCTACTTTGTTCTTCTTTTTCAGGATTGCTGTGGCTATTCGGGGTCTTTTTTTATTCCAGATGAATTTTTGGAATGTTCATTCTAAGTCTGTGAAATATGCCATTGTTATTTTAATGGGGAGTGCATTGAATTTAGAGATTGCTTTAGGTAGTATGAACATTTTGATGATGTTTATTTTACCAATTCATGAACATGGTATTTTCTTCTATCTGTTTATGTCTTCCTCTATCTCTTATTTCAATGTCCTGTAGTTTTCCACATATAGGTCTTTTACCTCCATAGTTAAGTTTATTCCTAGGTACATTAATTTTTTTTGGTGCAATGGTAAATGGGATCGCTTTTTAAATCACTCTGTAAGTTCATTATTGTTGAATAGAAATGCCATAGATTTCTTGGCATTAATTTTGTATCCTGTTACATTGACAAATTCGTTTATTAAGTCTAATAATTCTTTGATGGAGTCTTTGGGGTTTTCTGCATACAGTATCATGTCATCTTCTTTTCCAATTTGGATGCCTTTTATTATTATTATTATTATTTTTGCTTGTCTGATTGCAATGGCTAATACTTCCAGCACTATGTTGAACAGGAGTGATGAGAAAGGGGCATTCCCATCTTGTGCCTGTTCTTAGGGGAAATGATTTTAGTTTCTGTCCATTGATTATTATATTGGCTGTGGGTTTATCATATATAGCTTTTATTATGTTGAGATAAGGTCCTTCTATTCCCACCTTTCTCAGAGTTTTTTTTTTTTTTTTTTTTTTTTTTTTTTTTTTTTTTTTTTTTTTTTTTTTTTTTACCAAGAAAGGGTGTTGGATTTTGTCAAATGTTTTTCTACATCAATTGATATGACTATGTGGTTTTTATCTTTCAATTTGTTTATGTGATGTATCACGTTTATTGATTTCTGAATATTGTACCATCCTTGCATCCTTGGGATAAATCCTACTTGGTCATGGTGTATGATTTTTCTGATGTACTACTGGATTCGATTTGCTAGAATTTTGTTGAGGATTTTGACATCTATGTTCATTAGGGATATTGGCCTGTAATTCTCTTTCATTGTGTTGTGTTTATCTGGTTTAGGTATTTGGGTGATGCTGGCTTAATATAATGAGCTTGGAAGTGTTCCTTCCTCTTGAATTTTATAGAATCGTATAGGTTTTACTTCTTCCTTAAATATTTGGTAAAACTCCCCTGTGAAGCCATCTGGCACTTGGCTTTTATTTGCTGGAAGCTTTTTGATGACTGCTTCAACTTCTTCCATAGTTATTGGTCTATTGAGATGTTTATATTCTTCCTGATTGAGTTTTTGAGTGTTATACTTTTTTAGGAATATGTCCATTTCCTCCAGGTTTTCCAGTTTGTTGGAATAGAGTTGTTCATAGTATTTTTCAATAATCCTTTGTATTTCTGTGGGGTCTGTTGTTATTTCTCCTCTTTCATTTCTGACTTTGTTTGAGTCCTTTCTCTTTGCCTTTTGGTGAGCCTGGCTAAAGGTTCATCAATCTTGTTTATCCTTTCGAAGAACCATCTCTTGGTTTTGTTGATCTTTTGTATTTTTTTTATCTCTATGTCATTCATTTTTGCTCACTGTGGGCTTTTCTTGTTGTTCTCTTTCTAACTCTTCAAGTTGTTCAGTTAGAAGATTTATTGTCATTTTTTCTTGGCTTTTTTTTTTGAGGTAGGCCTGTAGAGTTATAAAATTCCCTCTCAGGACTGCTTTCATTGTGTCCCATAGGATTTGCAATGTTGTGTTTTTATTATAATTGGTCTCCAATATGTTTTTAATTTCTTCTTTGATTATCATTGATAACCCAATCATTGTTTAGTAGCATGCTATTCAGCTTCCAAGTATTTGAATTTTTTGGAGTGTTTTTATTGTAGTTTATTTCTGAGAAAATGCTTGATATGATTTCAATATTTTTTAATTTGGAGAGACTTTGTGACCCAATATGTTGCCTATTTTCCAAAATGTCCCATGTACACTTGAGAAGAATGTATATTCCATTGCTTTGGGGTGAAATGCTCTGAAGATGTCAATTAGGTCCATCTGATCTAGTGTGTCATTTAGGATTGATGTTTCTTTGTTGATTTTTGACTATAGGATTTATCCAGTGATGTCAGTGGTGTGTAAAGTCCCCTACTATGATTGCATTGTTGTCGATCTCTCACTTGATATCTTTCAGGAGATTTTTTATGTATTTGGGTGCACTTGCATTGGGTGCATATATGTTTACCAGAGTTATATCTTCTTGTTGAATTGTTCCCTTTAGTATTATGTAGTGGTCTTCCTTATCTGTAATTATGGCCTCTACTATGAGGTCTATTTTATTAGATATAAATATTCCAACCCCAGATTTTTCTCATTTCCATTTGCCTGAAAAATATTTTTCTATCCCTTCACTCTCAGTCTGTGTGAATCCTTTGCTCTGAGATGGATCACTTGTAGACAGCAAATATATGGGTCATTTTTTTATCCATTCAGCTACCCTATGTCTTTTGATTGGTGCATTTAATCCACTTACATTTAATGTTATTGACAAGTACATATCTGTTGTCCTATTTTTCCCTTAGTGTTTGTTTTCCTTCTTGCCTTTCTCTTTCTTGTTTTTACAGCAGTCCCTTTAGCAATTCTTGCATTGCAGGCTTCGTAGTGATAAACTTCTTTAGTCCTTTTTTGTGTGTGAAGCTCCTGATTCCACCTTCAATTTTGAATGAAAGCCTTGCTGGTTACTGTATTCTTGGATTCATCCCCTTGCTTTGCATCACTTTGTATATTTCATTCCATTCCCTTCTGGTCCGGTGTGTTTCTGTTGAGAATTCAGTTGATATTCTAATAGGGGATCCCTTGTAAGTAACTTTCTGTCTCTCTCTGGCAGCCTTTAAGATTCTTATTTTGTAATTGGTGTTCGCTAATTTAATTATGATGTGTCTTATTGTCCATCTTCTGGGGCTCAACTTGTTTGGGACTCCTTGTACTTCTTGGACTTGCATAGTTTTTTTCCTTGCCAATATCAGGGAAGTTTTATGTGATTATTTCTTCAAACAGATTTTCTATTCCATGCTTCTTTTCCACTCCTTCTGGTATCCTAATTAAGCAAATGTTGTTTCATTTTGTATTGTCCCAAAGCTCCCTTAGGCTCTGCTCTTGTTTTTTAAGCCTTCTTTCCAGTTGCTGCTGTGTTTGTGTGCTTTTTCCTACCTTGTCTTCTAATTCGCTGATGCGGTCCTCAGCCTCTTCTAGTCTACTGTTTAAGTCTTCCATTGTGTTCTTTATTGCATCTATGTCATTTTTCATCTCCTCTGTTTCTTTTTATGTTGGAGATAGTCTCATTTAGTCCTTATAGTTCTCATTGAGTTGTGTGTATTTGTTGTTGAGTAGTGTATATTTGTCATCCATCCATTTAACATCCTTATAACCATTACTCTGAATTCTATCTCTGACAAGCTGCCAGCCTCAAACTCATCTAACTCCTTTTCTGCTGCTTCTCCTTCTTCTTTCCTTTGGGGGTTGAATTTTTGTCTTCCATTGTTTTTCTGTAGTGTTTAAATTGTAACTCAAATTGTTTTGCTACCCAAGTTCTTTTGGAGACGGTGCTACTTGTGTAATCTCTCAGTTCTCCTGGGCTTGTAAATTTAGTGTAGCTCCCTACTTGAGCTATTTGGGTTCTCTTGATGTGGGCCTGCAAGCTTGAGAGGCACAACTGTGGTGTCCAGAATTCTACCACCATGCGGGGGGGCGGGTGGGGGTGAGTGACCTAATTTTTGCTGTCTTGCACCCTTAATTGAATTCACGCGTGCCCAGCAGGGACTCCCAGTGGCACCAGTGACCTGTCTCTTCGGGTGATGGCCCCTGTTCTCTGGAATGGCATGACTGTGGTGCCCAGAGTTCTGCAGTTGTGGGGTGGGCAGACCCAGCTTTTGCTGTTACACCTGTGGTGGATAAGCACTTACTCCCAGTGGCAGTTCACAGGAACACCTAAGGTAAGTTTGTCAGCACACTGAAGGATTCTGAAGGGCCCTGACAGTGCAGCTGTGTAGTTGAGGCACCTGTGGGCCAGTATCCCAGATGAGAGAATTCAAAGCTTCTACTGCTGGGCAGCAGTGTTTCCCCGCTTGTTCAAGATTGCACCCCGGGAGAATTTTCAGTGGCTTCCTCTAATGCCCTGTTGGTAGATGGGCTTAAGGTGGATGGCACCTCGTATTGTGGAGGCACACTTGTAGCGTGGAGTTCTGATGCACTCTGAGGGGTCCTTGCACTGTGATTGAGGTGTGGGAGGGAATGTGGATAGTTATCTAGGAGGAAGAAGTTCAGAATTTTTACTGAAGGGTGACGCACCCTTGTCTGTGCAGAATTCCACCCTCAGGAGCTCTTAGCGGCTCCCAAGCACTGCCTAAGGGGTGAGGTGCCCTAGTGGCCTGTGGGGCTGGGTACTCGCAATTCTGGAGTGGGGTGCCCTGGCTTCCAGTGGGGCAGAGATGTGCAATTATTGAGTGGTGTGTACAGGGATAGCTGTGCATGAATCTCGGACGGGGAATGGGGAACCAGCCAAACTCCAAGTGCAAGACCGAGATGGAGCACACCTGGCTGATTTTATGCATTCCTGGGAGCTCTGCCACTAGGGAGAGGGAGGTTGCACTCACTGCTGTTGGACGACTCACCCCTGGAGGTGGAAGTCTCAGGGTCAGTGGATCTGCAACTGGATTAGCCGGACTTTGTTTGGAGTGGTCGCTGGGTCATGGGGCAGTTCCAGGGCCCTTCTGGTTGGTGGTGTTGTTGAGTTCTCTAAAAAAGGGCCTTTCTCCCATGCAAGATGGCATGGGCTCCACACTGATTCTGCTGACCGTGGAGTGTCCACTACGGTGGTAGACTTTCCTTGTCAGGCAGACCCTGCTTCTTCTGCGAGGATCAATTTTCCCTCACTCACTCATACACACACCAGGCACATCCACTCACTCTCCTTTCATACTACCACTCGCTCACTTCCTCTCCCACACCTCCGTCCTGCCAACTGCCATCTTCCTCTCACCCCTCTTTTAGCATTTCTTGCATTGCTGGTTTGGTGGTAATAAATTTTCTTAGTGCTTTTGTGTCTGTGAAGCTCTTGATTTCACCTTCAATTTTGATTGATAACCTTGCTGGATACAGTATTCTTGAATGAAGACCCTTTCTTTGCATTACTTTGTATATTTCATTCCATTCCATTCTGGCCTGATGTGTTTCTGTTGAGAAATCAGTCGCTAGTCTGATGGGGGATCCTTTTTAGGTAACTTTCTGTCTCTCTCTCTGGCTGCTTTTAATATTTTTACTTTGTTCTTGGTGTTTGCCAATTTAATTGTAATGTGCTTGGTGTCTGTCATTTGGGGTTAATTTTGTTTGGGACTCTGTAAGCTTCTTGGACTTGTGTGAGTTTTTTCTTGCCTATATCAGAGAAGTTTTTTGTCATATTTCTTCAAACAGGTTTTCTATTCCTTGCTCAGTTTCCTCTCCTACTGGGGCCCTTATTATGTGGATGTTGTTTCATTTTGTGTTGTCCCAAAGTTCCCTTGGCTCTCCTCCTGTTTTTCATGTTTGTTTGTTTTTTACTAAATGCTGCTTTGCTTGGACATTCTTTTCTACCTTGTCTTATAGTTCACTGATGCATTCCTCTGCTTACTGTTCATGCTTTCTATTGATTTCTTTATAGCAGTGATTCATTTCTTGTTTGTTTTTCTTCATTTCTTATTGGTTCTTACACATATTATTATATTTGTCTTCCGTTGTTTTTAGCATCCTTATGTCCATTGCTCTGAATTCTTTCTCTGACATATTACTTGCCTCCATTGCATTTACTCTCTCTTCTGGTGATGCCTCCTTTTCTTTCGTATTAGGGCTGTTTCTTTGTTTTCCCATGATCTTCCCTCTCTGATTATCTGTGTATGTAGTTCTCTCTCTCCTTTTCCTAGGAAAAACCTGACCTTTCCATGAGAATGTGCAGAACTCATCCAAGTCCACATATTCGTGCTGCTTGAGTTCCACTGTTCTTGGGTTCATAGCTGTTCCCTGGGTGTTGATAACAACTACTCTCCCCTTCAAGATGGCATGGTCTCCACACCAGAGCCATTTGTTCCAGGAGAGATTTCACAATCAGTGGAGGCTGTCCAATCTGCGGAACCAGGTCTGGCAATCCCAAACAGTCCCTTGGAGTATACCTGTCCTTCACCCACAAATATATACTCCCCATGCAGCAACACACATTCATTTTGTTCTCTCACACACTATCTTGCAGTCTGTCTTCCTGTTAGCAGCCATCTTCCTGTAGCTCTCTCTACATTGTGTTCATTATTGCAGCTATGTCATTCTTCTTTTCTTCTTGGTTCCTTTTCATGTTGGTAACATTCTCATTCTCAAGTGTGTATTTATCATCCAGCCATTTGAGCATCCTTACAACCTTTATGCTGGATTCTTTCTCTAACATGTAGCTTGCTTCCATTTCATTTAATTCCCTTGCTGGTGATTTCTCCTTTTCTTTCCTCTGGGGATTTTTTTCTCCCCGTTTATTTTGCTGTAACATTTTAATTATTTCTGTTTCTTAGATCCAACTGCTTTGCTTCCCATATTCTTTTGGGGTTGGTACTTGAGGTGTGACCTCTCAGGTCTCCTGGGCTTGGTGATCTAGCGGAGCTCTCTACTTGAGCTATTTGGGTTCTCTTGATATAGTTGGATCTTGAAAGTTAATTTCTTGTTAATGGATGAATTCTTGTCTCAGGTTGGCAAAGTGACTCACCCCCAGCTTTGTTGTGCATGCTGTTTTGGATGTGATTGTGGTTCTGGCTCTTGTGAAAAAGGTTATCTGAGATCTCACTGGTATGTTCTCACTATGGGTTCCCAGAGTCCACAGTCTGGGAGGAAGGAGTCTCAGGGCCTGGGGCTCAAGTAGTGTGAATTTGGCCACTGTGGTGTGACTCCTTCTGGATTAGCATCACTCTGCAATTCACTGCAAGGGGCACTGAGCCGATGACAGTGAAGGTTAGGTGTCTCATAGTCTCTAGTTGAGTCAGTGAGACTCTGGCCAAAGTAATTTTTTTCTCTGAGTCATGAGGGGGTTCAGGATCCAGTGGCCGGGGATTTGGGAATCCCAGGGTCTGTGGCTGAGATAATGTGACCTTGTACAGGGATGCTAGTCCTCAGTAATTCACCAAGCCATGCACCCTTGGTTGGCAAAGCACAGTGGCAGCACAGAGGGACCCAGGTGCCTTCTGCTGGGAGTGTGAGCTCATGAGGACCACAAACTAGATCAGAGTGACTGTGGTGTGCCACCATCTCTATGGAGGGCGAATTCCCAGTTTCTGCTTTAGGAGATGTGCACTCTTGGTTGGATATGCATGGCCAATGGCTGCTTACAGAGGCACCCAGGAGCCATTCACTGGGGCAGTGGGCTCAGGGGCCTTGTTCCCTGGATAAGTGCAACTGCAGTGACCGAAGGTCAACAGCTGAGGAGTGAGAAGTCCAGACTTCTGCTGCAAGGCATTGAGCCTTTGGTTGAATACAAGTGTGCCTGGTGGCAGCTCACAGAAGCAGCCAGAAGTCACCTGCTGGGGTAGTGTCCTTAGGTGCCTGCATGCCGAAATCACACAACACGGTGTCTGCTGTCTGTGGGTAGGCAGCCTGGAAGGGTAAAGTCCAAATTTCTACTGCTGGAGCCGTGTACCCTTGTTTGGATATGAGTGTGCTGAAATGGGGCTCAAGAAGGCCCCCGGGAGCTGCCTATAAGGGCAGCAGGCTCAGGAGGCCTGTGTGCTGGAAAGGCACAATGGCAGCATCCAGATGTCAGCAGCCAGGGAGGGTGGTGTCCCAATTTTTGCTGCCTGTGCCTTTGGTTGAAATTGTGTGCCCAGCAGTGGCTCACAGAAGCATCCAGGAGCCATCTGTCTGGGTGATGGGGCTCAGGAGGACTGCATTCACTCAGACCCACTCCCTCACCTCCATCCTGCCATCTGCCATCTTCTTTTCTCTCAAGGCTTTTCCTTTAAAGGACTTAATTCCTATTCATTCAAAGAGCTCTGTGTTTAAACCATTCACTGAGGGTTTGCTAGGATAATGTCAAAGGTCTCTACAGTGAATCAAATTATGATTTTTGCCTGTATCATCTCAAAAATATATGGTAAGCAACAACTTTGCAGGATGCCCTTCATTTTATCACTATAGATCCCTGTATGTCAAAATGTCTCATTATGCCTCAATCCATGGGCCTTAGTGTGTGGAACTGTACTATTGCCTCTCTGATGTCTCCAACTTCAGGACCCACTATTCCCATAAAGACCAAGATGGAAGCCCAGGTTCGTCCTCCACCAACACATTCAGCTTGGAGAGGACACTACTACACAGCTTTCCAAGGATCTTTGTGCTCCTCTTCCTAATGCATTTCTTAGTGATTGGGAGAAAAGAATGTTCTCCAGGCTATTAACAAAATCTTATAGGGGAAGCTGAGAAGCATGCACATAATCCATCTAACCCAATGTTCCTACTTCCCTGAGCCTTCAGACACCTTCTTCTGTGGTATATCAGTGGAGTCCAGCATTATACCACCATTGAGTCCAGGCAGCCATGAGATAATTCAGCTACTCTGTGTGTATAAGTCACCGTATTAAATAATAAATATTAAATAATAAATCCCAAATCCTCATTATATCAATAAATTTGACCAGTAAAAACCTTAAAATTTATCTTTCTTGGTCTAAGACTCCATTTTCATATTTGCTCTCTGGATTCCTACTGGTATAATTTAGAAATGTCTGCAATTTTTCCCCAAACTAGGCTTAATACTCCCAAGGTCTGGGTTCTTCTGGGACATGTTTTTTTTATGAAATGCAGTCACAGGACATTTGAATTCTAAAGACATGCAATGAATTCTAAAGACATGCAATGTCCCTTAGGAGACAATTTCCTCTGAAGCAGCTACTTAAGTATGTTTATCTGGGAGAAACTTCTTCCCTCAGATCAGGTGGAGGAATACCTTAACCAGCAAGGGAATTATAGAGGATCAGGGTCTTCAAAGTGTCTGCCCATATATTGCTCCCACACTGTTACATAAGAAATACGGTGATATTGAGCAACACAACTCTGTGATCCTGCAACATCACTGTGGTGGAGTCCTTCAATATTGTCAGAGTCTGATTCATACCTCTGCCCCCAATTTGTAAGCCAATTATTTCCTGGCAATCTCTATAGCCAACTGAATCAGCTCTTTGTCATATTAGCATAATTACATTTTTTCAAAGCAACTCACTGCCATATCTTCTATTGCCTTGAGTTGCTAGTACTCTGAGTCCCAATGGCCTTTCTTCCCATGGCAGTGTTTATCATAAATAATCAATGCCACTGAGGTACCAAGAGTTTGCAAGATCTTATCCATTCACCCAGCTCCCTGAATATGTGAAAAATTCAATCCAGAATCCCATTTTGAAGGTTCTTTCTTGAAGCCCCTTCACTGAAAAGTACAATATCAGAAGACGTACGATTACATGATATAAAAGTACCATTTACACGAGTGTGGAGAGGTTTAAGGAAAACAAAGAATAGTACAGTATTGTGGGGCTAGCAACAATATGTCCAAAGCATAACCTGAAGAGGCAAGGGAAAGAGTGAAACCAAAACAATAATGAATAACTGGAGAGCACCACCTGAGAGGAGCTGTGGTTTTCAGCCCTAGCAACAGAGCAGGAAGGGACTGGGGGAAGGGGTAGTATAAATAGTCTAATATCACTTGATGCTTCTCATTGGCTCAACCCAACTGAAAGCAATATTCAAGGAAGCCCCTTAAAACCATCTATAAATTATGTTTCAGCAAAAATAGAAAAAGGTAGGAAACCATTGTGATTATAGCACACAAATAAAACCATTTACAACTTTTAAAATTATATAAGCTTCCAATTATTTGGATGGCTTCAATTAATTTCTGCTCAAGTGATTTATTTCTACCAGTGTCAAATTGGTTTAATTACCGTATTGTACAATGCATTATAATATTGGATACAGTAAGCTTCTTCTGGTGTTTTTTTTTAAATTAACAATTCTATAATGTTTATTTATAATAATCTTGCTCAAAACATAACCAGAATTATGTTAAGTGGAATTGTATTAAGTTACAAATTATAGTTAGAGACAATAACAGCATCACATGTTTAATCAGGTAAATTTAAATAGTAAAATGTCATATAGTGATCAAGTGAAAGCGAGGCTTAAACTAATCTTGAACATAAGCTTTTGTCTCAGTGATGTCTCCCAAGATACTCCCATCAAAAGCAGTCCCTAGACTCATTCACACTTCCAGCCTACATGTACATTGATATTTTAATAATCATTTTTAATTTAATCGCCCTTATAATTCTTATCATAAGTTATAACTACATTGGTTAATGACTGTCTTCATAGCTTCTTCCCCTACTCCTGCCACACTTTTCTCCCATTTAGCACATACCTGGCATGCAAAGGTATTAAGTAAACATTAAAGTATTTTTTTAAAATATACTTACGACAAAGGAAATCAGGACAATATTTGTAAATGTGCTGAAGGTCAGGTAGGATGGATATCCATACGGTTGTGTGGTGTGGCTGCCCTGGACACCGTGTTTGTGAGGGAACTCGAAGGACGCTCACTATACTGATGCCTGTCTCAGCAGCTTGCTGATAGGCAGCAGAGTGGAAGGTGCCCACACTTGGCTGTGGGTAGAAATAATAGCGCTGAAAAATTACCAGGAAATGATGTGAGTTCCCTGCATCATTGTGACCCTCCAGAAACCAAAGCTAGCCAGGATTTATTTAACTCTGGCTCATGTTGATTTCTTTCTTGGTTTGCCAGCAATATGTACCTCTAAAAAATTAACTTAATTAGGAGAACTAAGATGGCAGCAAACGTGAAACACCTATCTTGCCGTCATAATCAGCAATTTTAATACTACAACTTAACGAAGGAACAAACACATTCCAGAATCACCAGAACGCTCGCCGAGTGAAAATTCCACAAATAAAAGTGAAGATAAGACACTGTGACCCGGAGGAGCGGCAGCGGACAGCGTTGAAAGATTCGCACGGAGAGAGGTTTGGAGTGCGCGCCGCGGAGAGGGCGGGCGGCTGAAAACCGGCCAGTTTTCTCGAACAGGAAGACAGGGGCGTCCCACTGGACAGATTCTCCAGCTCTGGGCGAAGTCCAGAGAACCCACTATCACACGGGGTGAAAACTGGACAGTGGGAGGGCACGCCGAAGCTCGGGTGCTGCCGGGTCTGCGGGCTTGTGGAGAAGGCAGCTCTCGCGCGAACAGCTCGGCTGCGTGACGGCACAGAGAGGACACCGCGACTTGTCTCTCATTCGGAAAACCGTCAGACTGCTTTGTTTTACGACCCTGGGTGAGACATTGCGCATGCAAAGTCATTTGGGGACAGTCTGAATTCCCCGGCAGCCGGTGGAGCTCCACAGCGGCTCTCTCTCAGAGGTGCTGGCAGCCATTGCCCCCGGCACAGAGCCCCTGGGGCCGCATAGGGCGGAGCTAACGCTGTCTGCTTGGCCCGGAGACTCGGCCCATCCAACCTGAGCACAGCTGAGCTTCACAGACAATTGGCCTGGAGGTCAAACCCTCCAAGTGCTAACAACGATTAACTGAACTTAACTTCAGCAAGACTGTGCAGCCCATATCCACCTCAGGTAACTGGGGAGGCTGAGCCACTGTCCCTTTGAGGATAGCCATCACATAAAGCAGCCACCATGCAGAGACATGGAAAGAAATCAGGTGTGAAAGAAATGGAGGAGAAAAGACGACAAGACATAGAGTTCAAAACCACGGTTATAAGGCTTTTCAAGAGGCTCCTACAAAAGGCCGATCAACTTAATGAGAATTACCAGGAAATAAACAAGACCAACCAGCAAATGAATGAGACTTACAAGGAGATGAATGCTACTTACAAAGAAATGAATGAGACCCTCAGGGAAATGTACAAGACCTCTGAGGATACGAACCAGACCCTCACAGATAAAAAAAAGGACCAACTAGAAATCAAGCATACACAGACTGAAATAAAAAATATTACACAAAGTCCTAAAAGCAGTCCAGAGGGCCACAAGAACCAAGTCAAAGATTTGAAATACAAAGAACCAAAATCCACTCAGCTGGAAAAGCAAGAAACAAAAAGAATTCAAATAATTGAAGATAGCGTAAGGGGCCTCTGGGACAACCTCAAGCAAGCCAACATCCGAATTATTGGGGTGCCAGAAAAAGAGAGAGAGCAAGTTAATGAAAACCTACTTGAAGAAATAGTGACTGAAAACTTTCCCCACCTGGTGAAAGAAACTGACT
Organism: Antrozous pallidus; assembly: GCA_027563665.1. Taxonomy (NCBI): domain Eukaryota; kingdom Metazoa; phylum Chordata; class Mammalia; order Chiroptera; family Vespertilionidae; genus Antrozous; species Antrozous pallidus. The sequence goes on from CM050513.1 coordinate 8,992,536, forward strand.
TAAAAGCCCAAGAAGTACACAGAACCCCAAAATATAGGAATCTAAAGAGGACCACACCAAGATATATCATAATTAAAATGCCAAGAGCAAAAGATAAAGAGAGAATATTAAAAGCAGCAAGAGAAAAACAGTTGGTTACCTACAGGGGAGCACCCATACGATTGTCAGCGGATTTCTCAACAGAAACGATGCAGGCCAGATGCGAGTGGCAAGAAATATTCAAAATAATGAAGAGCAAGAATCTACAACCAAGATTACTCTATCCAGCAAAGCTATCATTCAGAATTGAGGATCAGATGAAGTGCTTCGCAGATAAGAAAAAGCTAAAGGAGTTCATCACCACCAAACCAGTATTATATGAAATGCTGAAAGATATTCTTTAAGAAGAGGAAGAAGAAAAAGGTAAAAATATAAATTATGAACAACAAATACACATCTATCAACAAATGAAGATAAAAATCAAGTGAACTGATAGGCTGATGAACAAGATAAACTGGTGACTATAACAGAAACATGGACATAGAGAGGGAATGGACTGACAATTCTTGGGGAGAAAAGTGTTGTTGGAAGTACAGCAAGAGATTGGACAAAAATCTTGCAACAATGGGAGAGGACATTGGGGGAGGGGGAGGTGAGGGCGGAGGGTGGGATAGGCACAGGGTGGAGGGAATGTATAGGGGGATAAAAAAGGGGAAACCATTTAATTAATAAACTGAACAATTTAAAAAAAATAAAAATAAATAAAAATAAAAAAATAAACTCCCACTAAAAAAAAAAATTAACTTAATTAACTTTAATATTTTATTTTATTGTTTAAAATATAAATAGTAGTACATATGTCTCCTTCTCCCCCCCCCCCCCATTAACCTGGCCCTGGCCTCTCCTATCCCCCAGCACATGCCTCCCTCCTCCCCCGTATTTTGTGTCCATTGGTTATGCTTATATGCATGCATACAAGTCCATTGATTGATCTCTTACTCCCCCATCTCTCCCCTGTCTTCCTCTGTAGTTTGACAGTTTGTTTGGTACTTCTTCGCCTCTATTTTTTCATCAGTTTATAATGTTCTTTATTACCCATAAATGAGTGAGGTCATGTGGTATTTATCTTTCACTGATTGGCTTATTTTGCTTAGCATAATGCTCTCCAGTTCCATCCATGCTGTTGCAAATGGTAAGAATTCCTTATTTTTTAAAGCAGAGTAGTATTCCATTATGTAGATGTACCAGTTTTCTAACCCACTCAACTGCTGATGGGCATTTAGGCTGTTCACAAATCTTAGCTATTGTAAATTGTGTTGCTATGAACATAGGTGTGTATATATCCTTTCTGATTGTGTTTCTGTTTTCTTGGGATATAGTCCTAGAAGTGGGATTACTGGGTCAAATGGCAGTTCCACTTTTAACTTTTTAAAGGAGATGCCATACTGTATAGGCCACCCTTTCAGCTTGTTCCTGTTTTATTACCTGGTGCTTTAAACTCAGCGTTTTGCCTGACCTCAGACTGGGAATTTGCAGTTGTAGTGATCTATGCTTTAGGGGCCAATGCCTCATAGAATTATTAGTTACATGTCTTTCTCTTCTTCTATGACAGAATCAGCTCAAGGAGTGGAAGTAAGGTTCTTTAATTCTCAGGTTAAGTCTCAATAATTTAACCACATTACCATTCTTTCTAATTATTATCTTTAGGTAATAGGTATAAAAATATCTTTTTGAGATATGAGATAAAATTAGAAGTTAGTTATTAGCTTGGTCTTTACATTCATCTTAGCCACTAAGACAAAAATCCAGAATAAGTAAATGAAGACAAAGGGTTTCTTAACAAAGTTAGTGGGGCCTCGAAACAAATTCACAAAATCCAAGCAGCACTGAGGAATTTCCTCAAGATCCCCAGTACTTTCTGAAAAATGTTACAATTAAGAAGATGGAGTTACTAAGGAAACTTTCTTTCCAAAAATTCTTGGCAATTTTATCTTCAGGGATATATCTATGCCATTTGGTTCTGTTAACTTGAATTTTAAAACTCATATAAAAATTAGGAAGATGTTTGTTTTTATTTCTCTGCAATGATCTTGGTAACTGCTATGAAAATCACGTGCTAAAAAAGCTTGGAAAAACTTTTCTCAAGTGGGAAACCGGAACACTTATTAAAAATACAGGCACATTGTATCAGTGGCCTTGTATCATTGTTTTCATGGTATAGTAAACATTACTCTAACACCAGACTTGTGATTTTAATCACATTACTCAGGGTGGGTTTTTTAATCGTTATTATTCAGTTTATTAATTACATTGTTCCCCTTTTTTATCCCCCTACAGGTCCCCTCCACCCTGTACACATCCCACCGTCCCCCCTCCCTTCTCCCTCCCCACTGTCCCCTCCCATTGTTGAAAGATTTTTGTCCAGTCTCTTGCTGTACTTCCCACACCCCTTTTCTCCCCAAGAATTGTCAGTCCATTCCCTCTCTATGTCCTGGTTCTGTTATATTCACCAGTTTATCCTGTTCATCAGCCTATCAATTCACTTGATTTTTATATTCATTTGTTGATAGATGTGTATTTGTTGTTGACAATTTATATTTTTACCTTTTTTTCTTCCTCTTCTTAAAGAATATCTTTCAGCATTTCATATAATATTGGTTTAGTGGTGATGAACTCCTTTAGCTTTTTCTTATCTGCAAAGCACTTTATCTGATCTTCAATTCTGAATGATAGCTTTGCTGGATAGAGTAATCTTGGTTGTAGATTCATTATTTTGAATATTTCTTGCCAGTTCCATCTGGCCTGATTCGTTTCTGTTGAGAAATCCACTGAAAATCGTATGGGTGCTCCCCTATAGGTAATCAACTGTTTTTCTCTTGCTGCTTTTAATATTCTCTCTTTATCTTTTGCTCTTGGCATTTTAATTATGATATGTCTTGGTGTGGTCCTCTTTAGATTCCTATATTTTGGGGTTCTGTATACTTCTTGGGCTTTTAAGTCAGTTTCTTTCACCAGGTGGGGGAAGTTTCAGTCACTATTTCTTCAAGTAGGTTTTCATTGCCTTGCTCTCTCTCTTTTCCTGGCACCCCTATAATTCGGATCTTGGTATGCTTGAGGTTGTCCCAGAGGACCCTTACACTATCTTCAATTATCTGGATTCTTTTTGTTTCTTGCTTTTCCAGCCGAATGGATTTTGCTTCTTTGTATTTCAAATCTTTGACTTGGTTCTTGTGGCCCTCTGGACTGCTTTTAGGACTTTGTGTAATATTTTTTATTTGTCAGTGTATGACTGATTTCTAGTTGGTCCTTTTTCATATCCGTGAGGGTCTCGTTCATATCCTCAGAGGTCTTGTTCATTTCCTTGTAGGTCTCATTCATTTCTTTATAGGTCTCATTCATTTCCTTGTATGTCTCATTCATTTCCTGGTTGGTTTTATTTATTTCCTCATTGGTCTGGTTTATTTCCTCGTAGTTCTCATTAAGTTCATCGGCCTTTTCTAGGAGCCTCTTGAAAAGCCTTATAACTGTGGTTTTGAACTCTTATGTCTAGTCATCTTTTTTCCTCCATTTCTTTCACACCTGATTTCTTTCCATATCTCTGCATGGTGGCTGCTTTATGTGGTAGATGTCCTCTAAGGGTCAGTGGGTCAGGCTCCCCAGTTACCTGAGGTGGGTACTCTTACTGCAATCCTTTATGGATTGTACAGTATTTTTGAATTTAAGCCCAGCTTGTTGTTGTTAGCCTTAGGGGTGGGGTTTGACCTCCAGGCCAATTGGCTGTGAAGGGAGACTGTGTTCAGGTTGGATGGGCAGAGTCTCTGAGCTGAGCAGGCAGCCTCAGCGTCAGCTATATCCTATGGGCGCTCACGCGCAGGTCTCTGTTGGATGGGAATGGTTGCAGGTACTTCCAAGAGAAAGCCGCTAGTCTCTTCCCCTTGCCAGACAACTCTGCCTCTCCCCAAATGAGTCTGCATACCCAAAGTCTCACCCAGGGTTGTAAAACAAAGCTGTCGGGTGGTCTTCGGGACCAGGGGGCAAGTCGCGCATCTGTGCTGTTGCACAGTTTAGGCGCAAACTGCTTTTCCCAGCAACCCGGTTTCTCTTCAGACTAGGAGACCTCTGCTGCACCTGCCTTCCAGGGTGCGTCCCCTGGACCTCGGACCTCGGACCTCGGACCTCGCCTGGCACTGGGGAATCTGTGCAGTAGGACGTCTCTGCCCTCCCCGTTGTTGCAATCCAGCCAGGTTGCTGCTCCAGCCACCGCCCACCCATGGGACCAGGACAGCTCCTAACCTGTTTCCACACGTATCGTCAAGGCTGCGCTCTGCCGCTCTTCTGAGTCTCAGTGTCTCACCTTTACTTTTATTTGTGGAGTTTTCACTCAGCCAGCTGTTCGGTGATTCTGGGTGATGTTTGTTTTGTTGTTATGTTGTAGTTTTTGAATTGTTGCGCAGGGCAGAACAGTAGGTGTTTACCTATGCCACCACCTTAGTTCTATTCTCGCTCAGGGTAGTTTTGAAAAGAATTATTTGTGAATTTATTTTTTATCTTATTATTTTTTAATCCTCACCAAGGATATGTTTTTATTGATTATTAGAGAGAGAAGGGAGAGAGAAATGTTGATGTAAAAGAGAATTATTGATTGGTTGCTTCCTGTACATGTCTCAAATAGGGACCGAACCGGCAACCTAGATATGTGACCTGACCAGGAAAAGAACCCATCTCCTTTTGGTGTACAGGACAATGCTCCAATCAACTGAGCCACCTGGCTGGAGGTGAAGTTATTTTAATAAAAATACATAAAGAGTTATAAATAGTATATTAAAAAATTATTTAATACTCTATAAAAAATAAAATTATAGGAGATCCAAGATGGCAGTCGATGGGACAACAGGCTGCAAGACAGTGTGTGAGTGAGAGATCTACAGGAGAGTCTGTGGATGTGCAGGGAGTGTCTGTATTTGTGAGTGAGGAACAGGCTCCCCTGGGGGGCCAGCTTTTACTACTGCTCAAATATCTCCCAGAGCAGTCGACTCTGCCACAGAGACCAGCCATCTTGAAAGCGAGACCGGCTGTGACGGAAGCCCAGCCTGGGAGACCTTGGATACCTCCCGGGACCCTACAACCACAACACCCAGGGACCAGCTGCCTCAGCTGCAGACTCACAAACACCAAGACTCCAGCCTCGCTGGACACAGGAATCTAAAATGTTTGTCTAAGGCAATGGTCAGCAAACTGCAGCTCGTGAGCCATATGTAGCTCTTTGGTGCCTTGAGTGTGACTCTTCCACAAAATACCACGTGCAGGCACACACAGACACACAGAAGCTGGTTTTCCGGCCTGGGTGTGTCTATTTTGAAGAAGCGGCATTAGAAGAAGTGGGAGTGCCGGTTGGTGGGGCCCCAGGAGATGTGGCTGGATACAGTGTAGGCAAGGCACTCTTGATTCACACAGAGTTGAGTGAGTCAGTCAGTCAGCAGTCTCGTGTGCAGTGGTTAGTGCTAGCGCGTCTGCATATCGTGGGCAGGTGACAAAAGTACCTACTTGAAGATAAAGTTACCTGTATTTTTCCATCCAGCTACAAATCCTACAGGTATTTTTGTCATCAATTTAAGAATTGTAATTATTTTTATTGGTGGATTTATTATTATAAAATGAATTTTTTTAGGTGCTCTATTTGATATAGCTACAAAGAAGAAGCAAAGATAAACGGAAGATGAAAACCATGAGTTTAAAGTTGAATGGACCGAGACTTTCACATTTATTCAAAACTTAAATGGCCTTCTGACCTGTCTTATTTGTCAGGAAAAATTGGTGCATAACAAGAAATAAAATTTGGAGAGACACTTTACAACTAAACACGTGTCATTTAGTACATTTGGTGATGCAGGAAGAAAGCAGTTGAGGAACTACAACTAAACACGTGTCATTTAGTGCATTTGGTGATGCAGGAAGAAAGCAGTTGAGGAACTTCAGAAGAGTGAAGAAAAATCAAGTTCTGTATTTAAGTACTGGATGCAATCTTCCAACAATGTTAATATTGCAAGTTTGTGGTTAGTCAATATATTGCTAAGAGAGGAAAACCATGCACAGATGGTGAATACATAAAAAGTTGTTTTACAAATGCATCCAAAGAACTATTTTGGGATTTTAAGAACAAAGCAGATATTCTATAAAAAATAAATAAATAAAGAGTTACCATTGTCTGCTAAAACAGTGAAAGATAGAACAGTCAAAATGTCTTTGAATATAACCAACCAGCAAGTTAAAGATCTTAAATTGACTTCAGCTTTATCAATAGCAGTTGACGAGTCTTGTGACATAAATGATACAGTGCAAGTTTCACTTTTTATACACTTTATTTCATCGACAGATCCTAAAGAAGAACTCTTAGGATATTGCCACTCAGAGGTCAGGCACATGGAGAGGATATAGCAAATGCTGTAATTGAGTGGATTGGAAAACATCATATTCCACTCAATAAAATTATCTCAATTTCAACAGATGGGGCGAAAAGTATGACTGACGTAAGAAACGTTTTTGTTTTCTGTTCTTTTGCTATTTTGAAAGAAAAAAATAATCACAAGATCAAGAAGCGCTTTGTGCGAAGACATTTTCAGAAGAATTTTGCAAAGTCATGAAATTGGTGATTAACATTATCAACTCCATTATAAAGCTCTTAATCATCACCAATTTAAGTAATTTTTAATTGAAATGGAGAGTATGCAGATCTTCTGCTGCATAACAAGGTACGTTGGTTATCAAGAGGAAATGTTTCACTTTCTTATTAACAGAAATTAAATCATTTCTCCTTGAGAAGGGTGTTCACTATCCAGAACTAATGAACGATCAGTGGATCCAAAAATTTTATTTCATGGTAGACGTTATGTCTCATCTAAATCAACTTAATCATAAACTACAGAGGAAAGAAAACACAAATTTTTCGATGTTAAAATAAGTTATTTCATTAGAAAACAAATGATCTCTTTTTGCTCAAGATTTTGAAAGAGAAACTTTGTTCACTTTCTAAGCCTGTTGAAACTTCACCAAGAAAATAATTCTGATACTGACATTTGCGATTTCAAAACAACACTTTTAGAGGGAAACTTTTCTCAACAGGTTTTAGGAATTCAGAAACAGCAAAGGGACATTCCCCTTTGTTAAAAAAACCTCTTAATGCTACTGTAACAGAATTCAATTTTTCTCCCTTTAATATTGACATTGGCAACTTTGAAATGAAATTACTGGATTTAAAAAACAAAGAATTTTGGAGCTCAAAATTTGAACATCTTTGTATTGGTATAGAAATATTGGAGAAAAATAAATGTGAACTTAGTTCACAGCACAAATGGTCTGCTTTGAAAGACCTGGAGAAGGAAGATATGTTGATTTTTAACACCTGACTCATATAATCAACTGAAAAAACTAGCATTTGCTGTTCTTTCCTTATTCAGGTCTACATATTTATTTGAACAATCATTTTCAAGCATGAACTTTATCAAGAGTTAATTGAAAAGTTGTCTTACTGATGAGAACCTGGAATCTTGCCCAAAATTAAAAACAACATACAAACCTGACTTACCTAAACTATCCAAGGAAATACAAGGTCATTGATCAAATTAGTGTTTGTCAGTCATTGTCATGATTTAATTTTATGGATATTGTAAGGTAAATTGTGAGGAATTTAATTTTATCAATAAATAACATTGTTGTTAAGTATGATATCACGTTTTATTAACGTACCTATAGTTTTTAACTAAGACTTAAAACGTTAAGTTTATTAAGTAAATTTTAGGGAATGTTGTGGAGGGAAAGAAGATGTAGTGTCGAAGACTGAGAAAGGTATGTTGAGATGGTTTGGTCATATAGAGAGAATGAACGAAAGGAGATAGACGAAGTAAGTAAACAAGATGAGTGTAGGTGGGAGAGTTGGAAGGGGTAGACCTCAATGAACGTACCTCAATCAGATTGAGGATGCTTTTAGCAAAGGCCAGCTTAGGAGTTCCCTAATTAAGTTAATAACAATGTACCTACTTATATAGTTTAAGTTTAAAAAATCGGGCTCTCAAAAGAAATTTCAATTGTTGTACTGTTGATATTTGGCTCTGTTGACTAATGAGTTTGCTGATCACTGATCTAGGGAGAAACAAGGAGATAGCTGAATTTGCAGACTCGTCCTGTGCCTTCTCACAGAGCAGGTAGAAGAAACAGCTAAACTGAATAACATCCACCCAGAATTGGTGAATTAAATACAGCTGGTGATGTAATAAGTGGACAGAAAGGTCAGAGATCTCCTAGAGAGGTGAAATCTGGGATCCAGGCTGAAAGCAGAAACATGTTCAGCGGGGATTAGAGTCTCAGAGGGAGACTGTGCCCCACCAAATCCGCGGCCCTTGGAGTCAGGGTAGCCCTTGAATGTGGAAGGGAGTCCATAGGTCTGCTGGCAGAGGGGAACTCTAGATCTAAGCCCACAGTCATGGGAGGCTGTGCCCAGAAAGGCAGCCCTGAATTTATATACCAGATGTTCAGTGCCAGGAGAAGAAAGATGTGAGATGGCATGGTTGCTTTGTCTTGATAACTTTCTTGCTTTTGCTTGCAAAACCTAGTGCATAGGATCTTTCAATTAAAAACACTTACCAAGACTTCAGGGGAAAGTTGTTTTTGTGGAAATTGGGGATCAAAATAAGGAGAGACAACTAGAAAACCAACTCTGGGTCAGTCCATCCCTTCAACCTAGTATTAAGTGTGGCAGGGAAAGAAGAATCTAAACACTGGGTTGAGGACCATTTAATACAAAAACACTGCAACTCAGGGGTTGCATCAGAAATTGACGCTTGTGCACATACAACTGAAGACAGACAGAGAAATAAAATGAGAAGAGAGATCCTGCTGAAAACAACGTTGTGGCTTATGACATAGAGAAGCAGTGGGTCACAGGGAACATCAACACTGTACAGACTACCTGATAGGAAACAGATGTGCCAGGCAGAACAGTAGAGAGGGGTCTGAAACCAGGCCCCATAGGTCATTGAAGCTCCGCTGAAGTGAATGAACTTCACTACTTTACTTTTTTATTTTTTACCTTTTACTTAAGAAACTAAAGTTTTTTTCTCACTTGATTTTACTTTTTTATTATATTTTTATTAATTATTATTATTATTATTATTTTACTTCTTTAAAGTTTAATTTTATTTTATTTTTCCTTGTTTTATTTCTCATTTTAGTGTCATACAATCTATTTGTATTTTAGCATTATTTTAATCTCAATTTTTCCTTTATGCCAACACTCTCTTCCTCACTTTCCCCCTTTTTTGTCCTGTTTCTCTTACCTGCTCTTGCTTCAGTTTTTCTCTATCCTTTCTTTTTACTCCTTGTTAAAATTTGATGTTACTCATATATTTAATTTCCTCTCCCCTGCTCCAAGTCCATGCACACTTTCCTCTTCTCTTTCTTCATTGGCCAAAATATTTTCTTTCCACTTTTTTTCTTTCTTCCCCTTTTTCTTTCTTTCTGTATTGTTGTTGTTTGTTTTATTATTTATTAGTTTGTTTTTTTCTTCTAAATTTTTTTTGCTTCTGTTTTTCCTCTCCTCACTAGTTTTCTTCTTCTACTAATCTCTAACTCAGGCCTATCTACTCTTTATAAATATACTAGAGGCTCAGTGAAAAAAATTTATGCACAGAAGTTGTTGTGTCCCTCAGCCAGCCTGCATCCTCTCCAATCTGGGACTCCTTGAAAGGATGTCCGACTGCCCAGGATCAGGCCTAAATGGGCAGTCAGACATCCCTCTCACAATCTAGGACTGCTGGCTCCCAACTGCTCACCTGATTGCCCCTAACTGTTTCTGCCTTCTAGCCGGATCACTCACTAACCACTACCCTGCCAGCCTGATTGATGTCTAACTGCTCCCCTACCAGTCTGTTTGCCCCCAATTTCCCTCCTCTGCTGGCTTGGTCACCCCTAACTTCCCTCCCCTGCAGGCTTGATTGCCCCAATTGCCCTCACTTGCAGGACTTGTCCCCTGTAGGCCTGGTCCCTTGCAACAGCCCTCCCCTGCAGGCCTGGCTCCCCCAAATGTTCTCCCCTACAGGCCTTGATCCCCCACAACTGCCCTTCCCTGCAGGCCTGGTCACCCCAACTTCGCTCCTCTACTGGCCTGGTCACCCATAACTGCCCTACCCTGCAGACTTGATCACCCTCAACTGTCTTCCCTTGCAAGCCTGGTCCCTCCTAACTGCCCTTACCTGCTGGCCATCTCGTGGTGGCCATCTTGTGTTCAAAGGGTATAGAATATTTGACCACATGGGGGCAGCCATCTTGTCTGTTAAAGTGATGGTCAATTTGCTTATTACTCATTTATTAGATAGGACAGAGGCCTGATGCATAGGTGGGGGCCAACTGGTTTGCCCTGAAGGGTGTCCTAGATCAGGCTGGGGTTTCCCCTGGGGTGTGGGTCAGCCTGGGTGAGGTCCCTGTGGTGGTTTGCAGGCCGGCCACATCTGCCAGTGACCCAATTGGAGGATCTGGTATCTGGGATTTATTTACCTTCTACAATTGAAACTTTATAGCCTGGAGTAGAGCCAAGCCTTCTGCTACCTCAGTTGTGGCAGCCATTTCTGTTGGAATTTATTTAACTTGTATAATTGAAACTTGTGGCCTTAAGCAGAGGCCTGGGATGGCCAGGGCTGCAGAAGCTTGGCATCCTCCATCACCGGGGGCAACCCTAGCCTCTACTCTCTCCAGCTCTGTTGCTGCCACCATTTCTGTTGGGATTTATGAATCTCCTATAATTGAAACTTTGTAACATTGAGTGGAGGTCTAGGCCAGCAAGGGTAAGCAGAAAGCTTGGCTTCCTTCATTGTCTGGGAAACCCAAGCCTCCCTCCTGCTCTCAGTGGCCGCAGCCATCTTGGTTGGGGTTTATTTGTATATTCACTCCTGATTGGCTGGTGGGTATGGCTTGTGGGCATGGCTTGTGGGTGACAGAGATACAGTAAATTTGCATATTACTCTTTTATTATATAGGATATATATTTTCTCTCTCTTTTAAATTTTATTTTGTTTTTTTTTTTACTTTTCTTTGTATATACTCATTCTCTTTCTACACTGTTTATACTGAATTGTAGCAATTTCCTGTTTTATTCAATTCCTTGAACTTCTGGTAATAAACTCTTCCTCTTCAGATTCATATGAATGTTTGTTGTTTGTGTTTTTTGGAATAGTTTTTGGATTTTTGGAGTTTTATTCCCATATACATATATTTTTCCTCCTTCTCTTTTCTCTCTTACATTTTTTCCTTTTCTCAATATAATTTTTGCACTCTTTCTTTCCCCTAATTCTCTTTTCTCTGGTGATCAACTTTATTTTGGGTTATTGTATCATGAATACATTTGTGTTTGGTGCCCTGTGTATTGGGTCTTGTCATGTTGTATTTTGTGCCTTTAAGTTAATGCAAGAAAGAGCTTCATAACCAGACACTCTGAGAGGAGCAAACATGGGGATGCAAAGAAACAGTCCTCATATGAAAGAAAAGGAATGATCACTGGAAAAAGAAGTAAACAAAATGAAGGCAAACAATATGTCAGAGAACGAATTCAGAGCAATGGACATCAGGAGACTGAAAATGATGGAAGAAAAATTCAACAATATGTGTAAGAACCAAGAGGAAATGAAGAATGACATTGCTCCCATAAAGAAAACAATAGAAACCATCAGCAGTAAACAAGAAGAAGTGGCAGATAGCATCAGTGAACTAGAAGACAAGGTAGGAAGAAATACACAAGCACAGCAGCAACTGGAAAAGAAATTAAAAAATCAGAAGGGTAGCCCAAGGGAAATTTAGGACAACACAAAATGAAACAACATCTACAGAATGGGAGAATCAGAATGAGAGGAAACTGAGCAAGGATTAGAAAACCTGTTTAAAGAAATAATGACAGAACATTTCCCTGATATTGGGAAGAAAAAACTCATGAAAGTCCAAGAAGCTCACAGATTCCAAAACAAAATGAACCCCAAAAGACCAATACATATCATAATTAAATTGGCAAACACCAATGACAAAACAAGAATCTTAAAGGCTGCCAGGGAGAGAGACAAAGATACCAATAAGGGATCTCTCATCACACAATTAACTGGTTTCTCAACAGAAACACATCAGGGAATGGAATGAAAAATATAAAGTCATGTAAAGGAAGGGTCTAAATCCAAGAATACTGTACCCAGCAAAGCTACCAATCAAAGTTGAGAGTGAAATCAGAAGGGAATTTATTACCATCAAACCAGCTATTCAAGAAATGCTGAAGGGTCTGCTGTAAAAAGAAATAGGAAGGAAAGAAGGAACACAGGCATAAAGAATAAAAGTGGTGACAAAAAATGCCTATCAATAATAATAATTTTAAATGTAAATGGTTTACTAGTAAATGCCACAATCAAAAGACAGGATAGCTGAATGAATAAGAAAGCATGACCTCCATCAGAACAAAAGATGCACCCAGGCTGATGATGAAGGGATGGAAAAGGTTTTCCAGTTAAATAGAAATGAAAAGAAATTTGGGGTAGTAATACTTATATCTGACAAATTAGACATCAAATTGAAGGCCATAACAAGAGATAAGGAAGCCCACTTCATAATAATAAAGGGAACAATTAAATAAGAAGATATAACTATAATAAACATGTATGCACCCAATACAGGAGCAACCAAATACATAAAATAAAACTTCTGCAAGACATCATAAAATAAAACTTCTGGAGAAATTGACAGCAATACAGTCATAGTAGGGGAATTTAATACCCCAATAACAGCACTAGACAAATCCTCTAAACAAAAAATCAGCAAAGAAATATTCATTCTAAATTACTCACTAGATCAGATGGAATTAATTGACATCTTCAGAACCTTCTACCCCAAGCCATAGAATATACATTCTTCTCAACTGCACACAGGTAATTTTCAAAGATAGACTACATATTGGGGCACAAGCAAAGTCTCTTTAAATTAAAAAAGATACACAAGCATCTTTTTAGATCACAATGGCATACAAGTAGAAATCAACTACAATAAAACAATGGGGAGAGATGGTGGCCGGCAGGACAGAGGTGAGGGAGAGGAAGTGCGTGAGGGTATTACAGGAGCGTATGTTGATATTTGTGATGTGAGTGAGTGAGTGAGGGACAGTTAAATCTCGCAGGAGCAGCAGGGGCTAGCAGTCCAGGCTCTCTTTGCAAGGAGAGACTACCCCTGCTGAGGGCACTCCTTGGACAGCGGGACTCAGGCACAGAGCCCACGCCATTTTGAAGGGGAAAATGGCCTTTTTTTTTTTATTTAAGGAACTCATCAGCACCACCACCCAGACAAGCCTTGGAACCGCTCCACAACCCAGCAGCCACTCTAGCCAAAATCCTGCTGCCCCAGCTGCAGACACATAGTCCTTGGGACTTCCACTTCCAAAGGTGCACTGCTCTGCAGCAGTAAGTGCAACCTCTCCCTCCCCAGTGACAGAACTAAGGGCCACATTAGCAAGTACCACACAGCGCAGGCAGCCAGGGCACTCCACGCCTTAGGCAGCGCCGCGGAGCCACTGGGAGCCAGCCCCACAGGTGTGATTTTGTACAGACAAGGGCGAGCGGCCCTGCAGTAGAAATTCTGAATTGCCTCTTCCTGAATAACTGCCCACATTTACCCCAGCGGCCCACCCTTAGTGCCAGGACCCCTCCGAGTGCTTCAGAGTGCTTAGCCTGGCAAATGCACCTCCACAGATGTAAAGTTCCAACAGGCAGGCACCCTGAACCCATCTACCCACAGGGCGCTCGTGAAAGCCACTGTGAGCTTTTTCTGGGTGCGACCTTGAACAAACAGGGGTGAACTACCCCCAGCAGAAGAAATTCTGAATTCACTCATCCTGGATACCTGACCACAGGCACCTCATTACGTGGCTACACTGCCAGGGCCCTTCAGAGTGCTTTAGTGTGCCCCACGGGTGCTCCTGTGAGCCACCACTGGGAGTAAGTGCCTATCAACCACAGGTGTAGCAGCAAAAGATGAGTCTGCCCACCCCACAACTAAGAATTCTGGGCACCACAGCCACACCTTTACAGAGTGCAGGCCCCCTGAGCCACATCACCCCGACAGATGGTTCCTTGGTGTCACTTGTGAGTCCCCAGTAGGCACGCGTGATCTCAATTAAGGGTGCAAAACATCAAAAATAGGGACACTGCCCTCCACGGCTGCTGACTTTTAGACACCACAGTTGTGCCTCTCAAGCTCGCAGGCCTACATCAAGAGAACCCAAATAGCGTAAGTAGGGAGCTACACTAGATTAACAAGACGAGGAGAACTGAGAGCTTACACCATTAGCACCAACCTCATTTAATACCATTCTCTCTCTCTCTCTCTCTCTCTCTCTCTCTCTCTCTCTCTCTCTCTCTCTTTCTCTCTCTCTCTCTTTCTCTCTCTCTCTCTCTTCTCTCTCCCCCCTCCTCTCTCTCTCTCTCTCTCTCTCTCTCTCTCTCTCTCTCTCTCGGTAGGCCTGTAAAACTATGAATTTCTCTATCAAGACTGCTTTCATGTCTCCCATAGTTTTGAATTGTTGTGTTTTCATTGTTATTTGTTGTCATGATGTTTTTATTTCTTCTTTGAACTCTTTGGTAATCCAATAGTTGTTTAAAAGCATGCTATTTAGCCTCAAGGTGTTTGATCCCCCCCCCCACCTTTTTCTTGGCTGATAAAGTTCCATATTCCATTTTTAAATTTTTTTTTGTTGTTTAAAAGTATTACAAATAGTATTTCATATATCTCCTTTTTTCCCCAATTGACCTCCCCCCAGCCTCCCCTAACCCCCAGAACATGCTCTCACCTTCACCCCCCCCCCCAGTATCTTGTATCCATTGGTTATGCTTATATGCATGCATATAAGCCCTTCTGTTGATCTTTTACAGGCCCCCCTTCAACCTCCTCTGCCTTCCTACTGTAGTTTGACAGTCTGTTCAATGTTTCTTTGCCTCTGTACCTATCCCCCCCATTTTTTCTTTAAAAAATGTTGCCTCTGCAGACTAGAAATAAATATATAAGAACAAAAAGTGTTTGAGTCCCAATTTCAATGTCCAATGCTTCTGATTCCCAGTTTCAATGTCAAACAGTTCCTTATGTGTACATGTCAGCAATGATATCTGCATGGTAGATACATGGTGGCAATGCAGGTCTAACCCTCTCTGGTTTGGTCCTAGGCAACATGCAGATGCACAGCTGCTGACTGCTAGCATGGCAAGGCATCATCTGCATCTTCCATCTCTGTACTGTTTCTCCTGTTGTCTTCATGGTTGGAGCAGACCTGTCAATTTCTCTCTGTTGCAGGAATCCACGTGGTCTTGGAGTTGTTTTCTGAAAATATGCAAACATATTCTCAACCAAAATTTAGTAAAGGAATCTTTTCTATAAAATCTACTTGGAATCCTTTTTATTTTTGTCCAAATGATTTTTCTTTGGCTTATTTTGACACCATGTGTGTTTTTCATGGGTGTCTTTGCTGTTGGCATTACATTAAAAATTAATTTTGTAAAGTAAAAATTTTCTCAATGTAATTTACTTACAGGATATTTTTCCTTAATGATATTACCTTACTACCCCCTTTTTTAATTAATGGAGGCTTTAGTAAATTTTATAATGCAGTCTTGATAACTTTAAATTTTATTTTTTTGCACAAAAATATAACTGCTTTAGGTTCATTGCATATTAAGCAATTTTACCATGAGTTGAACTACCAATAGAAATTTTAGTTAGTTGAACCAGTTTGGCTCAGTGGATAGAGTATCAGCCTGCGGACTGAAAGGTCCCAGGTTTGATTCCAGTCAAGGGTATGTACCTTGGCTGCGGGCACATCCCCAGTTGGAGGTGTGCAAGAGGCAGCTGATTGATGTTTCTCTCCCATCGATGTTTCTGAGTTTCTATCCCTCTCCCTTCTTCTCTGTGAAAAATCAATAAAATATATTTTTTTAAAAAGAAATTTTAGTTAATACTTTAGGAATAGCTTTTTGTCCAGTACAATTAAATTTTTTAAAATATTCACATATTTCAATTATCCAATTTAAATTAATCTGAAAACTTGATTACTATTCTACTGTTAAATGTAATACTCTACCAATAATCACAGTTTACCCTGTAAATACTAGTGGAAAAGATTATTTGCATTGTTGAGTAGGCCCTGAGCATTCCTGGTCCTAGGCTGGATTTAGATATAGGGCAGTTGCTGTCAGCCAAGTCTTTGTATGTTACCTGTGTTTTAATCTGAGCTGAGCCAAGTCTCTGTTTGTTACCTGGGTCCCAATCTGAGCTGAGCATTGGAAGCGAAGCAGGCATGGGGGCAGGAGACCTCCCTCAGAAGGGGTGAGGGTTCAGGTCCCTGCAAGTTTGAGGAGGTTGAGGGTCTGTACCCCACCTCTGTTGACCCCCAAGTCTCTCCTGATGGGCCCTATGTGACTGTGCCTGTCTAAGGTTGCTCCTTTCCTGAGGAATCTTACTCGTCTCTGGCTAACCAGTAATTCTCCAGGGTCAAGCAGGGTGATGTGAAGTTCAGTTCTGTCTCCTTGGTAGCCTATGCCCCTGTGACCTCCACACCCAGCACCTGCCTTGGGATTCCCTCGTCTGCTGGTGGTGCCCCAGCACTGATCACATATCTCAGGGAACACAGGTTTCTTCTCCAGGGAGGGCCCATCTCACACCATTGGGCCAGGGTACAGATCCATGGTGCCAGCCACCTGGAGCCTTCAACCTCAGCTTGAACAGAAAGGTCAGGCAACAGCTGTGTGCAATTGGATTGTGAGAATATGGTTCCTATTGGCAAAATGGCAAGAGCGGTCAATATAGAATAGTCACGTGCCTTCCCAGTGCCTTACTTCCTTCTGAAAGGAATTAAATCTTTTTCTTGTCCTTTATTAAATTGCTGCCAAACATTCAAAGAATTAGTTTGTAAGTTATTTTGGGATAATTGTACAATATGCTGTTGTAAAATATCAAAAATTATGACATTATAGAATAATATCATGTAAGAATATTCTTTGCTCTAGGCCTGTTATTTCTTTAAATATTTTATTTCTCCTCTGTTTCTTTCCTCTCTCCTTCTAAACCTCCAATAAACTTACTTAAAACAGTTAATATTAATAAGCGTAGAGGTTTTGTGTTTTTTTTTAAATGTTTTTATTGTTTATAAAGTTACAGATATACCTCCTTTACCCACCCTTTATTCCCTTCTCCAGCCCCTACACCCCATGTTTTCACACCCTAAGGCTCAGGTCCATGAGCTATGCCTACAAGTATATAAGTTCTTTGGTTTATTTCTTCTTGTCCACCCAAACCCACATTGAGTTATCCCACTCTGTTCCATGCCTCCATGCTTCAGTTCTTATTTTGTTGGTCAATTCATTCTGTTGACTGTATTCCACAAATAAGTGAGATCATGTTATATTTGTCTTCCTCAGAGTGGCTTATTTCAGTTAACACAATATTTTCCAGGTCCATTCATGTTGTCCCAAAGGGTAAGAGATTTGGGGGCTTTGTTAACAGCTCCAAATTTTACAAAATATATTTTATACTGATAACTTTCTACCTTCAAAAACACTGAGTCTCTTTTTGCCACTCCAATATGACATTTATTTAGTGAATTTTGTTATTAAACTTTGATATTATTTGATATGATATTATTTAGTGAATTTTTATTATTTATTTTTTAAATTTAATAAATCTTTATTGTTCAGATTATTACAATTGTTCCCTTTTCCCCCATAGCTCCCCTCCACCCAGGTCCCTCCCCACCCTCTGTCCTTACTCTCCCCCACTGTCCTCATCCATAGGTATGTGATTTTTGTCCAGTCTCTTCCTGCACCACCACCCCGTTTCCCCCAAAGAATTGTCAGTCCATTCCCTTTCTAAGCCCCTGATATTATTATATTCACCAGTTTATTCTGCTCATCAGATTTTTTTATTCACTTGATTTTTAGGTTTCCTTTGTTAATAGATATGTATTTATTGTTCATAATTTTTATATTTACATTTTTCTTCTGCTTCCTCTTCTTAAAAAATACCTTTCAGCATTTTATATAATACTGACTATGAAGGTGATGAACTCCTTTAACTTTTTCTTATCTCTGAAGCTCTCTATCTGACCTTCAATTCTGAATGATAGTATTGCTGGATAGAGTAATCTTGGTTATAGGTTCTTGCTATTTGAATATTTCTTGCCACTTTGAATATTTCTTGCCACTCCCATCTGGCCTGCATCGTTTCTGTTGAGAAATCCACTGACTGTTGTATGGGTGCTCCTTTATAGGTAACTAACTGTTTTCTCTTGTTGCTTTTAATATTCTCTCTTTGCCTTTTACTCTTGGCATTTTAATTATGATGTGTCTTGCTGTGGTCCTCTTTGAATTCCTTTTGTTTGGGATTCTCTACACTTCCTGAACTTATAAGTCTATTTCTTTCACCAGGTGGGGGAAGTTTTCTATCATTATTTCTTCAAATAGGTTTTCAGTACCTTGTTCTCTCTTCTTCTGGCACCCCATAATTCTGATAGTGGTATGCTGAAGTTGTCTCAGAGGGTCCTCACACTATCTTCAAATTTTTGGAATTATTTTCTTTTCTGTTGAGTGTTTTTTGCTTCTTTGTAATTCAAATCTTTGACCTAATTCTTGTGATCCTCTGGTCTGTTGTTAGATCTCTGTATAATTTTTTTTTATTTCAGTAAGTGTAGATCCTTTTTCATATTCTTGAGGGTCTCACTAAATTTATTGCCCTTTTCTAGAAAATTCTTGTAAAACCTTATAACCATGGTTTTGAACTCTATATTCAGTCATTTGCTTTCCTCCATTTATTTCATTTGTGATCTGTTTCTTTGTCTCTGCATTTTGGCTGCTTCCCTGAGTTGATAGAGTTTCTTTGTATGCTAGGTGTCCTATAGGGTCCAGTGGCTCAGCCTCCCCTGTTACCTGAGGTGGACACTCTTGGTGCACCCTTTGTGGGCTGTGTGCACAGCCTTGTTGTAGTTAAGCCTTGATTGTTGTTGGTGTCACTGGGAGGAACTGACCTCCAGGCCAACTGTCTGTGAGGATCAGCTGTGTCTACGCTGGGAGACAGCCTTATGGGAGAAGACTTGCAAAAGCCTCTGTGCTCAGCGTGGATGGGGCAGAGTCTCAGGGCGGAGCAGACAGAATTGGTTTCCCATCAGCCCTATTTTAATATGCCCCTGTGTCTCAGTGTCCCATGGTAAACATGCAAGCCCTCTGAGAGAAAGCTTCCCTTGAGCTCTGCCCACTGCCAGACAGTCTAGTTTCTTCCAGAATAAGTCTGGATCCCCAGAAACTCCCCTGGAATTGGAGTTCAGTGCAGTCAGGATCTTTTGTCTTCCTCCTGCTTGAGAAATACAGCCGCATACTCAGTTGCCTGCCCTCTCTGTATACGTGCCTTGACACCTCTGCCTTCCACAGTTCCTCTTAGTCTTAGTGTGCTTTTCTCTTTCCTGACAGTCAAGTTTCACCCCATATGAGTCTGGGTCCCCGAAACTGGACTTCAGTGCAGTAGGAAGCTTTTTTCTCCCTCCCGCTTGAGAGAGCCAGCTAAGCGGTCAGTTGCTAGTCCTCTCTGCATGTGCATCTCGATAGCTCTGCCTCCTGCAGCTCCTCTGAGTCTCAGTGTGCTTTTCTCTTTCCTTCTAGTTGTAGAATTTCCACTCATCCAGCCTGCCTGTGATTCTGAATGATGTCCGTTTTGCCTTTTAGTTGTAGTTTTGAAATTGTTGTGCAAGGCAGCAGTTTAGGTGTTTACCTATGATGCCATCTTGGTTTCTCCCTCTTATCTAGTGAATTTTTAGTTTTTCAGTTCTAGAATTTTTACTTTTGATTTAACCTGGCAGCCATAAGCTTCCCCCCCCCCACACACAATTTCTTTATTGATTAAGGTATTACATATGTGTCCTCATCCTTCTATTAACCCCCCAACCCTCCACCCACTCATGCCCTCACCATCCTGATGTTCAGGTCCATTGGTTAGGCTTATATTCATGCATCCAAGTCCTTTGGTTGATCTCTCATCCTTCCTCCCTCCCTCCCATAAATTTCCCCTGAGGACCAGCATTCTGGTCAATGCTTCTCTGCCTCTGGATCTGTCCCTGCTCATCAGTTTATGTTGTTTGTTATATTGCACAAATGAGAGAGATCATTTGGTATTTGTCTTTCTCTGACTGGCTTATTTCACTTAGCATAATGCTTTCCAGTTCCATCCATGCTGTTGCAGATGGCAAGAACTTGTTTTTTACTACAGAATAGTATTCCATTGTGTAGATATACCACAGTTTTTTAATCCAATCATCTGCTGATGGGCACTTAGGCTATTTCCAAATTTTAGCTATGGTGAATTGTGCTATAATGAACATAGGTGTGCATAAATCCTTTCTGATTCATGCTTCCAGGTTCTTGGGAGATATTCCAAAAAGTGGGATCACTGGGTCAAATGGGAGTTCCATTTTTAGTTTTTTTGAGGAAACTCCATACTGTTCTCCACAGTGGCTGCACCCGTCTGCATTCCCACCAGCAGTGCAAACGAGTTCCTTTTTCTTCTTATCCTCACCAACACTTGTCCTTTGTTGATTTGTTGATGATTGCCATTCTGACAGGAGTGAGATGATACTACATTGTTGTTTTGATTTGCATCTCTTGGATAATTAGTGACTTTGAGCATGTTTTCATATGTCTCTTAGCTTTCCTTCTTTCCTCCTTCGAAAAGTGTCTATTTAGGTCCGTTGTCCATTATTCGATTGGATTGTTTATCTTCCATTTGTTAAGTTGTATGAGTTTCCTGTAAATGTTGGAGAGTAAACCTTTGTCTGTGGTGACATTGGCAAATATGTTCTCCCATGCAGTGGGATTTCTTGCTGTTTTGTTGATAGTTTCTTTTGCTGTGCAAAAGCTTTTTATTTTGATGTAGTCCCATTTGTTCATTTTCTCTTTGGTTTCCATTGCTCTAGGAGCCGTATCATTGGAGAAGTTCCTGTGGCATATGTCTGAGATTTTTCCGCCTGTGGATTCCTCTAGTATTTTTATGGTTTCCCTTCTTATGTTTAAGTCTTTGATCCATTTTGAGTTTATCTTTGTGTAAGTTGATGGTCTAGTTTCATTTTTTTTGCATGTATCTGTCCAATTTTCCCAACACCATTTGTTGAAAAGATTAACTTGACTCCTTTTTATGTTCATGCCTCCTTTGTCAAATATTAATTGGGCATAGTGGTTTGGGTCAAATTCTGGTTTTTCTATTCTATTCCATTGATCTTTATGTCTGTTCTTAAGCCAGTACCAGGCTGTTTTAAGAACAGTCGCTTTGTAATACATTTTGATATCTGGTATTGAGATCCCATCTACTTTGTTCTTCTTTCTCAGGATTGCTGCAGCTATTCTGGGTCTTTTTTTGTTCCAGATGAATTTTTGGAAAATTCTTTGTAGGTCAGTGAAATATGCCATTGGTATTTTAATGGGTATTGCATTGAATCTGTAGATTGCTTTGGGTAGTATGCCTTTTTTTTATGATGTTTATTCTTCCAACCCATGAACACGGGATCTTCTTCCATCCATTTATGTCTTCCTCTATCTCTTTTTTCAGTGTCTTGTAGTTTTTCGCATACAGGTCTTTCACCTCCTTAGTTAAGTTTATTCTTAGGTATCTTAATTTTTTTGGTATGATGGTAAATGGGATTGCTTTTTTATTTCCTCTTTCTATAAGTTCACTGTTGGTATAAAGGAATGCCATAGATTTCTTGGTATTAATTATGTATCCTGCAACATTGCCGAATTCACTTATTAAGCCTAATAATTTTAGATGGAGTCTTTAGGATTTTCTATGTACAATATCATGTCATCTGCAAATAAGGACAGTTTCACTTCTTCTTTTCCAATTTGAATGCCTTTTATTTCTTCTTCTTGTCTGATCGCAGTGGCTAGTACTTCCAGTACTCTGTTGAACAGGAGTGGTGAGAATGGGCATCCCTGTCTTATTCCTGTTCTTAGGGGAAATGGTTTCAGTTTTTGTTCATTGAGTATGGCTGAGTGTTTTTCATATATTGCTTTTATTATGTTGAGGTATGATACTTCTATTCCCACCTTATTGAGAGTTTTGATCAAATGGGATGTTGGATTTTGTCAAAAGTTTTCTCTGCATCAATTGATATGACTATGTAGTTTTTATCTCTCAATTTGTTTCTGTGATGTATCACATTTATTGATTTCCAAATATTGTACCAGCCTTGCATCCCTGAGATAAATCCTACTTGATTATAGTATATGATCTTTATGATTACTGCTGGATTCTATTTGCTAGAATTTTATTGAGTATTTTGGCATCTATGTTCATGAGGGATATTGGCCTGTAATTCTCTCTTTGTGTTGTCTTTATCTGGTTTTGGCATTAGGGTGATGCTGTCTTACTAGAATGAGCTAAGGAATGTTCCTTCCTCTTGAAAGTTTTGGAATAGTCTGAGGAGGATAATTTTAAATTCTTCCTTGAATGTTTGGTAAAACTCCCCACTGAAGCTGTCTGGCCCCGGGCTTTGTTTGCTGGGAGCTTTTTGATGACTGCTTCAATTTCTTCCACAGTTATTGGCCTATTGAGATTTTTAGATTCTTCCCTATCGAGTTTTGGAATTTTGTATTTTTCTAGGAATATGTCCATTTCTTCTAGGTTGTCTAGTTTGTTTTAGTAGAGTTGTTCATAGTATTTTTTAACAATCCTTTGTATTTCTGTGGGGTTTGTTGATATTTTATCTCTCTCATTTCTGATTTTGTTTATTTGGTTCCTCTCTCTTTGCTTCTGGGTGAGCCTGGCTAGAGATTCATCAATCTTGCTTATCCTTTGAAAGAATCAGCTCTTGGTTTCATTGATCTTTTGAAAAAAAATTTTTTGGGGGGGGGCTCTATATCATTTATTTCTGCTCTGATCTTTATTATCTCCTTCCTTCTGCTCACTCTGGGTTTTTCTTGTTGCTCTCTTTCTAGAGTTAGTTTATTTACTACCCTTTTTTCCCTGATTTTTGAGGTAGGCTTGTGGAGCTATAAATTTTCCTCTTAAAAGTTTTCATTGTGTCCCATAGATTTTGGATTGTTGTCTTTTTGTTGTCAATAGTTTCCAGGATGCTTTTAATTTCTTCTTTGATCTCATTGATAACCCAATCATTGCTTAATAGCATGCTATTCAGTTTCCAAGTGTTTGAGATTTTTGGATTGTTTTTATTGTAAATTATTTCTAATTTTATGGCATTGTGTTCTGAGAAGATGCTTGGTATGATTTCAATCTTCTTGAATTTTGGGAGACTTTATTGTGACCCAATATGTGGACTATTTTTGAATATGTCCCATGTGCACTTGAGAAGAACATATATTCCGTGGCTTTTGGGTGAAATGTTCTAAAGATGTCAGTTAAGTCCATCTGTCTAGTGAATAATTTAGGATTGCTGTGTCTGTGCTGATTTTTTGTCTAGAGGATTTATTCAGTGATATCAGTGGTATGTTAAAGTCTCCTACAATGACTGTATTGTTGTTGATCTCTCCCTTGATATCTTCTAAGAGTTTTGTTATGTATTTGGGTGCTCCTGCATTGGATGCATATATGTTTATCAGAGTTATATCCTCTTGTTTTATCTATCCCTTTAGTATTATATAGTGGCCTTCCTTATCTCTTGTTATGGCATTTACTTTAAGGTCTATTTTGTCAGATATAAGTATTGCTGCCCCAGCTTTCTTTTCATTTCCATTTGCCTGAAATATATTTTCCATCCTTTCACTTTCAATCTGTGTGAGTCTCTTGTTCTGAGGTGGGTCTCTTGTAGACAGCATATATATGGGTTGTGTTTTTTTATCCATTCAGCCACCCGGTGTCTTTTGATTGGGGCAGTTAGTCCATTTACTTTTAAAGTTATTACTGAAAGGTATTTGTTTGTAGTCATATCTATTTTTGTGTCTGCATTTCTTCTTACCTGTTTATTTCTTCTTTTCACAGTATTCCCTTTAGCATTTCTTGCATTGCTGGTTTGATGGTGATAAACTCCATTAGCCTCCTTTTGTCTGTGAAGCTTCTGATTTCCCCTCACTTTTGATTGATAGTCTTGCTGGATAGAGTATTCTTGGATTCAGTCCTTTGCTTTGCAACACTTTACATACCTCCTTCTAATCCATTCTATTCTGATGTGTTCCTGTTGAGAAATCATTTGATAGTCTGATGCAGTTTCCTTTGTAGGTAACTCTCTGTCTCTCTCTTGCCGCCTTTAAGATTCTCTCTTTGTCATTGATATTTGCCATTGAAACTATGATGTGTCTTGGTGGGGTCTTTTGGGGTTGATCCTGCTTGGGACTCTGTGTACTTGTGTAACTTTTTTCTTTCCCATATCCAGGAATTTTTTGGTCATTATTTCTTCAAATAAATTTTCTAATCCTTGGTGCTCTTCTTGTCCTTCTGGCAGCCTTATTATATTTAAGTTACTTTGTTTCACGTTGTCTGAAAGCTCCCTTAGGCTTTCCTCATGTTTTTTCATTATTTTCTCCAATTGCTCTTCAGTTTGAGCTTGTTTCTGTACCTGATCCTCTAACTCACTTATTCGGTCCCTGCTTTGCAGGAAACCAGACATTACCTCACCAATAGAGATGTAAATAGAACAAACAAGAAATCTGGTCAAACCTTAATGGATCTGTTTACTTACTTCTTAGGTGAGACATTGGTAGCTAACGCAGAAGTCTGCTTTAGTCTTATGTTAAGTATGAACTTTCACATATTGTTTAGGTGACACATTGGTAATTGAAAAAGCTTCTACACTTTTTATCTCATGTTAATTCTTGCTGGTTGATTTCATTGTTGGAATTTCCTGACCTAAAGGACATGGATATATCACTTAGCCCTAATAAAAGGAAACAGCAAAGCCAGAGCTGGTGGAGTCCTCCCCCTAGAGGTGGACTCACGCCTGGCCCCCATGATTTCCAAAATGGATGTTTTTCCAGTCTCTCTTCATTTGTGTGCAGCCTTCTCCAGAACCCGCACCCTGAACCGGGAACCCTGAATCACATGGGACGTGAAAAGGGTTCCCACACTGCTGCTTCTAGTCTACTGTTGATTGTAGCTATACCATTTTTCATTTATTCCTGATTCTTGCATAGGTTGTTGATTTTCTCATCCATCTGATGTATAAATTGCACGACTATTACTCTGAATTCTTTTTCGGTCATGGTGCAAGCTTTAGTTTCACTAATTCCTTTCTTTGTGACTCCTCATGTTCTTTCTTCTGGGTATTGTGTCATCTCCCCATTCTGACTATCACCAGACGGTTCAAACTTTGAGTTGCGTGGACCTGTGCTGTGTGCCATGGAAACTTTCCACCACCTGAGTATCACTGAAGTGCTCTGACACTAGGGCGTGTGGGTGCTGTGGGTTGGTGGGAACCAGGCTTTCCAAGGGTCAGTTTCCCTAGCATTCTATTGGTCTTTTGTGCACACCTAGAATCAGGGACCCTGCCTGCACCATGCTCTTGGTGTGTGTTGAAAGTGGTACCAGGAGATGGGGAGAACCAAGATGGCGGCATAGGTAAAACACCTATCTTGCCGTCATACTCAACAATTTCAATACTACAACTTAACGAAAGAACAAACACCTTCCAGAATCACCAGAAAGCTCACTGAGTGAAAATTCTACAAATAAAAGTGAAAATAAGACACTGTGACTCAGAGGAGCGGCAGCGGACAGCGTTGAAAGATTCACGCAGAGAGAGGTTTGGAGCGCGCCAGCGGAGAGGGCGGGCGGCTGAAAACCAGCCAGTTTTCTTGAACGGGGAGACAAAGATGTCCCACTGGACTGATTCTCCAGCTCTGGGCGAAGTCCAGGGAACCCACTATCATACGGGGTGAAAACTGAACAGTGGGAGGGCACGCCGAAACTCGGGTGCTGCAGGGGTCTCCCGGCTTGTGGAGAAGGCAGTTTGTGCGAACAGCTCGGCTGCGTGACCGCGCAGAGAGCACTCTGTGACTTGCTTTCTCGTTTGGAAAACCGTCAGACTGCTTTGTTTTACTACCCTGGGTGAGACATTGGGTGTGCAGAGTCATTTGGGGAGAGTCATAATTCCCCGGCAGCCCGGTGGAGCTCCACAGCGGCTCTCTCTCAGAGGTGCTGGCAGCCATTGCCCCCGGCACAGAGTCCCTGGGGCTGCATAGGGCGGAGATGATGCTGTCTGCTTGGCCCAGAGACTCCGCCCATCCAACCTGAGCACAGCTGAGCTTCACAGACAATTGGCCTGGAGGTTAGCCCCTCTAAGGGCTAACAACGATTAACCTGAGCTTAACTTCAGCAAGACTGTGCAACCCATATCCACCTCAGGTAACTGGGGAGGTTGAGCCACTGTCCCTAGTAGGAAGTCTACCACACAAAGCTAATTGACCAACTCAGGGAAGCAACCACCATGCAGAGACATAGGAAGAAATCAGATGTGAAAGAAATGGAGGAAAAAAAAAACAACTGGACATGGAATTCAAAACCACGGTTATAGGGTTTTTCAAGAGGATCCAACAAAAGGTCGAGGCCTATAAGGAAATAAGCGAGACCGACAAGGAAATGAATGAGTCCTACAAGGAAATGAACGAGACCTTCAAGGAAATGATCAAGACCAACGTGGAAATGAAGGAGACTCAAGGATATAAAGGAGACTCTCAAGGATATGAAAAAGGACCAACCAGAAATTAAGCATACACTGACTGAAATAAAAAATATTATACAAAGACCTAAAAGTGCTCTGGAGCACCCCAAGAACCAAGTTAAAGATTTGAAATACAAAGAGGTAAAATCCACACAGCTGAAAAAGCAAGAAACCAAAAAAATCCAAAAAATTGAAGATAGTGTAAGGGGCCTCTGGGACAACCACAAGCATACCAACATTCGAATTATAGGGGTGCCAGAAAAAGAGAGAGAGCAAGACAATGAAAACCTATTTGAAGAAATAGTGACCGAAAACTTCCCACACCTGGTGAAAGAAATGGACTTAGGAGTCCAAGAAGCGCACCGAACCCCAATATATAAGAACCCTAAGAGGACCACACCAAGGCACATCAAAATTAAAATGCCAAGAGCAAAAGACAAAGAGAGAATATTAAAAGCAGCAAGAGAAAAACAGTTGGTTACCTATGAGGAAGCACCCATACAATTGTCAGCGGATTTCTCAGCAGAAACAATGCAGGCCAGACGGGAGTGGCAAGAAATATTCAAAGTGATGAACAGCAAGAATCTACAACCAAGATTACTCTATCCAGCAAAGCTATCATGCAGAATTGAAGGTCAGATGAAGTGCTTCGCAGATAAGAAAAAGCTAAAGGAGTTCATCACCACCAAACCAATACTATATGAAATGCTGAAAGATATTCTTTAAGAAGAGGAAGAAGAAAAAGATAAAAGTGTAAATTAGGAACAACAAATACACATCTATCAACAAATGAATCTAAAAATCAAGTGAATTAATAAGCTGATGAACAGGATAAACTGGTGAATGTAACAGAATCACGGACATAGAGAGGGAATGGACTGACAATTCTTGGGGAGAAAGGGGGTGTGGGAAGTGCAGCAAGAGACTGGACAAAAATCATGCAACTATGGGAGAGGACAGTGGATGCGGGTGAGGGCGGAGGGTGGGATGGGTACCAGGTGGAGGGGAACTATAGGGGGAAAAAAAAGGGAACAATGTAATTAATATACTGAACAATAAAGACTAAAAAAAAGAAAGAAAGAAAGAAAATGGCACCAGGAGTCCAAGTTTCCCTGTGTCTGCAAGAATTGAGTATCTGAGTCTGTTGCCTCATGAGGTTTCTCATTGAGGGTCAGGGTCCCCATGTGTGCATGCACCATGAATTGGAGTCACTGGCTCTTAGTTTGGATGTGCTGTGAGTCAGGGATTCCAGGCACATAAGGTAAGAAACAGAATCAAGTCAGTGGTGCTCAGTGCTGCCTCTTGCTAGGAGAATTTGGATCTTGATCACGATGGCGGACTGGGTTGGACAATAGCTCTGTGGTGTGCCTGCACTGTGGAAGACTGACTTCCATGAGTGTTTGCCCTGTAACCAGGTTTGCCCTGCGGGTTTGGTCACCCGGTTGTGATTGCGTTGCAGGAGGCCACCTCCAGTCTCTCAAATTCCCTTAGCAGTACTGAGGCCCGTGAGCGAGCTCTCAAGCTCCACAGCCCTATTCCCTGTCTGGAAGTTTCGGCCACAGGCCTGCACATGAGTGCAGAGCGTTCTCCCAAGCCCAAGTTCCCCTGGGATATCTGGGGAAACGACTTTTCAAGTTCCGAGCAAAATTACTGTCTGGATGCTTTGGCCACAGGTGTGCATGCACACATGGAGCGTTCTCCCAAGTCCAAGTTCCCCAGAGGTAGCTGGGAAAGCGAGTTTTCCAGCATGTGGTTCCCTGTAGGGGCTAGGGGAGTTGTGGCTGAAGCTAGGGGCAGGTCTATTGGTTAATATGGGGCTATCCGTGATCCTGCAGAGAGGGTGATTGGCTCCTTGACTCACAGAAATCTGCTGGTGGGAAGTCTGGACTCCTGTTGTCTGTTGGTCTGAAGCTGTGGCTGTAATTCTCTGTACCTAGTGGCTGCAGGTTTCTGGCTTGCATCTGAGATGCCCCTGGGTGAGGACAGGGTCCCAGTGCAGGCAGTTCCGCTTCTCAAGATGGCATGGTCTCCACCGCTGTGCCAGTTGGCCTCCCAGGAGTGTCCGCCTTGTTTGCGGGGCTCCACCGTCCAGGAATGCCCCTTGGAGGACCTGCAGAGTCTAATTGTCCCTAGTTCCTACTCACAACACACCACACATGCTACACTCTCCTCTATGGGTTCCTCACTCTCTCACACTCTCTCTCTCCCTACCTTCCTGCCTGTCACCATCTTCTTCTCCGTCTAGGATTTTTACTTTTTGGTAGATTTTACTTCTCTATATAGACTTTCTGTCCTTCCATTTATTTATGACTAGTGGCCCAGTGCCCATATTCATGCAGATTAAAGGGAATTTAATTAGGAGGAATATTTTAATATCGCTATTCACACTTTCTCCCTAATATAAGTCTCAGAGATGAATGAAAATTAATAAAAGCATATAGAAATAATATATAAGTTGATGAATAAATGAACAATAACAACATAATATAACAAGAAACACATGATATAAAAACAACAAAACATGATATAAAACCAGCATTGATAAAAACCATGACTAATAAATTCATTAAACTTATTCTAATATCTCCTGTATACCACATTAAGAGTAAAACACTTTCAGAATGCTTGACTAATTTCCCTTGTGATGAAGTATTTAGAACTTTTACTTTAACATCACCTGCTCTTCGAACTCGAGAGAAAGCAACATATAATTTACCATGTTTGAAAATAGTTTTATGTAGGAATAGTCCTACTCTGTCTAGAGTTTGTCTTTGTGATTTATTAATAGTCATCACAAATGCTGGCATCACAGGAAACTCTCTTTGAATTTAAATGGGAAGCCAGTGTCAGATGGGGACATATCACTTCTTATAATCAGAACAACCTTTCCTTCTGCAGATCCTGTTAATACTTCAGCTTTGATTACATTAGGTCACAATCTTTTGATAATAAATCTAGTATCATTACAAAGACCTCATTTATTTTTAAGATATCTCAGTTACCATGATGATTGTACCCACTTTCAATTTTAATTTATGACACAGCATTCCTGAAGGAGTAATACTATTAAGACATTTGATGGGAACATTTTCCTTTTGGCATCATCTGTTGAATCAAAGTAGTCATCAATTCAAATAGGTATGAAAATCTCCATCGGGCATATCCAAAATTTCATTTAATTTATGAATGTGCTCATTTTTTGGATAAGGCACCAAATTCACAATCAATAATGACAGATCAAAACACACACATGCGATTGGCACCAGTGAGAACTTTATATATATCATACATGGGCAAGTCAATGTTTCATTTTAAATTGCCAGTGCATGTCACATGTACCAGGGTAACAGGTGTCGGTCAGAAGGGCGGTTGGTTGGTTACTTAGCCATATATATATATATATATATATATATATATATATATATATGGAGCCCAGTGCATGAAATTTGTGCACAGGGGCGGGGGTTGTCCCTCAGCTCAGCCTGCACCCTCTCCAATCTGGCACCCCTCGAGGGATGTCTGACTCCCTGTTTAGACCTGATCCCATTAGGATTGGGCCTAAACGGGGAGTCAGACATTCTCCTCCCAATCCAGGACTGCTAGATCCAAACTGCTTACCTGCCTGCCTCCCTGATTGCCCCTAACTGCTGCTCTGCCTGCCAGCCTGATCACCCCCTAACCACTACCCTACTAGCCTAATTGATGTCTAACTGCTCCCATGCCAGCCTGTTTGTCCCCAACTTCCTTCCTCTGCTGGCCTTTTCACCCTAAACTGCTCTCCCTTGCTGGCCTGATCACCCACAATTGCCCTCCCTTGCAGGCCTGGAACCTCCCAACTGCCCTCCCCTACTGGCCATCTTGTGGTGGCCATGTTGTGTCCACATGGGAGCAGGATCTTTGACCACATGGGGGCAGCCCTCTTGTGTGTTGGAGTTGTGGTCAATCTGTGTATTACTCTTTTATTGGATACGATAGAGGCCTGGTGCATGGGCGGGGGCCAACTGATTTGCCCTGAAGGGTGTCCCAGATCAGGGACAGGGTTCCCTTGGGGCATGAGGCAGTCTGGGCAAGGGGCCTGTGGTGGTTTGCATGGTGGCCATGCCCCCCCCCCCTCCCCGCATGGACCCAAGCAGAGGTCCTGGGATCTGGGATTGATTTATGTCTACAATTGAAACTTTGTTGTCTGGAGTGGAGCCAAGCCTTGTGCTCACTCCATCATGTCAGCCATTTATGTTTGGGATATTTACCTTCTATAATTGAAACTTTGTAGCCTAGAGCAGAGGCGTAGGCCTGCCAGGGCTGCAGAAGATTGGCTTCCTCCATTGTCTGGGCAACCCTAGCCTCTGCTCTCTCCAGCTCAGTGGCTGCCACCATTTCTGTTAGGATATATCTTCTATAATTGAAACTTTGTAGCATTGAGTGGAGGCCTAGGCCGGCAAAGGCAGGCGGAAACCTTGGCTTCCTCCATTGCCTGGGAAACCCAAGCCTCCCTCCTGCTCTCAGTGGCTGCAGGCATCTTCGTTGGGGTTTATTTGCATAATTTACTCCTGATTAGCTAATGGGCATGGCTGTGTGTGGCTTGATCAGAGGTATGGTCAAATTGCATATTACTCTTTTATTAGATAGGATAGGTGTACAGGGTGGGACAAAAGTAGGTTTATAGTTGTTCTATGGAAAATTATATATATATATATATATATATATATATATATATATATATATAGTAGTAATATGTAAATTATGCTGGGATCCTGTAATAGTCACAACCAGCTCAGGAGAAGGTTCCATCATGACTGCTCAGGAGGCGCTGCAGGTACAGATGGGTGGGAGGGGACTGTGTGCTGCCCCCAGCCCCAAGGGGACACACACCAGGGTTGGGGGTGTTCTTTGAACAGTTTTGGTGTGGCTTGGAGCATGTCCCAATACCAGTGGATATACACCATGAGTGGTCACATGCTCTGAGGGGCCATGGTACAGTTCAGAGCATCCCCGGATGGTGGAAGTGGTGGCCAGAGTGAAGCATCCCAGGTCCCAGGTGCCTGGAAGTGGCAGGAGCAAAGTAGCCCAGGTCCTGGTGGGTGGCGGCAGCGGCCAGAATAAAGCAGCTCCAGTTCCAGATGGCTGGTGATGGCTGAAAGGAAGTGTCCGGAATCCCAGGTGCTGGTCAGAAATCAATGCCAGCAGCCAGGGGAAGGAAGGCCTATTCTTGCAAGAATCTTCGTGCATCTGACCTGTAGTTAATAAATAACACAAGAATAAACTCTTTTTCATATATTCACAACTGTAAAATTACTTTTCCCCACCTTGTATATTCCTTTTGTATTTTTCTTTAAATCTTTGGAAGTATACAGATGTATATTGAATAATTGCTGCTTTGAAGTCTGCATCTACACCCATTTGGAGACAGTATCTTATTCATTGCCTTTCCCCTGAGTATAGATACACATTTGGCATCTTGTATTTCATGTCTTATAATTTGGGGTTGAATACTTGGCATTGTAGACAATATATTATAGCAATTCTGTATTCTGTTGTGTTCTGATATTGTTTTAGTTATCACGGCCTTGGACTCAAATTTCAAAACTTGTCTCCCTCTCCCTACTCCCAGAGTGCAGCTGTCACACTGCATATCTGTTTCATAGCTCTCAACTGCTATTTTTACAGCCCAACTCCCTGGGGGGGAAGTCCTTCATTAGGCCCCTGCTTATTTCATGAAGCAATGAATTTGAGTAAACTTATCATTATACTTGGGAGTTTCCCTCTCTGTGGTTTTCCTTCTAATTTCAAGCTGTTATGAAATCTTGTGTTTTGTTCTTTGATTTGTCAAGCCTGTAAGGGTTCAGATGGCTGTGTACAGTGCACTCAATGAAAAATCAGCCAACTCACAACTATTACCAGATAAACTATGGCTTTCAAAGGTAGATTACAGTGGCTGTCTGCTTTTATGGTATCTACCCTCTGTATCACTGATTTTTTGAGAGTTAGGAATGTGGGCAGATTTTATACTCAGATTTGAGGTGTTACTCTCTTGCTGTTAGAATTCTCACCACCAAATGTCCAATTGCCTTTCCAGTCCTGAACTCTGATCTCCACCCTGACAAACCGAGGTTGATTTTTCATTGCCATTTCTTCTCTCCATCACCACAAAGGTCACTGAGCACTCTGGGACAAGATAGCCACAAATGCACAGTCCTCACACATATTATCCATCTTTATAATTATTATCTACATGACCACTTTGCTACTCTGTTATTACTGGAAGTCTCTAAGTTTTAATAATAAGCCTCTTGGAAACCACTTTTTACTTGGTTTTTCTTTCTCTTAACCTATGCTGCTTAAAACTTGAGGAATTTTAAGAATTAATGAGAAGATAAAAGTGACTCAGACCATCAGGTTCTCTCATTTGCTTCTTTGTCTTGAGATGTCTGAACTACTTTTTTTAGTTTAGTTTTGTTTTGTTAATCTTTACCTGAGGATATTTTTCCCACTCATTTTTACAGCTAGTGGAAGGGGAAGAGAGAGGCAGAGAGAAAAATATCAATGTGAAAGAGACACATCAATTGGTTGTCTGTTGCATGCATCCTGACCGGGGCCAGGGGTCAAGCTTGCAACTGAGGTACATGTCGGTGACCAGAATAGAACTCTTGACTCTTCAGGCCCAGGATCAACATTCTAATCACTGATCCCAATGGGTTAGGGCTGAACTACCATTTTTTAGATGATGTCCCACATAGCTACTGAAATATCTTCTCTGCTTCCTTTCTTTTTAATGTACTATATTTTATCCTCAGTTTCTTGGTCTCCCTGATCATAAAACTAATGATTTTCAAATGCTCCAAGGCAGTGGTCTGTAAAGCTGTGGTTTTCCATTCTGTTGACTAATGAGTTTGCCGACCAGTGCTCTAGACTCTCGATTCCAATAATTACAGGCTGTTGTTCCGTGTGATTAAGCCCCCAAGAGAAACAGTAGCACAATGTATCAGGTTTACCCACATAATCTCCCTTGTCCCTCAGATATTGACTCCGTGGCATTTACACTTTTTCTCAGTGGAAGAACTGTTTTGTTAAAAGTGGAATTCCTAAAGTATTGTTTTGAACTATCTTCCTGGATCTCATATTTGTTTCCTCTATCCACTTATGATTTCTAAGTCAGGAAAAGATGGAAATTTGTCTCTCTTTTTCTGTTCTTCATGCCATTTTAGGTGTATGAGACATCAAGTGTACATACTCATGTAAGTATGATCACATCCAATGTGTAGAAAACTTTAATTTCCCCAAAATGTTACTTCATGAGTATTAGCATTCAGTTTGCTCTGAGAAACTAATGATAAGGTTGATATCAATACAGAGAATTTTTGCAAGAAATTCTTATAAATGAATTTATATAGCATGTGGCTATTTGTGTCTATCTTTCACTTATGTTCATCCATGTTGGGTTATATATCATTAGTTTCTTCATGTGATTTTTAGTGACAGGGCTCACAAATATTTTATTAATTCATCCAAAATGTTTACTATATTAAGGTAATATTTTGTTTTTTTAATTCCAATATCAAAGTGCTAGTATATTGACATATAAATTATATTTTTAAAGTTTTTTTTGGCTTAAAACACAGAGATTTATTTTTATTAAGTTTATTGGGGTGATATTAGTTAATAAGATCATATAGGTTTCAATTGCACATTTCTATATTATAAGATCTGTATATTGCACTGTGTGCCTACCACCCAAAGTCAAATCATCTTTTGTCACCATATATTAGGACCCCTTCACACCCCCATCCCCTTCCTTCTGGCAACCAACACATGAGTTTATATTTATATCCCACATATATGGTCCATAGCTTCTTCTTGACTGACTTATTTCACTTAGCATAATATTGTCTTTTAAATTTAATTTAATTTTTAAATTAGAGTTGAGGTACAGTATAATTCAGTTGCACAATTCAGTGATTAGACATTTATATAAGTTATACAGTGACATCCCTATAAATCTAGTACAATCTAGCACCATACATAGTTATTATAATATTATTGACTATATTTCCTATGCTGTACTTTACATCCCCATGACTATTCTGTACCTGCTAATTTGCACTATTTAAAAAATTTCCCTATTTATTAAGGTATTACATTTGTGACCTTAACCCCCTTATTACCTCCCTCCCCCCACACTCATACCTTCACCCCCTGTTATCTGTGTCCATTGGTTAGACTAATATGCATGCATACAAGTCCTTTGGTTGCACCTTTTCCTCCTTATTTTGAATACTTACTATTCAAAGTACTACATATGCACCTCTTATCCCCCATTGTCCTCTCTCAGGTCGCCCTCGTCCCCAGCCCAAGCCTTCGCCCCTCCCCCCTATTGCTTGTGTCCAATGGTTATGCTTATATGCATACAGATCTTTGGTTGATCTCTTACCCGCCCATCCCCTTCCCTTTCCCCCCTCCCATTCCAATGCACATCCTCAACTGCCTTCCCTGTGGTTTGATGGTTGGCTCAATGCTTCTATGTCTCTGGATATACTTTTGTTCATCAGTTTATGTTATTCATTGTATTCCAGAAATGAGTGAGATCATGTGATATTTATCTTTCTCTGAAAGGCTTATTTCATTTAGCATAATGCTCTCCAGGTCTATTCATGCTGTTGTAAATGGTAAGAGTTCTTTTTTTCCCTTTCTTTCTTTCTTTCTTTCTTTCTTTCTTTCTTTCTTTCTTTCTTTCTTTCTTTCTTTCTTTCTTTCCTTCTTCTTCTTCTTCTTCTTTTTTTTTACAGCAACATAGTTATCTATTGAGTAATGTACCACAGTTTTTTAATCCACTCATCTGCTGATGGGCACTTAGGCTGTTTCCAAATCTTAGCTTTTGTAAATTGTACTTCTATGAATGTAGGGATGAATATATCCTTTCTGGTTGGTATTTCTGATATTTTGGGATATATTCCTAGAAGAGGGATTACAGGGTCAAATGAGAGTTCTTTAATTTTTTGATAAAACTCCATATTGTTTTCCATAGTGGCTACACCAGTCTGCTTTCTCAGCAGCAGTGTATGAAGGTTCCTTTTTCTCCACATCCTCTCTAGCACTTGTTTGTTGATTTGTTGATGATAGCTATTCTGACAGGTCTGAGATGATACCTCTTTGTTGTTTTGATTTCCATCTCTCAGATTATTAGTGATGTTGAGCATGTTTTCATATGTCTCTGAGCCTTCTGTATGTCCTCTTTCAAAAAGTATCTATTTAGGTCCTTTCCCCATTATTGATTGGATCACTTATCTTCCTTTTGCTAAGTTATATGAGTTTCCTATACATTTTAGAGATTAAACCCTTGTCAGAGATAACATTGGCAAGTGTGTTCTTCCATGCAGTGGGCTTTCTTATTTTGTTGATGGTTTCATTTGCTGGGCAGAAGCTTTTTATTTTTATGTAGTCCCATTCATTTATTTTCTCCTTAGTTTCCATTGTTCCAGTAGATGCATCAATAAACATATTGCAATGAGATATGTCTAATATTTTGCTGCCTGTGGATACTTCTAAAATTTTTATATTATGGTTAAGTTATTTATCCATTTTATTTTTGTGTATGGTATAAGTTGGTGATCCAGTTTCATTTTTTTTCTTATATCTGTCCAATTTCCCCAACACCATTTGTCTTGATTCCATTGTATGATCTTGCCTCTTTTGTCGAATATTAATAGAGCATAATGCCTTGGGTTGATTTCTGGGTTCTCTGTTCTGTTTCATTGGTCTATATGTCTATTCTTGTGCTAGTACCAGGCTGCCTTGAGAACTGTGGCTTTGTAATATAGTTTGATATCTGGTATTATGATCCTTCCAACTTTGTCCTTTTGTCTCAGGATTGCTATGGCTGTTCAGGGTCCTTTTTTATTCCTTATAAATTTTTAGAGGTTTTTTCTAGGTCTGTGAAATATGCCATTGGCATTTTAATGGGGAGTGCATTGAATCTATAGATTGCTTTGGGTAGTATGGACATTTTAATGATATTGATTCTACTAATCCATGAACATGTTATATTCTTCCACTTCTTTATATCTTCCTCTATCTCTTTTTTCAATGTCTTGTATTTTTCTGAATACAGGTCTTTTACTTCCCTAGTTAAGTTTATTCCTAGGTCTTTTAACTTTTTGTTGGCCACCATCTTGTACAGCCCCCACTAATTGTTGGGTCATGTTTTCTTATCCACTCTTTTGACTGGAGCATTCAATCTGATGAACAGGATCAACTGGTGAATATAACAGAATCATGGACATAGAGAGGGAATGGACTGTCAATTCTTGGGGAGAAAAGGGATGTGGGAGGTGCAGCAAGAAACTGGACAAAAATCATGCACCTATGGGAGAGGACAGTGGGGAGGGGGGATGAGGGCAGAGGGTGGAATGGGTACTGGGTGGTGGGGAACTATAGGGGAAAAATTAATAAACTGAACAATAAAGATTAACGTATTTTAAAAAGTATTAATTTTTTATTTTAAAAATATACCTTTAATGTGTGCATTTTCTCAAAGCAGTAATAGTTCTAAGTAAGTACCTATTTAAAATTAGTTACAATTTTCAGAAAACCCAATCTTTAACGTCTAGAAGGCAATGGTAGTGATGTATTACATGTTGAGTTACTTACCTTAGATGTTTGTTTCAATAGATAATGTCTAATATGTTTTATCTATTTGCTTGGCTTTGACAGCAAAAGCCTTTAACACTATGTAGTCTGTTATTTAACTTACAGAATCATAAGAAAGTCCACTGAAAAATTATGGCTGTAGTTGATAATAAAATTATTGTGAATTTTCCTCTGACTTTAGTATAATTTTGACAATATACTAGTTTTCATAATTCTTCTGAACTCCATAAATATTTTAAAAGGTATTTTGTTTAACTTCTCAGAAAGTTTGACACATTTTAATGTTGATCACAATATTGAGTCCCAGACATCTATATTACTAAAGGTGTTTTTTTTTTCCTTTCTACTAACTGAGGTGAGGACAGATTGTGAGAACTAGTAAGCGATCAGCATTATACTTAACTGTTAATTTGTTCAAACATCTGGCTACCACTGTTAAATATGTTAAGGAACAACATATGGTTTACATTTAAAGTACTGGAAATATCATCATGATGAAGAATGTGAAATGTTAAGGAAGACCAATACTGTTTTTATTATAATCTGAGACAAAAAAAAAATGCAGCTAAGCTAAGAATTCCAGTGCCTTATTTATAGAAATTTCTATTCTGTATTGTGTTATTTTCTCTATTTTTATTTTTATATACAAACAATACAGAAAGTTAACTGTTGCCCTTTATCTTTATTTAAAAATGAAACTAAACAACAACAAAAAGAAAATATATATTTAAAATAATTATAAATTTACTTTTAGTAAAATCTTTCATTTGGAATTTCAAAGTTACATTTTTGTGTCATAATCCTATTAATCAGGAATAAATATGTACATGTTTTCTAATAAGACTATAATTAATTAGCAGCCTTCTGCCTCTGTAGAACATATGAAAGGAATATAATAAGGGCTGTTAGATTAATCCAGCTGCTTAAAATATGAGCTGTATTTGACCATTTGCCAAAAATGTGTGAGGATACGTGAGCCAGCTGGCATAAAATTGGAGAGTGGGAAGCT
The DNA here is from genome assembly GCA_027563665.1 of Antrozous pallidus. Taxonomy (NCBI): domain Eukaryota; kingdom Metazoa; phylum Chordata; class Mammalia; order Chiroptera; family Vespertilionidae; genus Antrozous; species Antrozous pallidus. The sequence goes on from CM050513.1 coordinate 9,030,866, forward strand.
CTCTGTGGATCAGGACTATGGCTACAACATTTTTGTCAACTTTACTTTTAAAATGTCAAACAATGAAAGACTCTATCTTGGCTGCCCTACAATTTTGACAGGCAATAATATCTTTAAACATTTTCTGCTTAAATATCTTCTCTAATTCATATTACTTGGTTCCTTAAAACAAGTCATATACTTATTTAAAAAAGTAAACTGTCTCCAGAGAAAAGAAATACCGAAGGTGTAATTTTATTGGTTAAAAAGTTTCAGATTGTGATTTCATCATGCCTTCTTATATAAAAAAAGAAAACAATGTTAAAGTAAGAAAGACAATAAAGATATTTATGTCAAAAAGTCAATTATTCATTGTGTTAACTTTATAATATTTTTTTAAATGAGAGACCAAAAAATTAAGAATCACTTTTTTTCTTTCATTTTCTGCATCACCTGAGTGAGTTATGTAACATTTGCTCATTAGGATAAGAACCCAAGTTTATTATCCCCAATAATAATCCAGAATTATTTATGCATTGGTTCATATGCATAGATATTTCTCTGTTTGTGTTCATGATTCTGCCAGGCCTTGATATGCAGCCTGCTGTGCTAATGACTCTCTTGTCACATTTTCCTTTGCTTTCTCCTTACCTAGTGCTTTCTACATAAACCTTTCTGACTGGCCATTTGGAGTTAGATGAGAAGCTGTCAAAATGCTGGGAAGATTGGGAAGATTTCAAAACTTTGGCTAGGCTTGAATTCTCAAGGATAATAGTGTATGGCACTTTTATTCTGTATCCCAAATCTCAGATGTTTCATTCTCCCCCTCCCCAATTTTGAAATATGGTCAATAAGAAGCCTAGGCTAAATTAGGGTAATTAAAAAAATATAAAAATAACAGATTTTTTTTCACCTTTCCCTGATTTGTGGACACATATTTTTATTTTTATTTTTTAAATTATCTTTATTGTTCAGTTTATTAATTACATTGTTCCCTTCCCCCCCCCCCTATAGTTACCCTCCACCCAGTAGCCATCCCACCCTCGGCCCTCCCCCCTCCCCCACTGTCGTCTCCCATAGTTGCATGATTTTTGTCCAGTCTCTTGCTGCACTTCCCACACCCCTTTTCTCACCAAGAATTGTCAGTCCATTCCCTCTCTATGTCCATGATTCTGTTATATTCACCAGTTTATCCTGTTCATCAGCTTATTAATTCACTTGATTTTCAGATTCATTTGTTGATAAATGTGTATTTGTTATTCATAATTTACACTTTTACCTTTTTCTTCTTCCTCTTCTTAAAGAATATCTTTCAGCATTTCATATAATATTGTTTTGGTGGTGATGAATTCCTTTAGCTTTTTCTTAGCTGTGAAGCACTTTATCTGAACTTCAATTCTGAATGATCGCTTTGCTGGGTAGAGGAATCTTGGTTGTAGATTCTTGCTATTCATCACTTTGAATATTTCTTGCCACTCCCATCTGGCCTGCATCGTTTCTGTTGAGAAATCAGCTGACAATCGTATGGGTGCTCCCTTATAGGTAACTAACTGTTTTTCTCTTGCTGCTTTTAATATTCTCTCTTTGTCTTTTGCTCTTGGCATTTTAATTATGATGTGCCTTAGTGTGGTCCTCTTAGGGTTCCTATATATTGGGGTTCGGTGCACTTCTTGGACTCCTAAGTCTATTTCTTTCACCAGGTATGGGAAGTTTTCGGTCACTATTTCTTCAAATAGGTTTTCATTGTCTTGCTCTCTCTCTTTTTCTGGCACCCCTGTAATTCGGATGTTGGCATGCTTGAGGTTGTCCCAGAGGCCCCCTACACTATCTTCAATTCTTTGGATTCTTTTGGTTTCTTGCTTTTTCAGCTGAGTGGATTTTACCTCTTTGTATTTCAAATCTTTAACTTAGTTCTTGCGGTCCTCTAGAGTACTTTTAGGTCTTTGTATAATATTTTTTATTTCAGTCAGTGTATGCTTAATTTCTGTTTGGTCCTTTTTCACATCCTTGAGAGTCTCCTTCATATCCTTGAGGGTCTCGTTAATTTCCTTGTAGGACTCATTCATTTCCACGTTGGTCTTGATCATTTCCTTGCAGGTCTCATTCATATCCTTGAGGGTCTTGTTCATTTCCTTGCTGGTCTTGCTTATTTCCTTATAGGTCTCGACCTTTTATAGGAGCCTCTTGAGAAGCCCTATAACCATGGTTTTGAATTCCATGTCCAGTCGTTTTTTTTCCCTCCATTTCTTTCAAATCTGATTTCTTTTCATGTTGCTGCATGGTGGCTGCTTCCCTGAGTTGGTCAATTAGCTTTGTGTTGTAGATGTCCTACAAGAGACAGTGGCTCAGCCTCCCCAGTTACGTGAGGTGGATATGGGCTGCACAGTCTTGTTGAAGTTAAGCTCAGGTTAATCATTGTTAGCACTTGGAGGGGTTGACCTCCAGGCCAATTGTCTGTGAAGTTCAGCTGTGCTCAGGTTGGATGGGCGGAGTCTCTGGGCCAAGCAGACAGCGTTAGCTCCACCCTATGTGGCCCCAGGGACTCTGTGCCGGAGGCAATGGCTTCCAGCATCTCTAAAAGAGAGCCGCTGCCGAGCTCCACCAGCTGCCGGGGAATTCAGACTCTCCCCAAATGAGTCTGCACACCCAAGGTCTCACCCAGGGTCATAAAACAAAGCAGTCTGACGGTTTCCTGAATGAGAGAGCAAGTCGCGAGCACTCTCTATGCAGTCAGGGTCACACAGCTGTGCTGTTCCCCAGGTCACACTAAATCCGCACAAACTTGCCTTCTCCACAAGCTGGGAGACCCCTGCAGCACCCAAGCTTCAGCGTGTCCTCCCACCGTCCAGTTTTTACCCTGTATGATAGTGGGTTCCCTGAACTCCGCCCAGAGCTGGAGAATCAGTCCAGTGGGACGTCTTTGTCTCCCTGTTTGAGAAAACTGGCTGGTTTTCAGCTGCCCGCCCTATCCGCTGGCACGTGCGCTCCTGCAAGCTTCTCTCCGCGCGTCTTTTCAATGCTGTCCGCCGCCGCTCCTCCGAGTCACAGTGTCTTATCTTCACTTTTATTTGTGGAATTTTCACTCGGCCAGCTTTCTGGTGATTCTGGAAGGTGTTTATTCTTTCGTTAAGTTGTAGTTATAAAGTTGTTGTGTGTGATGGCAAGATAGGTGTTTTACCTATGCAGCCATCTTGGTTCCTGTGGACACATATTTTTAAATTACAGTGATACACCTCCCCCTGTACATGAATTTCATGCACTGGACCTCTAGTATTATAAGATTTTATTTATATTCCCTTCATAGTGAAAATAGGTCCTATCTATCACCCTGCATGGGTGGGGGGAGGAGAGAGGGGGGAGGAGGAGAGGGAGACCCTCAGCCTGGCCTGCACTCTCTCCAAATCGGGACACCTCAGGGATGTGTCCTCTCACAATCTGGGACCACTGGCTTCTACCAGCTTACCTGCCTGCCTGATCACCCCTAACCCACTCTGCCTGCCTGCCTGATAGCCCCTAATTGCTCCCCTGCAGGTCTGATCACCCCTACTCCCCTCTGCCTTGGCCTGCCCTCGGGACCAGAATTCCCTCCTCCAGCCAGTTGCAAGCACCCAGCAACTGGGCTGGCTTCATCCCTGGCCAGCCACATCAGACCATGGGTTGGTGGCTTTGCCTGGGCTGCAGTCACGGGTGCCCAGGACCATGGGGCAGGTGGCTTGGCTCTCTCTCAGGCTGCAGGCACGGGCACAGGCGCAGCCACTGGTGCCCAGCACTGTGGAAGATGCAGCTTGTCGCTCTCCTGGGCCACAGGGGCAGGCACAGCTACTGGGGCCCAGGACCACAGGGCACGCAGCTTGTCTCTCTCTCCAGCCAGGCCAAGGTGTGTCCACTGGTGCCCAGGACTGCAGTGTGGGTGGCTTGTCCCTCTTCTGGGCCATAGCCCAATGGCTGGCACCTGGGACTGTGGGACAGGCAGCTTGTCCCTTTCTTGGGCCGCAGCCTGGCTGGTCCTCATTCCTCGCTCACAAACTCATTTGTGCCTGGCTGGTCCCCATTCCTCTCTCATGAGCTCATTTGTGCCTGGCTGGCCCCTATTCTTCTCTTGCAGCCCACTTGAACCTGGCTGGCCCCCACTTCTCTCTCCCCAGTGTTGAGTGTCTGAGCCATTACAGTGCAATGGTGTGACAACTATTTGCATATTAGCTTTTATTATATAGGATGTCTTCCTTGAGTTGAACCTGATGGGGATCTTTGAGCTTCATGACCCTGAATGTCTTTATCACTCCTATATTTGGGAAGTTTTTAGCCATTATTTGTTTAATACGTTTTCTGTCCTATTCTACTTTTCTTTTCCTTCTGGGATTTTCATAATGTAAATATTATTTATTTTGATAGTTTCCCTTAAGCCCCAGATTTCCTTCACTTCTTTTCATTCTCCCCCACCCCTACTGTAACTGGATGACTTCAAATAACCTTTTTAAGTTTGTTGATTCTTTTTTCTGTTTGAGTCTGCTGAGTTCATTCACTGTATTTTTCAGCTCCAAGTTTTTTGTTTTGTTCTTTTTATATTTTCTAACAATTCATTGAACTTATAATTTTGTTCCTGTATTGGTTTCTTGGTTTTTTAATATTGTCTGTGTTCTCTGGCAGCTCACTGAGCTTTATTACAGCAACTATTTTTAATTTGGTGTCAAGTAATTCATGAATCTCCCTTTCTCTGGGTTCCACTACTGAAAGTTTATTGTATTCTTTTGGTGGTGTCATATTTCTCTAATTATCATGATGCCTCTAGTCTTACATAAGTGTCTGTGCGCTTGAAGAAGCAATCACCTCTCCTAGACTTTATGGACTGGCTTTGGTAAGAAAATACCTTCGCATGCTGGTGGAGACACATAGGGTCTAGTGGTGTGGAACACCAAGTGTGGCCAGGGGTCATGGTGTTTTCTTGGCTCAGGCAGCTGGAGTCCTAACACAAATAAATGCAGGATCTGTGCTGAGAGCCAGGAGGATCCTAAGTGGCTGCAAGGTTTATTGGGGCCTCAGCAGGACTGGTGGTGAAGGACTAGGTCAAGTGGTGGTGGTGATTGGAGCTAATTATGTGTACATGCTTGACTTTGGGGGTCAACAGCAATTCCCTGTGAGGTAGCAGAGGCTGGTTGCAGATACTTATGCAGTGGTGAGGGCTAGAGTGAACAACAGAGGCTAATGACAACTGTAGGTGTATATGCAGCTGCTGGGGCAATAGCTGGTAATGTGCATTTGCACTGTAAGGACAAATAATGAGCATGTGTGTCTGGCTACAGGGATCTGGGCTGTTGGGGATCTAGTCACGTGAGTGACTAGAGTGGAATAAAATATTTAAAATGTTGGGAGAAAATTGCGACCCTAGAATTCTGAACTCTGAAAGGTAATCTTAAAAACAAAGACTTTCTCACACAAAAAAATCATGAAAGAATTTGCTGGCAATATATCTGACTTGCAAGAAAAGTTACAAGAATTTTTTTCAGAGAGAAGTAAAATAATATAGATTAGAAACCTGGATCCGGAATAATTATCATAATAAAATTATACGTATTATGTTTATAATATTCTAGAGGCCCAATGCATGAAATTCATGCATGGGGGTGGGGGATGTCCCTTAGTCCAGCCTACACCCTCCCCAATCTGGGACCTCTTGAGGGATGTCTGACTACCCGTTTAGGCCTGATCCTCACAATCCAGGACTGCTGGCTCCAAACTGCTTACCTGCCTGCCTCCCTGATTACCCCTAACCACTTCTGCCTTCCAGCTTCATCACCACTAACCACTACCCTGCCAGCCTAATTGATGTCTAACTGCTCCCCTGCCAGCCTGTTTGCCCTCAACTTCCCTCCTCTGCTGGCCTCGTCACCCCTAACTGCCCTCCCCTGCAGTCTTGATCGCCTCCAACTGCCCTCCCTTACAGGCCTGGTCCCTCCCAACTGCCCTCCCTGCTGACTTGATTACCCACAACTGCCCTCCCTTGCAGGCCTGGAACCTCCTAATGGCCCTTCCCTGTTGGCCATCTTGTGGTGGCCATCTCATGTCCACATGGGAGCAGGATCTTTGACCACATCAGGCAGCCCTCTTGTGTGTTATAATGATGGTCAATCTTCAAATTACTTTTATTAGATAGGATAGAGGCCTGGTGAATGGGTGGGGGACAGCATGCATACAAGTCCTTTGGTTGATTTATTACCACCTCCACCCCAGTCTTCTCTCTATGGTTAGAAGGTCTGTTCAGTGCTTATATATCTCTGGATCTATTTTCTTCATCAGTTTACATTGTTCATTATATTCCACAAATGAGTGAGATAAATGTGATATTTATCTTTCTCTGATTGGGTTATTTCACTCATCATTCTGCTCTCCAGGTCCATCTATACTGTTGCAAATGGTAAGAGTTTCTTCCTTTTTACAGCAGCATAGAATTGCACTGTGAACCACAGGTTTTGAATCCACTTATCTGCTGATGGGCACGTAGGCTGTTTGCAAATCTTAACTTGTAAATTGTGTTGCTATGAACATAGGGGTAAGTATATCCTTTCTGATAGGCATTTCTGATTTCTTGACATATATTCCTAGAAGTGGGATTACTGGGACGAATGGCAGTTACATTTTTAATTGTTTGAAAAAACTCTATACTTTTTCCACAGTAGCTGCAGCAGTCTGCACTCTCAGCAGCAGTGCATGAGGGTTCCTTTTTCTCCACATCCTCCAAGCACTTGTCACTTGTTGATTAGTTGATGATAGCCATTCTGAGTTGTGTGAGATAGTACCTCATTTTCATTTTGATTTGCATCTCTCACATAATTAGTGACTATGAGCATATTTTCACATGTCTCTTGGTCTTCTGTATGTCCTTTCAAAAAGTATCTTTTAGGTCCTTTGCACATCTTTTGATTGCATTATCTTCCTTTTGTTAAGATACATGAATAAGCTATAAATTTTAGAGAATAAACACTTATTGGAAATAACACTGGCAAATATCTTTTCCCATACAGTGGCCTCTCTGGTTATTTTGTTATGGTTTCTTTTGCTATGCAGAAGGTTTTTATTTTTTTTAATATTTTAATCTTTATTGTTCAGTTTATTAATTACAAATTACAATGTTCCCCTCCCCCCCCCGATAGCTCTCCTTCACACTTTGCCCTTACCTCTCCTCCCACTGTTCTCTTCCATAGGTGTATGATTTATGTCCAGTCTCTTGCTGCACCTCCCACACTCTGTTTTTCCCCCAAGAATTGTCAGTCCATTCCCTCTCTATATTCACCAGTTTATCCTGTTCATCAGATTTTTAATTCACTTGATTTTTAGATTCATTTGTTGATAGATGTGTACTTGCTGTTCATAATTTTTATTTTTACCTTTTCCTTCTTCCTCTTCTTAAAGAATACCTTTCAGCATTTCATATAATACTGGTTTGGTGGTGATGAACTCCTTTAGCTTTTTCTTATCTGCGAAGAACTTTATCTGACCTTCAATTCTGAATGATAGCTTTGCTGGGTAGAGTAATCTTGGTTGTAGATTCTTGCTATTCATCACTTTGAGTATTTATTGCCACTCCCATCTGGCCTGCATAGTTTCTGTTGAGAAATGTGCTGACAATCGAATGGGTGCTCTCTTGTAGGTAACTAACTGTTTTTCTCTTGCTGCTTTTAATATTCTCTCTTTGTCTTTTGCTCTTGGCATTTTAATTATGATGTGTCTTGGTGTAGTGCTCTTTGGATTCCCATAGTTTGGGGTTCTGTGCACTTCCTGGACTTTTAAGTCAATTTCTTTTACCTGGTGGGGGAAGTTTTCAGTCACTGTTTCTTCAAATAGGTATTCATTGTCTTGCTCTCTCTCTTTTTCTGGCACTCTTATAATTCGGATGTTGGTATGCTTGAGGTTGTCCCAGAGTCTCCTTACACTACCTTCATTTTTTTGGATTCTTTTTTGCTTCTTGCTTTTCTGGCTGAGTGGATTTTGCTTCTTTGCATTTCAAATCTTTCACTTGGTTCTTGCGGTCCTCTGGATTGCTTTTAGGTTATTGTATAATATTTTTTTATTTAATTCAATGTATACTTAATTTCTAGTTGATCCCTTTTCATATCTTTAAGGGTCTCATTCATATCTTCCAGGGTCTTGTTCAGATCCTCGAAGGTCTCATTCATATCCTCAAAGATCTCATTAAGTTCATTGGCCTTTTCTAGGAGCCTCTTGAAAAACCTTATAACCGTGGTTTTGAACTCTATGTCCAATTGGGTTTTTTTCCCCTCCATTTCTTTCAAATGTGATTTCTTTCCATGTCTCTGCATTTTGGCTGCTTCCCTGAGTTGGTTGATTAGCTTTGTGTGGTAGATGTCCTCTAGGGGACAGTTACCTGAGGCTCAGCCTCCCCAGTTATATGAGGTAGATACTCTTGGTACAGCCCTTTATGGTTTGCGCAGTCTTGTTGTAGTTAAGCCTAGATTATTGTTGGTAGCACTAGGAGGGTTTTACCTCCAGGCCAATTGGCTGTGAGGATCAGCTGTGTTTATGTTGTGAGAGCCGTTGTGCTCAGGTTGGATGGGCAGAATTCCGGGTTGAGCAGGAAGCCTTGATTTCCTGTCAGCTCCACCCTATGCGGCTCCTGGGTCTCTGTGCTTGGTGGTAACGGCTACATGCACCTCTGAGAGAAAGCTGCCACTGAGTTCTACCCGCTTCTGGATAATTCAGCCTCTCCCCAAATGAGTCTGCACACCCAAAGTCTCACCCAGGGTTGTAAAACAATGCAGATCAGTGGTTTCCCTTCTTTCTTTTCTTTCTTCAGAATGAGAGAGCAAGTCACGAGTCCTCTCTGCATGCTCGCACACTTCTGCAGTTCTCAAGTTTACATGCCCTCTCTGCAAGCTTGCAGACCTCTGCAGTGCCCAAATTTCAGCGTGCTTCCTCCTTACTGTCCAGTTTCACCCTGTGTGACTGTGGGTTCCCCAGACCTTTCCCAGAACTGGGGATTCAAGGCAGTTCGAGAAAACCAGCCAGGTTTGCAACCACCTGCCCTTTCCACTCACGTGCAGCTCTGAACCTTTGACTCCGCATGTATCCACAACTCTGCCCTCCGCAGCTCCTCTGAGTCACAGTGTCCTATCTTTACTTTTATTTGTGGAATTTCCACTCAGCCAGCTTTCCGGTGATTTTGGATGATGTTCGTTCTGTCATTTAGTTGTAGTTTTGAAGTTGTGTTGGGCAGCAGGATAGGAATTTACCTATGCCACCATCTTAGTTCCTTCAGGTTTTTATTTTTAAATAGTCCCATTTGTTTATTCTTCTCTTATATTAATTTGTCCTAAGAGCTGCATCCGTAAAGATATTACTATGAGATATGTCTGATATTTTGCTGTCTATGGATTCTTCTAAGATTCTTATGGTTCTCTGTTTCACATTTAAGTCCTTTATTAATTTTGAGTTTGTCTTTGTGTGTGGTCTAGTTTCATTGTTTTGCATATATCTGCAATTTTTCCAACACCATTTATTGATGAGACTGTCATGACTCTATTGTATGCTTTTGCCTCCTTTTTCAAATATTATTTGAACATAATGACTTGTGTCGTTTTCTGAATTTTCTGTTCTGTTCCATTGGTCTAAATGTCTGTTCTTGTGCCAGTACCAGGCTGTTTTGAGAACAGTGATTTTGTAATATAGCTTGATATTGTTATGGAGCAGACATGACAGAATGACGACTGGAGTCCAAGGCAATTGAAATTTAGGGAGCCTTTATTAGTGGGCTGATGACTGCTCAGCCTTCCTCCACACAGGGAATCCAGAGAGCAGCCCGACCTCAGGTGCAAGGTAGCTTTTAAGCCCTAAAACCACATCCTTGTTGGCAGGCTAAGTGGAACAATGGCTACCTCAAACAAAGCAATTTTCTTAGCTATATTGGCACACTGTAAAGGTATTAAACCCACATCTTAGGCACTCAGGCTAGCAAAATCCTGTTTAGCTAAACTACTGGCATCCTGTTCTGCAAGGTGCAGCTGTGTTTCATGGTCAGGGCGGTCATAGGGAAATGCAATTAAAATGTTTCCACTCTCTAACAATATCTGGTATTGTGATCCCTCCAATTTTATTCTTTTTTTCTCAGCACTGCTACACTATTTGTGGTCTTATTTTACTCCATAAAAACTTCTGGAGTTTGTTCTAGGTCTGTGAAATATACCATCAGTTTTTTAATTGGGATTGCGTTAAATCTACGATTGCTTTGGGTAGTATGGGCATTTAAATGATGTTGATTCTACCAATCCATGAACACAGTATATTCTTCCATTTGTTTATGTCTTCCTCTATGTCTTTATTCAAATCCTGTAACTTTCTAAGTTCAGGTCTTTACTTCATTTGTTAAGTTTATTTCTATGTATCTTAATTTTTTTGTTGCAATAATAAATGAGATTGTTTTTTAGTTTCTCTTTCTGTTAGTTCATTATTGGCATATAAAAATGTCATAGATTTCTGGGTGTTCATTTTGTATCCTGCTACATTGCCAAATTCATTTATTAAGTCTAGTAGTTTTTTGATGGAATCTTTAGGGTTTTTCTATGAAAAATATCATGTTATCTGTGAATAAGGACGGTTTTATTTCTTTTCCAATTTGGATGCCTTTTATTACTTCTTGTCTGACTGCTATGGCTAGCATTTCAAGTATTATGTCAAACAGGAGTGAAAGTGGGAATTCTTATCTTATTCCTGTTGTTAGGGGAAATGAGTTTAGTTTTTGCCTATTGGGTTACCATGTTGCTTGTAGGTTTGCCGTTTAAGTCTGTTATTATGTTGAAATGTGATCTCTCTATTTCCACTTTACTGAGAGTTTTTGTCAAGAAAGGGCATTGGATTTTGTCAAATACCTTTTTCTACCACAATTGATATGATTATGTGTTTTTTATCACTCAACTTGTTTATGTGTTGTATCACATATAATGATTTGCAGATAATAGTCTTGCATTACCAAAGTAATCCCACTTGGTCACAGTATATGATCTTTCTAATGTGATGCTGGATCCAATTTGCTAGAATTTTGTTGAAGATTTTAACATCTATGTTCATCAGATATATTGCCTGTAATTTTCTTTATTTGTAGTGTCTTTATCTGATTTGGGGACTAGGGTATTTCTGGCTTCATAGAAAGCTTGGAAGTGTGCCTTCCTCTTAAATTTTATGGAATAGTGAGGAGAGTTGACTTTAGTTCTTCTTTGAATGCTTGGTAAAACTCCCCTGTAAAGCCATCTGGGCCAGAACTTTTGTTTACTAAAAGTTGTGTTTTTTTTGTTTTTGTTTTTGTTTTTTACTGGTTTGATTTTATCAATAGTTACCAGCCTATTAAGGTTTTTTCATTCTTTCTGATTGAGTTTGGGAGATTGCATTTTTTTTTTTTAGGAACATGTCTATTTCATCTAGCTTGCCCAGTTTGTTGGAGTAAAGTTGTTTGCAGTATTTTTTTAAATCATTTTTATTACTGTGGCATCTGTTGTTACTTTACCTCTTTCATTTATGATTTTGTTTATTTGTGTCCTCTTTGTTTCTTGGTGAAACTGGCTAGAGGTTCATCAATCTTGTTTATCCTTTTAAAGAACCAGCTCTTGGTTTTATTGATTTTTTTTGGGTGGGGGACTCTAGGTCATTAATTCTCTCTGATATTTATTATTTCTTTCCTTCTGCTTACTCTGGGATTTTCTTTAAGTTGTAGGCTTAGGTAATTTATTATTATTTTTTTGAGGTAGGACTGTAGAGCTATGAACTTCCCTCTCAGGACTGCATTCACTGTGTCCCATAGATTTTGCATTGTTGTGTTTTCATTGCCATTTGTTGCCATATGCTTTTTATTTCTCCTTTGGTCTCTTTGGTAACATAATCATTGTTTAATACCATATTACTTAGCTTTTAGTTGCTTGATTTTTTTCATTGTTTTTATTGTAGTTAATTTCTAATTTTATGCCATTGTGATTTGAGAAGATGATTGATATAATTTCTATCTTCTTGGATTTGAAGAGACTTTGCCTGTGTCCCGGTATGTGGTTTATCTTTGAAAATGTCTCATGTGCATTTGAAAAGATTGTATATTTTGTAACTTTGAGGTGAAATGTTTTGAATATGTAAATTAACTCTTTCTGATCTAGTTAGTAATTTAGAATTGCTGGTTCTTTGCTGATTTTCTTAGAGGATTTATCCAGTGGTTTTCATTGGGGTATTAAAGTCCTTTACTATGATTGTATTATTTTCAAACTCTCCTTGATACCTTCCAGATGTGTTTTTTATGCATTTGAGTGCTCCTGCTTTGGGTGCATATAAGTTTACCAGAGTTATATCTTCTTGTTGAATTGTTCCCTTTAATATTATGAAGTGACCCACCTTATGTATTGTTATGGCCTTCACTTTGATGCCTATTTTGTCACATGTAAGTATTACTACCCCTGCTTTTTTATTTTTATTTCACTTTGTGTGACAATTTTTTTCCCCATTCCTTCACTATCAGTTTGTGTGTGTCCTTTGTTCTGAGTTGGGTCTCTCATAGACAGCAAATATATGGATAATGTTTTCTTATCCATTCAGCTACCCTATGTCTTTTTATTAGAACATTTAATTCATTTGTGTTTAAGGTTATTATTGATATGTACTTGTTTGTTGCCATTTTTATTCATTATGTCTGTGTTCCTCCTTGCCATTCTATTTCTTCTTTTTATAGCAGTACCTTTAGCATTTCTTTCATTGCTAGATTGGTGGCAATAAACACCCTTAGCCCTTTTTTTGTCTGTGAAGCTCCTGATTTCACCTTCAATTTTGAATGATAGCCTTGCTGGTTATAGTATGCGTGGATTCAGTCACTTGCTTTTAATGACTTTGTATACTCCATTCCATTCCCTTCTGGCTCAATGTGTTTCTGTTGAGAAATCAGTTGATAGACTAATGAGAGATCCCTTGTAGGTAACTGTCTCTCTCTCTGGCAGTCTTTAAGATTCTTACTTTGTCACTGATGTTTGCCAACTTAATTATGATGTATCCTAATGTCTGTCTTTTGTGGTTCATCTTGTTTAGGACTCTGTGTGCTTCTTGGACTTGTGTGACTTTTTTCTTCCCAACATCAGGGATATTTTCTGTCGTTATTTCTTCAGACATATTTTCTTTTCTTGCTCCTCTTCTTGTCCTTCTGGCACCCCTATTATGGGGATGTTGTTTTATTTCATGTTGTCCCAAAGCTCCTTTAGGCTCTCTGGCTTTTTAAGTGTTTTTTTTTTCCAGTTGCTGCTCTGCTTTTGTGTTTTTTCTACCTCGTCTTCTAACTCTTTGAGGTGGTCCTCATCTTCTTCTAGTCTACTGTTAAAACTTTACATGTGTTCTTTATTGTAGCTATGTTATTCTTTATTTTTTCTTTATTCTTCATTTCTACTTGATTCTTACACATGTTGTTGAATTAGTCATTCATTCTCTTCAGTGTCCTTTTAACCCTTGCTCTGAATTAATTCTCTGGAAAATTGCTTTCCTCGTTGCATTTATATCCTCTTCTGGTAATTTTTCCTTTTCATTTGTGTGGGGTTGTTTCTTCATCTCCCCATTTTACTGTTCTTTTGTGGTTGTTCCTATGTATTAGATCAACCTTCTATGTCACCCAAATTTTTGTTTGTCTTATACAGTAGATTTTTTTTTAACCCAGTGGTGCAATCTCTCAGGCCTTCTGGGCTGGGTATTCTATGGATGCACCCTACTTGGAATATTTGGGTTCTCTTGGTATAGTTGGGATTTGAGTGTAACTGTTCTGTTCATGGATGGAATCTCCTCTCAGGGTGTCTGGTTATGTGGCTCACTCTCTATGAGGTTGACTGAACAACACAAAATACAACTCAACCAGACACAACACAAAGGGAACAAAACATGCATGTACTCACAACCTTGATAATCACAATAAAAGTTACCACCAGATAAAAGAGAATTAAGAGAAAGAAAAGAGAGCAAAAATGAAAAAGAAAAAAGGTAAGAAAGGAAAGAAAAAGAAGAAGAAAAAATATGGATAGGAAATACCAAAAAACAAATAAACCAAGGATTGCAAAGAACAAACTCCCCCCAAAAGGATGGGGCAGTATCTGTAGAGATAGAGCTTCTATACAGAATGTAAGGTTAAGGAATTGAATGAATAGGAGACATACTATGGTTAAGTATAGAGGAGGTAGAAACAGAATGAATGGATAAGAAGAAAAAAATAAATTAAAAAATAAAAAATAAAAATATGTTTTTTTTTCTCAATTTATCCATCTATTCATTCATCTCTTTTTGGAAAAGGAAAATAGAGGAGAGAGCAGAGAGGCTTGAGTTTAGTGAATGAAACTAATAAACAATTAGGAGAAGAGACCCAGAGAAGAGTGGAAAAACAAAAGCATAGAAATAAATGACTAGCAAAGAAAAAGAGAAGGGTGCATAGACTTGGAGCAGGGGGGAGGAAATTAGATATATGAATAGTCAACAGAAACTACAATAATTATAACATGTCAATAAAGCAGATAAAGAAGATCAATTTTTAACAAGAAAGAAAAAGAAAGGAAAGAGAAAACTAAAGGGGATAGGAGAAGAGAGAACAGGATGAAAAAGTGAAAAGTGAGGAAGAAAAAGGTGGAAAAAATAAGATAAAATAAAAATAGTAAAAAAATACAAAAATGAAGATAAAAACAAAATAAAACAAACAAAAAGATAAAGAAAATTTTAACAAAATAAAAAAATAAAAAAGTGAAGTGTCATTTGCTTCAGCTGAGTTTTCCTAGAAATGTCTCATAGGGACTGGTTTTTAAGACCCCACTCTTCTGTCTGCCACTTCTCAGTTTCCTGTTAGGTAGCCAGAACCATGTTGAAGTTCCAAGCAATCAACTTCTCCTCTGTTTCTGTCTCCACAGAACTTGGCAGCAAGCAGGCAGGATCAATCTACCTTCCTTGCCTGTTGGCCTGATGTCAATCTTGATCACTCCAGCCTCTGTTTTTACAGGGTTTTAAGGTGGGGTGGTGCTGTATTTATTTCCAGGACTGAATGACCCCTCCTTAACACAGTCCCTGAGGCTCCCTGAGCTATTCAGAATCTTTATTTCCTCTGCAAAGTTTGAGGCTGGATGCAGCTGCACTAGCTGCCATGAGGCTATGGAGGAGGCTGCTCTTCAGGAGAAAAATGGCTGCTTAGGTTTGGAGAGTCCCCAGTGTCCCAGTGCTGGATTCCTGGTCCCTTTCCCTGTCCTGCTCCTCTCCACAGCCTCTTCCCAGCCTCCACAAAACTGAGCCTCTACCAGCACTGCAGCCTTGGTAAATGCTTGTAATTGAAGGGTCCTATGAACTGGGTTTAGTGAATAGAAACAAAGACAAAACAGATGCAAAACAATGGTGCGACTGTAAGTTTCTCTTTTCCGGGCACTGCTAGACTTGGGCAGTTCTTCAAGCCACCTATCTGGAAACAACCTCTTGGGGCTGTGGGCTTAGATCTAGATTCCCCAGCCTCCAAAGCTATAGGTGTTTTTCTCTCTTTCCACATCCAGTGTGGAGAGAGACTGGGTTCAGTTTCTGAGTAGAGGATCTGGGGATTAAAAAATAAAGGAATAGAAGAGAAGATGCACAAATAAGAAATAGTAAGCGGGGGCTGGGTGAGATGTCTGTTCTCTCTGATGGAGAGGCAGCGACTCCGAGCCCACAAAGCCACGTTTACTTATATTCCACAATACAAAGGGGTTTCTCCAACATTAGGATCAAAGCAGTTTCACTGGGCCGAGGCCCTATTCATTCCCCCATTCCCAGGCAAGATCGCATTTACATTTCAGCGCCCTCTCCCTGACACCCGAGGCAAAGGTAAGGCCAAGCTGATAAACACGTCAGCCTTCTTGGTGAAGCGTGTTTTTCTAAGATGCAGTTTTGCCAGGCGCCTTGAATTCAGCCAGACAAAGATTTAAAGAATGCTCAAGGTGTCTTGACTGTGGGTGTCCCCCCCCCCTCACCCCCCCCAAAAAAAAGCCTTGTGGGCTTCTTTTCCACAGTCTGACATTAGGCCTGTCCTCAAGGGATGCAGACTTGGTACAGTGTAACTTCCTTCTGACCCTCTCAGTCTGTTGCTTGCACGTCTCTCTCCAGCCCAGAACCCCAATTCTATCGCTCTGCAAGCGCATCTGTCCGTTCTGGCTGTGAATTGTCTCACCAGATGTGGCTAATTCACCAATTCCAGGTGAATATTATTTCATTTAGTTGCTCCTTTTATCACCCTGGGACAAGGCTCAGGACATGTCTACCTGTTTGGCTGCCATTTTTTTTCTCTCTCTCAGTATCTTTTCCACTCCTAATTTTTGTTTGTTGTACATTTTTTATATTTTTAATATAACATCTTTTCCACACCAATCCCCCTATTTCTGTTAGTTCTATAGTTACATATACATGCTGCTCACCTTTAGTACCAGTGGCGCATGGCAGATTTCCCAATTACTACCTTTGCTGAGAACTCATTCTGTTTCACTAAGAAGGAGTCATAGAAACAATGTTACCTGAATCTTTTGTATCCAAACTGGTTTGTTTGTTGCCTATATGCATTAAGAATGCTTGAAGAGCAACCCGTGTTATTTTGTTTTCCCTGAGGTGCCTGATTCATCAATAAATGCTTGAATTCCACTAAACTGCTCTTATTTTAGTATCATCAATGTTATGTATTTTAATTCTACATAGATTTTCAAGCATATGACATTATAATTATTGTTCTGTAAATAAGTAGTCATTAGATTTACTTGCAAATTCATTATTTTAATTGTTGCTTATTCCCTTCCGCAGTTCCACATTTCCACCATTTCTCAATTGTTTGATAACTTATTTAATTGCAGTTTGGTTGCCAGTAAATACTTCAGTTTCTGTGTATTTAAAAGTCGTTATTTTCGGAGAGAACACCAAGATGGCGGCATAAGCAAACACCTATTGTTCTGCCCCGCGCAACGATTTGGGAACTACAACATAACAGCGGAACAGACAAGCACCCAGAATCGCCAGAAAGCTGGCTGCATGAAAAATCCACTAATAGGAGCGGAGGTGGGACACTGAGACTCGGGACCTGTGGGTGTGCAGCCTTTCAGAAGGAAGCAGGTTAGGAGCCGCCCTGGTCGCGCGTGCGGGCTGGGGCTGGAGCAGCGACCGGCTGGATTTCTCCACCGGGGAAGGGCGGAGGCGTCCCACTGCCCAGATTTCCCGAGCCGGGCGAGGTCCGAGATCCGGGGAACGAGAGGTCCCCCTGCACAGATTCGCCGGAACCGGGCGAGGTCCGAGGTCCGGGGACGCACCCTGGAAGCGGGGCGTGGCAGAGGCTCCTAGTCCCAAGGGTCGCGCAAACCCGCGACTTGCCCCCTGGAAACTTGTCTCCTGGTTCCGGAAACCATCTATTTTACAGCCCTGGGCTGGACTTTTGGTGTGCAGGCACATTTGGGGAAAGGCAGAGTTGTCTGGAAGGGGAAGAGACTTGCGGCTTTCATTGGAGGAGTCTGCAGCCATCCCCACCCAACACAGACCCGAGCTCGTGAGCACTGCATAGGACCCAGCTGCCGCTGCCGCTGCCGCTGCCGCGCAGCCCAGAGACTCCGCCCATCCAACCTGAACACAGTCTCCCTTCACAGCCAATTGGCCTGGAGGTCAAACCCTCCTAGGGCTAACAACAACAAACTGGGTTTAAATTCAAAAACACTGAATACAACCCATGAAGGATTGCAGTAAGAGTACCCACCTCAGGTAACCGGGGAGACTGAGCCACTGTCCCTTTGAGGATATCCACCACATAAAGCAGCCACCATGCAGAGACATGGAAAGAAATCAGGTGTGAAAGAAATGGAGGAGAAAAGACGACAATACATAGAGTTCAAAACCACAGTTATAAGGCTTTTCAAGAGGCTCCTACAAAAGGCCGATCAAATTAATGAGAATTACCAGGAAATAAACAAGACCAACCAGCAAGTGAATGAGACTTACAAGGAGATGAATGATACTTACAAGGAAATGAATGAGACCCTCAGGAAAATGTACAAGACCTCTGAGGATACGAACCAGACCCTCACAGATAAAAAAAAGGACCAACTAGAAATCAAGCATACACAAACTGAATTAAAAAATATTACACAAAGTCCTAAAAGCAGTCCAGAGGGCCACAAGAACCAAGTCAAAGATTTGAAATACAAAGAACCAAAATCCACTCAGCTGGAAAAGCAAGAAACAAAAAGAATTCAGATAATTGAAGATAGTGTAAGGGGCCTCTGGGACAACCTCAAGCAAGCCAACATCCGAATTATTGGGGTGCCAGAAAAAGAGAGAGAGCAAGTTAATGAAAACCTACTTGAAGAAATAGTGACTGAAAACTTTCCCCACCTGGTGAAAGAAACTGACTTAAAAGCCCAAGAAGTACACAGAACCCCAAAATATAGGAATCTAAAGAGGACCACACCAAGACATATCATAATTAAAATGCCAAGAGCAAAAGATAAAGAGAGAATATTAAAAGCAGCAAGAGAAAAGCATTTGGTTACCTACAGGGGAGCACCCATACGATTGTGAGCGGATTTCTCAACAGAAACGATGCAGGCCAGACGCGAGTGGCAAGAAATATTCAAAATAATGAAGAGCAAGAATCTACAACCAAGATTACTCTATCCAGCAAAGCTATCATTCAGAATTGAGGATCAGATAAAGTGCTTCGCAGATAAGAAAAAGCTAAAGGAGTTCATCACCACCAAACCAGTATTATATAAAATGCTGAAAGATATTCTTTAAGAAGAGGAAGAAGAAAAAGGTAAAAATATAAATTATGAACAACAAATACACATCTATCAACAAATGAACATAAAAATCAAGTGAACTGATAGGCTGATGAACAGGATAAACTGGTGACTATAACAGAAACATGGACATGGAGAGGGAATGGACTGACAATTCTTGGGGAGAAGGGTGTTGTTGGAAGTACAGCAAGAGATTGGACAAGAATCATTCAACAATGGGAGAGGACATTGGGGAGGGGAAGGTGAGGGCGGAGGGTGGGATAGGTACAGGGTGGAGGGAAGATATAGGGGGATAAAAAAGGGGAAACAATGTAATTAATAAACTGAATAAATAAATAAATAAATAAATAAATAAATAAAAGTCGTTATTTTCAGAGATTGCTTTTGCCAAATAAAGGGTTCTGGATTGGAGATTATAATCCTTTAGCATGTTAAAGTTTGTCATTTCATTTTAATTGTATTTAGATAATTTCTGTTGAGAATGCAGCTTTCAGGACCATTGCTGCTCCTTTTGACATTGTATCTATTTGCTCTTGGATACTTTTCAAATTTTCTTTTTTTTTTTAGAAGTTTTATTATGCTGCTAATGTACAGATAGATGGTTTTTCTTTTAAATTAATTGTGCCTGTGGCCCACAGTTAATTTTTCTTTAATCTTTGACTTGTATCTTTTGTCAGTTGTGAACATTAATCAAATAGTGTATCTCTTTCATAATCTCTCTTCTCTATATGGTATTACAATTATACACATTTAAGATATTTTACAATGTCATTTCTCTATTTTTTCATACTTTTTATTTTTTAAATTTTCTGTATTTCAAAAAATGGTATTTTCTACAGACAAATCCTGCAGCTTACTAACCCAGTCTACTGTGACTGACCTGCTGTTAAAATTGTTTAGTTTCTGATTTCAGTTATTTTATAGCTTAATAATTTCCATTTGCTTCTTTTTAATAGATTTTCATTCCATCTTGTTACTTATTCATTTGAAGGTAGTAATCAATAATTCTTTATCACCTGGGAGCTGTAGATAGTCTCTATTTTTTTTCTCTTGGATTTTGATCAGCTGGTTCTATCTCTTAAGAGCTGGATAATGAACGGAGGGCATTGTGTATAATTGTTATAGAGAAGTGAAAAATATTACCTCACCTACAGATTATTTCCTTTGATCTGGAAGACAGAATAGGGAAAATCAACTTGATTTATCTGAAAAAAAATGATTCAAAAGGGGCTTCTATTGAGGTGAAGGACAATCTATTTCTATTTTGCTCTTTCTCTTAGAAATATTATATTTTGGATATCTTACCTGAAAGCTCATAGTTTTTACATGGCTCCTCCTCTTAGTCTTGTCTTGTACTTCAATGCTTCTATTCTCAGCCTAATACTTAGTTACCCACTTCAATTTATCTATAATTGTCACTGTAATTTTGCTTGATTTTGTGGCTTCTCACACCCACTATTTTCTCTCACCCCATTCAACTCGAGAGCAAGCAAACGGCTTTCTGAGAAATACTGTCACCTCTCTATGATGACCATTTATCCAGGCTTTTTACTCAAAACCAGGCTGCCTTGGAACATCATCATTTAAACATTCACAATTCTGTGAAATTGCTATTGTCTCTGCCACTGCTTTCACGTCTTCAGAAGTTGGAAAATACCTACAGGAGGAAAATGGTGAGTGATATAAGCCTCCCCGCAATGCCCATTTTAATCTCTGGGCATCTTGGCCACTGAAGCTGCAGACGCCTTAGCTGGTTACCATTGCCTCACAAGGTTGTAGTTGCTGTTGTAATTTTATCAATGCTTATAGTGTTCCAGGCAAGATATTTTGATAAAAGACAAATACATTAACCTACCAGTTCCATTGCTACTACCTGGATGTGAGCTTCATCCAGAAATACTATAGTAGCTTCAGAACTCATCACCCTACTTTTATACTTGTCCTTCTATTCTCAACAGAGCAGCCAGAGTGATGGATCATAAATGTAGAGTTCTGGGGAATCCTATTTAATAAAAGGTAACATGCAAATTGACCCTAACAGAATGACCTGATGGTCACTATGATGTGCAAATTGACCAACACACAAGATGGCCACCCCCGTGTGGACACAAGATGGCCACCACAAGATTGCCAGCAAAGAAACCAGGCCTGCAGGAGAGGGCAGTTGGGAGGAACCAGGCATGCAAGGGAAGCCAGTGGGGGGTTGGGGAGGCCATACCTGCAGGGGAGGACAGTTAGGGGTGACCAGACCAGCAGGGCAGGGCAGTTGGGACCAACCTGACCAGCAGGAGAGGGCAATTGGGAGCGACCAGGCCAGGAGAGGAGGACAGTTAGGGGTTACCAGGCCTGTAGGAGAGAGCATTTGGATGGGGGATCAGACCTTCAGGGAAGGCAATTAGGGGTGACCAGGCTGGCAAGGGAGGAAAATTAGGGGTGATTGGGCCAGCAGGGGAGGGTAGTTGGGAGCAACTAGGCTTGTAGGGAAGGACAGTAGGAGTGACCAAGCCAGTAGGGGAGAGCATTTAGGGGTGACCAGGCTGGCAGGGGAGCAGTTAGGCATTGATCAGATTGACAGGGGAGTGGTTAGGGGATGATCAGGCTGGCAGGCAGAAGTGGTTAGAAGCAATCAGGCAGACAGATAGGCAAGCAGTTGGGAGCCAGCAGTCCTGGATTGTGAGAGAAAATTCCGACTGCCAGTTTACGCCCCCAGAGCAGTCAGTTGGACATCCCTCTAAGACTCCCAGATTGGAGAAGGGACAGGCTGGTCTGAGGGACACCCCCCCCCACTTCTCCATTCATGAATTTTGTGCACTGGGCCTCTAATATTTTATATGAATGTTTAACTAACCATGGAAATAATCACTTAACTACAATAGTAGATGTCTGAGAAATGAAGAAACAAAGTAAAAATAAAATTAACATGACCTAATTAATATTTAGGTCTTCTATTTAACAGATTAAATTATGAAAGGCTGAAAATTTTATTAGATCATAAATTAATATTTTAAATTACTTTTAATTTTTTAAAAGTTATATCTACTTGCATTTTTACTGGGCTAGAGAGTTCCCACCTCACAACTCAGAAACGTGTTCTGTTGGGACATATATAAGGCTTACAGTCCCCCAAAGCTAATGTGTTTCTCAACACACAACTCAAGTTTTTCATTCTGATGCCTGTTGCCTGTATATCTCTCCACCAAAAAGACATAGGAGAAAGGGAAACAGAGGCTGTGACAGTTTCTTTTTTCCTATAAGAGCCTCTGCAAGGAAGACATAGTTAAATGACATAGCAGAAAATCTTAAGCAATGACTTAACCTTTGGCTCCAACATCCAGTTGGCTCCAAGCCATTGGTATGGCTTGAACATACCAATATAATTAAAGTTAAATCTGTACATTTCCCATGATAAATAGTGTTTGAAATGTTTTTAAAAATAGTCAATCACCTAATTAGAAACATCCCTGTTATTTTCTATGTAAGGCAACTACACTAAAATCAGGACAATCCAGAGCGGTCAGTGGAAGCAATAACAGCAGGGAGAGTCTAAATTCTACAAATTCTCAGGGAAGAAGGTGGTCCTCACGCAGTTGTGGCACTAGCTTAAATTTAGTAACAGTGCTAATCGCCAAACATGCCCAATACTATGACCAAAATGATGAAGAGTTTCTCTGTGTGATTCATGTATAAAACTGCCTTATTATTTTATGATTATCCTATATAACAAAACCTCACTATGCAAATCAACCAAACAGTGGAATGACTGGCAGAATTACTGGTTGCTATGATCTGCACTGATCACTAGGGGCAGACGCTCAGTGTAGGAGCTGCCTCCCAGTGGTCAGTGCGCTCCCACAGGAGGAAGGCTGCTCAGCCAGAAGCCAGGCTCATGGCTGGCAAGTGCAGCAGCAGCAGCTGTGGGAGCCTCTCCTGACTCCGTGGCAATGCTAAGGAGCAGTGAACCTAGTGGTAAGGAGCAGTGAGTAGGTGGGCAGTAAGGAGCAAGGGGTCCTGGACTACTAGAGGGATGTGTGACTGCCAGCTTAGGCCCTTCTTCACCCATGCACCAGGCCTCTAGTATTAAAAATAAAATTTCTATTGTTTATTTGAACCATCAAATCAGATTCTCTGAGGGTCCTAAGAATCTTTATTTTAGTGATCCCACCAGGTGAATCTTACATACACTAAGGTTAAAAATACACAAAAACACAAAACAACAACCAACAGAGATTAAAAGCACAAGCACAAGGATCTCTAACAACATCTGTTCATGGTGACTGGTGTTGACTCATTCTTCCTCTGTTCAACTTTAAATTAAATTTTTGTTAGTAGAGTTGCTTTTGTTTATATTATCTCTTTTAGTTTTTTGCTGTGTTCTGGGAATATATCTGTAGGAAAACTCTTGAATGAACTGTGGATATATTTTGGAGCAAAATACTTAGCTATGTTTATCTCAGGGAGATTAGAAAGAGCTGAAGACTGAGATGCCAGTGAGTATATCAGAATTAACATTAACATTTATATTAAAGACCAAAACATGGGCTTGAAAACGAGAAACATTTTGGTAGTGTTCAATGTGCAGTTGAAGGTAAGAGGAGTATGTCTAAAATATTTATACACTAGAATACCATGATTACTAAGTAGTAATCATCATCACCATCATCAATATTGGTATTGTGCACCACATTTTATTAGCACCTCCCCCACCCTCCACGTTGCATGCAGCATCTCATTAAATTCTCAAAACAGTCTGAGTGGCTCTGGACAGACTTTTCACAGTATGAATTTCCTTGTCCTCTCAGTATTCAATTTCCAGTAAATGTCGTATTAATCCACTCTATTGGTTATGCCAAAAACATTGGAGTGATCCATGATGGCTCTCTCTCATGCTCCTTTCCATTCTTATCCTCCCAAAATGCACATGTATGATGGGTTCAATTTATTCACTCAGATGACCTTTTTTATGTACTCCTAAAAATACCTGGTAGATGATGACAAGAAGCTCAGTGCAGTAAATCATGTGTTTACAAACCTATTAACATCTCAATAATCAAGTTCAAACACCTCAAATTCTTTCACATGAAACAAGAAACAAATGACAGCCAAAACCGGTTTGGCTCAGTGGATAGAGCGTCGGCCTGTGAACTGAAAGGTCCCAGGTTCAATCCCAGTTAAGGGCATGTAACTTGGCTGCAGGCACATCCCCAGGAGAGGGTGTGCAAGAGGCAGCTGATCAATGTTTCTCTCTCATCGATGTTTCTGACTTTCTATCCCTGTCCCTTCCTCTCTGTAAAAAATCAATAAAAAAATATTTTAAAAAAAGGAACAAATGACAAAAAAAGTAATCTCTTTTGTTGACCAGAAAAAAAAAAAGATTTCAAATAATTTAGTAATGACATCATATTGCTGGTCTACTGGGCAGCTGACATCTACTTACCATTACAAATACTCTGTGGTCGCCCACATTTGACTGATTCATCTAGGTGCACCCACTGTATATAAACTACCTTACTAAACACCCCCTCCCACTGACCTCCACTGCCATAATACATAGATTACATTTACACGAAATTCAATGGTGGTGATGAGATTCATTATATATTATTAATAGGAATCGAATGATTGTGTCCCTCAAATTCAGACCTTAATGATCTAATCCCTGACACAATGGTATTTGGAGATGGGCCTTTTGGAAAGTAGTTAAGTTTAGATGAGGTCGTGAGAGTAGGGTATTCATGGTGAAATCAAAACCCTAAAAAAAGAGGCACCAGGGAGCTTAGAATGGAACCTACTTTGCTGACACCTTGATTTTGGGCTTTCCAGCCTCCAGAACTGTGAAAAAATTAATTTCTGTTGTTTAAGCAACCTATCTAGGATATTTTGTTATGGCAACCTGTGCTAACTAGGACAATTATCAATTTGAAGATGACAGTATCTTATAATCAATTTCAGGTGCATAGGAAACAAAGGTTGAAGTAAAAAGTGATTCTGAGATACTCAGCCTGAACAATGTAGAAATTTTTATTTAGAAAGAAAAAAGAAAGTGGGAGAAGCAGGTTTAGGTAGGAAAATCAAGAATGAATGTATTAAATTTGAAACATTTAAGTGGAGACGTCAAAAGTTTTATATCTGAGAGTGGATCTCAGGTTTAAGGTGAAGGTTAGAGAAATATATGAGAACTTTACCAGTGAATAGATGAAATTTAAAGCAAACATTATATGAGCTCACTGGACAATAAATACGGTGAGATTAAATTGTGTCTAAGGCCTGAGCCCTGGAGCACTCAAGCATCTGGAGGCCAATAGGACAGGCAGCAAAGCAGACTGCAAAGGTGTCATCAGGAAAGTAAGAAAAAGATAAAAGAATGGTGTCCTCTAAAATGTGTCATCACATTTTTAAAGGAAAGTGTGATCCACTTGGCAAACGTTGTTTAGAAGGTAAGTAAGCAAGATTGATATTAATTATTAAATTTGATACAGTAAGATCTTGGGGGGCCAGTAAATGTCGTATTAATCCACTCTATTGGTTATGCCAAAAGCAAGTTCATCAAGCCACACAGAGTATGTGACTTTGCAACATCCCCTTTGTTCACTTCTCCCTCAGGCCTTTCCACGCATTAGTCATACCCATCAAAGACATCCATTCATTCCTTATGGCATCCCTGGAGTTGAACTATATAGAAAAGATCATGCAAAAGGAAAACCAAAGAAAATTTAGTTCATGGACAAAAGTGTAGCGGTAAAAATGTCACTTAACCTAAGTAGCGTTTTTTGAAATACTGACTTATTCTGATATTAAAAAAATAATAATGTTAAAAAAAGCCTATTAAAATGTGGAGCAGAAAAAGACGCTTAAAATGGATTAATTAGTAGTATGTTTTTAGTTTTTATTTCATTTGTTTATTTTTTAAATGTGGAATGCTTCATGAATTTGCATGTTATCCTTGAGCAGGAGCCATACTATTCTCTGTATCATAACAATTCCAGTATATGTGCTGCTGAAGTGAAAACAGCAGTACATTTTTAAATATGTTTACCCAACCATCAGTAAGTGATTGGCTGGACCAGTAGGAAAAAATGTCAATTATTTTCTGCTATCCAGAATTAAGTAAAACAACATCAAAACCTCATCAGCATTTTCTTCAATTCAGGAAAAAGTGAATGACAGGTATAAGATTAACAAAAAATGGTGGGAGAAGTGTACTTTCATCTATATATGTATTAACAGCCTACTTTTAAAAAAGTAATCAAAATAGAAATTACTTATAGAAAGGGCAAATGAGGTTGATTGGTGACAGGAAAAAAGCTATTAGTTAACGGGATACTTTCTATAGGAGTCAAATTTAAGATACTTAAGGATATAGGGATCTTGTGATCAGGAGGCAGAAGGGTCTACTTATATCTTTGTCCTAGAGGCCCAGTGCATGAAATTCGTGCATGGGTAAGGTCCCTAGGCCTGGCTGGCAATCAGGACTGATCTGTAGGGCAACCAGCGGGGTGATGGGGGGCACCCCCACTGGCACCCACCTTGGCTGCCCTGGGGTCTATGGGCAGCTCCTGCATTGAGCATCTGCTCCCTGGTGGTCAATGCACACCATCATAACTGGTCATTCCATCAGTTGTCTTCTGCCTTTCGGTCTATTTGCATTTTAGGATTTTATTATATTGGATTAGAGTAAAAGTTCTAAATCCAGATTTACCGAAAAAAGCTCCAAGTATCCTGGGCTCTGCTGTGTGGGTCCCCTGATAGCAGGTGTGCTTCTCAGGGGTTGAAGGGCCCAGCCCAGCGTGGGGCAATGGTATTGTTTCTTATGTAGTCTGGGCTAAGAGCAATCCCAACTTCAAACATCTGTATTAACCTGAAACCAGTGTGCATATGGGTTGATTCTGCTTATATTTCTGGGAATAATGGGACCAGCAACTGCAAGTGAAATGTTATTACAAAGAAACAATCTGACTTCAAGACATGACTATCCACAGGTTGGGCCAAAGATTTGCTAAAGTGAGAAAACAAGAGAGGATAAGCAGGTATTCTGTGACCAGAGTCCTCAATTCAAATACGAGCTTTTCCACTTTCTGCCATCTGACAGTGGATGACCAGCCTCTCTGTGTTATGGTTACTATCCCATAAATTACAAAGATGGTGATACATTATTTGAAGGATGCTGAGAGGATGGAATAAACTGGAACAAGTGACATTCTTAGATCAGTGTGGGGTATATTTACTATGTGCTATATATGTTCGATTTCTACAATCACACTGGAATAAATCATTGAAGTTAAAGAACATGTTATGTCCTGTCAGGGCCAGCTTGATGGTTGAACCTGGCTGAGGTAGGGAAGCGGGAATTGAGAAAGGGAAAGAAAGACAAGAAAGCAGGATTGGGAGGGCTGCAAGCCCTTGACAGATTGCAGCAGCTTTATTAACTGTGTAATGCTTTTTATACATAAAACAGTAAGCAAGAGATCAATCAAGAGGAAACCATTCTTTGTTCTTCTAAAATCACTAATGGAAAGACAGGGTTGAAGAACAAATTCTTGGTACAATAAATCTCACTAATTGGATACATACATCTTGAATAAGCCATGAAAGGCAGCTCTTATCCTACTGATAACAGCCATCTAAACAAACCTGGGAAAGCTATGTAGGTAGGGGCTGCTCTCATTATACTGATAATCGCCATCCAAACAAGTCTGGGAAATCTGTGTGGGTGGGGGACTGAGCCTTGCTAGTCCCTTCAGGTGCAAGGACCGTGTCAGCTTACACCTGGTCTCCAACAATGTCCTTGTAACTCTATCATGTTTGAAGAACCCATAACCTACAGCCCCATTGTGAAGCTGCACACAACTGTAATTAGAAAAAAAATATATGAGGAATGTAAAAAAAAAAAAATCCAGAGTGAAGGGTAGAGAAGAGACTGTGTGTTATAATGCATGCAGAAGACTGGTGAATTTCCATTAGCAACATGTGTGTCTACATGTCAGTGAGATTGTATTCAGAAAGACACCTGTGGCTCAGAGTTGCCCCACATCAGTGCTTATAGGCTGAAACCAGCCCATACTTGGGAGCTTGGAAATAAAACTGGAAAAAATCCAAGCTAGTTATTACAAGGAATTTTTGTATCTTTAAGAGAAATAACTACAAAGTTTGTTTACTCAGAAGCAAATAACTTATGCTCTAAATGATAATACAATCTTTAAATGTATAATGGTAAGTATGAGACAGACTTTAAAACTCTTATTTTTTATCTGTGGCTAAATACTGTAAAAGTGAAATAATTAAATTATGTCTTACAGTTTTCTGAGGGGAAGGAAAATCTAAAATCATTTTTATTTTCCTCATGTTTTTCTTTTAAAACCTACACAATAAATGAGTCTTAGACATTCTTCACTTCCATTGTCTCAACTACTCAGGTGGAAAGACAAAACCTGAGCTGTCCAGTGTAGTAACTACAAGCTTCAGGTGGCTACTGAGTGCTTGATTAGTGTGACTACTGAGAAGCTGTAATTTTAACTTAGTAATTTTCATTAAAAATATATTTTATTAAGTTATTAAAAATGTTGTAAATATTTGAACAAGTATAAGAACCTACATTTTCAACTATAAATTTTATAAAATATTAATCTAGATCAAGTATTTTCAATGAAAATTTAGCATTCAAATCGACCTGTTCTATAATTATATAATACACAGTAGATTTCAAAAACTTAGTATAAAAACAAAATATATATTATCTAATTAACATATTTTATATTGTTTTTATGCTGAAAATATATTTTGGATGTATAGAACTAAATGAAATATATTACTAAAATTAATTTAACCTATTTTTTTAAACTTTCTTTTTAATGTGGATACTAGAAAGTT
Organism: Antrozous pallidus; assembly: GCA_027563665.1. Lineage (NCBI taxonomy): Eukaryota > Metazoa > Chordata > Mammalia > Chiroptera > Vespertilionidae > Antrozous > Antrozous pallidus. The sequence continues at coordinate 9,059,491 of CM050513.1, forward strand.
AAAACTTGTATTTGTAGCTTATGTTATATTGGTATTGGACATTGTCCTTATCTTCAGGAAGGTACAATTTCCTCATATGATAAGAAGTTGTAAATCTAGGGGGAACCAAGATGGCGGCATAGGTAAAACACCTATCTTACCGTCATGCTCAGCAATTTTAGTACTACAACTTAACGAAAGAGCAAACACCTTCCAGAATCACCAGAAAGCTGGCCGAGTGAAAATTCCACAAATAAAAGTGAAGATAAGACACTGTGACTCAGAGGAGCGGCGGTGGACAGCGTTGAAAGATTCGCGCGGAGACAGGTTTGGAGCGCGCGCCAGCGGAGAGGGCTGGCGGCTGAAAACTGGCCAGTTTTCTCGAACGGGGAGACAAAGACATCCCACTGGACTGATTCTCCAGCTCTGGGCGAAGTCCAGGGAACCCACTATCATACGGGGTGAAAACTGGACAGTGGGAGGGCACGCCAAAACTCGGGCTCTGCAGGGGTCTCCCAGCTTGTGGAGAAGGCAGCTTGCGCGAACAGCTCAGCTGCGTGACCGTGCAGAGAGTGCTCTGCGACTTGTTTTCTCATTCGGAAAACCATCAGTTTGCTTTGTTTTACGACCCTGGGTGAGACATTGGGCTTGCAGTCTCATTTGGGGAGAGTCTGAATTCCATGGCAGCCCGGTGGAGCTTGGCAGCGGCTCTCTCTCAGAGGTGCTGGCAGCCATTGACACCAACACAGAGTCCCTGGGGCCGCATAGGGTGAAGCTAACGCTGTCTGCTTGGCCCAGAGACTCCGCCCATCCAACCTGAGCACAGCTGAACTTCACAGACTATTTGCCTAGAGGTCAACCCTTCCAAGTGCTAACAACAATTAACCTGAGCTTAACTTCAGCAAGACTGTGCAGCCCATATCCACCTCAGGTAACTGGGGAGGCTTAGCCACTGTCCCTAGTAGGAAGTCTACCACACAATGCTAATTGACCAAATCAGGGAAGCAGCCACCATGCAGAGACATGGAAAGAAATCAGATGTGAAAGAAATGGAGGGAAAAAAACGACTGGACATGGAATTCAAAACCACGGTTATAGGGTTTTTCAAGAGGCTCCAACAAAAGGTCTATAAGGAATTAAGCAAGACCGCAAAGGAAATGACTAAGTCCTACAAGGAAATGAAGGAGACTCTCAAGGATATAAAGGAGACTCTCAAGGATATGAAAAAGGACCAACCAGAAATTAAGCATACACTGACTGAAATAAAAAATATTATACAAAGACCTAAAAGTGCTCTGGAGCACCCCAAGAACCAAGTTCAAGATTTGAAATACAAAGAGGTAAAATCCACACAGCTGAAAAAGCAAGAAACCAAAAAAATCCAAAAAATTGAAGATAGTGTAAGGGGCCTCTGGATCAACCTCAAGCATACCAACATCCGAATTATAGGGGTGCCAGAAAAAGAGAGAGAGCAAGACAATGAAAACCTATTTGAAGAAATAGTGACCGGAAACTTCCCACACCTGGTGAAAGAAATGGACTTAGGAGTCCAAGAAGCGCACCGAACCCCAATATATAAGAACCCTAAGAGGACCACACCAAGGCACATCATAATTAAAATGCCAAGAGCAAAAGACAAAGAGAGAATATTAAAAGCAGCAAGAGAAAAACAGATGGTTACCTATAATGGAGCACCCATAAGACTGTCAGCTGATTTCTCAACAGAAACGATGCAGGCCAGATGGGAATGGCAAGAAATATTCAAAGTGATGAATAGCAAGAATCTACAACCAAGATTACTCTATCCAGCAAAGCTATCATGCAGAATTGAAGGTCAGATTAAAGTGTTTCACAGACAAGAAAAAGCTAAAGGAGTTCATCACCACCAAACCAATATTATATGAAATGCTGAAAGATATTCTTTAAGAAGAGGAAGAAGAAAAAGATAAAAGTGTAAATTAGGAACAACAAATACACATCTATCAACAAATGAATCTAAAAATCAAGTGAATTAAAAATCTGATGAACAGGATAAACTGGTGAATGTAACAGAATCCCGGACATAGGGAGGGAATGCACTGACAACTCTTGGGGAGAAAGGGGGTGTGGGAAGTGCAGCAAGAGACTGGACAAAAATCATGCAACTATGGGAGAGGACAGTGGAAGGGGGTGAGGGCGGAGGGTGGGATGGTTACCAGGTGTAGGGGAACTATAGGGTGAAAAAAAAGGGGGGGGGAACAATGTAATTAATAAACTGAACAATAAAGATTAAAAAAAAGTTGTAAATCTAAAACAAGACTTACCTTTAAATACTAGTCCTTTGAGTAAAAGTAATTTGATATGCATATTTCAGAAACCTAATTCACACTATGGTTTGTACTGGGAATTTAATTTGTTCTCCCACATTTTTTTGAGAATTTACTAGTACATTAGTCTTATAAGAAAATGTGGTAAACTTGCTTTGCTTTTTAAAAAAATATACTTTATTAATTTTTTACAGAGTGGAAGGGAGAGGAATAGAGAATTAGAAACATCGATCAGCTGCCTCTTGCACACCCCCTGTTGAGGATGTGCCCTCAACCAAGGTACATGCCTTTGACCAGAATTGAACCTGGGACCCTTCAGTCCGAAGGCCAATGCTCTATCCACTGAGCCAAACTGGCTAGGACATAAACTTGCTTTGCTTTTTCATTGTATCCATGAATGGTGTGTCTGTGACTAAGACATGATTTAGTCCTAGAAAAGTTTGGTACATAGATTTCATGAATTATTTGGAAAATAATAGATATTTTGTAGTTGCTTTACTGAATGAGATTTCTACTTTATATGCAGTTTTTTAAAGAAGGAGCTCCTACCATTTGTAACAACATGGATGGATTTGGAGAGCATTATACTAAGTGAAATTAGCCAAGCAGAGAAAGACAAATATCACATGATCTCACTCATTTGAGGAATACAATCAATGACATAGACTGATGAACAAGAATGGATCCAGAGACTAAGAAAAGTCCATCAGAATGTCAAACCTCAGGGTAAGTGGCAGGTGGTGGGAGTAAGTGGAAAAGTCAATATACTTGAACTCTTGAACTGAGGTAAGTGATTTGTGTTTTTCCATCCCTGACAAAGTTTATATAAAATTATAAAAAAATGGCAGCTAGTTTGAGATTGAATTGACATGGCCTAGAGCTTGTCATATCCTATGGAGACCAGTCCTTAGTCTAGGCCCTGCTTAACCTCCCATGACACCATAATACCCTTACATGATATTATTCTACAATGTCATTATAATATTTGATATTTGACAACAGCATATTATACAATTATCCCAAATAAACTTACAAACTAATTCTTAGAATGTTGGCCAGCAACTTAAAAAAGGATAGGAAAGAAATTAATCCCTTTCAGAAGGAATTAAGGCACTGGGAAGGCATCCGAGCATTCTATATTGGCCCTTCTTGCCCTTTCTGCCAAGAGGGACCTTCTTGTTACTATCCAAATACACACAGCTGATGCCAGAGTTTTCAGTTCCAGCTGTGGCTGAAGCCTTTGGGCAGCTGGCACCATGGATCTGTATCTCGACCAATGGTGTGAGCTGGGCCCTCTCTGGAGAAGAAACCTGGGTCCCCCGAGATATGTGATCAGTACCGGGACCCCGCCAGCAGGTGAGGGGACCCCAAGGCAGGTACTGGACGTGGAGGCCACAGGGGGGCATAGACTACAAAGGAGACAGAACTGAACCTCACATCACCCTGTTTGGCCCCGGAGGATGGCTGGTTAGCCAGAGACAGGTAAGATTCCTCAGGGAAGGAACAACCTAAGACAGGCACAGTCGCAAAGGGGCCAACAGGAGAGAACTAAAAGGTCAACAGAGGTGGGGCACAGACCCTCATCCACAAACCTTGCAGGGGTTTGAATTCTCAACCCTCCTAAGGGAGGTCTCCTACCCCCATGGCTGCTTCGCCTCCCACACACAACTCATATGGGGACCCAGGTGGCAGACAGAGACTCGGCCAGCAATAGCTGCTCTATATCTAAATTCAGTCTATTACCAGGAATGCTTGGGACCTACTCAAAATTGCAAATATTCCTTTCCACTAGTATTCACAGGGTAAACTAAGATTTCCGCTTGAGTATTAAAATTGACAGGAAAATAGTAATCAAGTTTTCAGATTAATTTAAATTGGCCAAGTGAATTATGTGAATACTCAAGAAAATTATAGTGTACTGGACAAAAAGCTTTTCCTAAAACATTAACTAAAAAATCTATTAGTAGTTCATCTCACTGTAAAATTGTCTAACATCCAAAGAACCTAAAGCAGTCACTTTGTGTGCAAAAATTAAAATTTATAATTATCAAGACTGCAATATAAAATTTCCAAAAGTCCCCATTAACCAAAAAAGGGGAGGGGACAGCGGGGTAATATCATGTAAGGGAAAAAAAATATTGAGTAAGTAAAATACATCTAGAAAATTCTTACTCCAGTAAAGTAAATTCCATTTGTAAAAACAATTGCAGGACACCCATGAAAAAACACACATGGTGTCAAAATAAGCCAAAGAAAAATCATTTAGGCAAAAATTAAAAAGAATCCCAAGTCTATTTTGCATAGAGGATCCCTTTGTTAACTTTTGGTCGAGAATGTGTTTGTGTGTTTTCAGAGAACAACTCCAAGACCATGTGGGTTCCTGCGACGGTGAGGAACTGATGGATCTGTTCCAGTCACGAGGATGGTCCAGAGATGGGGGACACTGACGACACCTTGCCATGCTAGCAGTCAGCAGCTGTGCATGTCTGCAGGCAGCCCAGGACCAAACCAGAGAGGATGGATCTTGCATTGACACGATATGTCCACCATCTGGATACCATTGCTGACTTATACACATAATGAATTATTTGACACTGAAACTGGGACTCAGAACAGTTGGACATTGAAACTGAGACTGAAACATTTTTTGTTCTTATACATTTATTTCTAGTATGCAGAAGCAAGATATTTTTGAAGAAAAGAAACAGGGGAGAGTGATTGATATAGAGGCAGGATGGCCTTGAACAGGCTGTCAAGCTACAGGGGGAGGCTTGGGTGGATGGGAGGCAGATGCGGGGGGAGATCAACTGAAGGACTTGTATGCATGCATATGAACATAACCAATGAATGAAAGACACTGGGGCGGGGAGGGGGGGAAGCTGGGGATATGTGCTGGGGGGAGGATAAGGGGGAGGGGGAAAGGAAAACATGTACTACTATTATACTGCAAAAAATCAATAAAAAATAATTTAAAAAAAACAACAAAATTTGTAGACCTAATTCTAGCACCATAAACATATGTGCATAAAATATACATGCCATATACATACATAAATAATTTAAATTTTATGTAAAATACGAGGGGCCAGGCGCACAAAATTTGTGCTCTGGGGATGGGTGATCCCTCAGCCCAACCTGCCCCCTCACACATACTGGGAGCCCTCTGGCTGAGGCTTTAGGCCTTGGGCACCCAGCCATCACCCTGCCATGGGGCAGATGGCTGGCTACATCCCTGCCCCACCCCCGACCCCTCCGGCCAGGGCCTTAACCCCAGCCATCTCACCCCTGGCTAGCATGGGCCTCGGCCCCCGCACCCCCGCCCAGGCCCGGGTTGCCTCGGCCACGCCCCCATGCTCCTGACTGGCTGGTGGGCATGGCTTGTGGGTGTAGTGAAGGTACGGTCAGATTTGCATATTACTCTTTTATTAGATAGGCTATTTTACTTAATATATCAAAAATTTTTTGTAACTAAACCAAATGCCAAACTGCCTTCAAAAACTCATGCAAACTGACTTCAAAACTGACTAGGCATGTAGTTTCCTAGTCTCTATTTATAGTTATATGCACCTATTGAATAATATATGGCCAACGCAAATTTATTGTATAAATAGGTATTTATGTTCCTTTTAAAATTAACCACTAACTGCTGAATGGAAATTCAGCTATTTATTATTAAGTGCATATCTGAAGTTTTGTTTACACTACATACATGGAAAAAAGTTAACTAGTACATTATTTTGTTTTAGTTTTTATTATGGGAATTTTCAAACATACAGCAAAATATTTTAATAAAATGAATTCTCTTATTTTCATTATCAAGATTCATCATCTGTCAATATTTGGTGATCTTATTTTATCTGTCTTTAAACATTTTCCATAGCATCATTTTATTCACTCATAAATGTCTTGATAAAACTATTTAAATTTTATTTAACATAATTACCATGCCATTATAGCACCTAAACTTATGCCTGTGAAGTTAAAATAATATGGCCTGCATATGCAAGAATCATTTTAAAATTCATTTGTTAGATTCAAGGTACAAACAAGATTCCTTTTATGCCTATGAAGTTTATTCTCAGAATTAGCCATCTCCTACACTATACCCAAAGAGGTACAGGATGCAAATCTGTCCTGTACTTCATTCAGCTCAAAAGTATGGTAGCTATGCATGAGATAAATAGGATTTATCTCAAAAACACTATAATTGGCAAAGTTTTGTGGAATTATTAGTTAGCTTTGAAGCTGGTTAAAATAAAATTTATTTTACTTAACAGTGAATTAAGGATAGAAAATGAGAGAGAAAAATTAAAAGTGAAAACAGTGAGTTTAGTTTGAAAATTAAAAATATATATACTTCACTCAGCAAGGTGGTCCAGTGGTTGAGCATCAACCTATGAACCAGGAGGTAAGGTTCAATTCCTGGTCAGGGAATATGCCTGGATTACAGGTGTGATCCCCAGTAGGATGCAGTGGATCAATGAGTCTCTCTCATCATTGCTGCTTCTATTTCTTCCTCCCTTCCTCTCTAAAATCAATCAAAATAGATTAAAATCTATATAAATAAAGAGCCAGGGTCCATAACATCCACATCAACTGAAGGAATGACTGAACACCAGGCTTCCCATGCAGAATGCTCAGGAAATGGGGACTGGTGAGAAGGCTGAACTGATGACTTCTCAAAGAGAGAGAGAGAGAGGCAGGGCTGATCAGCAGCCGCCCCACGCTATGGCGCGGCCTAGGGGAGAGAGAGGCAAGGACTGCCCTTGCTTCTCCCTCTCTCTCCAGCAGCTGAGCCTCTCTCTCTCCCAGAGGTCAGCAGTTCAGCCTGCTTGCCAGCACCCTAGGATGGCTGCTGATCAGCCCTGTCTATGATTAGGCCCAGAGATGCTGACTGGCATAGAAACTGACCATTCAGAACCTATTCTGGGTGAACTGCAAAGATAGAACCTAAGGTGGGGGCTGAGGTGTAAGGTGTAAGAAAGCGGTTCATTTTTTTTTGTTTCATCTTTTATACTTTATTTTTAAAAAATCTTTATTGTTCAGATTATTACAGATGTTCCTCTCCCCCCCCATTTCTCCCCTACACCCAGTTCCCACCCCACTCCAGACCTTCCCCCCTGCACTGACCTCATCCATAGATGTAAGCTCTTTGTCCAATCTCTTCCTGCACCCCCTGCAACCCTATCCCCCTGAGAATTGTTACTCTGCTCCCTTTCCATGCCCCTGATTCTATTACATTCAACAGTCTATTCTGCTCATCAGGTTTTTTATTCATTTGATTTTTAGGTTCCCTTGTTGATAGATACGTATTTGCTATCACTTTGTTCTTCATAATTTTTTATCTTTACTTTTTCTTCTCCCTCCTCTTAGAGAATACCCTTCAGCATTTCATATAATACTGGTTTGATGGTGATGAACTCTTTTAGCTTTTTATTCTCTGAGAAGTTCTTTATCTGTCCTTCAATTCTAAATGATAGTATTGTTGGGTAGAATAATCTTGGTTATAGATTAATAATCTTGCTTTCAACACTTTGAATATTTCTTGCCACTCCCCTATGGCCTGCATCGTTTCTGTTGAGAAATCAGCTGACACTCGTATGGGTGCTCCCTTATAGGTAACTAACTGGTTTTCTCTTGCTGCTTTTAAGATTGTCTCTTTGTGATTTGCGCTTGGCATTTTAATTATGATGTGTCTTGGTGGTCTTGTTTGGATTCCTCTTGTTTGGGGTCTGTGCACTTCCTGTACTTTTAAGTCTATTTCTTTACCAGGTAGGGGGAGTTTTCTGTCATTATTTCTTCAAATAGGTTTTCAATATCTTGCTCTCTCTCTTCTTCTGGCACCCCCATAATTTGGATGTTGGTATGCTTGAAGTTTTCCCAGAGGCTCCTTACACTATATTCATGTTTTTGGATTGTTTTTTTTTTTTCTTTTTGCTTTTCTGGTTGGGTGTTTTTTGCTTCTTCATATTTCAAATATTTGACTTGTTACTTGGGATCCTATAGTCTGCAATTGAATCTCGGTTTATTATGTTTATTTCAGTCAGTGTATGTTTAATTTCTGATTGGTTCTTTTTCATATCCTGGGGGTCTCACTAAATTTCTTGGAGATTTTTAGAAGATTCTTGAATAATCTTATAACTGTGGTTTTGACCTCTATATCCAGTATTTTGCTTTCATCCATTTCTTCCATTTGTGACTTGTTTCTTTGTCTCCATATTTTGGCTACTTTCCTGTGTTTGTTTCTATGTACTGGGTAGCTGTTAAGTCTCCTTGAATTGGTAGAGTGGCTTTGTGTGGTAGGTGTCCTATAAGGCCCAGTGCCTCAGCTTCCACAGTCACCTGAGGTGGACGCTCTTGGTGCACCCCTTTGTGGGCTGTTTGCACAGTCTTGTTGTAGTTAACCCTTGATTGCTGTTGGTATCACTGGGAGGACTTGACCTCAAGGCCAATTGGCTGTGATGAACAGCTGTGTCTACACTGAAATATCTGTTGCATAGGAAACACCCTAATGGGGCAGGACTTGCTTCAGTGGGGCTTTGGTGCTCAATGAGTCTGCCTCTTGAGTGTGTCTCTTATGGATGTGAAGAATTATAATCTGGTATGGTCTCACTATGATTAGTGGGTAAACTGGCTCTTGGGTCTCCAAGGAGGTGAAATGTCAGACAGAGTCTGGGGCCACCCAGCAGGAGCTTCAGAGACATCTGCATATTCCCCCTCTTTGTATGGGGTTTGGAAGTGCCCAGAAGATGCACAGCTGTGAGGCAAGCCAGTTGTTGCTGCCAGGCTTTGGGCCTTTTGGAAGCTCTGGGGCTCTTTGACCCAGCTGCAGTTTGACAGGTTTTGGGTGGAAAAAAGACAGGCCATTCATATACAAAAGCCACTGTGCACAGCTCAGGTGGGATTGTAAATTGGTTGGGGCTGGATCTCACCATGGTGGAGCAAATAGCAATGTTTTCCAGTCATCCCTGCATCAGAGAGGTCCCCAGGTCTCCACATACCCTGCCCCTATGCAGGAACAATGATCACTGAGAGCACCTCTGAGAGAAAGCCGTCCTTGCGTTCCTGTCTTAAAGCCAGACAGTTCAATCTTTCCCTTATGTGTCTGGGTCCCCCAGAGTCTCGCCCAGAATTGGAGTTCAGAGCAAGCTGGAGCTTTTATTTTCCTCTGTATTAAAAGAGCAGCACAGGAGGAACCAAGATGGCAGCATAGGTAAACACCTATTTTGCTGCCATACAAAGCAATTTCAAAACTACAACTTAACGAAAGAACATACATCATCCAGAATCACCAGAAAGCTGGCTGAGTGAAAATTCCACAAATAAAACTTGAAGATAGGACACTGTGACTCAGAGGAGTGGTGGAGGACAGTGTTGAAGATACATGTGGTGTCGGAGGTTTGGAGCCATGCGCACGGGAGCAGATAGGGCAGGCAGCTGCAAACCCGACTGGTTTTCTAGAAGCGGGGAGACAAAGACGTCCCACTGCACTGATTCGCCAGCTCCGGGCGAAGTCCGGGGAAACTCACAATCATACGGGGTAAAACTGGACAGTGGGGAGGCATGCTGAAACTCGGGTGCTGCAAGGGTCTGCAAGCTTGTGGAGAGGGTGAGCTTGTGCAGAGTGCTTGTAAACTTGGGAACAGCAGAGCTGCATGACTGTGCAGAGAGAACTTGTGACTTACTCTCTCATTCGAGAAACCACCAGACTGCATTGTTATACGACCCTGGGTGAGATGTTGGGTGAGCAGACTCATTTGAGGAGAGGCTGAATCGTCCAGCAGCGGGTGGAGCTTGGCTGTAGCTCTCTCTCAGAAGTGCTTGCAGCCATTGCCACCTGGCACAGAGTCCCAGGTGCCACATAGGGTAGAGCTGACACTGCCTGCTCAGCCCGGAGACTCTGCCCATCCAACCTGAGCACAGCTGATCTTCACAGCCAATTGGCCTGGAGGTCAATCCCTCCTAGTGCTGGCAACAATAAGCTAGGCTTAACTTCAACAAGACTGTGCAACCCATATCCACCTCATGTAACTGGGGAGGCTAAAGCACTGTCCCTTAGAGGACATCTACCACACAGTTAATCGATCATCTCAGGAAAGCAGCCACTATGGAAAGAAATCAGATGTGAAAGAAATGGAGGGAGGAAAAAACGACTGGACATAGAATTCAAAACCACTGTTATAAGGCTTTTCAAGAGGCTACTAGAAAAGGCCGAGACCTACAAGGAAATGAAGAAGGCCTACGAGGATATGAAAAAGGACCAACTAGAAATTAAGCATACACTGACTGAAATAAAAAATATTATACAAAGACCTAAAAGTACTCTAGAGGAACGCAAGAACCAAGTTAAAGATTTGAAATACAAAGAGGTAAAATCCATTCAGCTGGAAAAGCAAGAAGCCAAAAGAATCCATAAAATTGAAGATAGTGTAAGGGGTCTCTGGGACAACCTCAAGCATGCCAACATCCGAATTACAGGGGTGCCAGAAAAAGAGAGAGAGCAAGACAATGAAAATCTATTTGAAGAAATAGTGACTGAAAACTTCCCATACCTGGTGAAAGAAATAGACTTAGGAGTCCAAGAAGCGCACCGAACCCCAATATATAGGAACCCTAAGAGGACCACACCAAGGCACATCATAATTAAAATGCAAAGAGCAAAAGATAAAGAGAGAATATTAAAAGCAGCAAGAGAAAAACAGTTACTTACCTATAAGGGAGCACCCATACGATTGTCAGCAGATTTCTCAACAGAAACTATGCAGGCCAGACGGGAGTGGCAAGAAATATTCAAAGTGATGAATAGCAAGAATCTATAAGCAAGATTCCTCTACCCTGCAAAGCTATCATTCAGAATTGAAGGTCAGATAAAGTGCTTCACAGATAAGAACAAGCTAAAGGAGTCCATCACCACCAAATCAATATTATATGAAATACTGAAAGATATTCTTTAAGAAGAGAAGGAAGAAAAAGGTAAAAATAAAAATCATGAACAACAAATACACATCTATCAACAAATGAATATAAAAATCAAGTGAATTAAAAATCTGATGAACAGGATAAACTGGTGAATATAACAGAATCATGGGCATAGAGAGGGAATGGACTGACAATTCTTGGGGAGAAAAGGGGTGTTGGAGCTGCAGCAAGAGACTGGACAAAAATCATGCACCTATGGGAGAGGACAGTGAGGGGGAGGTGAGAGTGGAAGGTGAGATGGATACTGGGTGGTGGGGAACTATAGGGGGAAAAAAGCGGGAACAATGTAATTAATAAACTGAACAATAAAGATTAAAATATTAAAAATAAATAAATAAAAATAAAAGAGCAGCACATCTAGGTGACAGCACTTTCTGTGCCTCCACACCTTTTACCAGTATCAATGTGTTTTTCACCTTTCTAGTTGTATAACTTTCACTCAGCCAGCTTTCCCATGGTTCTGTTTTGTAGTTGTTCTTACTTTTAGTTGTAATTTTGATGTGGTTGTGAAAGGTAGCAACTATAGGTTGCCATTTTGGTTCTCTGCCATTTTGGTTCTCTCCCTGGTTCAATTTTTTAATGACCAGTTTGACAGTATAGTGCATATGGCTGGCTACCAGTACAGATTTTGAGACTATTTATTTTTGTCTTCCAAGAGCATTTCTTCCTGCTGAAAAAGGTCTTTCCCCCCGTTTAAGCAATCCTATCCTATATAATCTATCTATACTAATAAAACAGTAATATGCTAATTACAACAGGTCGACCGGACATCTTCTGGATATCTGACTTCTTTCTGGACAAGCCCATGGTGGTGGGGGCCAAGGCAGAGGCAGTTAGGGATGCTCAAGCTGACAGGGGAGGGCAGTTGGGGGTGAGATCAGGCTGGCAGGGCAGGGCAGTTAAGGGCAATCAAGCAGGCAGAGAAGTTATAGGCAATCAGGCAGACAGGCAGAGGCAGTTAGGGGAAATCAGACAGGCTGTCAGGTGAGCAATTAGGAGCCAGTGGTCCCAGATTGTGAGAGGGATGTCCGACTGCCAGTTTAGGCTGGACATGCCCTAAGGGGTTCCCAATTAAAGAGGGTGCAGACTGGGCTGAGGAAACTGCCCCCTCTGCATGAATTTCATGCACTGTGCCACTAGTAAATAAATAAAATATTTATATGTATTTATGTATAAATAGAGTGGGATAAAATAGGTTTACAATTGTATCTGAAACATAGTAAGAATAAACATAGTTTATTCTTTATTATTATTTATTAATTTTTGTGTTATTTTCTATATGAACAACTAACTATAAAAGTACTTTTGCCTCGCCTTATATATATGCATGTATTTATTTATTTTGCTATAAATAGAAGGAGTCAAATGGAGTTTTAGCTGGAAGACCAAATAGGTTTATAGAAATGTCCTAAAATATATTTTTATTGATTTCAGAGAGGGAGCAAGAGATAGAAACATCAATGATGAAAGATAATCATTGATTGGCTGCCTCCTGCATGCCCCATTCTGGGGATAGAGCCTGTAACCCAGGCGTGGGCCCTGGCTGGGAATCTCTGAACCATGATCTCCTGGTTCATAGGTCAATGACCAACCACTGAGTCACATTAACTGGAAAATTTTTAAAATTGTATGCTGTGCCCTAACTGCGTTAGCTCAGTGGATAGAGCGTCAGCCCAGGGACTGAAGGGTCTTGGGTTTGATTCCAGTCAGGGCATGTACCTTAGCTGTGTGCTAGATCCCCAGTTGGGGACATGCAGGAAGCAGCTAATCGATGTTTCTCTCTCATTGATGTTTTAACTCTTTATCCCTCTCCTTTCCTCCCATAAAATAATCAATAAAATATATTTTAAATGAAAATAATTTTTAAAAATTGTATGCTGAAGGGAATGAGCTAATAGATCAGCCCTGATGTTACAGGAAAGAAAGAGAGCTACATATGCAAGCTGAGTTTCCTATCACTCCTGATTTGTCATCTTCATCCACTACAAATAACTTCCCCATCACAGGAGGTAGATGTTCACCTCACTGTGAGGGAAACTCTGAAAGACATTTAGGATCCTCAAAGCCTGCCAGCTTAATTTTTGTCATTGCTTGAGCTACCCAGGGAACCCAAAAGTGCCACAGTTGCAGAATCCCTGCTAGCTTTACTTGTTGAGTTCCTCTCTAGACTACATGTTCCCTTCTGTTGAGGCAAGTATTATGTGCTTCTGTGTGCAAAGTGTGCACATACACTGGGACCATGCTGTTTAAACAGTAGTGATGCTAATATTTTCGGAGACTAGGTAATTCCAAGGTATTGGAAGTTTAAAAATGACTTATGTTTTACCCCCACCCCAACCCCAAATATTAGAAATTATAGGCTTTTCCCTAAAGGTGAGAGCTGCAAAAGATTCAAATGCATATAGGAAAATTAAATTGCTAATGATTTAAAGAAATTATTTGACTGAAAATAGAACCCACCTACTCATTTCCTGGGACTTCAGGGAAAACCCCTTATTTGGCCTTCAATGGACTCTTTTTCAAAATTCATTCTGTAGAATTGTATAAACTATGAAAGATCTCATTAAAACAAAGCATGCCAGGAATTTTCCTCATAAAAGACACTATTTTCCAGAAAAGCTCCCCTGTATCTCTCTCTTTTCACTTCTCTCAATATTTCTGTTTCCTTCTAAAATCAGGAGTCTAGTTTTACATTTTATCTCCTAAAAGTCTTTCAGTTTCCCTGTCCACCCCATTTTCTCTACTCTCTTTAGTTTTAAACAAGTCATAAATTGAAGAACTTGTCATATTTTGTCTTTTGCATCTTCCTATAAATCTACAGAAAGAGGATCATTGTAGAAAACAGAGTCCTGGATGCCCCTTCTCTGAAGGCTAGCTAATCCCAGTTAATCTGCATCTGATGAAAGATGGCTGTCTGCACATTCAAAGGAAGTTTGCTAAACCTAATCTAAGGATCAAAGGTTTTAAGAATCAGAGCTACAATGAAAGACAATGACAGAATTATTAAACATGACTACATTTCATCATAAAAGATTAATTATTTACTATAGAATTAAAGGGCTAAAATGAAATTAAAATCCATCAATCATTTTCATTTGACCAAGAAAAAAATTTAAACTGTCATAGTGATAAAGAAAACTTGGTCCTTTCTTCAGTTTTGTTTTGTTTTGTTTTGTTTTGTTTTGTTTTGTTTTGTTTGTCTTTGATTATAATTATTGGTGATAATTGCATCCTTGAAGTACAATTAGGCAAAAACATAAATATTTTGTTATAGGAAGCCATTGTTCTTAGATGATTTGCTGGAGTTCAAATGCTATCAAAATATGGATTGGATAATATTTTATACTAATATATTATGATATAATATCAATACACTTACAACTTTAAGAAACTTGAACTGTTTAATTTTGTACATATATACATATGATACGATATTAATACACTTACAACTTTAAGAAATTTGAACTGTTTAATTTTATGTACATGTGCATATTATTTCTTGTATAAATTGCTAGCCAGAACATATTTTCTCATAATCTATAGCTAATAATTTATATTATGGACTATGAAGAAAGAATAAAATGCATGTCATTAAAAAATAAATTCCTCAAGATGTAGTGTTAAAATTAAGATCTGAAAAGTTTACAATAAAGTTTGCTCAAAAAAGAATACTTTAGTCTTTATGTCCTATATAATATAAGTTCTCCTGATTAACCCTTTGTACATTTTATTTTGAGATTACTTACATTTACGTATAATTTACCTACAATATAATACAGCCACTTTTAGTCAATTTTGACAAATGTGTATACACATGTATCTATCACCCCAATCAAGGTATAAAACATTTCCAACACTGCCAAAAGATTCTCCATATCTTCAATAGCAGACAATAACTAATCTATTTCTCATCACCATAAATTAAATGTTTTTCTAGAGTTTCATATAAATGAAGTTGCATAGGATATATGAAAATCTTTTCTATCTAACCTTGTTTACTCAGCATATTTTTGACATCCATGATATTATAAAAGATTAATTATTTACTATAGAATTAAAGGGCTAAAATGATTATTCCGTTTACTTTAAAAATATGTTTTTATTGATATTTTTAGAGAGTGGGGAAGGGAGAGGGAGAGAAATAAAAATATCAATGAGAAACATTGCTTGCCTGCCCTCCACATGCCCCTGACTGGGGGTTGAGCCCACAACCCAGGTATATTCCCTGACAAGGAAACATACCAGTTGGTACATGGGACCATGTTCAATAAACTGAGACACCTTTTACATTGCATACATATGACACAACTTATCCATTCTGTAGCTAATGGATATTTCCTTGTGTCCAGTTTGGGGCTATTATTCATAGAGCTTCTGTGAACATTCTTATAGAAGTTTATATATATATACTAGTGGCCTGGTGCATGAAATTCATGTGTGGGGGTAGGGGGTTGGTTATCTCTCAGCCCAGCCTGTATCCTCTCCAGTCTGAGACCCCTATGGGATTGGGCCTAAACTGGCAGTCGGACAACCCACTCGCAGTCTGGGACTGCTGGCTCCTAACCGCTCACCTGCCTGTCTGCTTGATCTCCCCTAACCACTCTGTCTGTTGGCCTGATTGCCCCAACTGGTCCCCTTTGTTGGCCTGCTTGGCCCCAACAGTCCTCCCCCCTCCAACCAGCCTGATCACCCTCAACTGCCCTGCCCTCCTGACCTTATCACCCCTAAACACTTCTACCTCAGCTGTGGCTGGGGCTACGATTGGGACCCTTGCTGTGGGAGGTGGGGGGCCAGGCCAGAGCCCCTGCTGCAACTGGGGCTGTGATCAGGACCTGTGTCACCCATGGTAACAGGCTGTGCCAGAGCCCCTGTTGCAGCTGGGGCTGTGATCGGAACCCACGCCGCCCGCAATGCTGCCATGGCCGGCTAGGGGCAGAGGGGGCCCGCCCACCATCTTGCCTGGGGGTTAATTTGCATATTGCTCCTATTGGCTGGTAGTATAGTGAAGGTACAGTCAATTAGCATATTTCTCTTTTATTAGATAGGATATATATACTAGGGGCCTGATGCATGACATTCATGCCTGGGCGGGGGCCCTCAGCCCAGCCTGTGCCCTCTTCAATCTGGAACCCCTCAGTGGATGTCTGACTGCTGGTTTAGGCCCGATCCATTGGCAGACAGACATTCTTTTCACAATATGGGACCACTGGCTCCTAACTGCTCACCTGCCTGACTGCCTGGTCACCCTTAACTGCCTCTTCCACTACTGGTCTGGTCACCCCTAACTTTCCCTTCCTCCTACTGGCCTAGTCTCCCCCAACTGCCTCACCTGTGGGCTTGGTCATCCCAAACAGCCTGCTGTTCAGTCATTTGGTCACCCCTCACTAACCTCTCTCTGTGAGCCTGGTTGCCCCACACAGCCTGCTGCTTGGTGGTTTGGTAACCCCTCACTAACCCCTGTGCTGGCCTGGTGCAGCCTGTTCGGTCTTCCGTTCGCTTGCAATGGTTGCTTAGGCTTTTATATATATAGACTAGAGGCCCGTTGCACAAAATTCTTGAATGGGGGGTGTGTCCCTCAGCACAGCCTGCACCCTCTCCAATCTGGGACCACTTGAGGGATGTCCGACTGGCAGTCGAACATCCCTCTCACAATCCAGGACTGCTGGCTCCCAACTGCTCCCCTGCCTGCCTTACTGATTGCCTCTAACAGCTTCTGCCTGACAGCCTGATTGATACTTAACTGCCCTCTTCTGCAGCCTGGTCACACCCAAGTGCCCTCCCTACAGGCCTGGTCACCTCCAGCATTCTTTCCCTGCAGTCCTGGTCACCCCTAACTGCCCTCCCCTCCTGGCCTGGTTGCTCTAACTACCTTCCCCACAGATTTGGTTTGGTTGCCCCTAACTGCCCCTCCTGCCAGCCTGGTAGCACCCAACTTCCCCCTCCTACAGGCACAGTCACCCCCAACTGCTCACCCCTGCTGGCCTGTTTGTCCCCAACTGCACTCCTCTGATGGCTATCTTATGGTGACCATCTTGTGGCAGCCATCTTGTGGCGGCCATATTATTGTGGCCATGTTGTAACAACATGAGGCTGTCACCTTGTGACAACATGGGGCAGTCATCTTGTGATGATGCCACCTAGGCTTTTATTATATAGTATGTTATGTATTTATTCTATATAAAAGTCCTTTGTTAACTATTTGAATTGAGATTATTTTCTCCCTGCCATTATTTTTCCTTTTATTTTTATAATTGTCTCTTTTGAGAAGAAAAAGGTTTTTATTTAAATGGAATCTACTCTAAACCTTGTTTTTGTTATAGTTTATTCCTTTTTTGCTCTAGGAAAATTTTTTCCAATATAAGTCAAATATTCTCATAAGTTATTTGCTAAAATTTTCATAGTTTTGTCTTTTGCCTGTGATATTTTCTAACTTATTTTAATTTATGGTATGAGTTAATGATTAAGGATTTTTTCTGTATGGATATACAGTTGTTTTATCATTTTGCTGAAAAGACTATCCTTTATTGAATTACATAGACAAAGTTTATTCTACATGAGTTGATTTATGTCTGGACTCTATTTTCTGTTCCTGTATCCTTATACAAATATCATGATGGCATAATGTTGTAGCTATATAACACATCTTGAAATTAGGTAGTCTAAGTCCTATAATTTTATTACTTTAAAAAAAGATAATTTTGGCTATTCTATGTTCTTTTAATTTTAATAACCTCTTTACCATTAGTTTGTCAATTTAATTTTAAAAAAACTTGTTGATATTTGTATTGGGATAGCATAGAATTCATAATTCAGTGGTTCTCAAACAGTGGTCCTGGACATAGCCTTAAAATCACTGAAAACCTGTTAAAAAATAAATTCCCAATCCCTACCTCATATCTACTGAATCCTATCTGGAGGTAACACCTTTTCTTTGCACTATTGTCATACACTTTACTTTCACAAATAATATTAGTCACAGAGAGCAATTGCTATTTCTTCTTTAAATAGTGGGTTATCTTTTTATAAGATTTAAAAAACAAAAGTCAAAATCTTATATATTTTCTTATGTATATTTCATTTCTGATTTTCTTTATTCCCTTGTATAAATTTGAGGTCTAATTTTCAGCCTGACGAAGATCTTTAAACATCTCTCGAGGTGCAGATCTGCTGGAGACAAATTCACTCAGATTTTGTCTGAAGATTTATTTATTTTTACAAAATAGTTTTATGTTTAAATTTACTGGTTAATATTGTTATTTTTATTTTGAGATTAAAAACGTTGTTCAGTTTTCTGCCATCACATGGTTTCCTATTGTGTTAGTAGTCACTCTTCGTTCTCCAGCATGAAGTGAGCCTTTTTGAATGAAATAGGCTGCTTTTATGATGTTCACCTTGTTATTAATTTTTAGAGTATTTGTTCCAATGTCTCCTTATGCTTTGTATTTATCTTGTTTGGTGTATTTTGAGCTACTTAGCTCTGTAAGATTATATATTTATTCATTTGATAACATGCTTGATCCTTATTTCTTCAGCTATTTTATCTGCCCCCTCTTTTAGGTCTCCTATTACACGTTTGACTGACTGATATTCTACCACAAATGACTATTCATTTTTAAAGTCTTATTTTCTCTGTTCTTCAGTTTGCATTTTTACTGTATTTTTAGATTAGCTTTTTTTTTTTTTTAACCTCTGCAATGTTTAATCTACAATGTTAATTTCTGGATTTTGCTGTTAATTTATTTGTGGATTAAGTTTTTTTTTCTCTTGCTTCATGTTTTTGTTTTTATATTCTTTTTGTAAGATCCAAGTAACCACATTCAGAACAAGAATGCTCACCTGTGTAAGCTTGGTAAGCTTCTCACTTTATGGTTCTCTGGTATTTGTTTTTTGCCTGGACTCATGGGATTCTACCCTAGGAGGGTAGAGATAAACACTTAACCAAATGTCCCAAGGACCATTATTCAATTTCCTAGGACACATTCTTTGTTGCTCCCTTCCCTCCAGTTCCTTGCCTGACATGTCTGAACTGCTTCACACTCCCTGAGCTATAATCTTTGCCTCAGCTCAGTAAAACCATTGTGTTCTGCTGGCTTATGCTCTTCACATTACAATTAGGTGTGACTTAGGTTTACCTCCTTTAACTCTATTTTTTTAGGGATTATTGTTCTGCACTGGTTGTTTTCCTTATGTTCTCCGGCTGAATAGTAAAACAGTTCTAATCAAAGGAGGGACTATATAGTATAATTATTTGTAATCATGTCAAATACATTAAGAAAGCTGGTGAATATGTTTTAAAACATAAGTACTTTATGTGAATATATTTGCTTTGTAAGTTTAAATTTTTTCTAATTTTATTGTCTTATAGAATATTTGACATGTAATATCAAAAGATTTTACTTATAGCATAACTTGTTTAGTCATTGACACCCAAGATATTAATATATAACATTCAACTAATTGTGGTTTATCCACTTTTGGATACATTTCTATAGTCGTGATTATGAGGGATTGGATGATGTTGACATCTACTGAGTTGAGACCAGAGATGCTAAATGCCTGAATGGACTTAGAATAGAGAATTACCAAGTTCGAAGCATCAATACTTCTGAGGTTGAGAAGCCTTCATAAAAACCATTATCATGTCAAATTTAACTTAGTCTTAATTTTTTTCAAACACATTTTTTTGCTTTCCATCCTTGTTACAATATTAACTAGAGTGGTAAGATATAATTTAAATTTTAATTAATTGAAATTAGATAATATTCCATTTCCTTTCAGTATAGTTCAATAACTGAATTTGATGGAAGATTTTAATTATCTAATTTTTTCATGAATAATATTTATGAATAATTGAATAATTTCTATTTGCATAGCAGCCCTAATTACATATAGAATGATATACAATTATGTTCATTATAAAACATTTTATATTTTCCTAATTTTTTATTGTAAACACATTTGGGAATGAGTTATAAAAACTTATGGTGTGGCTGTGAAGATGGTGACAGTGATTCCTACATGAGGCAAATGGGAAAATACCTACATCAAATTGTGAAGGAAGGGCTGATAGACATTCTCACCATAAATCTCTACTCCCAGCTCAGTGCCATACAATTGAGAGAGTATCCCCAATTCCAAGCTTTTCCTTGAGGAGCAAAGAGCTTGACCTTCACATCTAGTCAATCAACTTTTAACTTCCACCCAAGGGATGAGCTCCCCACAACACCTAACTCTGAAGACCAATAGTATTTGTGTACACAAGTCCCACAAGATTATAGCAAACCAAGTAACAATTCTTTACAGGTGCATATACATTAACCTCATCTATTACCCAGAATTCAGTGAAGCAGCAGCTGACAGAAATGCCCATCTTTCAGTCTTTCTCTGAATAGTGTCTATTTTCAGGCTACTAAATGAACATGCATCCAAGAGCTAACTGCACTCTTCCTGGAAGACCAGGGAACCCAGCAGACCAGGCAGCTTCTTCCTTTAGCTTGCTCCACATTCTCAGTATGTCCCTCAAAGAAGCCTCTGTTCATATCTGGTACCCTTGCCTTTGTCCCTGCAGTTTGAGGGACAGGTTCTTAGATCACCTGACTCAGATATCCAACAGAGATTTCATTCAAGAGTCCCACAAGAACATAGCAAAGACTTTTCTTTAAAAAATCCTCACCCAAGAATATGCTTTTTATTGATTTTTTTTTAAGATGGAAGAAGGCAGAGAGAGAGAGGGAGAGAGACATCAATGTGAGAGAGAAATATCAATTAGTTGATCAAACCCACAACCTGGATATGTGCTCTGACTTGGAATTGAACCTGCTACCTTTCAGTGTATGGGATGACACTCTAACCAACTGAACCATGCTGGCCAGTGCAGAAATACTTTTTAATGGGCTCATCTAACACCCCTTCCTAACTATATACCCAGGGCAGCACAATGAGAACAAGCAAAAATGCCCACCTCCTAGTTCTTCCCAATAAGAGTTCTAACTACATAGGTTCTCAGTTGCCACATAAGGATCCAGCCTGCAATTCGGTGCTGACTTTGATCCTCCCCTTTAGAACACTGACAGATCTGGGCACACCATCAATTCCTGAGAGCTACTAAGAACAGAGACAACAGTTGGAACAATCAGAAAAGTTTGAGCGACAGCCAGGAGCATGGGCTGGGCTAATTGACAAGGTCCATCTTCTACTAGAGACATGGAGAGGTGGCTGTTTTATCTGATGTGCAGAAAACAACACAAAGAGTTAAGAAAAATAACTTAAAAAAAGGAATCTGCTTCCGCTCCCCGCCCGCCCCCCCCCCCCCAAAAAAAGAACAAGAAAAACTCTTGAATCAGATCTTACTGAACTTAAGATAAGTGATTTGTCAAATAGAAAAATGCAAAATAATAGTCATAAAAATGCTCACTGAGGCCAGGAGAGCAGTGCCAGAGGAGTCGGAATTTTGACAAACAGATAAAAAATACAAAAATGCACCAAAATTACATAACTGAAGAATAGAATAAATGGGCAGAAAATTTAATAGGGAGGTTCAAACACACCAAGGGAATAGCACCTGCGGGAATGGGGTGGTGGGGGTCAGATGCAAGCATTTGGGGAGTTTACTGTTGCTCATAAGCCTAAAACAAGCAGAAACAAATATAGTGCCTTTGTCTCGACTCCAGCGGACTCTGCATGAGGCCAGGCAGGCTGGGGAAGATACTTCAAGATTCAGTCTATACCCTATAGTTGAGCAGCCTGAGCTTCAGAATCCAGGTCAGATGCTCCGTGGCCATCAGTCTATACCTTTTGAAACTTTGAAGGAGTTGAAGACTTCTTGTTCTATGTATGGACCCAACTTCCCCCTTTTGTGCTGGGGTTACTAGATAGAGTATCAGAGGAAGCTATGGCTCCTACTGACTGGAACACTGTTGCAAAAGCTTCTCTCTCACTTGGCAATTACTTATTATGGAAATCTAATTGGGCAGAGTTTTGTGCGGAGCAGGCTAACAGAAACCAAGCTCATGGGGTGCCCATTACAATTAATATGCTCATGGGCACCGGACCTCATGGGGCTTTGCAGGCTGTTAGTATAGCCCATGCAAGCTTATCAGCAGATAAATATCTGTGCCACCAAAGCCTGGAGTCAACTGCAAACAAAAGGGGAACAATCCCTAGACATAAGCACAATTAGGCAAGGCCCAGAGGAGCACATCAGGGTTTTGTGGCTCACTTGTTCCAAGCCGTAGACAAGGTTGTGGCTGATCCTGAGGCTGGAATGATACTCATGAAACAATTAGCTGCTCAAAATGCAAATGGCGTATGTCAAGAGGCTTTATGTCCCTACAGGGTGAATGGTACTGTACATGATTTTATTTGTATTTCTGATGACATTGGAACAACCTATGTTCAAGAAGCAGTATTAGCTGCCTCATTAAAAGAAACGTTGTTCACTGGTTAGCAGGAAAAGAAAGAGGGATATTTTAACTGTGGTAAACCAGGGCATTTTGCTAAAGACTGTAATGATAGAAATGGAAGTCAAAAGGCTATATAAGGAGTTGGAAACAAGCAGCGTGGACTATTTTCAGGATGTAGGAGAGGAGAGCACTGGGTAAATGAATGCCACGCCAAGACTGATGTTGACAATAAACCAATGCTCTCTAGGCAGGGACACTTCAAGCGGGGCCCCACCAAACAGTGGGGGCCTTATCTTTGACCCCACTGTAGCCTTTCCAGCCGGCTGAGTGCCAAAGACAGCCATTTGAAACTTTTACCACGCCACCCTGGGAGGTGCAGGATTGGACCTCAGCCCCACCTCCGATTATGTACTAACCCTGAAGATGGGGCTTTAGGCCATTGCTAGGGGATTGTATAGTCCCCTTCCCACCATTGTATAGTCCCCTTCCCACAGGCATGATAGGATGAATTTTAGGGAAGAGCAATTTGAAGTTGAAAGGATTTCAAGTCTTTCCTGGGGTGATAGATCAGGATTATATTGGAGAAATTAAAGTAAAAGCACAAACAATTAATACCATAATTCAGGTCTTACAGGAAAAAAAAATAGCACAAATTCTCCTTCTGCCCTATTACCCAGAAGGGCAGCCTTTAACCAATCAGCCCCATGGTGCAGCGGGCTTTGGATTCAGCGATATGGTATACTGGGCAAGAATAGGTAAGCAGGTCCGGTCTGAGTTAGAACTAAGGATTAATGGGAAGCCTTTTAAAGGGATTGTAGATACTGGAGCTGACTGTCAGTAATCGCTTTCAGACATTGGCCACAGGCTTGGTCTTTAAACCCCATGGCTTCTGAATTGCAAAGCATGGGGCCTGTTACTGAACCCTTGCAGAGTGCTCAAGTCCTTTGATGGGAAGATCCAGATGGAAATATAGGCTATCTTCAACCTTATGTATTGCAACATTTATCTGTTAATTTATGGGGTCGAGCTATGCTAGAGCAGATGGAGGTTTTAATAACAAGTCCCAGTTCCATTGTTACTTCTCAAATGCTTGGTCAAGTATTTCACACCCAAAAGGGACTAGAAAAGAATCAGCAACAGAAACATTTATCTATCCCAATGTCCACTCAAAAGGGAAGGCATGGATTAGGTTACCAGAATTTTCAATAGGGGCCTTGCTTGTCTCTCTGATCCAGCGTACAGCAGCTAAAATTACCTGGCTTGCAGATACTCCTTGATTGAATTGATTAATGGCCTCTATTAGGAGAGAAGTTAAAAGCTGCATAAGAGTTAGTTTGAGAACAGCTTGAGGCAGGGCATATTGAACCCACTCACAGTCCATGGAACACATCCATATTTGCAATAAAGAAAAAAATATCGTAAATGGAGACTATTGCAAGGCATAAGAGCAATTAATAAAACCATGGAGATTATGGGGCTCCTTCAGTCAGGGTTACCATCCCCTACAGGTATCCCATTACAATATCATTTATTGGTATTAGATCTTAGGGACTGCTTTTTTACTGTTCCTCTTCATCCTGAGGATTGCAAAAGATTCGCATTTAGTGTCCCTGTAATAAATTTTAACAAGCTCATAAAGAGGTATCAATGGCAAGTATTGACTCAAGCCATGGCCAATAGACTTATATTATAGCAGGATTTTGTGGCTGCAGCCATACATCCTATAAGGAAAAATTATCCCAAGGCTTATATTATTCATTATATGGACGACAGTCTCTTAGTTCATGAAAATGAAACATCTAAATAATATCTATATAATTCGCAGGATTTCCTGCATAACACCTGAAAAAGTTCAAAGGACATTTCCTTTTTCTTATCTTGGCAGCATTATTGAAGGAAAAACAATAAAACCTAAGAAAATTCAAATTCGGACTAACTCTTACATTAAGTGACTTACAGAAATTATTAGGAGATATTAACTGGGTTCTACTTGCTTTAAAATTAACTACTGCTGACTTAAGCCCTTTATTTCATATACTTAGGGGAGATTCATACCTGTCAACCCCGCGCTGATTGAAAGAGGACCCACTGGGGTCATTTGGCAAGCTCATCGAGTTGTTGGCTCATTCTCAGTCTAAGGTATTAACTCCTTTCCATGATTCAGTTTCCAGCTAATAGCTTGAGCCCACCTTCAAACAGGCCAGTTAGTGGGCCTAGCCCCTGACCTCATTGTAGTGCCATTTACAGCTCTACAGCCAGGCTGGCTCTGGCAATTATCAACAAGTTGGCAAGTTTCTAATTACTCCAAACAGGTTTATAACCATTATCCAGCAAATAAAGTCTTACATTTTCTCTCAGTTACTATATTTACCTTCCCAAAGATAGTAAAGTTGAAGCATTCATCTTATATAAAAACTGCTGTTTGAAATCTTAACCCTGTTGTTTGGCTTCTGTAAATGCTTGCTTGCTTAAATAATAAGGAAAATAAGACTACTCCCACTTCAGAGAGGCCATTAAACCTTTCCCGGATGAAGCTCTCAGTGCTGGCACCAGGCCAGGCCTTTGGTTGAGGTCTCAAGGCCCCAGCACATAGGGGCTCTTTAAAAACTTTCAAAGGAGGCCGGAAACACCCCATATTTGTGAGACAAAAATGGCGAAAACATATAAATAAGGAAAGTGCCTCCATGTTGGGTCCCAAAATTTGAGAGACATTTTCCTCTGGGCCCGCACGTAATAATAATAATAATAATAATAATAATAATAATAATAAATGCAACTGCATCTCTCTAAACATTGCTTGGTTTCTTCTCTGGTAACATTAATGGTTCCCTAAAACAGGAAATAACAGTGTTTGGCCTTTTGGTGAATGGGCCCGGTTTGGGGGCCGGGGGATCTGGATAGGCTTTCGGGAGGTGCCACTCTGCTGATTTAGCAGAACTGAACTGGGGGACTCTGGGCAGGCCCGGACCTCAGCCTAGGACTCAGCCAGCATCTGGAGAGGGTGAGTGGACACTTGTGGACCTGTCGACAGAATGGGTAAGGTAGGGCACCTTATCAGTGAGGCCCACTCCAAGTGAGTGGAAGGGGGAGCTTGATCACCTCCCTGGAAATCAAGGACTTCCTCAGGCAAATTAATCAAGAATTAGGTGGACTATTTAAACTCTGGGTAAATATCTGATAGATGTAAAAAACTCTGACTGTCTGGTATATAAATGTGGGACTCCAGAGGTGAGTGAATCCAGATTTGATTAAGGAATTACGAGTTCACTCTGCTATTTGTTTGTATGGAACTAGCCAATTTGCTACGGAGAAGTGAGATTAGACACAGTCTTAACTCTTCCAATCACCAAGATGGTGGTTGAGAATTCTGGTCTGGGGCATGGGTGCCGGGAGTACCCCAAGCCCATCTGGGGAGTTGGGCATTGTTTCATTTATCTACTCAGCTCCAGTCTGGGCTAGTCTACTGAGAGAATGTGAGTATGGATGTTTGTCGGTCTTGGCATAATTATCTGCTTATTAATTTGTCTGTGTGAAGTGAAAGCTACTTTGTACCTTCTGGCTGCACACATGAGAGTATTTTTATCTCTTTCTATTATTTAATTTGTTTAAAGATAGGGCGGACCAGCTGTGATGGAATACAAAAGTCTCTAGCAACTGGGAGATTTCTTTTTCTCAGAGTCTATTGCTCTCCATCAGAGAGGGCATCATTTCTGTCTATGTTTGTATAAGTAAGAGTTTCAGTTTGCTCTGATTTGTGAAATTGCTATATTAAATTGAAATTTTAAAGTTCTAGGATTAATTTAAAGGTATACATTTGTAAAATTTCAAAGAACAAATAACTTTTATTTATGGCGCTTCTTATCTCTTTTGGTGGTTGGAGACTTCCAGGGGCAGGGCTTACAGCTCCGAAGGGCGGAGAGAGTTACTGGCCCTGTCCTGTCTGTGACGTCATAGTCCAAGGTGAGCCACCTGAGGCGGAACTCAGGCTGAAGGTATTATCAACTGTCTGTGGCCCTGCTAACCCTGGTTGTGTGTCTTGCATGGTCTGTTGTCTTCATGGTTGTGTGTTTTGTTTGACTTGCTCTTTTCAGTTACTTATTAGAATCCTCATACAGGACATAACCTGGTCTTTCCCTTCCTCCCTCATCCTGATTCTGGTAGCATCTTTAACTGGATTAAAAGATATTTTCTTTCAGGAGGCTCTCCAGGCTTTCAGGCCACAAGAAATCTCCCTACACACTCTTATCCTCATCGGCTATCTTTCCAGGCTGACTAAGAGTCATTTTTCTCCACAGGTGGGACCCAGGAGGGAGGACTGCTACAGCAGTAGTCTGTAGTTTTCTCTGAAACTCCCACTGTTTCTATTTCTCCCCTCTGTAGGAAATGTCTTCCTCTGACTCACAGTGGGAAAGGGAGACAAGCAATAGGCCTTGGGCTGGGGGATGGGGGGGAAGAGGGGTGTTGGCAGTTAACTATGAGGCGGGGAGAGATAGGTTTTTGTTGATTTTTACTGGCTACAGACCGCTCTGCTGATACAGGGGTCTGGTCCAGATGACTTATCAGAACTTCGCTATATTCAAGGTCGCAAGTTTTTTGCAAGTACAATTAATATTTCTCTGCCCCATTTTATTCTTTTTAACCCTTCCCTAAATTAGACTGATACAATATACTTAAAATTCATAAATATTAATCTAAACATGCTGACTGTTCACTTTTAATAATCATTAAAAGACTGAGGTTTCTAAGAATAAAGAATTCTAAAACATTTACAAAACAACAACAACAAAAAAATAAACTCCCAGGAGCCAAGTGGAGGAGAAACGGAGCTGAAGTCCACAGCCGCCCTGGTGATTTAGAACTGGTTGCTAGGAAGACTCAGCCCCCAAGAGCCAGGTGAAAGAAGGGGGACTGGATGCCCAAGCTGCCTGCAGCAGCCCTGGAAGCAGCAGCAGCAGTGGGAAAAGCGGGGGACAGCAGCATTTACCTGACATTAGAGCTGCCCTCTGCTGCCCAGTGAGTAATGAGTGTTTTACAACAAGCAATACAAAACTTAAACCTGTGGCTTGCTAGCTACAACAGTTAAACCTAAATCCAGTAACTGCTACTAGCCTTCCTACAGCCCCAGGAATAGAGCAGCAGGCCTGGAATCTGTGAAAGCAGCAGCTAGAGCTAGTGAAAGCTTCCTGTTTGCATCTGAACTGAAAGGGTTCAGTACTTGTTGCTGCTGGAAGAGGAGGTGCGAGATCCCTTTCCAGTGCACTGGCTTGGGAGAGGCCTGGTCGCTGCTCTGCCACAAAGGGGACTGGCGGGAAGACAAGGGGCCTAATACCCAAGCCACTGCCACAGAAGCAAGCGCTTTGCAATATGCAAAGCTGTTTCTAACTGCAACTCCGGCTGTTTCGGACTGGCAGCTTATGGCAGGGCCCTATAACTAGTAAATAGGTAAACAAAAGGGCAAAGGAAAGGCTCTTCCTGGACTGGGGAGCCTTCAGGACTTTGAGATTCTCCTAGAGAAAAGTCTGATTGAAGTAGTGGCTGAGATCCCATTGGGTTAGGACAGTGGTCGGCAAAACTGTGGCTCACGAGCCACACGCAGCTCTTTGGCCTCTTGAGTGTGGCTCTTCCACAAAATACTGCGGCCTGGACGAGTCTATTTTGAAGAAGTGGCATTAGAAGAAGTTTAAGTTTAAAAAATTTGGCTCTCAAAAGAAATTTCAATCGTTGTCCTGTTGATATTTGACTCTGTTGACTAATGAGTTTGCCGACCACTGGATTAGGAGGACCGGAGGTTGCATACTGCACTTATAGACTGCAGCTTGCTCAGCAGAGGTCCAGATCCAGTTGTGTAGGAATTAAGCTGCCTGTGTACAACTTTCTCCCATGCCAGAATACATTTTAGGAAAATTAGAAAGACTGTGTTTGTGGCTAGAAAGAAGAACTGGCCACCATACACAGCCCTGACAGTGGCCTGCCAAAAACTGTATAATAGACTTAGATAATGCCTACGTCTTCATGGACATGGATCCAGAGAGATAAGGACAATTTTGCTTTGTGTGGCAAGGTCAAGAATAGACTTTAGTCACCTCCCTAAGATATTTGAATAGCCCTACTATGTGTCGTATATGGGAACAGAAAATTTGGCTACCTAAGGTGGACACAGTGCCAGTATTGTACTTCACTGTGTTAATAATATTGCATTATTGACTGGAAACTTTGAATGGAGTATCATATTTTAAAGGGCCCTGTCCAAACTTTAAAGACTTAAAGCCAATAAGAATGCAATGGAAAAAGCATGGTATCCTGTTTGGGAGCCCTAAAAGTAGATGGCGCTGGAGTGTCAATATCAAATTTGTCATAAAACTGGTATCCCTTACACCCTTAAAGTCAAGCTATAGTGGAAAGAGCCAATTGTACACTTAAAATGCAATTACTAAAACAAAAAAAAAGAAGGGGAGAAGGATGTTAGGTGTCACCTCAAAACAAATTCAGTCATGCTCTTCTTAAAGTTTTTGAATTTTGATACAGAGGGTTGGTTGAACAGCAACCGAAAAGCATTGGGCCTCCAATACAATAGCCTCTGCGAGGTTAGCCTGATGGAAGGATGCACTAACTAGACAATGGTTTGGGCCAGATACGGTAACGATGTGGGGCAGAGGTTGTGCTTGTATCTTTCCAGAAGGAGCAGCACAGCCAATTTGGGTGCCAGAACATTATGTGTATTACCACAATGGACCCAGAGAAGATGCTCCTTGTCCCTTTGTTCAAAAGACTGAGAGTTACCCCGATGATAGCAATGCAGAATAAGAAGAAAATGAAGGCTACTCAAGGGGCCCAGGTGCCAACATGAGGTTAGCTGAAGAAGCTAACAACTGAAGCCCAGTAGATGGTAGAAAAACAAGAAGTGGAAGCTACTCCCTCAACCATGTTTCTGGCTATGCTAGCATTGGTTAGCTGCCAGTCTTCTGCAAAGTCTTGCACGGCCAAGTATGAGGACTCTGAGTAAATAAATATACACCAGCAGCAAAAAGAAACTTTCATTTTGTAGCCAAAAATGCTAAACATGTCTGTAGTTTGATTTTTCTTTTATTGTTGTGTTGCTTTAGTATTGTTTTGTTATTATTTTAATAGCCAGAGTTATGTTCAACTTTACTTTTATTGTAGTAGCTTAAAAACAAAAAGTGGAGGGGGGGGGGCAGTGTAGGAAGTGGCTCTAGGATCAAGCTTCTGGCTGACCTGTAGTAAGTAGGGCCACAAACAAGTCCCAGCCTGTTGGGCAGAACTTTCCTAGCATAAGTAAGCCTGACCTTGTAGTCCACCCTAATTCCTTCCTAAGTAGCTAATGGGCTATGGGAAGTACAGCAAGTGTTGCCAAAACAAGAACATTTGTGTACGTGTTAATCTACCCTTGTTTTAATCAGACTGTAAAATAAAGCACCACTTTGTGGCTGAGTCGTTTGTGTCCTCAACCAGGCACTGAAGATCCACCTAGCCCAGCTGTGTTCTCTTGTCTGTCTTTTCTTCAACCCTTCACCACCCTTCCTCAGGTTCACCTTTGGCCATGTTGGTGCAGCAAATTTAAACATTTAAGCCAAACTGCTACTCTTGCAGGTCAACTATAACTCTGATTTTTAAAAAATATAAATTCAGCTAAAATTGACTTAACAACAAGGACAATTGTGATTGAGTTTTACAGTCATATCATTGATTTATTCAGCAAACACTGGGTATGTGCTGGATACTGTGCTATAGGGTCTATGAATAGAAGAGGGGACCAAGTCCCCAATTTTTTATAAGCAATTTAGAAAATAAAAAATTAATACATATAATACCAGAAAGTGATAGGTAAGTTTTATGAAAAAAAAAATAGAAGGGTAAGCAGATTTAAAATTACTTTGGGTGATCATAGAAGGACTCTCTCATACACTGAAAAGAAGCTTAAGGACAAGAATATCACCAAGCCTCAGAAATAAACTGGACTTTTGATCTCAACACAATTAGGACTTATTGTCCTGTTTGGGCTTCTCTCTTCATATCCACTTCACTCTTTCCTCTCCGCTGACTACGTGTGCTTCTCTAAAATATAGGGCTAAAAATGGGGCATAGAATATATTTCCACATTTTATGTCTTACTAAAGGCCTGGTGCATGAAATTTGTGCACGGGGGATGGGGAGGAGTGTCCCTCAGCCGAGCCTGCACCCTCTCCAATCTGGGACATCCCTCTCAGAATCCAGGACTGCTGGCTCCCAGCTGCTCATCTACCTGTCTCCCTGATTGATCCTAACCTCTTCAGCCTGCCAGCCTGATCACCCCCTAACCACTCCCCTGCCAGCCTGATTGATGCCTAACTACTCCCCTGCCAGCCTATTTGCCCCTAATTGCCCTCTCCTGCAAGCCTGTTCCCCCCAACTGCTCTCCACTGCAGGCCTGGGTCTCCCCCAACTGCCCTTCCCTGTAGGCCCAGTCACCCTCTACTTCATTCCTCTGCTGGCCTTGTCACCCCAACTGCCTTTCCCTAGAGACCTGATTGCACCCAACTGCTCTCCCTTGCAGGCCTGGTCCTATCCAACTGTTCTCCCCTACAGGCCTGGTCGCCCCCAACTTTCCTCCTCTGCCAGCCTGGTCACTCCTAACTTCCCTCCCCTGGAGGCTTGATCACTACCAACTGCCCTCCCCTGCAGGCCTGATCACCCACAACTTCCCTCCCTTGCAGGCCTGGTCCCTCCCAACAGCCCTACCCTACTGGCCATCTTGTGTCCATATAGGGGCAAGATCTTTGATCACATGGGGGCAGCCATCTTGTGTGTTGGAGTGATGGTCAATCTGCATATTACTCTTTTATTAGATAGGATAGAGGCCTGGTGCATGGGTGGGGGCTAGCTGGTTTGCCCTGAAGGGTGTCCGGGATTAGGGTGGGGGTTTCCTTGCGGGGTGGAGTGGCCTGGGAGAGGATCCTGTGGTCATTTTCAGGCTGTCCACGCCCCCTGGTGACCCAAGCAGAGACCCTGGTATCTGGGATTTATTTATCTTCTACAATTAAAATTTTGTAGCCTTAAGCAGAGGCCAAGGCAGGCCAGGTCTGCAGAAAGCTTGGCTTCCTTCATTGTTGGGGAAACCCGAGCCTCCCTCCTGCTCTCTCCATGGCTGCAGCCATCTTGGTTGGGGTTAATTTGCATACTTGCTCCTAATTGGCTGGTGGGAGTGGCTTGTGGGTGTGGTGGAGGTAGGGTCAATTTGCATATTACTCTTTTATTAGGTAGGATAATTTCAGCTACCAGGGAAAATCACCCAGTTGTTATTATCTGACCTC
Source organism: Antrozous pallidus (assembly GCA_027563665.1). Taxonomy (NCBI): domain Eukaryota; kingdom Metazoa; phylum Chordata; class Mammalia; order Chiroptera; family Vespertilionidae; genus Antrozous; species Antrozous pallidus. The sequence goes on from CM050513.1 coordinate 9,091,465, forward strand.
CTTGATTATATAGTTTGATATTGAATAATTCTAGATTTAAATTGTGCCCTCCAATACTGTGTCCTAAAATATTATGTCTGTTTGCTCGATTAAGATGGGTAGATCAGTTCCTGAACCCCACTCACTACTCTAGGAAGCAATCACATGACCATTTTTGACTTGTTTTCCCTCTTACACCATGCTATTCTAAATGCTTTTCATTAATAATATTTAACACTCGGATATATCTTGTGTAAAATGTGTCACCTTTTTAGGACTTTGTCTTCTTGTGATTGAGTCAGCTGCTTTAGTTTGACTTAAAATAATTATATCATAATTTTCCAATTGAAACTCAAAATATTGATATGGAGTTTACCTACTTGGATGCAAAATAGTACAATATAGTTGTTATAAACAGAGATAATGGAGATGGGCCAAATTTCCTGTCACCAATTACTGGCTACACAGCTTGGGCAAGTTACCTCTAAATCTCTCATTCCTACTAAGTGAGAATGGCAGAGTGTCTGCCCATATATTCAATTAGTGGGGATGAGTATGTCATATAGCACATTTCCTGGCTGATTTTAAGAGCTATAAAGTTGCATGTATTACCATCATAATATTCTCCCTGTCAATCCTCATCTGTGTCAAACTCAAGCTAGTAACTTCTCTGGCCACCACCCATCAGCAGTTCACTGATATTACATTCAAAATTGTAATTGAACTAGAAGCTCAATGCATGAAATTTATGCATGGGTGGAGCCCCTAGAGGCTGCTGGCTGGAGTACCAGCTTTCCCCGGGCTGTTGCTGCCTGCCACCTGCTGCTGTTGCCACCAGCTCTCCCCAGCCTCCGCTCCCTGGTTGAACTCTTGGTTGAGGGGAAAATTTGCATATTAGACTTTTATTATATAGGATGAATTATAATTTGTCACTTGTAAGGGAGAGATGTTAGGCACTTAAAGTTAAGATGGAAAAAACAACAATAATATTATCTTCTGTTTCGGTTGGAGATGCAAGGACTCTCACACAAAGCCAAAATGCCCTAAAATTTGCCTATAGTTGCTATAAGTGAACATTTTCTAATGTAAAGTCTCTCTTGTCAAGTTTGCCATTTCTTCCTACTGACAGATTTAAAGAAAGTTTTAAAGATGAAAATGAAAACAAACAAAAAAAGCCACAGTAATGCATGGGCTCAAAGCCTCCTTGAGAACTAGAGCTGGACGCCAGTTATTCGTGTTCTGAAGGAAATACACTGCTATCAGGGGGATGATGAAAGCAAACAGACTAAGAGAAACAAAGGTCTACAGATTTTTGACATTTCATACATACAACGGAATCACAAGATAAAATGAGCAGCATCAACCCAGTTCCTTGGGTGCAGGTGTACATGCCTCAAACACCCCCTGAGGTGCCACATGCATGAGCACTGCTGCCATGTCCCAGTTCTTCTTACGCACTTTCAGTTCCTGGTGTAGTTCACATGTGTCCTCTCTGATTTTGCTTTTTGATTTAAAGCCCCTCTGAAGAGCAAGTCAACTTAGAAATGTAGATTGGATTGTTTCTAGGTGTTTTATATCAATAATTCAGACACATAAATTTTCATGTAAGGATTGCTTTTGCTGCATCCTATAAGTAATATGTTTTTATTTTCTATCAGTTTGGAATATTTAAAAATTTTTCTATGCTCTCTTCTTTGATCATACATTATTTGTAAGTATAGTCTGTAATTCTCAAATACATAGAGATTTTTATAGATAGTTATCTCTGCTGATTTTAAAATTAATTCTCACTCAAGTAAGAAAATATACTATGCAAAGTTTCAATTTTTTCAAAGTCATTGAGTTCTTATTATAGCCCTGCATATCATTGATCTTAATAAATACTTATTTGGCACAGGAAATGAATGTGTGTTCTGCAGTTATCCTACCTAATAAAAACCTAATATGCTAAGTGTTTGGTCAACTGGTCAGCTGTTCAACCAATCAAAGAGTAATATGCTAATGATATGCTAAGGCTGCTCAACCACTCTCTATGACATGCACTTGCCATATGGAGGCAGACAGTTGACTAGTCAACCAGTAGCTATGAGGTGCACTGATTACCAGGGGGTAGATGCTCCAACCTGTAGGTTAGCTTGCTGCTGGGGTCTGGCCAATTGGGACTAAGTGAAACAGGCCAGACATGCCCTGGAGCCCTCCCGTGGTTCCTCCCTGGCTGGCCTACCTCCCCAGGCCTGATTGTGCACAGTGGGGTCTCTTGGCCTGGCCTGTGTCCTGTTGCAATCTGGGACCACTTGGGGGATGTTGGAGAGCTGGTTTGGCCCGATCCCACAGGCTAGGCTAAGGGACTGCACTGGTGCATGGAATTGTGCACCAGGCCTCTAGCTGGATATAATGTTCTGCAAATGACAATAACATCAATGTAGGATACTGTGCTGTCTAGATTATTTATCATTCTTATTATTTACTAGAGGCCCAGTGCATGAAATTCATGCATGGTGGGGTCCTGTCAGCCCAGCCTGCACCCTCCCCAATCCAGAACCCTTTAGGTGATGTCTGACTGTCGTTTTAGGCCCGATCCTGGGTTCAGGCCTAAAACAGCAGTCAGACATCCCTTTCACAATCTGAAACACTGGCTCCTAACTGCTTACCTGCCTGGCTATCTGATCACCCCTAACTGCCCACCTCCCCCGCAGGCCTAGTCACCCCATGCAGCCTGCTGCTGAGTCATTTGGTTGCCCCTCACTAACCCCCCTGCCAACCTGGTCATCCTATACAGCCTGTTTAATAGACCATTCGGTTGTTTTGGATGTGATGGTTGCTTAGCCTTTCATATATATATAGATTTCTCTAATTGTTTATCATTGCATCTTTTATTTCAAAATGAGTAAACTGTATATAATGCTTTTTGTACCATAAGTTATAACTAATCATACCACATTCCAAATTAGAAAGCTGCTGCCTTTACTTTATTGGCAAATGCATCCAAAATGCTGCAGAGATTTTCACTTTTTTTCATGCAAAAAGATAACTTTCTGAGTAAAATAACTTTTCTAATGAACAGCCTTATTTCTTAATGGATATTCTTATGGACTTAAGTTATGTATCCCTACAAAAGTCATGTGTTGAAGCCTTAGTGCCCAAGTGGTCTGTTTTTGTAGTAAGAAAGTTATTATGTTAAATGAGGTCAGAAGGGTGGGGCCCTGATCTGAATGTATTAGTGTTTCTATAAGAAAAAGATAGCAGCCCTAGCCAGTTTGGCTCAGTGTATAGAGCATTGGCCTCCAAACTCAAGGGTCCCGAGTTCAATTCCTGTCAAGGGTACATGCCCAGGTTCTGGGCTCAGTCCCTGATCAGTGATTCCCTCTTAACACTGATATTTCTATCTCTCTTTTCTTCTCCCTTCCTCTCTGAAATCAATTAAAAAATATATTTTTAAAAAAGACAAAGAGATAGCAGAGAGTTAACTCTCCCTTGCTGCAGGAATCCGCCCATTGTCTTCACTAGCAGAGAGGTGTGGACAAGGAACCTGGAAGGCTGGTGACCTTTGAGTTCTGGCAAAGGTCATCGCTATGCACCCATTGTTTAGTTGAGACAATGGCAGCTGAAGCAAGCAACTTCCCCACCAGACAGTCATGTAAATCCTTACTGATAAGAGAGTCTGCTTGTTACAGGAAATTGCCTGCCTAAGGGCTGGCTATAGGTGGATCCCAAATTGAATAAAAGGATCTCAAGGCCAGAACCCAAGCAGAGTCTTTCCTCCCGCCTGTTCCCCCAATATTTCCAAATTATCTCTTATCTCTTTCATTTGCATGTGGTCCCTCTTCTGGAACCTGAACCCTGAACCATGCGGGGTATGGGGGGACTTCACACCCTGCCTCTGCATGCAATGAGGAAAGGCCATGTGAACACACAGTGAGAAGGTGGCCATTTGCAACCCAAAGAAAATTCCCCTCGGATACCAACATGGTTGGAAACTTGATCCTGGACTTCCAATAAACAGAAATGTGAGAAAATAATATTTTGTTATTTGAGATACCTATCTATAGGTATCTTTCATTATGACAGCCCAAATAAATGAAAGCAAATGTTTAATGTACTTACTCTTGTTTCATCCCTGTGTTATAAGGCTAACATGAGAGAAATTGTTATGAATAAAGGATGGAAGAAGGTGAAGAGAATAGCCAAAGAACATATATGCATAGTTCATAAACACAGACAATAATATAGTTATAGCCAGAGGGAGGAAAGGGCAGGGTCTGAGTGGAGGGAGACAAAAGGGGAGAAGCGGGACATCTATAATAACCTCAACAATAACAATAGCCTGGCCAGCATGGATCAATGGTTGAGCATAGACCTATGAACTAAGAGGTCATGGTTCAATTCCTGGTCAGGGCACATGACCAGGTTTGGGGCTCAATTCCCAGTGGGGGCATTCAGGAACAGCCAATCAATGATACTCTCTCATCATTGATATTTCTATCTCTCTCTCCTCTCTTCTCTGAAATAAATAAAAAAATTTTTTTAAATTAAAATTAAAAAAATAAATTATAAAACTCTTTCCATGGAATAGAATACTATGAAGTGAAATATTGAAAATTTTGCCAGATTTCAGAATAAATGATTCCAAGTAGTGACAAGGTCTTTCTGTACAAAGTCTTAGTATCAGTCAGTGTCTAGTCAGGAAAGGAGAGCAAATGCTTGGCATTTCAAAAGAGAGTGCTTAACATGGAGAACTGGCAATAAAGTTATTTGAAAAGCCCAAAGGACATCAAAGGCAGTAAGAAGCCACCACTAGTCCAAGAACTGGAGGAGGGTGTCATTATCAGAACCAGTGCCTCCTGGCAGTAGTCGGACTAAAAAGGAAACACACTTGCTGCAGATGGACAGAGTAGGAGCAAAGGGTCTACTCTCTGGCATCTTCCTTTTTCCAACCTTTAATTCTATAGTAGTGACTTCAATTTCACAAACCAGATGGACATAAAGGCAAAAAAGCCAAGAAAAACACATTTTCAGAGTTAAGAATGCTGAATACAGAGCAGAACAAAGAAAAAGATGGGAGTAGATCTGAGAGTGGACAGAATGGCTAGCACAGCCTAAAAATTAGCATCATTCTTAATTATTGAATATAATGTCACATGTCTAAGGCACCATATCACACTGAGTGTGTGTAATAGGGGCATGTGGTGAAGCCTTGGGAGTCTGAGGAAGCCACTGACACATACTCCTTTTAAGCTTAGAGACAGATGTTTGGATTCATAAACTATTATGACAACAAATTAAAGATGAGAAATTGCTCAGAAGCTAAGTCTCATATATTTGCTGTTAGTTCACTTTTATTCAGCCTGATTTCCAAAATCAAAGCACTTGACAACAATGAAAAATGTCAATAAAAAAGAATTTTAATGTTATTTTAATATTAAAATGATCATATTATAAAATTAAAATGACTTAATGACAGACCATCAAACTAAGAAAACATTTCCTTCCTCCCAGGATAATCTTCACCCCCACTCCCCACTTTCCATGTGAAGCCCCAGACAGGGAATATTAAACATATTGTCTGGTCTCAGTGAATTTACAAAGATATTTGGTGGGGAGGGGATTGGTAATAAAAATGTTTTAAAAACATGCATATAAAAATGCAAAATAAATATTAAACTATTTAGATAACTTACATTTATCCATTGTCTATTAACAACCCCACTGTGCTAGACGAGTCATTTGCCTAGTCAACACATATTTCTTGATTACCTAATTTGCCAGGCCTGGTAATAAGTGGTATGCATTAATATATTAAAGAGAAAGATCTGCTTATTTGTAGTCTTTTCTATTTAGACGCTAAGCTCACTGAAAATAGTTCTGCTTATTTGTATTTTAAATTCCTAGCAAAAACAAAACATAAACTTGACAATGAGCAAAATTAAATTAAAAAAAAATCCTGCAAAACAGTCTGGAAAATGTGAGATGTGTTTGAAGTCTCCCAGTTGTCTTATTGTAGTAACTAAAAGCCTGATGCATGAAATTTGTGCAAGAGATGGCCTTCCTTCCCCTGGCTGGCTGCTGGCACCAGCTTCCCTCAGTCCTGGCTTTGTACAGAAGGACATCCAGTCTAATTAGCATATTATGCTTTTACCAGAGGCCTGTTGCAGGAAGATTCCTGCAAGAATAGGGCTTCCTGTAGCTGTCTCCACCACCCCACCTACTTCCCTCACATCTCTCTCATCCCGCCTGCTTCCCTCCCTTCTCTGCCACCCTACCTGCTTCCCTCCCATCTCCCTTGCTCTACCTGCTTTCCTCCCTTCTCCCCTGTCCCACTTGCTTCTCACAGCTTTGTTCCCTTCTGCAGGGCTTGGCTTCCTTCTACGCTGTCTTGAGTCTTTACTCTGTGCCTGGATATGCAAATTAACCACCATCTTGGTTGAATTAATTTGCATTCTCACTCCTGATTGGCTGGTGGGCATGGCTTGTGGGAGTAGAGGAGGCACAGTCAATTTGCATGTTTCTCTTTTATTAGATAGGACTAGAGACCTGGTGCACAAAATTGTGCACAGAGGGGCTCCCTCAGCCCAGGCTGCACCCTCTCCAATCTGGGACCCCTCAGGGAAGTCTGACTGCCCATTTAGGCCTGATCACAGTAGGACTGGGCCTAAATGGGCAGTTGGACATTCTACTCACAATCCAGGACTGCTGACTTCCAACTACTTGCCTGCCTGCCTTCCTAATTGCCCCTAACCCCTTCTGCCTGCCAGCCTGATCACCCCCTGGCTGCCAGGGGTTTAGAGCAGGGAGGGATGAATAGGTGGGCCACAGGTGATCTTTAGGGCAATGAAACTGTTCTGTCTGATACTACATTAATAATACATTTGTCAAGACCATAAGATGTTCAACACAAAGAATGAACCCTAATGTAATCTGCAGATTTTACTTTTGTTAATAATGTGTTGATAAAGGCTCTTCAATTGTAATAAATGTATCACATTAATTTAAGATGCTAATAATAAAAGAAGCTTTAATGTGGTGTGGCCAGGCCTGGGGGTGGTGGTGTGGGTCCAGACTCCCTGCTGGGTCCAGGTTGGCCAGCGGGACCCCCGTCGCCACACTAGGTTTGCCGAGGCCAGGCCTCGGGGCAGCGGCATGGGTCTGGACTCCCTGCTGGCTCTGGGGCTGCGATTGGACCTCCGCCGGTCCAGTAGCTGCCCCACCTCTCGCACCACCACCCCCGCTCCTGATTGGCTGGTAGCGTAGTGAAGATATGGTCAAATTTTCACATTACTCTTTTATTAGATAGAATTAGTATAGATGGCACACCAATGCAGGCAGACTTTGGCAAGGTACTTTGTCCATTTTTCTTGATGTTTCTAGGTTTATATATGAGACATCTATTCTCACGTCCAATCATTACTCCAAGGACACATCACATAAGCTTCTCTGTACAGAGTAGAATGTACTTGGGTACCAAGGCATCAAGTGTGCACACATATTTATGTCTTAGAGGTCCCCTATTTGGGATTGAACATTTCACTGAGACTACTTCCTTGACAGCTCTTTCAGAAAACAAAACAGACCATCCTTCTCTGGAAACAGGGCAACTGAGGTATGAGAGTACTAGCTGACATAATCCACAAGGTCAGTCCTGCTTTGGTCTTTTTTTCTTTTTTAAATTTATATTCATTGTTGAAAGTATTATAGGTACTGTCCCCCTTTTCCCCATATTGAGCCACACCCTCACACTTCCCCTCGCTGGCCTTCACACTGTTTTCTGTGTCCATGGGTTATGTATAGATGCATATAAATTATTCTCTCTAATAAAAGAGTAATATGCAAATTGACCATCACTCTAATACACAAGATGGCTGCTCCCATGTGGTCAAAGATGGCTGCCCCCCTGTGGACACAAGATGGCCACCACAAGATGACCTGCAGGGGAGGGCAGTTGGGAGGGACCAGGCCTCCAAGAGAGGGTAGTTGGGGGCACTCAGACCTGCAGGAAAGAGCAATTAGGGGTGATCAGGCCAGCAGAGAAGGGCAGTTGGGGGGACCAGGCCTGCAGGGGAGGACAGTTGGGAGGGACCAGGCCTGCAAGGGAGAGAAGTTGTGGGGGACCAAATCTGCAAAGGAGAGCAAATGGGGGTGATCAGGCCTACAGGGAAGGGCAGTTGGGGGGGGACTAGGCCAGCAGGGTAGGGGATTTTGGAGGAATAAGGCCAGCAGAGGAGGGCAGTTGGGGATGACCAGGCCTGCAGGGGAGAGCAGTTAGGGGTGACCAGGCCAGCAGGGAAAGGCAGTTGGAGGAGACCAGTCCTGCAGAGGAGAGAAGTTTGGGGGGACCAGGCCTGCAGGGGAGGGCAGTTGTTGGAGACTAGTCCTGCAGGGAAAAGAAGTTTGAGGGGACCAGGTCTGAAGGGGAGGACAGTTGGGGGTGACCAGGATGGCAAAGAAAGGCAGTTAGGTGTGACCAAGCCAGCAGGGGATGGCAGTTGGTGGGGATAATGCCTTCAGGGGAGGACAATTAGGGGTGACCTGGTCAGCAAGGGAGGGCAGTTAGGGCAATCAAGCCAACAGGGGAGCAGTTAGGTGTAGGTCAGGATTGCAGAGGAGTGGTTAGGGTGTGATTAGGCTGGCAAGCAAAAGCAGTTAGTGGCAAAAAGGGCAGGCAGGCAGGCAAGTGGTTGGGAGCCAGCTGGCCTGGATTGTGAGAGGGATGTCTGACTGCCCGTTTAGGCCTAATCCTGGTGGGATTGGGCTATATGGACAGTTAGACATCCTTTGAAGGGTCCCAGATTGGAGAGAGGGCAGGCTGGGTGAGGGACAACTTCCCCCTCTCCCCTGTGCATTAATTTCATGCATCACAACTCTAGTTTTGTTAATAATCAGTCACATATGCATCTCTCAGCCTTTAAAGAGCAAGATGAGGTAAATAGGATTCCATGGGGTTGCGTCTAGATGTTTTTCTTACTCCTTTGTTCCTATCTACAGAAAGTCCCTAGATGCTAATTGAGCCCTGCCCTCTTGCTTCCCAGAGGATGGCTGGACTTCTTTCTATTTTCATGGAAAGAACAATCATTCAGAAGAACTGGTAACCTCCCCTTATGCTTTAGTGGCCTTTCTGAATAAGCCTTCAACCTCTGGAATTGCATAGCAGGCAAACTTCCTCTGTTATGGATGTTTTTAAAAAGTCACAGTGGAAGTAAAACTAGAGACAAATTTGAAAATTGATTTTGGTTATTTTGAGTGACGTCTAACTGGTAACTCAAACAAGACAATGCTTATATTTATTAATAGTAGAATTAAAAATGGATTTTTAAAACACTTAAGTAAAGAGAATATGCTTTCATTTATATAATAAAAATTTGTCTATGAAACTCTTAATAGGATGATGGGGGAAATAAATAATATACAAATATGTATATGTGCTTGAACATATCCATGCATTCATTAACGTGAGTATAGATATTTGTACTTTAGCTTCTTTTTTTTCTGTTTGTCTTGTTTTCAGTTAAAGCCATCAGTATTATCTGGTGGTATTTACACTACACAGGGAACGTGAGATGGCCCAGTACTGACCGTTAGACAGACTACTAGCAATGGGAAAGAGAAAAGAAAATCTCTGTTTGAACTGCAGAGTGTTCCATGCAGGCTTGGCAGTTGTACACTCACTGGGATAAATCACTGGTACCTCACTACAATGTTATTGTGGGATCAGGCAAAAATATTTGGCAGACATTTCAAAGTAAATGCTTCAATCTCAATCAAATGACAGCAGCCAAGGAGGAAAATGCCAAGACTAAAGCAAGTGAATACTTTGCTATAAAAAAGTATTTCTCTAATGGAATATTTAATAAAATGAATTACAGTCATACTTTAATTTCATTAGAATGGTAGTAACTTTCTTTAGGAAACAAAGAGGAAAGGTCAATTTTAACATAAAATATTTTTTTATTAAGTCTGTACCTTTAAAGTTAACAAATGTAAACATTTGGAAAAGTGGCAAAATATAATGAGAGGAGATTGTCAGTTCAGTTCAGTCATAATAAATACCCATTTCTACTTTGGAATTCTTCCCTAGAAATCTAAATGGATTTTTCTTGCAACAAGAATGTGGTATTATTATTATTATTGAGGCATGTTGCCTTATTTTCACTATAAGTCAATGTTTTCATAAGAACTTTATAACTTGGACATGACAATTGGCTATAATCTTTAACTTGGTGATTAACATCTCAGTCTAGGGCAGATATTTCCCCCCCTTTTAATCATGCCAAAGGCAAACATCAGGTGAGACAGTTGCTTTTTTTCCCTACGTTCAGTTTTGAAGTAAAAGTTAGGAAGATACATATCAATGACAAATAAAGATAAGCTTGCGTTTTTGCTCTTTTGTTTTCAGTTTTTACCTAAAAAAAGCTAGTAATTGAACAATTATAGTATTTTTTGAATTTCAGGGAAAATAGAAAATTAAATTCTCCAAATGATTAGTGTGTATGTGACAATTTATCTTCATCACAATTTGCTTTTTATTTTGATCTCTATGATAATTATTCCACATAAAACACATTTGCCTATTTGTATCATCTCTTTTGGGAATGCAAAATTAAATGAATTAAAATATATAAAAAGTGCCTAAAATGTCAAAATAATTCCTTAATTTAAATATTTCAATGGGATCATTCACTACTACTTTATCTTCTCAAAACAGAAAATTTGTGTTAGTTTTGAACCTAAGTACTTCCCCTTCCATGTTCGCATATTCAAAATAAATTCATGTTTTAACTTTGAGGGAACCAAATTGTTTTGAATGTGTTTTGTTTGAATGTGATGATTTTATCATTGCTTTCTGTCCTCCCAAGCAAAGGGAGGCACAAAGGGTCAGAGCTGGCAGTGGGTATGACCTGCATGTGGAGAGCAGTGATAAGTGGGAGTATCTAGCTCACCCTTCTAGCTCCTCACCTGGACTCACATTTCTATGGCCCCTGTTTGAGTTGAGTCCTCTTGACACTAACCCACGATCTGACTCTCTCTGATGACTCAGCTTGAATATGATTCTAGAGCTGGACCCCAGCATTTGGGCCTCAGTCACAATTCATTTTCTTATTTTTAATCTTCACCCGAGGATATGTTATCATTGATTTGAGAGAGAGAGAGAGAGAGAGAGAGAGAGAGAGAGAGAGAGAGAATCGATGGGAGAGAGAAATATCATCAATCGATTGCCTCCCATATGTGCCCTGACTGGGAATGGAGCCACTACTTTGTGGGTGTACTGGACAATGCTTCAACCAACTAAGCCACCTAGCCAGGGTCATAATTCATTTTCTTGCTTCAAATAAGGAACCTAGCGTCCTAGGCAAGTGGCTTACCAGTTTTGCTGCCAGAGCTAGGTGGGAGAGAAAACCCGATTTAATGCCTTGGCTAAAATCTTTCATGTGTAAGGCATATGTATATTGATTTAAGAGAGAGAGAAACCTTCATGATGACAGAGAATCACTGATCAGCTTCCTCCTGCACACCCCTGACCAGGAATTGAACTGTGACCTCCTGGTTCATAGGTCGATGCTCAACCACTGAGCCATGTTGGCTGGCAATTATGTCTTGTTTTTTTTTTTTTTTTAAACTTGTGTGTTTAATGAGCCCATTAGATAATTTTAAGAGAGCTAAGAACGCCTTTCCAGAAAAATGTATATTTGGAAAAAGTTATCCCCACAGCTTCAGGGGATCCACGGATATTCTGAAGGCTATCTAAAAGTATTAAATTCATGTGCTCTACCACAAAACTTTGTCTTATATACTATCTAATAATCACAATAGGATATCATAGATTATTACTCAGATCTTCTCTTCTCCAACTTTAGGTCCCCATTATTACTCTCAGTTGAAGACTTATTTCATTAGAAATAACCATAAGAGATTCTCTATAAGCTTCTGCCACTGCATATACCCACCTATGAGCATCTACTTCTGTTCACTCATGCTGCTGTCTTGTTACTATGGATGAATTTTCTTGGGAGGTAAGAAAATGTGACCTCCCCCCATTTTCATCACAGTTCAGAACCTTTTTCAGTCACTCCAGCCACTTGCTAATCTCTCTACTGCATCCTGCTTGTTTCCCTTTCTATTGGATCCTTCTCATCAGCATATTAAAAGTTGCTATTTCTTCCACTTAAAAAAGAAATTCAAAACAAGCAAATAAAACTCTCCTTATTCCTCATTCTAACCCACCCTTCCAGCCCCAGTGATTGGTACATTTTTATCATTGCTTAAGAAAAACTCCTGGAAAGTGATGTCTCTACTCCTTTCCAATTGCTTGTTGCTTCCCATTTTCTCTTGAACCAACCAGGCTCTCCTTGCACCCAACCAATTTACTAGAGTTGTCCTTGTCAAGGCCACCAATGACGTCCACATTACTGAGTATATGGCCACTGCTCAGACCTCAACCTGCTAAACCAAGTAGAAGTTCTGGAGTGGTGATCTCTCCATCCCCCTGGTCCTCCCCATTTTGAACACCCAGCTCTTAGAAGAGCACAGTCTCTTGATTTTCACCATACTTCTCAGCTCCTGAAGTTGTAATTCTTTATTGCCTTAACTGCATAACAGTAGAAAAGCTCAGTGCCTAGACCTTAGCCTCTTTCCTGTAGGATCTATACTTATGCTCGTATTTTCAAAAACCTTTAGCTTGAAATTATATAGATTTAAAAATCTAAAACCATAGTCTATATCTTTCCCTTATACTCACCCCCTAATATTTATCACTATCTGACAGCCTATAAACTTTAGCTTTAATCTCTTTGTCTTTCTGCTTCTGCCAAATATAAACACTAGAAGGGCAGAAACTCTGTTTTATTCACTGCTATACTCCAGCACCAGCACTTAGAATGAGAGTTGACACAAAAAAGCAGAACATATTAATGCATGTTAATAATTAAAATAATAATTTCTAATTTTACAATTATATATATATAGTTTCTACTCTGTGGCTGGCTTTGGATGAAACAGCTCATTAATTTCATACCAGCCACAACTTAATACCCCAAAACAATTCTCATGACTTTAATTTTACAGAGGAATCAACTGAAGAGAGTTTAGATCAGGGCTCAGAAAATTACTGTCTTGGGCCAAATCTGGCCCACTGCCTAAGAAATAAAAATATTTATATTTTTAAATGGATGAAAAAAATCAAAGGAACAATATTTCATGACACATAAAATAAAATTGACATTCCAATGTCTTTTAATGAAGCTTTATTTTTAAACAGCACTCATATTATGTCTATATCTTCCTAGAGCTACTTTTGTTCTGTGACAATAGTTGAAATTTCTGGCAAATTCTGTGTGGCCCCAAAGCCTAAACAATTTACTAGTTTAGTTTCCTTTACAAAAAAAAAAAAAAAAGTGTGGCTACTTCTGACTTAGAGCACTTGTCCAAAGTCAAGCAGCTAGTATAAGTGTGGGGTTCTCTTGAGGAATAAATTAGTTCTAAGTTTGTGTTTTCTTGTGTTCCATGACTTTCTTTCTGTGTCTTCTTTAAAGTTAAAAAAACATTAAAACAATTTATTAAAATAAAAGTTATGCCTTCCTTTCAAAATCTTATATCCCACAGACGAAGTATAGGAATGAGGAGTAACTCATTCACACAGATGCTGCTCATCCAGCTGCATGAACTGTCAGAACATCTTGGAGCAAGATGAGCAGCACCAATTCTAGGCAATGCTTCCAGCCTCTGCCCAGGGCTTGATCTCCTCTAAGGTTCCCTTTCACTCTAGGGTAAAGGAAGGCCACAGTGAACATGGAACACAGTACTATGGGAGCAAAGAGAGAAACTGATAGTGTCAACATATGATGCTTCTAAAAAGGAAGGAAACATTGCTTTCCCTAGAAAATTTTCACTTTTAATTTTGAATGAAGAGCAAGAGAGCACCCTGCCCCATATAATCCCTCTTTGTTGAAGTAGTGAAAGCGTACACTGCTTGGCTTCAGCTAGATAACTTTCTCTTCCCTCATCAGCTGCAGGAAGCATTCAACTTCTCTTTATTAAAAGGACAACACCTATTCAACATGTCTTAGATCATTTTATGTCTCTATAAAATGATGATAAATATACCTAATTGATAAGGTTGTTGTGATTAAATGGCTACATATTTTCTGACATATTCCATGCAAACTAATTAAAATGATTTTAATTTTTACTTATTATTTTTCATCATTTTAGAGAAACATTTGGGAATTCTTTTGGCTTTTTTTGTGAAGCAACTATCAAAATGATAAATACTACAAAATGTAGTTAAACGAATGTTGCTGGAAAAATTGGTTATTCATATGGGAAAAAATGAAAATGGATTCCCTACTTCTAACCATATACAAAAATCAATTCCAGATGGATTAAGAACTTAAATGTCAAAAGTAAAACTTTAAAACGTTTAGAACAAAATATAAAGGAAGAGTCTTATCACTTCAGAGTAGGAAAGTATTTTTTTTAAATATGACATAAAAATGTGAAAAATAATACATAAATTATATATTTAATTATATTAAAATTTTTTAAATATCTGTTTTTAAAAAACATTTTGTGTAAGGCAAAAAGCAAGCTACAAACAAGGGATAAATATTTGCAACACCTAAAGCTAACAAAGGACTAGTATCAAGAATGTGCAAAAAGAAACCACAAAAACATTTTTTCAAAAGAATAAGAAAAAAATTTGCACCGGAGAAAACTGAACATAACACAAGAACAGGTATTTCATAGAAGATGAACCATTATAGATAATAGAGAAGAGAAGAAACTCAAAGTCACTAATTAAAGAATTGCAATTCAAGATGCAATGAATTGCCTTTTTAACTCCTTAAGTTTGTAAAGATTAAGGTATCTGTTGGAAAGGACATGGGTCAATGGAAGTCTTAATGGGCATGCAAATTATTCAACCACATGGAAAATATTTTGGTATTATTTTGTGAAATTGAAGATTTGCATAGTCTGTGAGCCAGGAATTTTATACCCAGAAGTTTACCCAACTATATGTCTATCAGGGGTTATACCATGAATGCTCATAGAAGCCCTTGTCTCAGTTACCAAAACAATAAATAATGAAAATACCTATTCACAGTAAATTATAAGGAAATAAAGATATGTACATATGAAAGACTGAGAGTTCATACAATAATAACACAGATTACTCTTTATGATGTCACTGTCTTTGTTCCAGCTGCTGTAGCAAACTCCATGGATTGGGGACAGGAGGTAGGGTGGATTGAAGCAACAGGCATTTATATTTTTTCACAGTTCTGGACAATGGAGGTCCAAGATTAAGATGCAGGCCATTTTGGTTCCTGGTGAGAATTCTCTTCTTGGCTTGCAAGACACCTTTGTGCTGTGTGCTCACATGGCCTGTTCTCAGTGGATGTTCATAGACAGAGAGGAAGCTTTGTTCTCTTCTCCTCTAATAATAACTCTGATCCAGTCATTAGGGTTCCACCCTCATGGCTTCATCTAAACTTAATCAGTTCTCAAAGATCTCACCTCCAAATGCTAAAATCATATTGGGGATTAAGGCTTCAACATATGAATTTTGGGAGGGCACAAATGTTCAGTCCATAACAGAATAAAAAACTCAACCCCAGAAAGAGTATACAGTATCATAACCTGAAGCAGTGTACATTACATGTAAAAGATATGTTATTTAGGTTGCTGTGAAAATGGATGGAAAGAACATGTAATTAGTAGGGATGTTTAAGGTCATTGATTAGGAAGAAGTACACCAGAGTTTAATCTGTTGTGGAATTAATAAACAAAACTAAGTAAGTGGGGAAGGCTATGCATGGACTCTGAATTATGGTGATAGTATGCTATCAACTACAACTTTTGATACGTGTGAGCCAAAGAAACAGAGAGAGAAAGAATGGACAGAAATTGATGCAGTTCAGGAAACCTACACAGGTTTTGAGGACAAGCTTCCTCTGTGGGTTAGGGCTGGTGCAAGGGCATGCAGAAATTTGTGTAAGCACAAGTATCACCTCAAAGAACCACTAAGAACAATTACCTGCTGTCACAAATCTTTCCTCCAGAGGAGGACAGCAGTCGGTGAACAAGGAAATGAGATTATTATACAAGTAAATTTGTGAATCAAATTAAGATATAGTTCACACTTTACTCAAACAATGATGTTGCAGATGATAGTGATAGGTTAGCACTTCTCCCTTGTCTCCCTCCAAATGCCATTTCTATTAGAGTTTAAAACATGTAAAACGCATAAATTTTCTGTCATTTTCCTAACTCAGCTACTAACAGGCAATTTTATTCTAAGAAAATATTTGCTCCCACATTTGAACCTCCTTACTCAATTTCTAAGTCATTTAAAGTCAGAACAACTTTTTGAACCTCAGTTGCAAACTCCTAGGAACAGGAATTGATAACAAAACCTTAATAACCTTAGGACTTTCTGGTTCATCACCCTTGGGTTAATCTATAAAAAATCTTAAGTGGAAACAAAAACTAAGAAATAAACTAATATATGTTGAACCCACTTGGCAGCACTGAAAAATGACTTGTTCAGTGCAACAACCCCATTGATCCACTTCTTAGCTTATACATGTAACATGATTTATACCACCCACACCTTCCCTCAAAAGCTGTTGTGGATTAAGTCAGGCTGAGTTTTCCCCCTTCATTCTCCATCCCCACCAACCACACTGAATAGAGAAAAGTTGACTAAATGAGTCTTTAGGGAGAGGCAATTAAAAGTGATGATCTAGACAAAAGACTACCAATAAAACCTTGTGTAAGAGAAAATATTTTTTTCATCAATAAGCAAACTCAATAATGTCCCAATTATGCCTCAGTTAATTATCGGTCTAGACTTAGTGGGACAAATGCAGGTGACCAGGAGTTAGCAATAACGGCCTATCCCCTGGTACTTCAATGCCTAGACAGCTGAGCCGAACCGGAACACAAGACACACAAGACAGAATGAGTATGCAATCACACACGGTTTATTTACCTACTAGAGGCCCGGTGTACAAAATTCGTGCATGGGGGTGAGAGGGGGTTGTCCCTCAGCCCAGCCTGCACCCTTTCCAATCTGGGACCCTCGAAGGATGTCTGACTGCCCATTTGGGCCTGATCCTACTGGGATTGAGCCTAAATGGGCAGTCAGACATCCTTCTCACAATCCAGGACTGCTAGCTCAAACTGCTCACCTGCCTGCCTCCCTGATTGCCCCTAACCACTTCTGCCTGCCAGCCTGATAACCCCCTAACCACTACCCTGCCAGCCTAATTGATGTCGAACTGCTCCCCTGCCAGCCTCTTTGCCCCCAACTTCCCTTCTCTGCTGGCCTGGTCACCCCTAACTGCCCTCTCCTGCAGGCCTGGAACCTCTCACTGTCCTCCTCTGCTGGCCATGTTGTGGTGGCCATCTTGTGTCCACATCGGGGCAGGATCTTTGACCACATGGGGGCAGCTCTCTTGTGTGTTGGAGTGATGGTCAATCTGCTTATTACTCCTTTATTAGATAGGATAGAGGCCTGATGCATGGGTAGGGGCCAGCTGGTTTGCCCTAAAGGGTATCCTGGATCATGGTTGGGGTTCCCATGGGGTGTGAGGCAGCCTGTGTGAGGAGCCTATGATGGTTTTCAGGCTGGCCATGCCTCCCAGTGACCCAAATGGAAGCCTTGGGATCTTGGATTAATTTATGTTCTACAATTGAAACTTTGTAGCCAGCTTAACTAGACCAAGTAAACAACTTGTGTCCTTATCAGTGTGGGCCAGACGCTGTGCCTTATGCTAGGAACAGGGCCTTTACATTTTAAGGGCTCAGGACTTTTACATCAAAGATAGTGGGATGTTCATTAATTTTGACAGTTACAGAGTATTAGGATGTCCACAGTTAGAAAGTCTGTGGATGCATTAAAAGCAGGCTGCCTTTTTCATATGGTGACCATGTAATTTATCATCTTAGCGGAAGCAACTTTGGGCAGGAACAGGGGCACTAGTAGCAATTAAGCTGAGGCAAGTGGCATTAACCCTATCTGGATGAGCTAACAAATACTTCTGTCATTGTAACCAAAACAAATGAGTCCCTTGTATTTGTTCCTTCATCCTGGCTTTCACTGTAGGGGCTCCCCACCTAAAAAGACAAAATGACAATAGTGGAAATGAGATAGAGTTTGACAGAAATTTGTTGGTTTATTTATAATCAGTACTTGACCATCATTCTAATATCGGTTTATCTTGAAGATAACTGTTTTGGAAATGGCATTTCTGTAATCAAAACTGCACAAATAAGCACATAGTAATACACCTGAGTGTCAATAGTGTTTTGCTTTTGAATATTGAGGTTATGAGTCATTTAAATTTTCTTTTTATATATTTATTTTATTTTATTTAAAATGTGTTACATTTATATAATATTTTTTCCAGGAAAGAGATAACAGTGGAGGTGGATTTATATAATATTTAAAGTGCTTGATCTTATTCTCACATTTTATTTACGAATGTTTTTATAAATAAAATTGCTTGAAATTAGCAACTAGTAAAAACTTATATCAAGGATATATACATTATTATAATGTCTTCAAGATAATGAGGCTTTGGAAATCATCTTTGATAGGACATTTCCTTCTCAATTTCTGAAAATTGTGAATTTCTCTTATGTGAATTTTTCTTGTTGTTCAGAAACTTGTAAGATTAGAGCCAGAGGACTAGAGACCTTTTGCAAACATTTACCATGAAAATAGTTCTTCTGGCATAAATAAAATACTATAGCAATATATTTATATGCAATAGATTGAGCCATTTGAATTGATTTCCCTTAGACTTCAGTAAATGAATGGAACTCAACTTTTCCAACAGATCATATCAGTGTCAAGCAAGTCTCTTAGCAATGAAGATTTCTTAGCAACACCCTTAAACAGCTGACTAGCAATACAAAGTATTGTATTTAAATTCACCTGTAGCCCTGTACAAAGTGAGAGGATGATAGAGGAGCTGTGAGATAAGAGGGGACACTCTAAAGCTTTAAGGGAGATCTTTTATAACATCATGAAATGGATGCTTTCCAGTTAAATTATTTGGAAATACTCTTTTATTTTAGTGACAGTTAAAATGGGATAATGGTTTTCCTGTGTGTTTTTTTAAAGTCACATCTGAAGGGACAGGAACAGTGGAAATATCAGTCCACTTGCGCCACAGCTCCCAGGCCTCAGAGAGGCAGCTCTACTTTTTTATCCAGATCCACTGGAGATCTTACAGAGCCACCTCCCCAAGATTAAGCTGATGGAAAAAGCAACTGCTATATTGGAGTGGAAACCAGTCTTTCTAAGGTTAACTTAATTTGGAGCTTTGAATTCATGTGAAAGTATAAAGTGCTGAACACTAAATCAAGTTTAATGTAAGTTATAATAATAAATCTATTTTTCCCATACAAGCTTAAGCACAATAGCTAAATCACAGTTAAAACAGAAAAGCAGCTGAAAAACGCATTCCAGAACAGTGGAGGTGGAAGCCAAATGCCCCAAGCATGACTTTTTGAGCAATAATTTGCTTCCCAAACTGGCAGGAACATAGTCTGAACAGTAAAATGTCCCTGACAGAAACCACCTCTATTTCTTTATCACTCCACCTGCTTTACAATTAATCCATGTTTGCTTTAACTCACCAAGAAATCGAATATGAAAAGTATAGAATAAAGTTTGGGTATCGATTTGTTTTTTTAAAATGCCATTTTCAGTCAATATTTTATGTAAGAGTAAAAAATGTAATGTTAATATTTTTGTATTTAACTTCTTTTCACTTCATTATTATTGATGAGTCTCTTATGCTCTTGAGACTATTGCTTCTCAATCATTACTGTGCATAAGAATCCCATGGAGACTCTATTAAAATATAGTTTGTGACCAAACAGAACTGTA
Source organism: Antrozous pallidus (assembly GCA_027563665.1). Classification (NCBI taxonomy): domain Eukaryota; kingdom Metazoa; phylum Chordata; class Mammalia; order Chiroptera; family Vespertilionidae; genus Antrozous; species Antrozous pallidus. Next base: position 9,111,335 of record CM050513.1, read on the forward strand.
AACTCCAGGTGATGCCAACTTACCAGAGCTTTGTCAACGAATGTGAGTAGTAATTCTTTAGACTGTCTTCTTCTGAAAATAAGTAATATTGAAGAGTTTATTTTCATATCACATTGGGTGTTCTACATCCATCTCTTATTGTTTTTCAGAGAATACAGAGGAGATGAAAGGTGTTCCCTCATTCTTTTTCTTCCCTGCCACCTGTTGTTTATGCTGAGAACAGGTGAGACACAGATTAGGCTGCTGCCTCTTGCCCTACTCACCACAGTCTCTAGTTTCCCCTGAATTCATGGCCACTGATTGATAGCTCTGACTGCCATGTAACAAAGGAGCATTGCAATTGTTAGAGCTCCATTTGTGACTGTCGAATCAAGTAACATTTCATTGTGGAATATTTGGAAGTATTTGGAAGAAATAAAACAAAAGAAAGTCACCTGTAAACCCAACTTTACATTTTGTGATATATGCTTCTAGTCCTTATTTAAAAGTTATACACATACAAACTATCTACTTATTGATATCTATCCATCTGTCTGTCTATCTATCTATCTAGCATCTGAAAACAAGATGTTTTATTTAGGTTTTCCTCTGATATTTTCGGTTTATATTTTTACCTGATATTTTGTAACTTGCTTTTAAATTTAATAACATGTAAGTACTATATGATGTTATTCTACAATTATTTTTAATTTTATTGTTACAATTATTTATTATTACATTATGATTGTTTTTAATGTATAGTATTTTATTATAGGGAAATCCCATAATTCATTAAGACAATCCTTTATTATTAAACTTTTAGATCATCAAGGTGTTAGATTGTTACATTAATGGGCTTCAGTGACTTACACTTCTTGGATGGCTCCTCCAATGTTGATTCTGGACTTGATATATGGCCTGTGTATTATTTTCCTCTTGCTGCTATAACAAATTACACAAATTTAGTGGCTTAAAAGAACACAAACATATTAGTTTACAGATCTCAAGCTCAGAATTACAAAATTGTTCTTACAGAGTTAAAATCAAGATGTGGGCAGAGCTGTGTACTTTGTGGAGGTTCTGGGGGAGAGTCCATTCTCTACATTGTCCTACTTCTGGAGGCCTCTGGCATTGTGGCTCATGGCTATACTACTGCAACCTCTGCTTTGGTCATCAGTTCTGCTTAGACTCTGACTCTCCCTCTCCTTTCTCTTAATGTGATTCCATTAAGCCCATCCAGATAATCTGGGATAATTTTACCATTCCAAGATCCTTAACCTAATCATGTTCACAAAGTACCTTTTGCTATGTATGGTAACAGATTAACAGGTTTGGAGAATAAAGATGCAAACATCGTTGGGGGGGCCATTATTCTGTCAGCACAAATTGCTTTGGTTAATGGAACATCAACAAAAGCAATAGAAACTAAGACTGGATAAGCATTAGAGTACTCGAGACTGGGGCTTGTTCTGTGGGAATCATGTGCTGCCATGTATAAAATTTGTGTTATCCTGATAAAGACATTGTTGGATGAGAACCAGAGTGTTTGGATCCTTAGCAAACAGCCACACCTCTGAGTGAGGCTATTTTGGATCATGTAGCTCTAATCACAATCTCAGATATAGACACATGAGTCACCCCAGTGATACCAGCAGGAGAACTGCTCTGCTCACTTAAGCCTGACATAAATTGAAGAATCTTGAGTGAATAAATCATGGTAGTTTTGAGATACTATGTAACAATGTATATAGCAATATATAACTGTCTGTTTTGTAAAAAAAAAATCATGGTGAACCGTAGTGCATGCATATCTTTGGGGAGCACACGAATTAGATGAAAATACTCTGAGATCAGAGGGACCAGAAAGGACAATCTCCAAACAGCTCAGTTAGAATCATTTTCTTTGATTAAGAAGGCCCTTTGAGTAACTTTCAAACCCAACCACATTGATAACACTTTATTCTGATGGAGAAAAAAATACATTGACCTTGATCCAACTAAACAAGCTACTTAACATCTATCTGTAAGCCATCATTTATAAACTGAATTTCAACAGTAAAATGGGAATTAAAAATAAACGTTGACTCTGTTGTTCCTCTTCTTTAGGATTCTTGTTATCATCCAGTAAAATTATCTATATTCAAAATGTTTTACAACCTATGGAGTGTTGTAATCGTGGAAGCTCTTTCTTAGGTTGCTATGGGGCAAAAGGATGTATGTGTCACGGAACACACAGTAGCTATGTGACTTTAGCTAGTAGTTCACTTCTCCGAAACTTGGTCCTCTCTTCTTGGATTTCCATTCTATAAAAACTCTTGTTTTCTATTTCTAAGAGTTGCATTGAACACTGAATGAGACCTACCTTGAGCTCATAGAAAAATGGCATTCAATGAATTTCTCCTCTCCTGTTGTTCACTCCTTCCTCAAATCGCTGCTGACCATTTCTGTCAGCTATGTTTAAAGTGTATATTTTGCACTGCCTTTATGAAAAGGGGTATGATGTAGGCATACTCATTACTTAATATTTTACAAGAATATGTTAAATAGTTTATATTTCTTATATTATTTTTCCCCGAAAGAAAGTAGACTAGTTAAAGGCCACAGAGAATGGATAGCAAAGTATCTGGAGATGGAAAGTGAGCCCAAAGATAATGAGAAATAATGCTGGAGTCAACTAACCAGGAATTTATGATTATTAGTAAAATGCAAGTGACTCAATATTTCAAACATTGACACTATCAATCATACTTATGATGATAGTTGAGTTAAATAGCATAAACAAAATTCTTGTTGCCCAATACAGAGAATGTTAGGAACTCATTTGCAGATCCAAGCCATTTGAATTATTTGAGATTTACAATTAATGTATTCAACAGCTAGTATACACAGCCGGCTTATCTAGCTTCACCTCCTAAAGAAAGTTTCCCTGAATGACCAAGCTTTTAGTCAAGTTTCTGCATTATGAACTCCAGATATGATGTAGTCTCAGTTTAGGCAATTTAACAATAATTTTTATTTTAGTAGTTAATTATACCTACTATTGTAAAATGTGACTCTTATCTCATTTAGATTATAAAGATCCCAAGAAAAAAGTTCATCACCCAAGGACTGAGGATATATTTCCACTGATTTTTTAGAGTGAATGGAAGGGAGGAGGAAGAGGGAGAGAGAAACATTGATGTGAAAGAGACACATTCATTGCTTGCTTCCCACACACTCCTGGACTGGGGTTGGGGGTCAAACCTGAAACCCAGGTACTTGCTTTTGATGGGAATTGAACCCAAGAGTCATCTGTTGTGCAGATCAAAGCTCTAACCACTTAACAACCTAGCCAGGGAGGATTTTCTTATGTTCTTGTTAAGCTCTCTCCTCACTTTTCTACCAATAGTTCAGGAAAATAACAAAATATTCTAGAAGTTAATTAGGTAGCATCTCAATAAAGGCAAGGCCATGTCACATAGTCATTTTGAAAACTGGCTCTATAATTTTTAGTGGTAAATCAGATTGGATGAATTATTTTTTAATAGTTTTTCTTTAACCCAGCCAAAAGTTTATTGCAAAGTAAAGTTGAAGAATTAGCAATTGCCATTTAAACTCAGATATACATTCTCTTCAAAGGTTTCTTAAAATTCTTATCTAACAAACATAAATTGGCCAACTGAGAAAATGGTTTACAAATTACTGAGAGAAAAGAGAATATACAAATATAAGATCTAGCAGAATATGGTTTTTGTGGTACATCCTATCTAATAAAAGAATAATATGCAAATTAACTATCACTCCACTACACTCACAAGCCACTCCAATCAGATAATCAGGAGCTAGAATGCAAATTAACCCAACCAAGATGGATGTGAACAGGAGGCTTGGGTTGCTCCCAGTGATGAAGGAAGCCAAGCTTTCCACACACCCTAGCCAGCCCAGGCCTCCACTCAAGGCTACAAAGTTTTAATTATAAAAGATAAATAAACCCCACAGCCAGTCAGCAGACTTACACAGTAAGAAAATTTATTATCTCGGGAAGGAACCAAGATGGCGGCATAGGTAGACACCTATCTTGCTGCCCCACACATCAATTTCAAAACTACAAGTTAATGACAGAACGAACATCATCCAGAATCACTGGAAAGCTGGCTGAGTAGAAATTCCACAAATGAAAGTAAAGATAGGACACTGTGACTCAGAGGAGCAGCAGAGGGCAGCGTTAGAAGATACGCACAGAGTCAGAGGTTTGGAGCTGTGCGTGTGAGCAGATAGGGCAGGAGGCTGCAAACCCGGCTGGTTTTCTCGAATGGGGAGGGAGACAGAGTCATCCTACTGCACTGATTCCCCAATTCTGGGCGAGGTCCAGGGAACCCACACTCAGACGGAGTGAAACTGGACAGTAAAGAGGAAGCATGCTGAAACTCCGGCGCTGCAGAGGTCCACGAACTTGTGGAGAAGGCATGTAAACTTGGGGACTGCAGAGGACTCATGACTTGCTCTCTTGTTCGGGAGGGAAAAAAAAGAAAGAAAGGGAAACCACCAGAATGCATTCTTTTACAATCCTGGGTGTGCAGACTCATTTGGGGAGGGGCTGAATTGTTCGGCAGAGAGTAGAGCTCAGTGGCAGCTTTCTCTCAGAGGTGCATGCAACCATTACCTCCAGGCATAGAGACCCAGGAGCCATAGGACAGAACTGACAGGAAATCAAGGCTGCCTGCTCAGCCTGGAAAATCCACCAAACCAACTTGAGCACAGCTGATCCTCACAACCAATTGGCCTAGAGGTCAAACCCTCCTAGTGCTACCAACAATAATCTAGGCTTAACTTCAACAAGACTGTGAAACTCATAAAGGGTTTCACCAAGAATATCCACCTTAGGTACCTGGGGAGGCTGAGCCACTGTCCCTTAGAGGACATCTACCACACAAAGCTAATTGACCAACTCAGGGAAGCAGACATAATGTAGAGACATGGAAAGAAATCACATGGGAAATAAATGGAGGGAGAAAAAAACAACTGGACATAGAGTTCAAAACCACGGTTATAAGGTTTTTCAAGAGGCTCCTAGAAAAGGCCAATGAACTTAATGAGACCTTCAAGGATATGAATGAGACCCTCGAGGATATGAAAAAGGACCAACTAGAAATTAAGCATACAATGACTGAAATAAAAAATATTATACAAAGACCTAAAAGCAGTCTAGAGGACCGCAAGAATCAAATCAAAGATTGGAAATACAAAGAAGCAAAATCCACTCAGCCAGAAAAGCAAGAAGCAAAAAGAACCCAAAAAATTGAAGATAGTGTAAGGAGCCTCTGAGGCAACCTCAAGCATAACAAGATCTGAATTATAGGGGTGCCAGAAAAAGAGAGAGCAAGACAATGAAAACCTACTTGAAGAAATAGTAACCATAAACTTCTCCCACCTAGTGAAAGAAATTGATTTAAAAGTCCAAGAGGACATAGAACTCCAAACTATAGGAATCCAAAGAGGACCACACCATGACACATCATAATTAAAATGCCAAGTGCAAAAGACAAAGAGAGAATATTAAAAGCAGTCAGAGAAAAACACTTAATCACCTACAAGGGAGCACCCATGCAATTGTCAGCGGATTTCTCAACAGAAACTATGCACGCCAGATGGGAGTGGCAAGAAATATTCAGAGTGATGAACAGCAGGAATCTACAACCAAGATTCCTCTATCCAGCAAAGCTATCATTCAGAATTGAAGTTCAGATAAAGTGCTTCACAGATAAGAAAAAGCTAAAGGAGTTCATCACTGCCAAACCAATATTATATGAAATGCTGAAAGGTATTCTTTAGGAGGAGGAGGAGGAAGAAGAAGAAGAAGAAGAAGAAGGAGGAGGAGGAAGAGGAGGAGGAGGAGGAGGAGGAGGAGGAGAAGAAGAAGAAGAAGATAAAAATAAAAATTATGAACAACAAATACACATCTATCAACAAATAAATATAAAATGCAAGTGAATTAAAAATCTGATGAACAGGATAAACTGGTGACTATAACAGAATCATGGGCATAGAGAGGGAATGGACTGACAATTCTTGGGGAGGAAAGGGGTGTGGGAGGTGCAGCAAGAGACTGGACAAAATCGTACACCTATGGAAGAGAACAGTGGGGGGGTAAGGGCAGAGGGTGGGATGGGTACAAGGTGGAGGGGAGCTATAGGGGGAAAAAGGGGGAATCAAGTAATTAATAAACTGAACAATAAAGATTAAAATATATTAAATAAATAAATAAATAAATAAATAAATCCCACAAAAATGGCTGCAGCCACGGAGACAGTAGGAGGTTTGTCTCCACTTAAGTCTACAAAATTTCAATTATAGAAGATAAATAAATCCCAGATCCCAGAGCCTTCACTTGGGTCATGGGGCGGGGTTGGCCTGAAAATTACTACAGACCCCTCACCAAGGAATCCCCCCAAGGGAACCTCTACCACTTAACAATTCGGGACACTCTTCAGTGCAAACTAGCTGGCCTCCATCCATGCTCCAGGCCGCTATCCTATCTAATAAAAGAGTAATATGCAAATTGATCATCACTGCAACACACAAGATGGCTACCCCTATGTAGTCAAAGATGGCTGCCCCCATGTAGACACAAGATGGTCAGCAGGGAGGGCAGTTGGGAGGGATCAGGCCTGCAAGGGAGAGCAGTTGTGGGCAATCAAGCCTGCAGGAGAGGGCACTTAGGGATGACCAGGCCAGCAGAGGAGGGAAGTTGGGGGCGACTAGGCCTCCAGGTAAGGGTAGTTAGGGGAACCAAGGGCTGTAGGGTAAAGCAGTTGGGGAGAACTGGACCTTCAGGGGAGGGCAGTTAGGGGTGACCAAGCCTGCAGGGGAGCGCAGTTAGGAGTGACCAAGCAATTAGGCTGTCAGGGGAGCATTTAGGCATCAATCAGGATGGCAGGGGAATGGTTAGGGGGTGATCAAGCTGGCAGACAGAGCGGTTAGGGCCAATCTGGAAGGCAGGCATGTGAGTAGTTGGGAGCCAGCAGTCCTGGATTGTGAGAGGGATGTCCAACTGTCCGTTTAGGCCCGATCCTACCAGGATCAGGCCTAAACGGACAGTTGGACATCCCTTGAGGGGTCCCAGATTGGGGAGAGTGCAGGTTGGGCTGAGGGACACACACACACCTGTGTACGAATTTCATGTATCAGGCCTCTAGTGTCATAATAATAATCTATCTGTGGGCAATATTTTAGTGGATTGCAATATATTCCTCAAATGCAGCATAAAATTACCTCAAATAAAGAGGAGAAAATCTTTCTTGTAGTTATATTCTTAATGTAGATATAGTCCTCTGACAATGTGTAAACCAGGAAGTGCTCAGATCAGGTTTTTGCTTGGTTCTGTTTTAATATAAGGTTATCCTTGGGCCACTGCATTATAATCAGCTGGGATATATTTTAAAAATCAGATTCCTGACTCATGACCAGATTTATAGATTCAGAATCTGTGAAAGTGCAACCAACACTCTGTATTTTAAAAAACGTTCCCAGGGAATTTTGTGCGTCCTACTGTTTAGAAACCACTATTTTATTTTTAATCATAGCTTGATTTCCAAGGAACCTATGAACATTGTATCCTCTCCCTTCCTCTAGTTTGGTCCATAGTTGCCATTAATTCATTCACTAAAGTATTTTTTATCATTATTTATTCACTAGAGACCCGGTGCACAAAATTCATGCATGGGTAGGAAGTCTCTTCAACTCAGCCTGTATTCTCTCCAATCTGGGACCCCCTTAAGACCCCTGGCTCCTAACTGCTCACCTGCCTGCCAGCTTGATCCCCCTAACTGCTTTCCCCTGTTGGCCTGATCTCCCTAACTGCTCTCTCCTGCCTGCTGGATCACCTATAAACTCCTCTGCCTTGGCCTTGCCAACATGGCTTTGTCAGAAAGGACATCTGGAAGGACATCTGAAAGATGTTCAGTCTAATTAGCATATTACCCTTTTATTAGTATAGATACCACCTTATTCTAAAAATGCAGGTTGTTCCCAGGTTTTTCTATCATGCAAGGGGAGGTCATAGCAGCATCCTAGGTATTAACCAGGGCTTAAGTGCTTGTGCTTTATCTCAGCAGATGTGCTTCCTAGTCGAAGAATCTTGGATGTACCTTGAACATTTCTATTGAATTTGCCAAATCATCCTCCAAAAATGTTGAACCACTTTAAATTCCTACCAGCAACCATACCTGTGCCCTCCATCCCACTTTGATGCCAATATCATTGATTTCTCCCTGGAAGCTTTCCTCCTATCAGCTGGGATTGCTTAATACTTAAGCCAACCTCATAGTTCAGCTGGGACCTTGATTTCCTGAGATAGAATTACGGATGAAGAAAAATAGTTTTCCTCTACCTTTTTGAGTTTTTAGTGGAGGCCCTTGTAATGAAAGACAAATCACCAAGAGAAAAACAAAAGTTCATTAACATGTGTACCTCATGTATACATGGGAGATCGCAGGGAAAAATGAATAACTCCCCAAGGTGGCTTAGAATGCAGATTTAAATACCTTCTTCCTAAGGGAAGGGTGCTTGAGATATAGGCCTCTTAGAGGAGAGTAAATGATGTTTAGAAAAGATGAATGGGGTGGGGGGAAATAATTTGTACAAAGTTTGGGTGTTATATCAACTTCTACTCTCCTGTCCTGTGATAGGGGTCAATATTCTCTGCCTGATGACACTGTTCCCACAAAGGGTACCTATGATATTTAAGCTCCTTTAGGGGGGTCCTATTTTAGGCAGATCAGGAGACTTCACTGAAAGCCTATGCATGCATTTGCTCTTTTTCAAGCATCTGCAGCTCAAGATCATCAACATAACAAGACAGCATATGTTGGGGTGGCATGTTCTCTGACCTTCAGAATAAACCAAACAAAAGCTTGTTTCCACTCTTAGATGATTTTCCACAGTTGCATTATTCCCTGGAGACGGTATTCTGACCAGACCTTCCTGGGAGTGGTCATATTATACCCTGTCCTTGTAGAAAGATGTGTGCCACATCACTAAATTTATTTATTTGGGGCAGTTTCTCACCTTGTGGAAAAGGAGATAAAGTTATGATAGTTTATCTCCCTTTCCACAGGTTTCTTGCAGGTTTGTCTCCGGTGCCCACCCCCCCCCCCCCAGTAGCAGCCTCAGCACCATAGTGTCAGGGCTTAGGGCTGTGGGGTGCCGGGCTCCCTGCAGCTGTGTGTCCCTACTCTGGCAACTCCCAGCCTCAGTGCTGCCATGGCAGGGCTTGTGCTGTAGGGTGCCAGACTCCCTGTGGGTTTGTGTCCCCAATCCGGGTTTTTGTCCCTGATCTGGCCCCGTGAAGCCCCAGTGCTGCCTTGGCGGGGCTCATGGCTGTGGGGTGCTGGCCTCCCTGCAGATCTCTGTCTTCAATCTGGCCCTCTCCAGCTCCAGCACTGCTATGGCAGGGTTTGGGACTGCAGAGTGCTGGATTCCCTGTGGGTTTGTGTCCCCAATCAGGGTCTGTGTCCCTGATCTGACCCCCCAGCAGTCCCAGAGCCACTATAGTGGGACTTGGGACTGTAGGGTGCTGGACTCCCTGCATGTTTATGTCCTCAACCGGCCCCCAGCAGCCCCAGTGCCGCCATGACAGGGCTTGGAACTGCTGGTTGCCACTGCCTGGCTGCTATGGACATTGCCATCTTTGTTGGGTAATTTGCATACTCACTCCTATTGGCTGGTAGCGTAATGGTTAATTTGCATCTTACTCTTTTATTAGATGAGATTTTAATACATGAAGTGTTATAAAGACTGTGTCTAGGGAAGGAGTTCTGAAACTTGGCTTGCATCATCACTCAGACAACTGATTAATAATCCCCCAGTCCAAACCCAGACCCATAAAGTCACACACATGAGGACTGAGATGAGGACATCCATTTGTCTCAAAAGCTGAACTCAGTAGTGAGAGTATAGAAACACTACCTTAAAGAGACAGAACCTCCATGTGTGATACTGTCAGTGTCTTCCAGTCACTAATATCCTGGGTGACAGTGGAACTCTGATCCTGTTGGCTGGCTAACCCACCTGGTCCTAGGTATCCCAGATGTGCCAACCATAGAAACCATGTGCCTGGTTCTTCCTTGTGCCTCCATATATAGACCAATCTTCCCCTGTGGGTCAGTTAGCACCTCTGAAGTCCTCTCCTGCACTCCTAAGCTGATGGCCACTCTTCCTGGAGCCTCTAGTGGCAAATCTAGAAGGAGTGCTTCTGCTAAACCTTCCAGAGACAAGTATAAATGTTCCAGTCTCTCAGGAGATAATTATTTCTGAGAATTGCACAGAATACATCAAATTTATCATAGCATCATATTACCACTTCCATTCTTCTGCTGAGCTGAAGAACAGAACAGAGGGTCCCTAAACATCCATGATCCTAAAGGAATCCTTTATATCCCGAATTCACCTGCCTGGGTAGAATGGGGGTTGGGGGGTGGAACCCAATCCCTTTTTCTTGAAGTTGTTCAAATGTCCATATTAAAGGTACTCTGACTATTCCCTAAATCTCTAGCTGCTACACGAGGCTAACATCTGTAAACCCAGTTTTAGGAACAGACCTACAAATCTGATAACAGTTGTTGTTTTTGTTTGTTTGTTGTTGTTGTTTTTTGGTGTGTGTGTGTGTGTGTGTGTGTGTGTGTGTGTGTGTAAACATACAAATTTTAAATGTCTGGAGTATACCTAGGTTTTAGTTGTGAAGTTCTAGTGTAAATATTTTCAATTCTAGACAAGCGAAAGATATGAGAAGTGGTCTTAACTACATATGCATCACAACCACTTGGTTGTGTCAGTTTTGATTCTTGGGGCTAGTGAATAATTTAGCCAAAGATTTTAGGGAGAATAAAAGGCAAGGCCTCTCTATTCAGGAGCCTCTTGCATTTTAAATTTTTGAGGACTTAGGTCATTCTATAAACTTGAGTGCTATTTTAAAATGCAATAATAACTACAAAGGTACATTCTGGAATTCTTGAATTGTTTGGCACTTAGAGATTAAAGCTGACATTTGTTGGGCTGAACTGGAGTTTCAGAATTGATAGAGCTCAACTAATCCCAGCAATAAACATGGCCACAAATGAATACTGTGACAGGTTTTGAAACAAGAAAAATCATCACTGAGCTCACCAGAAAAGAGACTGTCAAGTTAAAAAATTATTGGCATTTATACTGGGTAATGAACACTGTTTTATACATGCCCAGTCACCTCTTTTATGTGTCTTGTTATAATAATTTTCAGTCATAACCAAAGAAAATGAGACATCATCTCAGATAAAATGGCATAAGATCCATTATGAACATTAGTTATGGCATAACCTGGCCTCAAAGAACAAAGAAGTAAAATTCATCTTACTTTATGGTATTAGAATCTTTTGATTAAATACAGACATTTTCTCTTGGTTATATTGTTACATATTCCACTATTCTCATGCCATAAACCTTACTTATGTAGTTCCAGAATGTGATGCAAATAAATGCATCAATGAATGACATAGGATAAAAAAATTATCAGTAGATTTTAGGGGAGAGAAAAAGACCATTTTGATTCTCTTGCAAGATTAGTTACAGATGTTGCTTTCTGATTGAATTATTTTTTATTCATTTAAAAACATAGATCTGTCAAAGTATTTTAAATCATACAGAGATAGAGGTTATTTAAACAAGATTCTTTTCTTTCTCTTTGGGGGAAGAGCTTGTACCTTCAAATGCTCCAGGTTACATGGTGATGTAATTTAAAGTGACATATGCTTAAATACATAGTAGTGACAGCTCCATTTGGGGACTTCCTAGTCCAAAGAAACTGTTGGATCTATTGGTGTCAAGAGTCTTTGCACAGCAGGATGATCAATCAGGAGAAACTTGTGTAAAGGAGTCTTACACAAACATGGTATCTCTTGCTAGACTTAAGGAGTTCAACCAACAGGACTTCCAGAGAGCAAGCATTAATCCTTTCACAGCAAAGAACCATCTAAAAATGTCTCCTTACTTAGTTCATCACTTGCCTTTCTAATACTTTCTCCTATTGGAATGGGAAAGATAACTTCAAAGGAAGAAGTAGGAGAGCCACATTATGAAATTAGCAGCAGGATTTCCATGACTATGTTTCATAAATTTCTAAGTGGATATGGATTTCATCTCCAAAAGAATTAACAAGCAACTTTTTCTCATTTTTGAAATTTAGGTCATCCATTCTCTATGTACTAAAAACTGCCAACATAGAGGAGAGGTGAGCAGAGAAAGAAAACTTAGAAGGGCATCAAGTTCCAGGGAAGAAATTGGAAAGTAATGTAATAAAGGAATGAGAAAAAAAGTCATTTTTTGTGTCTCTGTGAAAAAGATTGGAGAGTGGTGACACATTGGCTAGATGGGGTTCTCACAGAATTTAAAAGCATACTAAATAGTAAAAGTGAGGACATGTGAGATGAAACCAGGATCTCTGGATTCTCTGAAGAAATACATTTTTACATCTCAACTCTGGGCTGATTCTCCTACCTAATGCAATTGGTGAGAGTCTATAAGACTTCAGCAACAGGTAGAAAGAAACATGACCTCTGCCTCCTTGCCAGTCCAATCTCTATCTTTTCTCTGACACTCTGTTTCCTTTTATACCCTACATCTATACCCCTAGTTTGTGGAGCTTTCAGTCACTGTTCTAATGCCTTCCAGGAAGGCATTTAAATCCACCTGTTTGAAGGAACTGTTCTCTCCTCCCCTTTAAGGTAATTTCTCCATTAAGTTTATTATAAACTAAAATACTTTGGCTTCAAAATCTTAATTTCTGATTTAGATTCCTGATATATTATTTAGTTTATTTTCCTAAAATCTAGATTTTCTTAATAGTAGTCATGCTCTTGAAAATGATACAGTCACTTTCAGTTCCTGCATCCAATATTTTCACTACTTCATTTAGAAAACAAGTAACAATCTATGAAAATATAATAAAATTTAAGAAAAAATGGTTTCTTATAATTTATTACTAAATGAATTCCTATTGTGTGTGCGTGCAATAGAGAAAAGTAGATTTGAGGGGAAATGAATAAATAAATAGGTGGAGATTTCCTAGTTTCCAATCTGAATTTTCTGTTAAGAAGAAGAAAAATTGATGCCTGCGAGGAATACATGAACATTTATTTGTGTTTATTTATTTTTAATTAAATTTATTAGAGTGACACACACACACACACACACACACACACACACACACACACACACACACACATATAGCTAATATGCCAGCCACACCACTAGGAACTCAAGTGGAGGCCCTGGTATCTGGGATTGATTTATCTTCTATAATTGAAACTTTTTAGCCTTCAGTGGAGGCCAAGGCAGGCCAAGAACTTGGCTTCCTTCATTGCCGGGGAAATCCAAGCCTCCTGTTCCCTCAGTGGCCAAAACCATTTTTGTTGGGATTTATTTATCTTCTATAATTGAAACTTTGTAACCTTCTGCAGAGGCCTGGGCTGGCCAGGGTGTGCAGGAAGCTTGGCTTCCTTCATTGCTGGGGAAACCCAGCCTCCTGCTCTCTCTGTGGCTGCCGCCATCTTGGTTCATTTAACTTGCATACTAGCCCTTGATTGGCTGGTGGGGCTGGCATGTGGGTGTAGCGGAGGTATGGTCAATTTGCATATTACTTTTTTATTAGATAGGATTTCTAGAAATGGGATCACTGGGTCAAATGTGTGTTCAATTTTTAATTTTCTGAGGAAACTCCATTCTGTTTTCCATAGAAGCTGCACCAACCTGCATTCCCACCTTCTCCACATCCTCACCAGCACTTGTCATTTGTTGATTTGTTGATAATAGCCATTCTGACAGGTGTGAGGTGGTAATGTCATTTTGATTTGCATCTCTCAGATGATTAGTGACTGCACATTTTTTCATATGCTTTTTGGCATTCTGTATATCCACTTTGGGTAACTGTCTGTTTAGATTATTTGTTCTTTTTCAGTTGGATGGATTATCTTCCTTTTGTAAGTTGTATGAGTTCCCTATAAATTTTGGAGGTTAAGTCCTTATCGGATGTATCATCAGAAAATACATTCTCTCATGTAGTGGGCTCTCTTGTTATTTTGTCGATGGTTTCTTTTGTTGTGCAGAAGGTTCTTATTTTGATGTGGCCCCATTAGTTTGTTTTTTCCTTAGTTTCCACAGGACAGTGATCAGAAAACTGATTAGTTAACAGAGTGGCAAACTACAACTCATGAGTCGCAGTTGGCTGACCACTGTCCTAGGAGAAGTATCCTTAAATATACTGAGAGGGGAAATGTGTGATATTTTGTTACCAATGTTTTTTCTAGGATGCTTATGGTTTCACATCTTACATTTAAGACTTTTATACATGTTGAGCTTATTTTTATGTATGGTGTATATTGGTGGTATAGTTTAATTTCTTTGCATGTATCTGTTCCATTTTACTAACACCATTTATTGAAGAGACTGTCTTGACTCCATTGTATGTTCTTTCCTCCTTTGTCAAATATTAATTGAGCATAGTGGTTTGTGTCAATTTCTGGGATCTGGGTATTCTTTCATTGGTCTATATACTTGTTCTGGTGCCACACCAGGCCATTTTGAGTCCAGTAGCTTTGTACTATAACTTGATAGCTGGCATTGTGGTCTCTCCAACTTTGTTCTTCTTTCTCAAGATATCTGTGGGTATTTGGGATCTTTTGTCATTCTATATACACTTTTGGAATATTTTCTCTAGGTCTGTGAAATATTCTATTAGTATTTCAAAAGGTATTGCATTAAATCTATAGATTATTTTGGATAGTATGGCCATTTTAATGATGTTGATTCTACCAACCCATGAACATAGTATATTCTTTCACTTGTGCGTCTCTTCCTCTGTCTCTTTTTCAACATCCTGTAGTTTTCCAAGTACAGGTATTTTACCTCCTTGGTTAAGTTTTTTCTAATTATGTTAAGTTTTTGTTACAATGGTAAATGGGATGTTTTTGTTACTTTTTTTGAAAGTTAATTAGAGGTGTATAAAAATGCCATAGATTTTTGGTTGTGAATTTTATAACTTGCTCTGCTGCTGAATTAATTTACTAAATCTGGTTTTTAATGAAGTCTTTAAGAGTTTCTATGTAAAATATCATGTCATTTACAAATAATGACAGTTTCACTTTCTCCTTTCACATTTGTATGCCTTTTATTTCTCCTTCTTATTTGATTATTATGGCTAGCACTTCCAGTACTATGTCAAACAGGAGTGGAGAAAGTGGGCATCCCTGTCTTGTTTCTATTCTTAGTGGGAATGGTTTTACTTTTTCCCCATAGAGTATGATGTTGGCTTTAGATTTGTCATAGATGGCTTTTATTATTTTGAGTTATGATCTCTTTATTCCCACTTTTCTGAGGAATTTTATCAGAAAAGGGTGTTGGATTTTGTCAAATGCTTTTTTTGCATCAATTGATGTGATCATGTGGTTTTTATTTTTCAGTTTCTTTATGTGATTTATCACACTTATTGATTTACAAATATTGTACACCCTTGCATCACTAGAATAAATCCAACTTGATTATGATGTATGAGCTGTCTAATGTATTGCTGGATCTTATTTGTAAATATTTTTTGAGGATTGTTAATATCTGTGTTCATCAAGGATATTGGCCTGTAATTCTCTTTCTTTTTTAGTGTCCTTATCTGGTTTTGGAATTAGGGTAAGACTATCCCCATAGAAAGAGTTTGGAAGTGTTCTTTCCTCTTGAAAATTTTGGAATAGTTTGAGGAGGACAGGTGCTAGTTCTTTAAATGTTTGGTAAAATTTCCCTGTGAAGCCATCTGAACCAGGGTGTGTGTTTGCTTGGAATTTTTGTTCTTTTTAAAAATTTATTATTATTATTAGTAGTAGTAGTAGAAGTAGTAGTAGAAGTATTTTATTGCTTCAATTTCATCAGTAGTTATCAGTCTATTCAAGTGTTCTGATTATTCTTGATTGAGTTTTGGAAGATTGTATTTTTCTAGAATTATATCCATTCAGTCAAGGTTGACCAGTTTGTTAGAATAGAGTTGTTCAAAATAATTTTTATCATCCTTTGTATGTCTGTGGGGTCAGTTGTTACTTCATCTCTTTCATTTCTGATTTTATTTATTTGGGGCCTCTGTCTTTTGTGTGTGTGTGTGTGTGTGTGTGTGTGTGTGTGAGAGAGAGAGAGAGAGAGAGAGAGAGAGAGAGAGAGAGAGAGAGAGAGTCTGGCAAGAAATTCATCAATATTGTTTATTCTTTCAAAGAACCAGCTCTTGAGGAGAAACCAAGATGGCAGCATAGGTAAACATCTGAACTTGCTGCCTAGCATAATAACTTCCAAACTACAACTAAAAGACAAAATGGATATCATCCAGAACCACAGGAAGGCTGGCTTAGTGAAAATTCTACAACTATAAGGAAAGAGAAAAGCACACTGAGTTTCAGAGGAGCTGCGGAAGTAAAGGGCAGAGGTATGGAGGCGTGCACACAGAAAGGGCTGGCAACTGAATATGTGCTGTCTTTTTCAATTGGGAGGGAGACATAAGCTCTCAACTGCTCTGAACTCCAGTTCCAGGTGAGACTCTGGGGAGCCACAGTCATACAAGGAGAAACTGGACTGTCTGGCATCGGGTGGAACTTGAGGGTGGCTTTCTCTTAGAGGTGCTTACAACGATTACTGAAGGACATAGATTGGGGGCCTCTTAGGGAAGGACTGACGGGAAGCCATTGCTGTTTGCTCCATCCTGAGGCCCCGCCCCCCAATGAAGCCATTGCTGTTTTCTCTGCCCTGAGACTCCACCCAACCCAAGCTGTGCACAGAGGCATTTGCATATGAATGGCCTGGTCCTTTGATATCTAAAATTACCTAAAAAACTGCATCTGAGTTAGAGAGACTTAGAACATCCAAAAGAAGGCCCAATTACCCACAGCAGCTTGCATTGCTTCACAGGTGGGCCTCATCTGGGCACCTCCAAAACCTAAACAAAGAAGAGGAATCTGCAGATTTCTCCATATCTCCTGATGGGTGGCCTCAGGCAGAGGCTAAATTAGCACCTCCTTGGAGATCCAAGAACCAGCGTACTCAGTGGTCAAAGTGGGACCATCTAGATTACAACTCCTCAGATCCATAAGGGACACACTCAGCGGGAAGACTCAGTGAGCACCAAAGCCACACTGAAGCAAGTCTTGCCTCATAAGGGTGTCTCCAGCACAGAAATTCTCCCATTGTAGACACAGCTGGTCCTCACAGCCAATTGGCTTGGAGGTCAAGTCCTCCCAGTGATGCCAACAACAATCAAGGCTTAACAACAACAAGACTGTGCAAACAACATACAAAGAGGTGCACCAAGAGTGCCTACCTCAGGTAACTGGAGAGGCTGAGCAACTGGGCCCTATAGGTTACCTAGCACACAAAGCCACTCTATCAACATAGGGAAGCAGCCAAAATGTAGAGACAAAGAAACAGATCACAAGTGAAAGAAATGGAGGATATAGACTTCAAAACCAGTTATAAGGTTTTTCAAGAATTTTCTAGAAACTGCTGATAAATTTAATGACACCCTTGAGGATATGAAAAAGGACCAACTAGAAATTAAGCATACACTGACTGAAATAAAGAATAATATTCAGAGATCCAACAGCAGACTAGAGGATTACATGAATCAAGTCAAAGATTTGAAATACAAAGAAGCAAAAAACACTCAACAGGAAAAAAATAATCCAAAAATTTGGAGATAGTGTGAAGAGCCTGTGGGACAACTTCAAGCATACCAACATCAGAATTACGGGGGTGCCAGAAGAAGAGAGAGCAAGTACTGAAAACCTATTTGAAGAAATAATGACAGAAAACTTCCCCCACCTGGTGAAAGAAATAGACTTATAAGTCCAGGAAGCATAGATAATTCCAAACAAAATAAATTCAAAGAGGACCACACCAAGACACATCATAATTAAAATGCCAAGAGTAAAAGGCAAAGAGAGAATATTAAAAGCAACAAGATAAAAACAATCAGTTACCTACAAGGGAGCACCCATACAACTGTCAGTGGATTTCTCAACAGAAATTATGCAGGCCAGATAGGAGTGGCAAGAAATGTTCAAAGTGATGAATAGCAAGAACCAACAACCATGATTACTTTACCAAGCAATGCTATCATTCAGAACTGAAGGGCAGATAAAGAGCTTCACAGATAAGAAAAAGCTAAAGGAGTTCATCACCACCAAATCAGAATTATATAAAATGCTGAAAGGTATTCTTTAAGAAGAGAAAGAAGAAGAAAAAGGTAAAGATAAAAAGTATGAACAACAGATGCATATCTATCAACAAGTGAATCTAAAAATCAAGTGAATAAAAAATCTAATAAACAGAATAAACTGGTGAATATAATAGAATCAGGGGTATAGAAAGGGAGTGGACTGACAATCCTCAGGAGAAAGGGGTCTAGCGGGTGTGGGAAAAGACTGGACAAAAATCATACACCTATGGATGAGGACAGTGGGGGTGTGTAAGGGCTTGGGGTGGGGTGGGAACTGGGTGGTGGGGAGCTAGAGGGGGAAAAAAGAGGAACAACTGTAATAATTTGAATAATAAGGATTTATTTAAAAAACAACTCTTGGTTTTATTGATTATATATATGTTAAATTTATACAAGAGTAGGGCTTCCTTCCCCTGGCTTCCATCACTGGGTTCCCTCTGGAACCTGGGACCTGGTCTTCCCTCATATTCTGGGTTTTATCTGGGAGGTCGTCCAGTCTAATTAGCATATTATGCTTTTATTATTATAGATTTTGGTCTCTAAGTCTTTTATTTCCACTCTGATCTTTATTATTTCCTTCCTTCTATAACTCTGGACTTCTCTTGTTGCTCACTGTCTAATTCTTTAAGTTATAGGCTTAGATAACTTATTACAAGTTTTTCTTGTTTTTGAGATAAGCATGTAGTGCTATGCGCTTCCTACTCAGTGTTGCTTTCAATGTGTTCCATAGATTTTGGATTGCTGCTGTTTTATTGTCATTTATTTCCAAGATGTTTTGTATTTCTTCATTGATATCTTCTGTAACCCAGTAATTGTTTAGTAGCATACAATTTAGCTTCTATGTATGTGATTGTGTTTTATTATAGTTGATTTCTAATTTTGTGCCATTGTAATCTGAGAATATGCTTGAAATTATTTTAATCTTCTTGAATTTGTGGAGACTTAACCTGTGTCCCAATATGTGGTATATCTGTAAAAATGTCCCATGTTCACTTGAGAAGAATCTATGTTCTGTAGCTTTGGGATCAAATCTTCTGAAGTTGTCAACTAGTTACATCTGATCAAGTGAGTCATTAAGAATTGCTGCTCCCTTGTTGATTTTCCATCTGTATTCAGTGATGTCAGCAGAGTATTAAAATCCCCTACTACGATTGTATTGCTGTGGATATCTCCATTGATATCTTCCAGAAGTTTTTTTTAAAATGTGTTTGGAATGTTCCTGCATTCAGTGCATTTATGTTTACCAAAGTTATAGCCTCTTGTTGGATCAATCCCTTTTGTATTAAGTGCCTTCATTATAAATTTTTATGGCTTTCACTTCGGGGTCTATTTTGTCAGATGTAAGTATTTCTGCCCTGTTTTTTTGTGTTTTGTTTTGTTTTGATTTGATTTCCATTTGCCTGAAGAGTTTTTTCCCCACCCTTTCACCTTCAATATATGTGAGTCCCTTGTTCTGAAGTGGGTTTCTTATAGACAGCATATATATGGGGCATATTTTCTAATCCATTCAGCCACCCAGTGTCTTTTGATTGGAGGACTTAATTCATTTGCATTTAAGGTTTTATTGATAAGTACTTACTTGTTTCTATTTTAATTCTTTATGCCTGTGTTACTTCCTCCATTTCTATTTCTTCTTTTTTATAACAGTTACTTTAGCATCTCTTGCATTGCTGGCTTGGTGGTAATCAATTTTATTCATCATTTTTTTTTTGTCTGCAAAACTCCTGATTTCACCTTCTATATTGAATGATAGCCTTGCTGGATAGAGTATTCTTGAATTCAGTCCCTTGCTTTTCACCATTTTTTTGTATAACTCATTCTATTCCCTTCTGGCCTGATGTGTTCTCTTGAGAAATAATTTAATAGTTTAATTGGAGATCCCAATTGTAGGTAACTTTCTGTCTCTATCATGCAGCCTTTAAAATTCTTTCTTTTTCTTCCAGGTTTGCCTATTTCATTATGATGTGTCTTGGTGCGGGTCTTTTTTTATTCATCTTGATTGGTACTCTTTGTGCTTCTTGGGCTTGGGTGACTTTTTCTTCCCCAAAGCAGGGAATTTTTCTGTCATTATTTCTTCCAACAGGTTTTATATTCTTTGCTCAGCTTCCCCTCCTTCTGGCATACCTGTTATGTGGATATTGTTTCATTTCATGTCCCAAAGTCCCTGAGATTCTCCTTCTTCCATTTAACTTTTTTTTTTTCCAGTTACTGACTGCTTTGGTGCTGTTTCTACCTTGTCTTTTAACTCACTAATTCATTTCTCAGCTTCATTTAGTCTACTGTTGAAACCTTATGTTATGTTCTTTATTGCAGTTTGTTTGGTTTTTCTAGTTCTTTTAGGTGTAGGATCAGTATTTTTTTTTTTTTAATTTGAGGTTTTCTTGTTTCTTGAAGTAGGCCTATAATGCTCTGAATTTCTCTCTTAAAACTTCTTTCTTTGTGTCCCATAGATTTGTGTTTGTTGTGTGTTCATTTTAATTTGTCTTCAGGTAGCTTTTGATTTCTTCATTGATCTTATTGTTAACCCTTTCATTGTTTAATAACATGTTATTCAGCCCCCATGTATTTCTATTTTTATCTCGTGATTGATTTTAGTTTCATATCATTATGGTGAAAAAAATTTCAATCTTCTTAAATTTATTGAGACTTATTTTATATCATACTATATAATCTATCCTAGAAAATGTTCCATGGACTCTTGAAAAGAATATATATTCTGCTGCTTTGGGATGAAATGCTTTGAATATATTAATTAAATCCTGCATATCTAGTGTTCTAAGACTTGTTTTCTTGTTAATTTTATTTCTGTAAGTCCTATTCATTATGTCAATGGGATGTTAATATCTTGTACTCTGACTGTATTTCTGTTTATCTCCCCTTTTATGTCCATCAGAATATGCTTTATGTATGTTGGTGCTCCTATGTCGGGTGCATAAATGTTTCAAGATTATATACACTTGTTAGATCGCTCCCTTTATCATTATGTGGTGTCATTCTTGTCTTTTACTATAACATTTGTTTCAAAGTGTATTTTGTGTAATGTATTTTGTGTATTTTGTGTAAGTATTACTATCCCAGCTTTCTTGTTTGTTTGATTCCATTTGTATGGACTTTTTTTTATTCGTTCACTCTCATGCTGTCTACATCTATTACTCTTCAGTGGGTCTTTTGTAGAAAACACAAACATGGGGCATGTTTTCTAATTTGTTCTGCTACTACATATCTTTTGATCGTACCATTTTATCTGTTTACATTTAAAATAATTGGTAGATACTTATTTATTGCCATTTTGTTTCTCTCTGTATTTTTCTTCTTCTTTTTTTTTAAAATATATTTTATTGATTTTTTACAGAGCGGAAGGGAGAGGGATAGAAAGTCAGAAACATCGATGAGAGACATCGATCAGCTGCCTCTTGCACGCCCCCTACTGGGGATGTGCCCGCAGCCAAGGTACATGCCCTTGCTGGAATCGAACCCGGGACCCTTCAGTCCACAGTCCAACGCTCTATCCACTGAGCCAAACCGGTCTCGGCTGTATTTTTCTTCTTAAAGCAGGCCCTTTAACATCTCTTGCAATACTGGTTTGGTAGTAATGAACTTCTTTGGTTGTTTGCTTTGTTTATTTGCTTGGTAAGCTCTTTATTTCACCTTCAATTTTAAATGTTAGCCTTGTTCGATAGCATAGGCTTGGTTGTAGGTCCTTATTTTCAACACTTTGAATATTTCATGCCAATACCTTCCGACTTAAAGTGTTTCTGTTGAGAAATCAGCTGACAGCCTATGGAAGTTCCCTTGTAGGTAACTAATGGCATCTCTTTGCTTTTAAGACTCTTTCTTTATCTTTAAGCTTTGTCATTTACTTATGATGTGTCTTGGTTTGGGTCTTTTTGGTTCAGCTTGTTTGGCATTTTCTCTACTTCCTAAAATAGTGTGTATTTTTTTATTTAACTGGTTAGAAAATTTTTCAGCCATTATTTCTTCAAACAGGTTTTTGGATCCCTTGCTCACTTACTTGTTCTGGTACCTCTATGATAGAGAGTTTTTATACTTAACTAGAGCCAGGTGTACAAAAATTTGTGCACTTGGAGGAGGGGGTGTTCCTCAGCCTGGCCTGCACCCTCTTGCAGTCCAGGACCCCTTGGGGGATGTCTGACTGATGGCTTAAGCCAGACATCCCTCTGGCAGCCTGGGAGCCCTCGAGGGATATCCAGTTAAAGGCTTAGGCCTTCTCCCCATGGGTAGTGAGCCTAAGCCATTAGTCAGACATTATTAGCACTGCCATGGAGGCGGGAGAGGCTCCTGCCACCACTGCTGCACCGGCCAGCCATGAGCCAGTCTCTGGCTGAGTGGCGGTCCTCCTGTGGAAGTGCACTGACCACCAGGGGGCAGCTCCTACATTGAGTGTCTGCCCGCTATGGTCAGTGTGCATCATAATGATGGATTGTTTCTGGTCGTTGTGCCATTAGGTTCAATTTGCATATTACCATTTTATTATATAGGACTAGAGGCCCAGTGCATGAAATTTATGCATGGGGAATGGGGCCCTCCATCCAGCCTGCACCCTCTCCAATCCAGGATCCCTCCCACAATCCAGAACCACTGGCTCCTAAATGCTCATCTTCCTCCCTCCCTGATGTCCTTAAGTGTTCCCCTGCTGGCCTAATGGCCCTAACTGCTCTCTCCTGCCAGCCTGATCCCCCTAATTGCTCTCCCCTCCTTGTCTGATTGCCCTAAATTCCTAACTGCTCCCTCCTGCTGGCCTGATTTCCTTTACTGCCCTCTCCTGCCAGCCTGATCCTCCTGCTCTCCCCTCCTGGCCTAATCACCCTAACTGCCTAGCTGCTCTCCCCTCTTGGCCTGATCGCTCTAAACTGCCTATCTACTCTTGCTTCCTCTCCATGCCTTTCTGATGCCTGGCACAGGCATGCTGAGAGCTCTCAACCACAGTCCCACCCCCATCCTGATTGCTCATTACATAACTGCACCTGGGCCAATTTGCATATTCCTCTATTATTAGTATAGATGTTCTCCCAGAGGTCACATTAGACTTTCCTCATTTTAAAAAATTCTCTGTTTTTGTTGTTGTTGCTTTGCTTGAATGCTTTCTATTGTCTTGTCTTCTAAATTATTAATTTGATTTTTTTTTGTTTATATAACCTGTTTTTTTATTCCTTCTAGAGTATTCTTCATACCAGGAACAGGCAGTCCTCCAGTTACGTCATACTCAATATAAGTCATTTTGTGGTTATGTTGCCATCTCCCATCCTATATAATAATCCTATATAATAAAGAGGTAATATGAAAATTGACCATCACTCTAACACACAAGATGGCTGCCCCCATATGGTAAAAGATGGCCACCTCCATGTG
This sequence comes from Antrozous pallidus, assembly GCA_027563665.1. Lineage (NCBI taxonomy): Eukaryota > Metazoa > Chordata > Mammalia > Chiroptera > Vespertilionidae > Antrozous > Antrozous pallidus. The sequence continues at coordinate 9,134,934 of CM050513.1, forward strand.
GACACAAGATGGTCACCACAAGATGGCCAACAGGGGAGGACAGTTGTGGGTGATCAGACCAGCAGGGGAGACCAGGAAGGAGGGATAAGGCCAGCAGGGGAGGGCAGTTAAGGGTGACTAGACTGGCATGGAAGGACAGTTAGGGACAATTGGGCTGGCAGGGGAGCAGTTAGGCATCAATCAGTCTGGCAGAGGAATGGTTAGGGGGTAGTCAGGCTGGCAGGCAGAAATGGTTAAGGACAATCAGGCAAGCATGCAAGCAGGCTAACAGTTGGGATCCAGCAGTCCTGGATTGTGAGAGGGATGTCTGACTTCCCATTTAGACCTGATCCTGGGGTCGGGCCTAAATGGGCAGTTGAATATCCCTAGAGAGGTCCCAGATTGGACAGTGTGGATGCTGGGCTGAGGGACATACATCTCCCATGCACAAATTTTGTGCACTAGGCCTCTAGTTCATTTTGATGTATGTACATATGAACTTTATGTTTTTTATTGTTTACTTACCACAAGTAAAGGGCAGGAATTGTTATCCTTTTAATTTTTTTACTGTTTTACTTCATTATTGCTGTGTATGTGCTCCATGTGAGTGACGTAGGTGCTTATGTAGGTGGATTCTGATTTATGGCGAAAATCACGTTACATCACACCATAGGAACAGATCTCTGACATAAATTGAGGACCCACTGTATTGTATTTTTTATTTATGACTGGGTCTTTTTTTATAGTTTCTAGTCCCCTTTAAATGTTTGATATCTGTTTGTTTACATTCTCATTGAAATTATCCATTGTTCCTCTAAGGTTCTTGAACATCCTTATAATCATCATTTAAAACTCTGCATCTTGGTTGCTTCTATTTCATTTAATTTTGTTTGGGTATTTCTTTCATCTGGGGCATATTTTTGTCTCCATATTTTGTCTATGCATTCAGTAGATCTGCTATGACTCCCAAGCTTGTTATGAGGGCGTTCTGATTTTGGTACATTTTAGGTCTCAGTAATGCAGTTTTCTACATCACCTGAGCTACATCCTCCAGAGATGATTCTTGTGTGAGTTATGTACTCCCTCCTGTTTTATTTGAGTCTTGAATACTGTTGGCCTATTTGTGGGTAGAATTAACTCTCAGGTTGTCTTACTCTAAGGATAGACCTTGTTCACTGTGCCTGAGTCACTGTTCAGGGGCTTCTCATTAAGGCAGAGTTGTTCCAAGAAAGATATGGTGCCTTTCAAAGTCACTCTTTGTCTGTGCCATTTGTGTAAAGTTGTGTCAAACTCTGGTTGGTTTGAAGCTCATCACTGGTCTTGTTGCTTCTGGGCTCATTTGGCCAGAGTTTAAGTGCAGGTCTATATCAGATATTTTTGTACCCAGCCTTGGGCTACCAACCTGGAACTACCACACTATTCATTATTTGTGGCTGTGTCTAATTGGCCTCAGTGTATGGGGGAGGGGAAGGCTGTGTACAAGGGTTAGTTTCTTGCAGCTCTGAGCTAGGAGTAAATAATAAAAAAAAAAAGGTTGACCTCCACCTGTTGGCTACTCCACCACCCCTTGAACTTTCCCATAGTTACTCCAGAATCTTATGAAGAAAGACTGTAGAGTGTGCCCAAGCTGGCTGCATCCCACTGACCCTTCTGCATGGATCATTTGGTAGGGTTGGGCAACCAAGTATGTAGGATAAGGCTAGTGGGTCTCCTATTGAGGGAAGAATGTTTCCCCTGTTCCAGAGCTGTGCCACATAGTCTCTTCTGGAAGTCTCCTACTCCAGCTCTCTTGGGTTCAGCCAGGTGTCTCTATTGCAGGAGTAAACTCTGCATTTTGGGGCCACCATAACTTGTGCAAACAGATCAAGAAAGCGTTATATTGGTGCTGGCACTGGCTGGACCACAGGAAGGGGTGAACTGCACTCCTTTCTTTAGCTCTTTAGTCATGCCTGTGGGAGCCTCTGAGGGAGACACATTCCAAATGTTTTACCTCTGAGCCAAGTTGTTCCTTTTCACCCTTGAAACTGAGTATAGCAGGATTAGGCCAGTGGGAATTGTTAAAACAGATCAAAGCAATCTTCTATGGGGAATGGTGCCAGTCTATGGGAAGGGAGCAAGCTGCATGCCTCCATGTAGCTCTGCAGCCTCACAATCAAAGCCTGAAAAATGGTTTTGAGGGAGATGTGCTCTGAATTTTCAGGTATGAGCAGTGTTCCCTTCCCCTTGCATAACTGAACTCAATAGGATGAGACCACCAGAACTTGAGAAATCAGATCAATGGAGTATTCCTTGGGTTTGGTGCCTTCCAAATATACAGGATGAAGGAAAGATTAGCCCCCATTCCAGAGCCACACAGTTAAATTACCATCTAAGTGTCTATCTATAGTTTCTTTAGAAAAAATAGCTTAACACAGGTCCCTGTTGGGTGTAGCAAACAGTCCTTTATAATGAACTCAAGATTGTTATGGTGTGTCACTAGTATTTGAAGGACCAGGTTAGTGCACTCTCCCAGCTGATGCTGTAAGAATAAGAGTGTCTGATGCTGTGACATGGTGTCTGAGGGCAGTCCTGGCTCAGGACCAGGATCTCAGTAGTCAACCTTGCAGATCCTTTCCAGAGCCATAGCATCTAGATCTTCTCTTTATTACTCCCATGTGCCCTGAGTTATCAGAGCCCTACTACCAGAGCCCTACTACAAAGAACAAACTCCTGTGGGTTGGCCATTTAGAAAAGCATATAGGATTTTAGCAGACTCCCTCCTCTTCCAAGTGGAGAGAGTCCTTGCTGATTGTCACTGCCAGATGTTCCTCTTCTAAACCCCGGGGCTCTGAACGTTTCAGTGTGGGGTTTAGACTCCATGAAACTTCAGAGATCCTTTTGCAGCTGAGATATCTCTTGGGTTTCTCAGCTACCACACTTGGGTGCAAGTGTCAGCACTCTTCACATCTCTCTTCTTATCAGTCTCTTTGAAGCTTCTTCTATATATCCTCAACTATAGTACTCCTGTTCAGCTGTCCTTCAGTTAGTCATTCAGGTTGATTGCTCTATAATTTCTCTGTAAATTTGGTTTGTCACCAGGAGATGTATGTAGCTTCCACATACTCAATATCTATCTGGGATCCTCTGAACATTTCCAATAAAATTCATATAATCTACTAAGGGAAACCCAGTCCTGGAACTAGAAAAGGGAATCAAATGACCATTGTGCTTAGGAATGCCATAGATGAGCCACATTTCTAGGTTGGATTCCATGGGTGTCTCTCAGGCCAACCCATGATAATTTTTTGAGATGTGTCCAATAGTTCTCTCTAAAATTTTTTACTAGTACTTTCCCTTTTTAACCAAAATGAAATTATGACACATTCTTCAAAGGTCACATTAAGTGGAAAAACAGAAAAAAAAATACATATGTAAAATGAATCAGTCTACAAAATTTGCCTTAGCTAGTGTGCAAGTTGGGTGAATAGAAATAAATTTTCAAGTTGACTCACACAAATACATAACTATCATTATAATCAGAACACACAATGAAGGGCAATTGTCTTTGGCATCATGGAAAAATGTAGCAACATGGATGGCATACAGATTCTAACATGGATAAGGCATGGCTGATTGTGTTTTTCATCTCTAGGTGAGATCAAATACTGCTGAGAGCCAAAAGTTGATCCTGTGTAGAAAAATGTAAGATTAACTGCCAACTTGGACAGGTTTTAGTGGACCCATGGAGGGTTGGCATTCCTTCTGTGTTCACTATAATCAGACTTCTGATGTATTTCAGGCACTTGTCTTTCCTCCCAGTAACACTGATCCAAGTCTGGCTGGAGATAATTGAACATTGGCCTTCAATGCAGGACACCTAGTGCAGACTGACAGCCTGGAAATGGTCCTTATGGCCACCCTTTTGAGGTTAATAGTGATTAAAAATGCAAATTTCTCCTCTTCTCAAAAACATTGTTATACTATCATCTCAAAGTATTAATCTATTTGGTTTCTGTCTTGAAACAAGATTACAGTCTGTTTGAATGCCTAGGATGTGAAGCATGTTCAAACAATCACCACTATAGGTTAAATAGCATCATTTAGAGAACCAGTCTACAGAGAGTGTAGCAAAATTAACATTTAGTGCTTGTCAGTACAATGCAAAGGAAAAAACAAAAAAACAACTCTGCAAGTATAAGCCACAAGCCAGCTACCATAACCACAGAACTTTTGGCAATTATATTTAAAAACCAAGTGTTCAAAAGAAAAAGGATAGTAGCATACATGAGGGAGGGGTGTGAATTATATACATAAACTTGTATTAAAAGACACAACCAAAGTGAGATCAAGTTAACCTCAAGTTCAAAGAAATCAGGCTGAAATGGAAGTTCTGGGACTATAGACACTTCTGAGACTTTTTTGAAACAGAATTGCATCAAAAATAGTGTTTTAAAAAATACTCTAAGATTCAAACATAGTGGTCAACAGGACAGCAAGGAGGAAGAGAGTGTTAGTGAGTAAAGGAGAAAAATATGTGTGGTTTGTGTGCTTATCGGGGGAAAATGAGGGATAATTAGACATTGCATGAGTTTGTGGGACTGGCAGATCTGGCTCTCCTAGACAGGAATCCCCTGCCACCACCATGGGCACTTGGAGGCTGGTGCAGTTTTATCACAGAACCCATGCCATATTGCAGAGGGGAGCAATGGAGGCAAGAAGTGCAGCCATATTAACACCTAGACTGAACTTGTACACCATCGCTAGAGAGGTGCAGAGAGCTGCTTATAGCCACAATACATGTGAAACCACTCTGTGCCCTGGCAATAAGCAGAATGGTACCACCCTGAAGGTACCAAACGTCTGCAGTTAGTCAACACCAGAGAGACCTCCCAAGCTGCAACACCTCACAGAAAATAAAACCCAGCATCCCAGAATCCCATGCTACAAGTCCTTGTGCTGTGAGTACAAGCTAGGGGTACCCGTTGGCTGCCTGAACCCCCAGACTGGTAAGTGCTCTGCCCACAAGCATGGACAGAGTCTTCCAGTTTGTGCTGGTCTCATCACCTGGTGCAGACAGAGCTGTTTCCTTGTGAGTGCCCTATCCCCAACCCAGGTCAGAGCTGGTGGTGTGACCTGGTGTGCCCAGTCACAGGTCACAGGACCGCACTGCATGTGTGTTACCAGAGGGTCATAGGATGCCATCCTGAATTGGGTGCTGAGGCCACACAGTGAATTGCATGCTAGAGGACTCTGGGACTTCACAGGGAGTCACATACTAGAGGAACTAAGCATATGCCACCTACAACCCTAAGAATCTGAAGTGGACAACAGAGGGATCAGAACCATGGGAGAAGGGTGTAAACTCAGACAATAAAGGTGTGAAACTTTTCAGTCTAGTGAGTCTTGGATCACTGAACCATGAGGGGCTTCAACCCCTAGAACCCCAAATAGGGAGTTCAGTGCCAGAAAAAGATAGCAAAAATGGGGAGACAAAGAAACAACCTCCAAAGGAAAGAAAATGAAGACTCACCAGAAAATGAACTAAATAAAATTGAAGCAAGCAATATTCCAGAGAAAGAATTCAGAATAAGGGTCACACAGTTCCTAAATCAATTGGATGTGAGAATTATGAACATATTTAAGAATCAACAGGAGATGAACAGTGACATAGCAACAATAAAAAAGACAATGGAATATTTTAACTGTAGATTAGAAGAAGCAGAGAACCAAATCAGTGAGTTAGAAGACAAGGCAGAAAATATACCCAATACGAACAGCAAAATGGGAAAAAATTAGAAAGTAGAAGAGCTTAGGGGAGTTTTGGGACAACATGAAATGAAGCAACATCCATATAATAGAGATTCCAGAAGGACAAGAAGAAGGTTAAGTATTAGACAACATATTTGAAGAAAAATGACCAAAAAAAAAATACTTTCTTGATGTGGGGAAGAAAATGGTCACACAAGAATATAGAGTCCTAGACAAGATGAATTCAAAAAGACTCATCCCAAGACACATCATAGTTACAATGGCAATCATTAATGAAAAAGAGAATATCAAGAGCTGCAAGAGAGAGATGGAGAGTTACCTACGAGGCATCTCCCATTAAACTATTAAATAATTTCTCAAGAGAAACACAAGAGGCCAGAAAAGAATAGTATAAAGTGTACAAAGTGATGAAAAGCAAAGGACTGAATCCAAGAATACTCTATGCAGTAAGGCTATCATTCAAAATTGAAGGGGAAATCAGGTGCTTCATAGACCAAAAAAAAAAAAAGGCTGAGGGAACTATCACCACCAATGCAACAAACCAGAAATGCAACAAATGTTAAAGTGACTATTGTAAAAAAAAGAAATAGAAAGAGAAGAAGGAACACAGGCATAAAGAATAAAAATGGAGAGACAAAATGGTGGCAGAATAGACAGATGTGTCTTGAGCCTTGTCCCTGAGAAAATAGAATGAGCAGCTGAAATGAATAACATCCGACCTGAATTGGCAAAGGAGACTCAGATGATGAGATAATTTTCATCCAGGAAGGGTAGGGGACCCCTGGAAAGAGGTAAAGTCAAGGATCTGGGCAGGAGAGTCTGCCAGACCTCTGAACCTAGAGGATCAGAGGGAAACTACACAGCACTGAGCCACATCCCTGGGGACAGGAATAGCATCTGACTGTGGAAATAAGGTCCACAGGACTGCTAGAGGCAGGGGTTTCTAGATGTGAGTCCACAGTCATGAAAGGCTAAGCCCAGAGGGGGCAGCCTAAAGAGCTGAACAGACTACACAGTGCCAGTAGGAGAGGAGCTCCCAACGTGCAATCTTTCCCCTATCTTTGACCTGTGCTTTTCTTCACTGAATCTAGTTCATAGGACCTTTCGGATACAGACACTTACCCATGTCTAAGGTAGTGGTGAAGGTGCGGACTTGTGGAGTCTGGGAAGAGAAGGCGGTCCAGGAAAAGTGGCAGTGAGTCTGGTGCTTAGTCATACCTGAGCCCGGGACCTGGGAAGCCATTTTGCCCTGAAGAGATAGCCCCTCCCTCCAGACTTCAGGCAACCAATTAAGCCACACCAAAATTCCACCCTGAGTGGTACAAAGGATTTTTAAAAAATGTGAATAGTCTCTGAGAGTCCACAGTGTCTGGCCTAAAGAGAGACCTTCAGTTCCAGAAAGAGGAAACTGAGAAACAGTACAGTATAGAAGACTGGATCTTAAGCCAGCCAAACAAATAGTTCATTTTTTCATCTTTATTTTTATTTTTTAATTTATATTTTGTTATCTATTTTTCTTTTTTGTTGCCTTATTTTTAGTTCTTTTTGCTTTATTTTTCCATCACTCTATTTTATTTTATTTTTATTTGCTATTTTTTATTTTTATACCATTTTTTAAATTAAATTTTTTTTGTAAATTTATCATCATCATTATTATTTTCTTCTCATTCTCTTTCTTCTTATCCACTCATCCCCTTTCTCCTTCCTCTATACTGAATTGAAGTCCTCCCCATATTCATCCAATTCTTAACCTTATTTTCCATATATAAGCTCAGCCTCTACAGATTCTGCCCCCATCCTCTTTGCTTGGTGTTTGTATTTTTTTGGTTTTTCTATTGGTTCTGTGGGGTTTTCTCCATATATATATATATATCCTTCTTTCTCTTCCTTTTTTCCTCTCTTACCTTTTTTTTCTGTCTTCGATATCATTTGTGCTTTCTTTCTCTCTCCTAATTCTGTTTTTGCAGGTGGTCACTTATATTGGGATTATTAGTGTTGTGAGTACATTCGTGCTTTGTTCCCTTTGTGTCGTGTCTTGTCAAGGTGCATTTTATCCTGTTTGGCCAATGTGCTAGAAAGCGAGCCACATAACCAGATACCTGGAGAGGAAACTCCATCCATGAATAGGTAAATAACACCCCAGACCCAACTAAAGGGGCTGGAAGAAGGCAGTAGTGAGGTAAAGAGTGAGTGAGGGAGCAAAAGAGGAGTGTGTGGTCATGTGGGGTGTGTATGTGTGTTAGTGAGGCACAGGTAGTTGCTGCAGAACCTTCAGGGTAGGCTAACTGGGCTCGCTTAACTAGGCAGCCTCTGCTATCATTGCAAACAGCACCAGGAAGCTGGCTGTTCCTCAGAGGCCTTTTGAAGGGGAGAGCTGCTGTAACTGGGAGCCCAGCCTCAACTTCACCCAGCATGCCCTCAGATAACACCTGGGACTCTACACCCACCTGCCAGGGACCTGCTACCTTGGCTGTGGTCATATGGTCACTGAGTTTCCAACCACCCTGGATGCAGGCTCCTGTGAGTTCTGAAGCACGCTCCCCTCTGACTGGCCCAACACTTTAGCCTAGGGCACTCCAATCATGTGAGCATCAGACACCTGAGTAGTTTACTCCTGTATAAGGAGCAGCAACCCTGCAAACAGCCCACCCCGGCTTAAGAGCAGCAGTCTCATGTGGCCTGCCCCTGTCCAAAGAGCAACAGTTGTGTGAGCTGTCCAGTCCCCCATCCAAGGAGTACCAACCACATGAGCAGCCAGACCCATCTGAAGAGCAACAGCCTCAAGCAGCCTACCCATAATTGAGGAACAACAGCTGCACACAGCCTACACCCTGCCCCCATCCAAGGAGCATCAGCTGCACAAGCAGCTTGCCCCCATCCAAGGAGCAGCTGCTGTGTGAGCAGCCCACCCCATCTGAGGAACAGCAGCTCCGCAAGTCACCCATTCCCATTCAAGGAGCAGCAGCTGCCCAAGCAGTCCACCTCAATCAGAGAAGCAGCATCCACAAAAGCAGACCACCAACTGCTGGAAACCAATCATTGCCTCACTAATAGAGAGATGTGAATAGGAAAATCCAGAAGGCTGGTTGACCTTAATTGCTTTGAAAGGTCAGAGCTAATCACTCATTGTTTAGTTGAGACATTGGTAGTTAAAGCAGCCTCTACTGGTTAGTCTTATGTAAATTCTTGCTGAATGACTATTATTGGAATTTCCTGCCTAATGGATATGGATGTATCCCATAGTCTTAATAAAAGGGCGTAGCAAGGCCAGAGCTGGATAGTCCTCCCACTAGAGGTGGCTGCTGCCGGGTCCCCAATATTCCCAAATTAATGCTTTTCTAGTCTCTTTCATTTGTGTGTGGCCTTCTCTAGAACACGAACCTTGACCCTGGAATCCTGGACCATGCAGGATGTGAAAGGGGTTCCCACAGCCAATGGCCAAAGAGGGTAGCCCTGTGCATCCCTTAACAGTTGAGGAACAGAAGCCACATGCAGCCTGCACCTGTCTGACAAGTAGCATCTAGGTAGCAGCCTGCCTTCATCTGAGGAGTAGCAGCCATGTAAGCAGCCTGTCCCCTGTCCAAGGAGCAGCAGGTTTACAAGCAGACTGCACCCACCTGAGGAGCAGCTGCACATGCAGCCTACATCATACAAGGAGCAGTGGCCCTGCAAGCAACCTTTCCCTGTCCAAGGAGCAGCAGCCTCATGAGCAGCCCACACAATCCAAGGAACAGCAGCAGTGCACAGCCAGCCCCCATTCAAGGAGCAACAACAACTTGAGCTGTCCAGCCCCATCTGAGTAGTAGCAGCCATGTGAGCAGTCCGCACCCATTTGGAAAGCAGCAGAATCATGATCAGTCTCCCCCACCAGCCAGAGAAGACACCACTGCTGCAATCAGCACCCACCTGAGGAGCCACTGCAAATTGAGGAGTAGCCGTTACCATGACCACCCGAGGAACACCTGCAGCCCAAGGAGCCACTGTCCCCCAAGGAGCAGCCCCTACACAACTTGACATCTAGATCCATTTATGAGACCAAAAATGTGTAGACAAAAAATCAACAAAAGAAAGAAAAGGAAGCATCACTAGAAAAGCACCTAATTAAAACAGAGGCATGCAATATGTCAAAATAGAGAGGAAAAATCAACAACTTACATACCGTTTTCCCGAAAGTAAGACATCCCCTGAAAATAAGACCAGTTTTGCCTCTCACTGTAATATAAGGCATCCCCCCGACAATAAGACCTCCCTGAAAATATTTTTACTCTTGAAACCAAAAAAGCCTGGGCCACACAAGCAGTTATAAGGAAGTGGGTCAATTTAATATTGCCAATTGTTATTCGATGGAGCCAAAGAGGTCTGCTAGTCTGGGATGCAGCCAGTACTCACCACACTAAAGACATGAAGAAATTTTTTCACAAAAGAAAAGTAGATCAAATAATGATTCCTGCAGGAATGACGGCCTATCTCCAGATTCTTGATATTACAATAAACAAGCCATTCAAGGACAATTTGTGCATGGGAATGAATGACTATATTGAAAATAGAATGGAGAGAAATCAGTGTGGAAACTTTGTGAAACCTAAACTGCAAGAGGTTGTGACTTGGGTGAAGAATTCATGGGAGAAAATCACTGACAGTTGCATTGCAAATGCACTACGAGCAGGCTACCTTGACAAGAAGTACTCATTTAAGGACAGTGCTATTGCTAAACATGGGATATTTGGTCCACTGATTCTGAAAGAAATGGAGTCACAAGAAATTCACCAGGAAATTCAGGGTTTGGATTGTTATGATGATGATCCATAAGATGATGACATGACTGTCATTGAATAAATCTTACTTTGTGTTCATACCGGTAAATGTCAGTATCAGTAAATGTACCATAGATTGTTGTACATGGAAATAATGGTAGTAACAAGAAATTCTTGGTACCGTAGGATTCACAGTTTGTCTGGTTATGCTGGTTTGTGATGACAACTACTACCGTACTGTATATAGTTAATAATGTGTACTATATTCTTCTTCATGGAAAAATAAGACATCCCCTGAAAATAAGACCTAGTGCATCTTTGGGAGCAAAAATTAATATAAGACACTGTCTTATTTTTGGGGAAACAGAGTAACAATAAAGAAGAAATCAAGAATGATATAGCTGCAATAAAAAAACAACATGGAAAGTTGCAACCATAGACTAGGAGAATCAGAGGACTGAAGTAACTAATTAGAAGACAGGGAAGGGAAACACACCCAAACTGAACTGCAATTGGAGGAAAAAGTTAAAAGACAAAAGGAGAGCCTAGGGGAGCTATGGGAAAACATGACTCAAAGCAATATATGAATAATAGGGGTGCCAGAACAACAGGAAGAGGAACAAGGGTTAAAAAACCTATTTGAAGAAATAATGTCAGAAAATTTTCCTATTGTGGGGAAGAAAAAAGCGACACAAACACAGAGAGTCCCAAGCAATATGAACCCAAAAAAACCCACACCAAAACACATCATAATTATGACGGCAAATGTTCAGAACAAAGAGAGAATCTTAAAGGCTACAAGAAAGAAACAGAAAGTTACATACAAGGGAGCTCCCATTAGATTATCAAAGGATTTCTCAACAGAAACACATCATGCCAGAAAAGAATGGAAGAAAATTTACAAAGTTATACAAAAAGCAGGACTGAATCCAAGAATACTCTATCCAGCAAGGCTATCTTTCAAAATTGAAGGGGAAATCAGGAGCTTCACAGAAAAACAACAAGAACAACAAAACAAAACAAAACAAAACAAAACAAACAAAAAAACTAAGGCACTTTATCACTATCAAGCCAGCAATTCAAAAATTGCTAAAGGGATTGGTGTAAAATGAAGAAATAAAAAGGTAAGAAGGAACATGGGCACAAAAAATAAAAATGGCTACAAACAGTACCTTTCACTAATAACTTTAAAAGTAAATAGATTAAATGCTCCAATCAAAAGACATCAAGTGAATAAGTTGGTAAAAAATATGAGCCATATATATGCTATCTACAAGAGACCCACCTCAGAACAAGGGACTAACACATACCATAAGTGAAGGGATGGAAAAATTTCTTTCAGGAAAATAAGAAAAAAAAGAAAAAGCTGGGGTAGCAATATTTATATCTGACAAAACTGACCTCAAAATGAAGGCCTTAACTTTATAATACTAAAGGGATCAATACAACAAGAGGATATAACCCTGATAAACATATATGCACCCAAAGCAGGAGCACCAAATATATTAAAAAAAAAAAAAAAAGAAAACGCCTGGAAGATATCAAGAGAGAGATCAACAACACTACAGTAATCGTAGGGAACTTTAATACACCACTGACATCACAGAATAAATCCTCTAGACAAAACAAACAAACAAACAAACAAACAAACAAAAAAAAAACCAGCAAAGAAATACCAATCCTAAATGACTCACTAGATCAGAAGGACTTAATGGACATCTTCCAAACATTTAACTCCAAAGCCATGAACTATATGTTCTTCTCAACTGGACATGGGACATTTTAAAAAATAGATCACATATTGGGTCATAAGCAAAGTCTACCCAAATTCAATAAGATTGAAATCATATCAAGCATCTTCTCAGACCACAATGACATAATATCAGAAACAAACTACAATAAAAACAATCCAAAAAATTTAAACACTTATAAATTGAATAGCATGATATTAAACAATAATTTGGTTACCAAAGAGATAAAAAATAAATTAAAAACATCTTGGAAATTAATGACAATGAAAACACAACAATCCAAAATCTGTGGGACACAATGAAAGCAGTCATGAGAGGGAAGTTTATAGCTTTACAGGCCTACCTCAAAAACAAGAAATAGAATAAAAAATATAAAAAAAATCCTAAAAAAATGACAATGAAAACACAACAATCCAAAATCTATAGGATACAGTGAAAGCAGTCCTGAGAGGGAAGTTCATAGCATTATTACTTACCTCAATAAAACAAGAAAAACTGGTAATAAATTATCTATCCTTATAACTTAAAGAATTAGAAAAAGAGTAACAAGAAAAGTCCAGAGTAAGCAGAAGGAAGGAAATAATAAAGATTGGAGTGGGAAAAAATGACACAGATACTATAAAAGCAATTGAAAAGATCAATAAAATCTTTCTTTGGAAGGATAAACATGATTGAGGAACCTCTAGCCAGGATCACTAAGAAGCAAAGAAAGGAAAAAAATAAAAACAATCAGAGGCTTAGCTAGTTTTGCTCAGAGGGTAGAGCATTCATCTATGGAGTGAAGATGCCAGGTTTGATTCCAGTGAAGGGCACATTCCTGGTTTGTTGGCTCGATCCCTAGGGGTGGATGGGAGAGCATGCAGGAGGCAGCTGGAGGATAGCTGGTTAGCCAGAGATTGGTAAGATTCCGCAGGGAAGAAACAACCTAAGACAGGCACAGTTGCAGAGGAACCAACAGGTCAACAGAGGTGGGGCACAGACCCTCATCCAGTAACTTTGCAGGGGCCTGAACTCTCACCCCTTCTGAGGGAGGTCTTCTGTACCCATGGCAGCTTTGCCTACCACACACAGCTCAGATTAGGACCCGGGGTACAGACAGAGACTCAGCCAGCAACAGCTGCCCTATATCTAAATACAGTCTAGTACCAGGAATGCTCAGGGCCTACACAAGATTGCAAAAAATCCTTTCCACTCATATTTGCAGCATAAACTAAGATTATTGTTTGAGTGTTAAATTTGACAGTAAAATAGTAATCAAGTTTCAGATTAATTTAAATTGGCCAATTGAAATAAGTGAACATGCAAGAAAATTTAAGTGTACTAGACAAAACGCTGTTCCTAAAATATTAACTAAAATTTCTATTAGTAGTTCATCTCTTTGTAAAATTGCCTAACATGCAAATATGATTGCCTAAAGCAGTCATATTTTTGTGCAAAAATTAAAATTTAAAGTTACCAAGACTCCAATATAAAATTTCCCCAAACCCCCATTAATAAAAAAGGGGGGTGATAGTGGGGTAATATCATGTAAGGAAAAATATCCTGTAAGTAAATTACATTTAGAAAATTCTTACTTCAGAAAATTAATTTCCATTTGTAATGCTAACAGCAGGACACCCATGAAAAACACATGTTGTCAAAATAAGCCAAGGGAAAATCAATTGGGCAAAAATAGAAAGAATCCCAAGTCTAATTTACAGAAAAGATCTCTTTATTAACTTTTGGTCGAGAATGTGTTTGTATATTTTCAGAAAACAACTCAAGACCTTATGGATTCCTGCAACAAAGAGGAACTGACAGGTCTGTTCCAACTGCAAAGACAGTCCAGAAATGGAAGACACTGATGACACCATGCCATGCTAGCAGTCAGCAGCTGTGCATCGCTGCAGGCGGCCCAGGTCCAAACCAGAGAGGGTGGAACCTGCATTGCCACCATATGTCCCCCATCCAGATACCATTGCTGACAGATACACGTAAGGAACTATTTGACATTGAAACTGGGACTCAAAACTGTTGGACGTTGAAACTGAGACTCAAATATTTTTTTGTTCTTATATATTTACTAGGGGCCTGGTGAAAGAAAATTGGGCACTGGGTATGGGTGGTCCCTCAACCCAACCTGCCCCCTCTCACATACAGGGAGCCCTCAGCAGATGTTCAACTGATGGCTCACCCCCAGCCTGCCCAAGGGCACCCAGCCATTGCCCTGCTCAGGTCAGCCCCAGTGCTGCCTGCGATCACCTGGCCCTGGGGCTGGGTGCTCACCACCACTTCCTCTCACAGCGCCAGGGGATGGGACACTCCCTGCCACTGCCAGCACAGATGCTGCTGCAGCTGCTTCCCCTCAAAGTGTCCGGGGCCTGGGTGCTCACCTCCACTGCCATTTCATCTCCACCCCCAGGCCTAGCGCTGGTAGCATAGCCAACCAGGAGCGAAGGTACAGTCAAATTTGCATGTTTCTCTTTTATTATATAGGATTTCCAGTATGCAGATACAAGATTTTTTTTTAAAGAAAAGAAACGGGGGAAAAAGATTGATATAGAGGCAAAGAAGCATTGAACAGACTGTCAAACTACAATGGGAAGACAGAGGAGGGTGGGGGCCAGGGGCTGTAAGAGATCAAATGAAGGACTTGTATGCATGCAATGCATACAAGACACTGGGGGTAGGGCAAGTGAAGGCATGTGCTGGGGGCTCTGGGAGGCTTGGGGGAGGTCAATGGGAGGGAAAAAAAGAAACATATCCACTACCATTTGTAATACTTTAAAAAATAATAAAAACTGAAAAAATAAATAAAATTATATCAAGCATTTTGTTTAATCAAAATGATATAAAACTAGAAATCAGTTACTAGAAAAAAAACTGAAAAAACATATAAAGTCGTGGATGCTAAATAAATTACTAAGTAATGAATGGGTTAAAAAAGAGATTAAGTAGGGAAAAGAAAGATACCTTGACATAAATAAAAATAATACACCTCTAAATCTATGGCACTCTGTTAATGCAGCCCTAAGAGGTAAATTCATGGCTTTACAGTTTTATGTCAGGAAACAAGAACAATCTCAAATAAACAATATAACTGTATACTTAAAGAAACTTGAAAAAATAACAACAAACAAAGCCCAAAGGGAGTAGAAGAAAAGAAATAATAAAGATCAGAGAAGAAATAAGCAAAATAAAGTCTAAAAAAACAATACAGAAGATCAATTCTGTAAAATGAACAATACTGACAAACATTTAGACAATATTGACAAACATTTAATTAGACTTGTCATGTTCTTTTAAATTAATACAATTTGACACTAAATTTGTAAGCATCATATTTTAGTATTTAAATGATTTCAGATGTGTTTTTTTGTTGTTGTTTTTTTGTTTGACTTTTGTTATTTTGACTATCATGATTCGTTTTATTATTTTATAAATATTTATTGTTCAGATTATTACAATTGTTCCTCTTTTTTTCCCCCATATCTCCCCTCAACCCGGTTCCCACCCCACCCTCTGCCTTTACCTCCCCACTACTGTCCTTATCCATATGTGTACAATTTTTGTCCAGGCTCTTCCTGCACTTCCCATACCCCTTTCCTCCTTGAGAATTGTCAGTCCACTCCCTTTCTATGCCCCTTATTCTATTATATCCACCAGTTTATTTTGATCATCAGATTTTTAATTCACTTGAATTTTTAGATTCACTTGTTGATAGACATGTATTTATTGTTCATAATTTTTATCTTTACCTTTTTCTTCTTCTTCCTCAAGAATGACTTTCAGAATTTCGTATAATGCTGGTTTGGTGTTGATGAACTCCTTTAGCTTTTTCTTGTCTGTCAGGCTCTTTATCTGACCTTCAATTTTGAATGATAGCTTTGCTGGGTAATCTTGGTTGTAGATTCTTGCTATTCATCACTTTGAATATTTTTTGCCATTCCCATTTGGCCTGCATAGTTTCTGTTGAGAAATCAGCCGATAGTCATATGGGTGTGCCCTTGTAGGTAACTAACTGTTTTTTTCTTGCTGCTTTTAATATTCTCTCTTTGTCTTTGCTTTTGTCATTTTAATTATGATGTGTCTGGGTGTGGTTCTGTTTGGATTCTTTTTGGGGTTCTATGCACTTCCTGGACTTTTAAGTCTATTTCTTTCACCAGGTGGGGGAAGTTTTTGGTCACTATTTCTTCAAATAGGTTTTCAGTATCTTGCTGTCTCTCTTTTTCTGGCACCTCCATAATTTGAATGTTGGTACACTTGAGGTTGTCCCAGAGGCTCCTTATACTATCTTCAATTTTTTGGATTCTTTTTTCTTTCTGCTTTTCTGGCTGAGTGATTTTTTAATTCTATGTAATTAAAAATATTTGATTTGATTATTGTGGTCCTCTAGTCTGCTGTTGGGTCTCTGTATAATATTTTTTTCAGGCAGTGTATGCTTAATTTCTCAGTGGTCCTTTTTCATATCCTCAAGGGTCTCATTAAATTTATCAACTTTTTATAGGAAATTCTTAAAAAACCTTATAACCATAGTTTTGAACTCTATATCCAGTAGTTCGTTTCCCTCTATTTCTTTCATTTGTGATCTCTTTCCTTGTCTTCGCATTTTTGCTGCTTCCCTGAGTTGTCCAAGTAGCTTTGTGTGGTAGGTGTCCTCTTGCACTTCTGAGAGAAAGCTGATCTTGGGTTTTGTCCACTGCCAGACTGTCCAGTTTCTCCCCAAATGAATGTGGATATCCAAAGTCTCATCCAGAACTGGAGTACAGTGAAGTCTGGAGGTTTTTTTTCCCTCCGGTTTGAGGAAGCCAGCCATGTATTCAGCCACCCAGTCTTTCCTCTCATGTGCACACATCTCCACGTCTCCGCACCTCTGCCCTCTGCAGCTCCTGAGTCTCAGTGTACTTTTTTCTTTTTCTTTTTTTTTTAGGATTTCCAGTCAGCTAGATTTTTGGTTGTTCTGGATGATGTCAGTTTGTTTTTTAGTTATAGTTTTGAAATTGTTGTGTGAGGCAGCAGTGTAAATGTTTACATATGCCACAGTGATTCTTAATGATCATCCTTTTTCTCTTCTAAGAAATATTATTAAATACATCATAAGAATTGTATTGATAACATTTTGAACAGGGAGAATAAACTTTCTTGAGAAACTCATTCCTTTACATGTTTTCTACACGTACTGTTTCTACAAATACATTCATGCTTCTTTGTAGTTTTCTTGCTAAAAGTAACATGATTACTTTGCTCATTTACTGGCCTATTTTAGTGACACTGTTTTCAAACCTGAAAGTTGGAGTGACAAGTCACATAAGAAACAAAGGCCACTGTTGAAATAAGACATATCTGGGTGTTTCAGAGATTTCACACTGACTGCAGACACACTCTTAATTCATAAAGGGACACAACCTGTGTCAGAAAGACAATGAAATTTCAGCTGCTCTCAGGTAGCTTTTCTGAGACTTTTGTTTTCTCATTATTAGATTGAATTAATGGATTTGGGGTGAGCGGAGGCTCAACCAATATTCCTTTCTACCTCTTTGTTTTAAATGGATTTATATAATAAAATTTCTTAAAGACAGTAAAATCTAGCCTACCAAGGAAAATTAGGAAATACTTATCCCACATTATTTTGTGCACTCAATGTATTGATTACAGTACCCATTATGTGCAGCCATTGGGGCTCTGTTCCCACTATCCTGTGTGTTATATACATACATATTTACATTTGAGGTCCAGCTTATTGATATAGCAACCTATGGTTTCCCTGAAGTTCTTCTACTTTTAATATTTTAAGTCAAGTCATCATCATCCATGAGCACTTACAACATGCTAGCTACGTACTAAGAATTTAGTGCTAAATCACGAGGTGGTTCTTTAAAAAGATAAACAAAAGATAAACTCTTAATACAAAGCTGGCATGTTAAACTCTTAACTTATTGGCTCTTCTGACAAAATGAGGTACACTCAAGTGCTATTCAGAGTTGATAGAGTAGGAAAAAAACTGACATTTGTCAATTCAGTGGTCACCTGCTTTTAGGAAAATTTGCAATCTGATCTTAAGTGTGTCTATGTCCAAAGCCAGGCTTCTTAACCACTGTGTCATTCAGATATATTATTAGTTGTATATAAGGTTTTATTTAAAAGGAAATGAAGTCATTTAAAAACATACTCATATGCTACTGGCTTTACTCAGGGTTTCTTGACTTTATAGATATCTATTATCATAACTACTAGAGGCCTGGTGCACGAAATTCATCCATGGGAGTGTGGGTGAGACGGTGTGTCCCTCAGCCCAGCCTGCACCCTCTCCAATCTGGGATCCCTCAAAAGATGTCCAACTTCTCATTTAGGCCCGATCTCACCCACTGGGATTGGGCCTATGCAGGCAGTGGGACATCCCTCTTACAATCCAAGTCTACTAACTCCCAAATGCTCATATGTCTGCCTGATGATTACCCCTTACTGCTTTTGCCTGCCAGCCTGATAACCTCCTAACTATTCCCCTTCCAGTTTGATCAATGCCTGACTGCACCCCTGCTGGCCTGATTACCCACAACTGCCCTCCCCTGCTAGCCATCTTGTGTCCACATGGAGGTGGCTATCTTTGACCACATGGTGGTGGCCATCTTGTTTGTTGGAGTGACTGTTAATTTGCATATTACTTCTTAATTATATAGGATTGCTCCTGCAGGAGCTATTCTAGGTGGAATGTCAGTGTGTCCTACTTCCTACATTCTCCTCTGGAAGAGCAGCCATGCTGAGACCAGGTGGACTTTTAGCACTAAGTTAAAGAAATTGTATTTTCTCTGAAATTTTTACATATACATTATTTAATGTCAACGTGTAGGGCGCCATGTTAACTCTGTCAAAACTAGAATGGGTGATTGATTGAATTTTTATGCATGCCTATAAGCATAACCCATAGACACAGACAGTGGTGGGATGAGAGCATATGTTGGGGGGTGGGAACAGCTGGAGAGAACTCAATGGGGGGAAAATAAGACGTATGTAATAGTTTAAACAATAAAGAATTTTTAAAATTATAAAACAATTTTTTTGCTAAAAAAGAAACTACATTTATTTAAAGCTTTAGAAAAACCAGAATGGATGAAATATTTTGTTTGAATATAAAGTGTCATTAACTTATTGCTAACTGCACACTGTAAAAATATTGCTAGTCTCATTTGTCTCAATATAAAAGTACAGACAGTGACAGCTCATTTTAGTAGGCATAGGATACAACTGCTCATGAAGCAGGTGTCCTATGAGAACAAGGCATTTGAAACACCATAGACAATCATTGTGACACCATAATTTTAAAGGTCAGAGGAATTAAAAGTTCAGAAGCAGATTTTAAAAATCGCCTCTCATCTTACCATCAAGTCAAGAAAAGAAAACTTTTATTCAAATAAAATATAGAAGAGATTTTTAATATAAAAGGATGGTTTCTTAATTGGACTCAGGGTTCTGGAAGACAACTCCATAACCAAAGCCACATTTCACAGTTACTTTCATCAGGAACTCCCTAGGAGGCAGTTACCAACATAACTGTCTGAGATGATAAAGGTGTTCTGCATGCTACCAATATGATAGTTGCTTCAGCCATAAGTGATACTTAATTGAAGAACTGAATGTGTAATTTAATTTCATGTTACTTCAGTTTAATTTTTATGGTTATATAAAGCTAGTGGATACTGTACTGGACAGCACATTTGAAATATAAATGTTTGACTGATGAAATCACAGGAAGATTTACTCATCACAATGGCCTTATTCAACTTTACATGAATTTCTCTCCTCAGTTCTTCTGGTACTACTTCCTCTCTGAGTGGTGGGCTTATGGATTGCACTCAAGGCCCACCTCCCAGTTCTCAAGCCCATAAAGAAAGAGAGAGAACAGTTCATAAAATCTCCAATAGAACACAGGGAGATTCTTAAGAACAGTTATCTCCAGTACTTAATCAAGGCTGTGCATCCATCTTAGGACTCTCAGATACCACTGAGAAATGGGACCAGACTTCATGAAATATAATGAAATAGAAAGGTCTCTAAAATAGAGAAAATATGTTATGCCCAGATTTCATTATCCCCAAAGACTACCAGGGAGCCCAAATCAGCTGCAATAGCATAGAACCTTTATTCAAACCTGGGTTTGGCCCTCAACCTTCATCTGGCACAGCAGCGAGGTGAGAGAGCGAGCCCAGCAAGAATGATAGGTTATAAAGGGTTGGTGATTTGGGTGGTCCCAGAGTAGTGATATGGGTTACAGAGATAGCCTTATTAGGTCAGGGTTTTTCAGCAGGAGTCCCACAGCACAAGAATCAGGAAGTGACCAGTACTTTGGTTATGCCTTATTAGGACCTAAGCCACGTCCTTGGGCTGCATTGGTCCTCTCAGACTGTGGTTGGGGGAGTTAGGACATTCCTGGCACCTTTGTGGCCAGTCCCAGCAGGGGAAAAGGGGAGATAGGCTGACCAGCCCCTCAAGATGGAGGATAGTCCTTTGTCCTTTCAAATACATGGCCAAAATGTCAGAGGAACAAATTGGACATTTTTGCTCTGGGTCCATTAAGGAGCACTTTAAAGAAGCAGGAAATACAGGCGTGGCCTCGTTCTTTGTCCTGTTCTTCTGGCCAGTGATGCTATAAGGCTAAAAAAGTGAGAGACAGGAAACAATAAACAAAGAGAAGGCTATTAGGGTTGATGTATCACCCAGTCTTCTTGACTCACAAAATGAGCCCAAATTAGGCACGATGAAAAAAACAACAGTAGATTCTCAGCACTCTGCCTGACCTCTAGCATTACTATTCCTCTTCAAAGCCCCAACTTCCCAATTCCTTCCCTGATCTCTCTCTCTCCCCCAACCTCCTCTCTCTCTCTCTCTCTCTCTCTCTCTCTCTCTCTCTCTCTCTCTCTCTCACACACACACACACACACACACACACTCTCGCACAAATGTAAATTTAGAATTATAATTGAGTTCTAGGCTTAAGTCATACACTTGTCATCATCCCTACTGTGTTCCATCCTGTAGTGACAGCAGCACATACACGTTAGCTTGTCTCTTCTTTTTCCAATTTCTGATGCCTTAACCTGGGGATGAAAGGTCACAGACTCCTGGGGCAGGTTCAGTAGTCTAGCCACTCTGAGCATGAAGGTGAAAGCAGTGCACCAAAGATACATTTTAATGCTGTCCACACTAAATTACTTTTTCTTACTTTTCAGATTCTACTTACAGTGATTTACTCTGTCTGTACACTTTCCTTCATACAAGTTCAAATGCATTCTTAATTATGTGGAGTAAAAATACAATCCGAGGTCTTAGAGTAAATCCTAAAGAAAAAGTGAATGGCAGATGGACAATGGGAGCCATAGGAGAGAAATTTTTATGAGTTTCAGTGGCTCTTTCTCTGGAATAACTTTCCTGACCATCCCCTTCTGCCAAGGAGGACTCTTATTTCTTCTCATAGTCATTAGGGTCCCACATGTGCCTGGAGTCAATCATACCTGGTGCTTGATGGGGTCTGCTGACTACAAGTCTCCAGATCAGCACCAGCACCCTTTACTCCTTAATCCTCTTATATTCCTCATGGTGCAGACACATTTGGCTGAGAAGTAATGAACCAAAATCTGTAAATCTATTAAATTGTCATAAACCACATAATCTGATTTTACCCCCTTTCATTACTCCACATGAATCTCAGCTTCTCACTGACAAACTAAATGGACATTAGCAATAAAGGCTGGCTGAGGTTTGGGGATGGAGTGTTGTACCTAAATTAGATAGCTCTGAGAATTAGTGCCAGACAGGTAATAACAATTGGAGTAAGTTCAGTATGTGATCAAACAAGAAAGAAGATTTATTTATCTTATTAAAATAAATCAAGAAGATATCTAAGTTTTCTGTCTTTGGTTTGTTTGTTTATTTATTTATTTATTCCACCTCATAGTCTTTTCAAATAATTTATGTTGGAAGCACAGGTCCTTCTCTGCCAGGAATTGTGGATGCTGGGTAGTAGATGAAGAAATCATGAGAAGTCATAGGCCTATAGGAGTCTTTATTGCAGACCAAGTAGCCATTGCAAACAAGGAGTCATCAGACAGAACAGTTCTTCAAAGTAGCCTCATAAAGCAGCCACACAAACATAGCAGCCATTGCTAACAAAGCAGCCTGACCAGGCAGCCTAGTACCAGCTGGTTAGTAACATACTTATACCAACCCAAATAAAAGAGCTTCTTCCAAAATAGTGACATCTTTATTTGGGTTATAGAAAAGTACGCCTGTGTACTGTGTACAGTAAGAGTGCTGTGTCCTTGATCAGATTGGCCTTGAAGATCTGGCATATTCGAGACAGGGTCACCTCTCTCAAATTGGCCTTGAACATCCAGAGTACTCTGATTAGAGTTCCCACAATTTATTTAAAATAATATATATAAACAAACATAAAGATAATCTCATCTTAATTCTTTGAGGTAAGCTGAAGTTTTTCAATAAGTAATGAATTTTCCAGAGATAGAGAATCCAAAGTCTGTTTGCCTCTTGATTCAAATGAACCAAGGAGCAGCAGTGTTTCTTCAAAGATGGCAGAGATTTTAATTTTGCCTCAAGGAACCAGATCCTGCACACCATTGCGCTGGTCTTTAGGACCCAGCTCCCATAGGACTCAAAGCTTGTGTTGGTCAGCAAAGGGTGACAACTGCAAATTAAAAAACTGTCTTAAAAAAAAACACAATAAAAAGAAAAAGAGGAAACTCATGAAACACACTGTCTTTCCTCTACTGCACACAAGATTGTTTTCCTAATTCCTCACATACCTCATATGACTCCTACATTTAAGGAGAAGGGAAGAAAAATAACATGACTCAGAATTTTATTAAATGGACTATCTATATTGACATGAAAATTAGATAATGTTTTTTTTAGATAACTACAAAAATAAATATAACTTGTTTTGTTTGGGGAAGATTCTCATTACTCTTTCTCACATTACTAACCTGGGCTGAAGCAGTTGTGCACCTGACCTCAGGTAGCTTAGTGGGATTCTGCTGCACTGTCTATCATGGCTAAGACTGCAAAAGGGATAAGAGGTCAAACAAATAAAGTTGTGAGTGGACCTTTTTTAAAAAAATTGCAATATATATAAGTTATAGTGTTGACAAAAAGATTTAATATATGCCAGGTATTGTTTTATCTTAAAAAATAAATTCTGGGGCCTAATATATGGTGATGGAATATGATTTGACTTTGAATGCTGGGTACACAATGCAATATACAGATTTTGTATGATTAAAATATACATTTGAAACCTATATAATTGTACTAATCAATGTCACCCCAATAAATTGAACAAAATAGATAAAAAGAAATTCTAACTCTGTAAATGCCTCATTTGTGCATATAATTTTATTAATTAAAAAAAAATTCAAGCCCAATTTTCCTCTTTTTTGCAAGGCTTGAAGATAATAAATTGAATGGCCTTTTATGGGTAGAACTAATTAGATGGGGAGAGACCATGTGTCCTCAGATAAACTTCTGCCACCAGCATTTTAGCATAGTGTGATTATAGAACATTGGATACATTTTGTTAAGGGTTTATTCCATGAGATATCAGGGGTTTTTTTTGAAATTTTAACAAAACTTTTACATACCCTACCCTTAATCTAAGTTAATTTTTCTAGGAAATTTTATTTGAAAGCATGTTTTTCTATATAAGGCTTGTATGCTGACAATTATGTCCTCCATTTAAAAGCAATTGACGTTCCTCTATAATTATCAGACAAATAAAATAAAATAAACATCAATGCACTATGAAATGTGTGTTTATTTGGAAGTCAATGGAACTAAGAAATCATATGTTTACTGCTGCAATTTCAGAAACCTGATCTTTGTAGTAACTCTGAAACACTTAAAAGCCCTGACTCACATTAGTGAACATAACACTGCTACTTTACACATGAACCTTCCCGATCAGTCCTGGTAGAAAATAACATACCACATTTTATTGATATATTAGAGGCCCGGTGCACAAAATTCATGCCTGAGGTTGGGGGTTGGGGGATATCCCTCAGCCCAGCCTGCACCCTCTGCAATCTGGGACTCTTAAGGGATGTCCCACTGCCCGGAATCGGGCCTAAAAGGGCAGGTGGACATCCTCACAATCCAGGACTGCTGGTTCCAAACTGATCATCTGCCTGCCTCCCTGGTTGCCCCTAACCACTTCTGCCTTCCAGCCTGATCACCCTCTAACCACTACCCTACTAGTCTAATTGATGTCTAACTGCTCCCCTGCCAGCCTGTTTGACCCCAACTTCCCTCCTCTGCCAGCCTGGTCACCCCTAACTGCCCTCCCCTGCTGGCCTGATCACCCACAACTGTCCTCCATTGAAGGCCTGGTCCCTCCCAACTGCTCTCCCCTGCTGACCTGATTGCCCACAACTGCCCTCCCTTGCAGGGCCTGGAACCTCCCAATGGCCCTCCCCTGCCAGCCATCTTGTGTCCACATGAGGGCAGGATTTTTGACCACATTGGGGCATTCCTCTTGTGTGTTGAAGTGATGGTCAATCTGCATATTACTCAGTTATTAGATAGGATAAAGGGCTGGTACACAGGTGAAGGCCAGCTGGTTTTCCCCAAAGAGTGTCCCTGATCAGGGTGGGGGTTCCCTTGGGGTGTAGGGCTGCCTGGGCGAGAGGCCAATGGTAGTTTGCAGGCCGGCCATGCCCCCCAGCAACCCAAGCAGAGGCACTGGTATCTGGGATTTATTTGTGTTCTCCAATTGAAACTTTGTAGCCTGGAGTGGAGCCCAGCCTTCTGCTCGCTCTGTGGCGACAGCCATTTCTGTTTGGGTTTATTTAAATTCTATAGTTGAAACTTTGTAGCCTAGAGTGGAGGAGACCCAGGTGCTAGGGCTTCAGAATCTTGGCTTTCTCCATTGCCTGGGCCACCCTAGCCTCTGCTCTCTCCAGCTCTGTGGATGCCGCTATTTCTGTTGGGATACATCTTCTATAATTGAAACTTTGTAGCATTGAGTGGAAGCCTAAGCCGGCAAGGGCAGGCAGAAAGCTTGGCTTCCTCCATTTCCTGGGAAACCTAAGCCTCCCTCCTGCTCTCAGTGGTGGCAGCCATCTTGGTTGGGGTTTATTTGCATAATTTGCTCCTTATTGGCTGATGGGCATGGCTGTGGGCATGGCTTGATTAGAAGTATGGTCAATTTTTTGTTTGTTTTTCTTTTTGGTTTCTTGTCATTTATTTCTGCTCCTTCTGCTTATTCTAGGCTTTTCTTGTTGTTTTCTAATATATTCAAAACAGAGAAAGGACATATACATAAGACTGGAAACCATAAAAATCTAAGAAGACTCCATAGGCAGAAAATAGTAAACATATGTTGTAGCAATATCTTTATAGATACAGCTCCTAGAGCAATGAAAACTAAGGAGAAAGCAAACAAATGGGACTACTTCAAAATAAAATGATTCTGCACAGCAAAAGAAATCATCAACAAAACAACAAGAAAGTCCACTGCATGGGCCAACATATTTGTCAATGTTATCTCCTATAAGGGTTTAATCTCTAACATTTACAGGGAACTCATACAACTTACAAAGGACCTAAATAGACACTTTTCAAAAGAGGACATACAGAAGGCCAAAAGACATAAGAAAACATGCTCAAAATCACTAATCACCCTAGAGATGTAAATCAAAACGTCAATGAAATACCATCTCACACCTGTCAGAATGGCTATCATCAACAAATTAACAAAGGACAAATGCTGGCGAGGATGCCTAGAAAAAAGCACCCTCTTGCACTGCTGGTGGGAATGAAGACTGGTACAGCCACTGTGGAAAACAGTATGGAGGTTCCTCAAAAAATAAAAATGAAACTTCCACTTGACCCTGTATTTCCACTTCTAGAAATATATCCCAAGAAATTAGAAACACACATCGGAAAGGTTATATGCACCCTTATGTTCATAGCATCACAATTTACCATAGCTAATATTTGGAAACAGCCTAAGTGGCCATTAGCAGATGAGTGGATTAGAAAACTGTGGTACATCTATATGATGGAATACTATGCTGCTATAAAAAAAGAAGGAATTCTTGCCATTTGTAACAGCATGGATGGAACTGGAGAGCATTATTCTAAGTGAAATAAGTCAGTCGGAGAAAGATAAATATCACATGATCTCACTTATTATGGAATATATGAACAATATAAACTGATGAACAAAAATAGATCCTGAGACTTAGAAGCATCAAACAGACTATCCAACCTATGAGGAAAGGCTGGGGATTGAGGGATAAGAGATCAAGCAAAGGGCTTGTATGCATGCATATAAGCATAACTAATGGACACAGACAGTAGAGGGGTGAGGGCATGTGCTAGAGATTGGAGCAGCTGGGAAAAGGTCAATGGGAGGAGGGTGGGTGAAGGAGACTCATGTAATACTTTAAATAAATAGTTGTAATAAAAAAATAAGTTCTGAGAGAGGAACCAAGATGGTGGCATAGGTAAACACCTATCTTGCTGCTCCACACAACAATTCCAAAACTACTACTTAATGCCAGAACAAACATCATCCAGAATCACTGGAAAGCTGGCTGAGTGAAAATTCCACAAATAAAAGTAAAGATAGGACACCATGACTCAGAGGAGTGGCAGGGCGCAGCATTGAAGATACACACAGAGAGAGGTTTGGAGTCCTGCGCATGCCAGCGGAGAGGGCCGGCAACTGCTAACCCGGCTAGTTTTTTCCAACAGGGAGGGTGGAGGCGTCCCACTGCACTGAATCCCTAGTTCTGGGCAAGGTCTGGGAAGCCCAAACTCATACGGGCTGAAACTGGGCAGTGGGAAAGCACGCTGAAGCCCGGTGCGGCAGAGGTCTGTGAGCTTGTGGAGAGTGCGTGTAAACTTGGAACAGCAGTTTGTGTGTAAACTTGGGAACAGAAGTGTGTGACTGCACAGAGAGGACTCTTGACTTGCTTTCCTTGTTTGGGAGACCACTGGACTGCTTTGTTTTAAACCCTGGGCAAGACTTTGGGTGTGCAGATTCATTTGGGGAGAGGCAGAGTTGTCTGGCAGCGGGTGGAGATTGATGGCGGCTTTCTCTTGGAGGTGCCTGCAGCCATTACCACCCAGCACAGAGACCCACGCACTACATAGGGTGGAGCTGACACTGTGTGCTCAGCCTGGAGACTCCACCCATCCAACCTGAACGCAGCTGTCCTTCACAGCCAATTGGCCTGGAGGTCAAACCCTCCTAGTGCTAACAACAATAAGCTGGGCTTAACTTCAACAAGACTGTACAACAAGACTGTATAAAGGGCTGCACCAAGAGTATCCACCTCAGGGAACTGGGGAGGCTGAGCCACTGTCCCCTGGAAGACATCTACCATGCAAAGCTAATCGACTAACTCAGGAAAGCAGCCACAATGCAGAGAAATGGAAAGAAATCAGATGTGAAAGACATGGAGGAAAAAAGACGAGTAAACATAAGAGTTCAAAACCATAGTAATAAGGTTTTTCAAGAGGCTCCTAGAAAAGGCCGATCAACTTAATGAGAACTACAAGAAAATGAATAAGACCTACAAAGAAATGAAAGAGACCTATGAAGATACGAAAAAGGATCAACTAGAAATCAAGCATACACTGACTGAAATAAAAAATATTACACAAAGACCTAAAAGCAGTCCAGAAGACTGCAAGAACCAAGGCAAAGATTTGAAATACAAAGAAGCAAAATCCACTCAGCTGAAAAAGCAAGATGCAAAAAGAATCCAGATAATTGAAGATAGTGTAAGGGGCCTCTGGGATAACCACAAGCATACCAACATCCGAATTATGGGGTGCCAGAAAAAGAGAGAGAACAAGATAATGAAAACCTACTTGAAGAAACTCCCTCCAGCTGGTGAAAGAAACTGACTTAAAAGCCCAAGAAGTGCACAGAACCCCAAAATACAGGAATCTAAAGAGGACCACACCAAGACACATCATAATTAAAATACCAAGGGCAAAAGACAAAGAGAGAATATTAAAAGCAGCAAGAGAAAAACAGTTGGTTACCTATAAGGGAGCACTCATACAATTGTCAGCGGATTTCTCAATAGAAACTATGCAAGCCAGATGGGAGTGGCAAGAAATATTCAAAGTGATGAATAGCAAGAATCTACAACCAAGAGTACATTATCCAGCAAAGCTATCATTCAGAATTGAAGGTCAGATAAAGTGCTTCGCAGATAAGAAAAAGCTAAAAGAGTTCATCACTGCCAAACCAATATTATATGAATTGCTGAAAGGTATTCTTTAAGAAGAGGAAGAAGAAAAAGGTAAAAATATAAATTATGAACAACAAATACACATCTATCAACAAATGAACCTAAAAATCAAGTGAATTAATAATCTGATGAACAGGATAAACTGGTGAATATAACAGAATCAGGGACATAGAGAGGGAATGGACTGACAATTCTTGGGGAGAAAAGGGGTGTTGGAGGTGCAGCAAGAGACTGGACAAAAATCATGCACCTATGGGAGAGGACTGTGTTGGGGAGGCGAGGGTGGAGGGTGGGAGGGGTACCGGGTGGAGGGAAGCTATAGGGAGAAAAAAGGGAAACAATGTAATTAATAAACTGAACAATAAAGAGTTAAAAAAATAATAAATAATAAGTTCTCACCCTGACTGGCATAGAGCGTCAGCCTGCAGACTGAAAGATCCTGTGCTCGATTCCAATCAAGGGCATGTACCTGTGTTGTGGGCACATCCTTAGTAGGAGGTGTGCAAGAGGCAGCTGATTGATGTTTCTCTCTCATTGATGTTTCTAACTATCCCTCCCCTTTCCTCTCTGTAAAAAAAATGATTAAGATATATTTAATAATAATAATAATAATAATAATAATAATAATGATAATAATATCATTTCAAAGGCAAAAAACAAATAAACAATAAAAACCTGGTGTCATTAAATGGATTTCCTCCTCCTCACCCAGGGGAATTTACAGTGTCATCAATCTCTGTATTATGTAATCTTTCACAGGGAAAATAACGTTGATATTACAGATGCCTACATGATTACATCATTTGCTAGTAGCATCTTCTTTCTTGGATTTAATTATAGTAGCTATCACCACCGCTTCTTTATAATGCTGCCTTCTCTGCTTGTTGCATGAGCTGTTTGAAACTTGGATCTACATGAGCCATGTCTCTGGCTATAAAGTAATTTTTAATACATTGCTTCTTCAAATTCCATATTCAATACCCAATGATAATAAAATATGGCTTCTACATGTCTTAAATACTTTTTTTTCTTTCTAGGAGTATTTTTCATCATTTAACCTATTAAAACAAACAGAAAACAACTTCTTACTCTTAAGCCAGAGAAAACATTTCTTCCTGGCTGTTTGCATCATCATCACCAAGTCCAACACAGAATTTGAGGCTTGGAAATCTATAGCTACTTCAGATAAACCTTAGTAGAACACAAGCCACCAATATGATTCAGCAAACCTGTTCTCTGCAAATATGGTTTCTTTTCAAACATTGTTCTGAGGAATCCTGAAAATATTATATTTGAATGTTTAGTGCCTCTTAAATGGAAAAATTTTCAGTCCCTTTGGTTCAACTGTTATATGCTGACTGCCGAGTTTAACTTAACCAATTTATATATTCTGACCTGTAACAATAAGAAACAAAGTAAAGAAGAACAGTGAGTTCTGCTTCCCAGAATTTTAGATTTTTATTTAATACACTTTCCTAAAAGACTGATTATAACTTGAATTCATGTTCCATTCATAGCTGTTACTATAGTTGAGCAGTAATAACTATTTTGTAGGCAAATCCATAGTCACATGTAAAAGAAACAATCCAGCACCATCAGGCCTGTGGAAGGGTATCAAGTGGCAGTGAATTTGCAAGTACCCAAGCCATTGGTTGTGACAGAATACTGGGCTTTTTTCTCAGTTTAGAATGCCTGTGAGTGTACTGAGGTTCAAGTACCATTAACTCTTGGAAAAATTCTCCTTTATAATTCAAAGAACAAGCTCATTAAAAAGCTTCTCAAATTTCAAATAGCTTTTAAAAAACATTTAATGATTTAAGACTAATTGAATAAAAAACATATGGATTAAATTTTCTTTGACAATCACAGGGGTTTAATATTAAGGGAGAAGTCTATCAGCACAACCCCCAAAGTTTAGCCAATCCCAATTTTTAAAGACCAATTATAATACTCTGTAACTTTCATCTTTCCTCATTTTTCTTTATTTAAAGAGTTTTGTGGTTTTGGTGGTCTTGTTTTTATTATAATTGTACCAATAGATAATACATCTGTCAAAGGAAGAATTCAATACATCTACTCTATATCTTCATGGACTTTATCTACTCATTTACCTATATGTAATTTGTTAAATACCCTCATTCATCCAGAACTGTGGTTTTTCTACCTTTTTGAACTTTCTTGGGCAGGAAGAAACCTGGGGTCTAATTCCCATCCTTGGTGCTTTCCAGTACCTCCATGGAATCCTGGAACATGACTTACAAATCTTACTAGACTTAGAATCTAGTAAAGAAAGGGAAATATACAAAATAAAAGGGAGGGGTGACTCCAAGCAAGCCAAAATAGTCATTGCAGAGTCCATTAGAAAATGTCTTGATTGGAACATTTTCTTACTTTACTAATAATTCTAGAAATCTTTGATATCCACAGGCAGAGATTGACTGTAACAAATTGAGAGGTCTAAAATTTTATAAATGATAGATGGAATATAAAAAGAAAATATAAAATTTAGACAACTTTCAAAAGGTTTAGTATTCCCATCCTTTCAGTTTTAGGATAAATAGCCTAAAACACCTTATATCTCAATGGACTTTCAGAGTCTCAGTGCATCAAACATACTATAATACTTGGTATATGCATAATTAAGACTTCAAGTTGTAAACAAAACTTCAGAAATACTCTAGAATGAGAGAAAATAGTGTTGCTAAAGTTGCATCATTATCTTTATTCAAGGTGATTAGAATGTAGCAAAAATATTGTTGCAGGCTCACAAAAGACCATAAATATGTAATCATGCAATCTATGCTATTGCTGTGGGTGCATGCTACCATCACTGACCTTCTGTGAACATTCCTTCTAGAGCTTAGTTCATACAGAATAACTGGGAGGCCAAATCAGCAGGCTGTCTATGGTTTTATCAGGCTGTAAGAGCTAGTGCTATTGTGGACAACATTTATTCCAACAACTGGAGAATCTACAGATAGAACATAGAAATTGATGGCATCTACATTTTCAGACACAGTGAATTGTTTTTGAAAATGTGGCAGCAATGTGTTAGGCAGAGTTCTAGCTGGAGGCATATGGAAGAGTCAAGTAGCATAGAAAATGTGGATTGAGAAAGTATTCCAGTTTCCCTAAGGGGATAAAATGGGTTGTATTATCTTGGTTTAGAATAGATTTATGAGGAGCTTTCACAGAGCTGTGGAAATTACTAACACTAAAATTTTGGACTTAGACAGATTAAACCTTAGAATATAAAAATAAAGCCCATACCTTTCTTCATAATTCCATAATATAGGATTCCTGTTTGCAAGAAAACACACTAAATATTATATTTGAAATTTCTTTATTTATAGATGTGTGAAAATGAAATTCCCAGATTTTAGATGTAATGTTAGAGTATTGTTGATGAAGGTTATAAAGAAAATCTCCATACTCAAAAGAACTTCACCTATTCTGAGCACCTAAAATTGAACCCAAACAAAAACTAGAAACTCAGCTTGTAGAAAAAAAATGGGAAAAAAACACATACAAGTGCACAAACATAAAAGTTAATGTGAAGGTAGTACATTACTTATTCAAAAGTCATTTAATAGCAGAAATAGGACTATTTCTATGGATTTGAAGGTTTTTCAAAATAACTGTTGCAAATTTAATGTCACTATCTCATTCCCTTAAAACCTTAACACCTATCAAAGAACTCTGCCAGTTCCCATTAGAGTTTAACAAAGACCTCACTCTCCTTGAAGAGGAGCCAAAACAAGTCCTTCTGACTTGAACATCTGCATTGGCAATACTGCCAAGTGTCTTTGAGACCTGGCATCCCTCAGATAAGTTCTGGCTGCATCTGGGAGTGCTCTGAAGTTCACTTTAATGGGACAAGCACCTTCTGGAGCTTGAAGCACATTACCTTCTACCCTTCAGAGAGTTGGAATTACAGCTTCAGGTTGCCATAGCTCAAATAGTGGTGTTGGGACTTTACAGAAGCAACCTAACATTTTCTAAATGTTCATTGTTTGTCTAAGTGAGGACAAAAGATGACCTATCTCACCTACTTGTCCCATATTTTTTATAACTATAAATATGTTTTCACTGTATAATGAAAGAACAAAAGGTGATTTAAAAATAAGTCTCTCACAAAAAAAGTATCCTTTATCAGAGAGAGTTTATATATCTAATTCTAGATAGAAAGCAACTGCAGGGTAATCCTTATGATCTGTAACCAGGGATTGTGACAGCTTGTTCGCCTTTTGAGGCTTCACCCTTTCAGAATATCCACATCTATTCCAGAGTTAGGGGCCCATCCGACAGAGGCCCCTTGACATAAGAAGCCCCTCTTGCCTCTAAAGGGGGAAAGGAGGGAAAAAAGCTCTAAGAGACAGGGGATGCGAGATCACAATCACATCACTCTTTTTTTTTTTTCCGGCTGGATTTTTTTTTAATCTTTATTGTTCAGTTTATTAATTACATTGTCCCCCCTTTTTTATTCCCCTATAGCTCCCCTCCACCCTGTACCCATCCCACCCTCCATCCTCACCTCCCCCTCACTACTGTCCTCTCCCATTATTGCAAGATTTTTGTCCAGTCTCTTGCTGTACTTCCCACACCCCTTTCCTCCCCAAGAATTGTCAGTCCATTCTCTCTCTATGTCCATGATTCTGTTATATTCACCAGTTTATCCTGTTCATCAGCTTATTAATTCACTTGATTTTTAGATTCATTTATTGACAGATGTGTATTTGCTGTTCATAATTTATATTTTTACCTTTTCTTCTTCCTCTTCTTAAATAATATCTTTCAGCATTTCCTATAATATTGGTTTGGCGGTGATGAACTCCTTTAGCTTTTTCTTATCGCGAAGCACTTTATCTGGCCTTCAATTCTGAATGATACCTTTGCTGGATAATGTACTCTTGGTTGTAGATTCTTGCTATTCATCACTTTGAATATTTCTTGCCACTCTCGTCTGGCCTGCATCGTTTCTGTTGAGAAATCCGCTGACAATCATATGGGTGCTCCCTTATAGGTAACTAACTGTTTTTCTCTTGCTGCTTTTAATATTCTCTCTTTATCTTTTGCCCTTGGCATTTTAATTATGATATGTCTTGGTGTGGTCCTCTTTAGATTCCTATATTTTGGGGTTCTGTGTACTTCTTGGGCTTTTAAGTCAGCTTCTTTCACCAGGTGGGGAAAGTTTTCAGTCACTATTTCTTCAAGTAGGTTTTCATTAACTTGCTCTCTCTCTTTTTCTGGCACCCCCATAATTCGGATGTTGGCATGCTTGAGGTTGTCCCAGAGGCCCCTTACACTATCTTCAATTATCTGGATTCTTTTTGTTTCTTGCTTTTCCAGCCGAGTGGATTTTGCTTCTTTGTATTTCAAATCTTTGACTTGGTTCTTGTGGCCCTCTGGACTGCTTTTAGGACTTTGTGTAATATTTTTTATTTCAGTCAGTGTATGCTTGATTTCTAGTTGGTCCTTTTTCATATCCACGAGGGTCTTGTTCATATCCTCGTAGGTCTTGTTCATTTCCCTGTAGGTCTCATTCATTTCCTTGTAAGTCTCATTCATTTCCTTATAAACCTTGTTCATTTTCTCATTGGTCTTGTTCAGTTCCTCATAGTTCTCATTAAGTTCATCAGCCTTTTCTAGGAGCCTCTCGAAAAGCCTTATAACCGTAGTTTTGAACTCTATGTCTAGTCGTCTTTTCTCCTCCATTTCTTTCACACATGATTTCTTTCCATATCTCTGCATGGTGGCTGCTTTATGTGGTAGATGTCCTCTAAGGGACAATGGCTCAGTCTCCCCAGTTACCTGAGGTGGGTACTCTTACTGCAATCCTTTATGGGTTGTACAGTATTTTTGAATTTAAGCCCAGCTTGTTGTTGTTAGCCCTAGGAGGGTTTGACCTCCAAGCCAATTGGCTGTGAAGGGAGACTGTGTTCAGGTTGGATGGGCAGAGTCTCTGAACTGAGCAGGCAGCCTCAGCAGCAGCTATGTCCTATGTGGCGGGCAGGTCTCTGTTGGGTGGTAATGGTTGCAGGCACCTCCAAGAGAAAGTCTCTAGTCTCTACCCCTTGCCAGACAACTCTGCCTCTACCCAAATGAGTCTGCACACCCAAAGTCTCACCAAGGGTTGTAAAACAAAGCAGTCTGGTGGTCTCTGGGACTAGGGGGCAAGTTGCCAGGGGCAAGTCGTGCGTCTGTGCTGTTGCACACTTTAAACACGCAAACTGCTGTTCCGAGCAACCCGGATTCTCCTCAGACTAGGAGTCCTCTGCCACACCTGGCTTCCAGCGTGCGTACCCCGGACCTCAGACCTCGCCTGGCACTGGAGAATCTGTGCAGTGGGACATCTCCACCCTCTCTGTTGGAGAAATCCAGCCAGGATTGCTGCTGCAGCCCTACAGCCCGTGCACGCGGCCATGGCTCCTAATCTCTGATTCTTTGCGTATCTTCAAGGCTGCACTTTGCCGTTTTTCTGAGTCTCAGTGTCCCACCTTTACTTTTATTTATGGAGTTTTCACTCAGCCAGCTGTCCGGTGATTCTGGATGATGTTTGTTTTGTTGTTATGTTGTAGTTTTTGAATTGTTGCGTGGGGCAGCACAATAGGTGTTTACCTATGCCGCCATCTTGGTTCTCTCACAATCACATCACTCTTGCCACCAAAAGGAGCCCTTCCCTGGAATTATAAGTTTGCAACTCATTTTTAAATATTAAATTTAAATATTTTTTATTAAATATTTTTGTTGAAACTATTACATATGCCCCCTTCCCTCACCCTGACCTCTTCTAGCCCACATTGCCACCTGCCATAGGCTTTCACCACCATATTGTCTGTGTCCATGGGTTATGCATGTATGTATATAAGTTCTGTGATTGATTTCTCCCAACCCACCTATCTTCCCCTCTGAGATTCCACAGATTGTTCCATGCTTTATGTCTCTGGATCTATTTTGTTTATCAGTTTATTTCATTCATTAGATTCCACATATGAGTGAGATCATATGATACTTTGCTTTCTTTGACTGGCTTATTTCCTTAGCATAATATTCTCAAGGTAACTCCAGGCTGTCTCAAGGGATAGTTGTAGATTACCCTTCTTTTTTATTGCTACATAGTATTCCATGGTGTAAATGTACCGCAGGTTTTTTTCTTATATTTTATTTATTCATCTACTGATTGGCACTTGGAATGTTTTTATATCTTAGCTATTGTAAACTGTGTTGCTCTGAACAAAAATCTGCATACATTTTCTGATTGGTTTTTCAGGTTCTTTAGGATATACTTTTAGAAGTGGGATCATTGGATCAACTGGAAGTGCCATATTTAATTTTTTGAGGAAACAGCATACTGGTTTCCATAATGGCTATGGTTTCTAAGATTTTTATAAACTTACATTTATAATTTTGAGTTTATTCTTACGTGTGCTGTAAGTTAGTGGTCTAGTTTTATTTTTTATTTTTGCATGTATCTGTCCAATTTTCCCAACATCATTTATTGAAGAGACTGTTTTGACTCCATCATATGTTCTTGCCTCCTTTGTCAAGTATTAATAGAGTGTAATGGCTTGGGTCAATTTCTGGGTTCTCTGTTCTGTTCTATTGATCTGGATGCCTGTTCTTGTGCCAGTACCAGTCTGTTTTGTGTACAGTGACTAATTTGATATCTGCTATTGTGATTCCTTCAAATTTGTTCTTCTTTATCAAGATTTCTGCAGTAATTCAGGATCTTTTATTGTTCATATAAATTGTTGGAGTATTTGTTCTAAATATGTGAAATATGCCACTGATATTTTAATAGGGATTGCATTTAATCTATAGGTTGATTTGAGTAGTATGGACATTTAATGATGTAAATTCTACCAATCCATAAGCATAGTATATTCCTTAATTTGATTATAACTTCCTCTATCTCTTTTTCCAACGTCCTGTAGTTTTCTAAGTACAAGTCTTTTTACCATCTTGGTTAAGTTTATTCCTAAACTAGAGGCTCGGCTCACAAAATTTGCATGTGAGTATGAACCCTAGGCTTAGCCTGCCATCAGGGCCATCTTCCCTGGCTATGATCAGGGCCCTGTCCCTACCTCGGTTCTTCATTTGCCATCAGGTGATCAGAGCCTGACAGCTGAAGGAAGGGACCAAGAGGTTGGTCATTCCCCTGTGTTCACTGGTCCCACCCTCAACACAGGTTGCCCTATATGTGTGGGGTGAATGATGGGGTGGGGACCTAGGCCTTGCATCACCTGTGTCCCCCAGCACCCACCTCCAGTTCCCCATTCATCATTGGGCAATTGGAACCTGCCAGCCAGGGAAAGGGACCCAGAGATGATCAGTGCACCTCGTAGTGACTGGTCAAGCAGTCATTCTGGTCATTATACCATTGGGGTCAATTAAAGATAGATTAACTTGTATGCATACATGCATATTACACTTTTATTTTTATAAAATAGAGACTCAATGTGCAGGTGGGGGTTGGCAGTTCTGCCCGGGGGCCCCGGATTGGGGTGAGGGCCTCCACTGGGAGATGGAATGGCTGGGGCGAGGGGCCACTGGGCAATTTGAAGGCTGACCACGCCCCCATTCATGGCGGGGGTCCCCAATGGGGGAGCGGGGCTTGCCACGGTAAGGGGCTGTGGGCAATTCAATGGCCAGCCATGCTCCCAATTGGGATGGGGGGACCCTACTGTGGGGTGTGGCTGGCTGGGGAAGGGGGCTGCTGACTGTTTGCAGGCTGGCCACACCTCTAGTTGAGGTGCCTTTGCTGGGGGATGGGGCCAGCCAAGACAAGGGGTCATAGGAGGTTTGCAGGCTGGCCATGCCCCCAATTGTGTTGGGGGTCCCTGATGGGAGGTGAGGGCCAGCTGGGGTGAGAGGCCCCTGTTGTTCTGGTCTCTGGCCATTCTGGTCATTTCACCATTTTGGTCTCTGGACTTATTATATAGGATATCTTATTTTTTTGTTGCAATTATAAATGGGTTTGCTTGGTTTCTCTTTTTGAGAATTTATTATGGGTATATAGAAATGCCATCAATTTCTGGGTTTTAATTTTGTATCCTTTTACATTGCTAAATTCATTTATTAAATGTAATAGTTTTTGTAGAGTTTTAGGGTTTTCTATGTAAAATATCACATCATCTGTTAATAATGAGAGTTTTATTTCTTCCTTTCTAATTTGGATGCCTTTTATGTTTTCTTCTCAGTTTGCTGTGGCTAGGACTTCCAGTACTCTTTTGAATAAGACTTATTTGCCTTATTCCTGTTCTTAGGAGAAATGGTTTTAGTTTTTGCCCATTAAGTATGATGTTGGCTGTAGGTTTGTCAAATATAGCCTTTATTATGATGAGCTATGATCCCTCCATCCCCACTTTGCTGAGAGCTTTTATTAAAAAAAAAATAGAGGCCCTGAGCATGAATTCGTACATGAGTGGGGCCCCTCTGGGTCGCCTGTGGGAATTGGGCCAAAACCCACAGTTGAATGCTTCCTGCAGCTCCTACCTGCTGCTCCTGCTCATCCTGGCCCCACCCTGCCTGCCGTGGGCTTGCACTGACACAGCAGTGCTTGCCAGCCATGAGCCCTGCATCTGGTACCCTCCTGAAGGGTATAGCTTGTGGGGTTGGGCTAAAACTGGCTCTCCAACATCCCCTGAGGG
Source organism: Antrozous pallidus (assembly GCA_027563665.1). Classification (NCBI taxonomy): domain Eukaryota; kingdom Metazoa; phylum Chordata; class Mammalia; order Chiroptera; family Vespertilionidae; genus Antrozous; species Antrozous pallidus. The sequence continues at coordinate 9,173,072 of CM050513.1, forward strand.
ATCCCAGAATGTGAGACGACACAGGCCAAGCTAAGGGACTCCACCAGTGCATGATTGGGCCCAAGAGGGACTGCAGGAGGGCTCCAGGGCATGTCCAGCCCATCTCTCTCATTCCCAATCATCCATACCCCAGCAGCAAGCTAAAATATTAGTCAGAGCATCTTCCCCTGGTAGACAATACACATCATAGCAAGCAGTTGAGAGGCCTTAGCATATTACACTTTGGTTGACCTGTCACTAGATGACCAGACACTTAGCATATTAGGCTTTTATTATATAGGACTAGAGGCCTGGTGCATGAAATTCATGCACAGGGAGGGGGTTCCCTATGCCAAGGTTGCACCCTCTCCAATCCAGGACCCCTCAGAAGATGTCTCTGTGGGATCAGGCCTAAACCGGCAGTTAGACATCCTTCTCGCAATTTGGGACTACTGGCTCCTAACTGCTAGCCTGCCTGCCTGCCTTATCACTTCTAACCCACTTTACCTGCTGGTATGATGCTCCTAACCTCTTCTGCCTTAATGTCATGGCAACCCAATCATTGTTTAATGACATTCTATTTAGCCTCCAGGTGTTTGAATGTTTCTGAGTATTTTTACTGTAGTTGATTTCTAATTTCAGTCTATTGTGATCCAATAAGATGTTTGATATGAGTTCAATATTTTTGAACATTAAAGACTTGTTTTGTATTCTAATATGTGGTCTATCTTTTATTATTATTATTATCCATGTGCACTTGAGAACAATATATATTCTGCAGCCTTGTGGTGAAATGATTGACAAATGTCAATTAAATCTATTTGATCCAGTGTGTCATTTAGAGTCACTGTTTCCTTGTTAAGTTTTTACCTAGAATATTTATCCAGTGAAGTCAGTGGGGGTGTTAAAGTCCCCTCTGGTGACTGTATTTTAGTCAATCTCTCCTTAAAGTCTTCCAGCAGTATTTTTTAAAATAATATATTTAAGTACTTCTATATTGGATGCATATATATTTACCAGGGTTATATTGTCTTGTTGGATTGATCCCCTTAGTATTATGTAGAGACCTTTATTGCATCTTGTGAAAGCCTCCAATGTGAAGTCTATTTTGTGAAATATGAGTATTGCCACACCATTATTTTTTTTCATTTGCATTTGCATGAAACATTTTTTTTCTGTCCCTTCACTCTCATACTGTGTGAGTCTTTTGTTCTCAGATGGGCTGTGTAGATAGCATATAGTTGGTTCATGTTTTTGTATCCATTCAGATACCCTATGACTTTTGATTGGAGCATTTAATCCATTTACATTTAAGGTTATTATTGACTAGAGGCCCAGCGCATAAAATTGATGCATAGGTATGGTCCTTAGGCCTGGCCTGCGATCAAGGCCATCTTCCCTGGTTGCTGGCAGCTGGCCCTGTCCCACCCCCCACACACACACACCCACCCCCAGTTCTCTGTTCACCATCGAGCAATTGAAGTCTGTTGGCTGGGCTGAGGGACCAAAATGTTGGCCATTCTTGGCTCCCCACTGCTGGTTTCCCTTGGTGTGTGGGGTGACTGAAGAGGCAGGGGCATTGGCCTGGTGCCTCGCGTCCTCCAACACCCACTGTGGTTCCCATTCCACATTCGCCATTGGGCGATTGGAGCCTGCTAGCTGGGGGAGGGACCAAGAGATTGGCCATTTCCACCTACTCACTGGCCCCAACCCCCCCCCCCCCTGCCACCCACCCCTGGTTCCCCATTCACCATCAGGCAATCAGAGCCTTCCTGCCAGAGGGAGGGACCAAGAGGTTGGCCAGCAGGCACTGATTGGGTGATGGGGCCTGCAGGCTGGGGCCAGCTTCTGTGTTGAGTGTCTGCTCCCTGGTGGTCATTGTCTGTCATAGAGACTGGTCATTCTGCCATTTGGTTGAGTTGCATATTAGCTTTTTATTATGTAGGATAGGTACTTATTTACTGTCATTTTAATTCTTTTTAAAATATATTTTTATTGATTTCAGAGAGGAAGGAAGAGAAAGAGAGAGATAGAAACATCCATGGTGAGAAAGAATCATGAATCAGCTGCCTCCTAATAGTCCCCCACTGGGAATCACCACAACCCAGGAATGTGCCCATTGACCAGAATCAAACCTAGGACCTTTTACTTTGCAGGCTGATGCTCTATTCACTGAGCCAAATCAGCTAGGGCATCATTTTAATTCTTTATGCCGATGTTTCTCCCTCTATATATTTCTTCTTCTCATTACAGCATCCCCCTTTTTTTTTGTCTGGGAAGCTCTTTATTTCACCATCTATTTTTCATGATATCTTTAATGGTTATAGTAAAATTGGTTTCAGATAACTGTTTCCCATTTCCTTGGATACTTCATGCCATGCCCTTCTGTCCTGCAGTGTTTCTCATGAGAAATAAGCTGATAGCATATAGGAGCTCCTTTGTAGGTGACAAATTGTTTTTCTCTTGCTGCCTTTAAGAATCTCTCTTTATCTTTAATTTTTGGCAGTTTAATTTTGATGCCTGTTTGGGTTCTTCTTGATTGGGACTCTCTCTGCCTTCTGAACTTGTATAATCTTTACCTTCTTTGCCTTTCTTTCTTCAAAACATTCTCTATTCTTTTATAACTTTCTTCCATTCCTGGCACTCTTAATATGTAAATACTGTTCCTTTTTATGTTGTCCCACATCTCCCTTAAACTGTTCACATGTATATAAAAATACTCTGCAAAGATTTAGCTATTCTTTTTACATTTAGTTGTTTATGCAATTAATCATTAATCTACAAATATCAATATGAATATCTATTTGAAGAATTGAATTATGATTTGATACTGTGCTAGATGTTAGTTGTTCAGATTGCACTGATTTGACCATTGGAGCAATTTCAATTGCTTTATGTGTCCCTTGAACATAACTCCATCATTGTCATGTGGATTTTGTAAGCACTACCTTATGTATTGGCACTACACATGAACAGGCTTATCTTTGATATTTTCTGTCACAGCCCTGAAATCAGCTGTTTCTTCAAGGAGCTCAGGTTCTTTTCACTAGAGAATAGTGTTAGAAACCAGGATCTTGGCATTACATGTGTTCACTGCTCCTGAAGTTTAATTGCTTTTAGGCCTCTCAGCTGACAGATCAAGAAATATATTCAAGTGTTCACATTTTCAGGGTCACTTTTTATTATCTTCTCCATTATGTGCCCAAAATAGCTATCAAATATCCTCCAACTTAAAGGGAGTGACATAGGGTGTGTTATGGTAAAAACATTAAAACCTGTAAAGACTTTTTGTGAGTTTATTTGAGCCAAACTGTCAACAATTGCCAGGAAGCATAATCTCTACAGATTAGGATAATGCTCTGGAGAATGGCTACTTTTCATCTATTTTTATACATTGTAATCAAAGGAGGAGATGTATGTGGGTTATATGAAATCCATTGGTGATAGATTAGAGAGGCAGGAGAAAGCAGAGCCGGGGTGGAGGAGTCCACTGGGATTGTGTAAAAAGTAAAATGATAGACACATACTTCTTTTACTTAGGTGGATACATGATAGTTAACAGTCAACAATTAACAGGATCACAATAATAATGAAGGAATTTGTGGTAATTTGTCCTGGTGCAGGGCATTTGATTGTGCCCTGGGGAGTCTGGGGGTGGGGGAAGGAATTTACAAGTTACCCTGACATTTCAATGACATGTTATTGTAGATGCAAAGAGACAATAAGCTCAGTTAAGGCAAAGACTGACCTTGTCAGGGAAGTTATCAGCCTAGGAGGTGACTACCTACCATAACTGCTTTAGTTAAAGTTTAATTTCAGACCATACTTTGTGGTTACTTTAAGTCTTTGAGCTTTCAAGACTGCCATGCAGGCCTTCCCTGAGCTTGTCAGGTTAGCATGTGGCTCCTTTTGTCCACAAATGGATGGAAAGTATATGGACCAATGACCTGGTAGCTACAATATATATTCACTAATCAGTACCCATATCTGGCTTGGCAAGGCAATGTGTAGGAGTTTCATGAATTGGTCCTCAAGTAGTTTCGTGAATCAAACCATAATATTAAATATGCTTAACTAACATGTCCTCAAGAAGGATTTATTTTATGAACCTTTTGTCCCAAGTTTAGACTGAGTTAGCTATTGACTTCCACAGCTTCCTGTGAAGATGGCTACTATATTTTAATCATGTCTTCTTATTTTTGCATCGTTAAACATGTAAAACAGAATTCAGGTATATGTCTGGTTTTCTGTAAAACAGTGCCTGGCACGCTGTAAATAACTGATGGACATTAATGAATAAATAAATTAGGAAGTGAGCAAATACACCACTGAATTTTTATATCTCAGTGATGATATGTCATTAATAGCGTACTCTGAAAAATGTCACTTAGACATGTATATGTAACTCATAAACTTAGAAACTTCTTCACCATACTGTTAGGTGGCTGAGGCAGGGAACAAATGGTTTCCCAGCCTCAAAGGTATTAGGAGCATATGAAAAAACAGAGGAACAAGCTTATTGTGGGTATTTTATTGGGGTTGGATCACACTCTGAGTCTTTCCATTGCCACTCACTCAAAGCCTGAGAATTCAAAAGAAGCCAGCAACATGGACCTTCGTCCTCACCCTCTCCATCTTCCTCCAGAAGAGCTCCTGTGCAATAGTGTCCAATGGCAATATAGTCAGATAACTTTTTGCTATCAAAACTCCTATTTCAAATTGCAAATATGAATAACCATTTTACATTTTACTTGAGAATCAAAATGTTTAAAGATGATTTCACTTAATGTGACATAGACTCAGTTGTTTTTATATATTTTTAAATTATCTGATGTGATGAAATGTATAAACACAGTAGTTTTATTATTATTATTATTATTATTATTATTATTATTGTACTAGAGGAACAAAGATTTGAGAAAGAATGGACCTTCCTTCTCTTGGCTGCTGGCACTGACTTTGCTCTGGCCAGAGCCACCTTTCTGCCTTCCTACGCTGCCCAGAGGCCCAGAGCAGCTGGTGTGTGTGTGTGTGTGTGTGTGTGTGTGTGTGTGTGTGTGAAATAGTGTGGAATGGCTGCATAGTCGCTATGGTGACAACACAAGCATCCCGGCCACTCAGTGCCTGTATATGCAAATTTTTGAGTTAATTTACATACTCACTCCTGATTGGCTGGTAGGCATTGCAAAGGTACGGTCAATTTGCATCATTCTGTTTTATTAGTGTAGATTCCAGAAACTACACAATGACTTTCATCAGGGCCTTTTTTCTCATCCTCCAAAGATGTATTTGTAGGAACATTATACAAATTGTATTATTTTCTATCATGTTCTGGGTTGGCATATACATTGTTTTTAAAAATGTGAGCATTAACCAAAGCCTTAAAATAATCTTTGTCTTAAAATTAAATGACAACAAAACCCCAGTGATTGGTTCACTGTAAGGTAAAGTGAAATGGGGTATTTGATTTGCAAATGTATGTTTCTAATCCTAAACTTTTCTTTGTGGTTTTACTCTTTCAGAATTCCATTGGAGAGATGATTATTTCACTGTGTTTTGTATTGTTTATATTTTTTTTTCGGGGGGGGGGAGTTTCATCTTTTATTTGATATTATTATTTGTTTCTGTTTATTTATTTATTTATTCATTTATTTTAGTGTTGACAGTATAACAGATGTCCTACATTATCCCCAACTTTACCCCCCTCCACTCAGCTTTATTATTAGTAGCCACTCTGTTGGGAAGCATGAGACTTGGCTGGAAAGTTTGTGAGGAGGACATTCTGAGAAAAGGGAAGTATGTGGGAGGCCTCCTGTCCTGTTTATGAGAATTCCGACTCAGGGGAGAGTTAGGGGAGTGTCGAAGGCAGCGCCACTAATTATTTCTTGACCTTTCCAAACAAGCCTGTGCATGTGCAGACCCCGAGTATTTACTGGAGTTCTTATGCTTAATCCCTGGATGCCCTTGTCTAGAGGACAATGTAAATATGTGTGTCCTCCCAAGATTACTCACCCTACTGATTGTATCAAAAGATATAAATTCCAATAAAAGGCGAATGAAGCAGGTAATCAAGGCTGCTCTGGCCACTAGAGCCAGGAGCCACTTAGCCCTCTCTTTCACAGGCAAACTGTATCTGAGTAACCTGTTCATCCATGATTCAGGGGCTTTTGGTCAGCCCTGGCAAGGAGGACTAAGGAACACAATGAGACATGGAAGAACCCTCAAAAACAAAGAGGAAGGGAACAAAAGTAACCCCTCAAATTATAGGCACCATTGGCTTTTAATAACTTTTTAAGTAACAGAGAGATGTTACTCAGTGGATGGTTGTGACTCCGGGCCAGAGCAAAGGCAGAAAGGTGGCTCTGGAAATCCCAAATTCAAGGGAAGAAACAGCTGAATTGAGTAACATCCACCCAGCTTGAGAGGCAATGCACGGACAGTTGCTGTCCTATTGTGAAATCTTAGCTGAAAAACAATTCCCTCGAACTTAGAAATCCTCTTGAACTTGGAAATTGCCTCAAACTTGGAAATTGCCTCTCAAGCTGGGTGGATGTTATTCAATTCAGCTGTTTCTTCCCTCAAACTTGGGATTTCCAGAGCCACCTTTCCGCCTTTGCTCTGGCCCAGAGTCACAACCATCCACTGAGTAACATCTCTCTGTTACTTAAAAAGTTATTAAAAGCCAATGGTGCCTATAATTTATAATCCTTGGTTCCCTGATGATGGAACATTAAATGTTGATCTCTGGGAACAAGTAGATGGGAATTTAAAGAGAAATCAGGCCCAGGGAAAATTAGTGCCTTTGTCAACTTTAACTAGGGTTAAATATGATATTGAGGATCAAATATCAAATATGATATTGAGGATCAAATATGATATTGAGGATTAAATATCATATTGAGGATCAAAAGCCTACAGAATGCTAGGAGGATTTGCCACCAACTACTCCTTCTCCTGAAGCAGAGCCTGTACCTAAGGCCCCTGATCCTCCACTCCTGGTATGGGAAGGCTCATCAACTAGAGAAAATGGGGTTAACAGTCTGTTTAAAAAGGACTCATTAATGCTTTGTCTGAAGATTACCATATAATGCCTTGAGACTGGCAGATTTTGGCTGAAACAACCTCGGATGCCAGTCAATATTTGCTATGGAGAGCAGAATAGGAGATCTGTGAACAACAGGCTGTTTGGGGGTGTTCACTGGCCAGCCTACCTGGGAACCCTCTGGGCTTATTCTGGCTGTAAATCCCAGACAATGTAAAACATCTGAAAGATCCATGAAAAGAACTCTGATTTATTAAGTCTTGTCTCTGTGATATATGCATCTGTTGATTGTTGTTTTACATATCTTTGTTGTTTGGTTTAATTTCTGTAAAGCTGAGGTGTATTTCACTTTGCTGGAGGCCCCACCTACTTGTGGTGGGATGACACATAGCAGAGATTGCAGGAATGTCCCAGCAGCTGCCAATAATTTTTAATCTCTGGGGGGAAACAGTTTGTCCAGGAGGAGACAAAATGGTGGCCAAATAGACAGACAGGTCCAGTGTCTTCTCATGGAACAGATGGAAAAAACATCTGAATTAAGTAACATCCACCTAGTATTGGTGAATAAACACAGTTTGAGAGGCATCCATGGACAGAAAGGTCAGAGCTAGCCTGGAAACCAGTGGGATTGAGTATCTGGGCTGGAAGGATAAATTCAAGTAGTCTGGACTGTGCTGAACCAACACCGAGTCCTTGGGGACAAGTGTAGCGCTCCATTGTGGAAGGGTGTCCACAGGGTTGCTGGCAGCCAGGGAATCTAGATCCTAGTCCATAGCCATGGGAGGCTGCGCCCAGGAAGGCAGCCTGAAGTTTTGCACTGGCCACACAGTGCCAGGGGCAGAGAAACATTTAGCAATGTAGTGGCTCTGTCTTTATAATCTTCTTGCTTTTACTTGCTAAACCCAGTACATAGGCTCTTTTAATTGCAAACATTCTCCATGGCTGCAGTGCAGGGGAAGGTGGTTTTGTGGAGGCTGGGGAACAAAACAGGGAGAGGCAATTAGGAGGCCAGCTCTGGGACAGTCTGGTCCCTCTAACCCTGAACAAACATTTTTCTCCAGAAGACCAGGCCCCTCCTAGCAGCACAGTCACACCCAGTTTTGAGCTCAGCAGGAAAACAAAGATTTGAAATACCCCCGGGAACCCTTGGGGACTGGGCTGAGGGGTCATTTGGTCCCAGAGACTAATACAGAAACACTGCCACCTAAAGGCAGTGTCAGAAATAGACACCTGTGCAAATATAACTGAAAGCAGGCAGACAAAGACAGAGTGGTCCTGCCTGGCTGATACCAAGGCTGTGGATTGCTGGGAGCTTCCACATGGTGCTGACTATCCAGCAGGAAACTGAGACATGATAGACAGGACAGTGGAGAGGGATCTTAGACCAGCCTCTTTGGGACATTAAATACTCAGGTGAAGTGAATAAACTTTACTACTTCACCTTTTATTATCTTTTACTTAAGAAACTAAAAGTTTTTTCTTTATTTTATTATTTTTAATAATATTTTTGTTTTGTCTTTGTTTTCTGGACTAGTGTTCTACATAATATTTTATTTTATTTTTTATAATTACTTCACTCAACTCATTTTTTTCTTTATGCCAACCCTTTCTTCCTCATTTCCTCCTTTTTCATCCTACTTCTCTTTTTTTTCCTGCTTTAGTTTTTCTCCTTTCTTTTTACTACTTGCTAAAAATTGATCTTCTTTATCTGCTTCATTGAAGCATTACTATTACAGTAGTCTCTATTGGTTTACTCATATATCTAATTTCTTCTCTTCTGCTCCAAGCTCAAGTACCCTTCTCTTTTCTCTTTGTTTGCTAGAAAATTTTTTCTTCTTCTTGTTGTTGTTTATTTGATAGTTTTATTATAATTATTTTTTTATTTTATGCTTTTGTTTTTTCTCTTATTGCTTTTTCTCTTCTTCTATTAATAGCTTAATTAATTTCACTTATCAAACTATCTACTTTATATTCTCCTTTTCCAAAAATAGATGAACACATAGATAGATAAAGGGGAAAATTTTATATATATATGATATATATTTTATATATATTAAATAGGATATATATAATAAATATATAATAAAAATTTATATATATATATAAATAGGATATATATTTATATATATTAAATAGGATATATATATATATAATAGGATATATATATCCTATTTAATAAAGAAATAATATGCAAATTAACCCTCATGCCCTCACAAGATGGTTGCCTATGATCAGGCCAGCAGGGTGGTTAGTGAAGGCCTACCAAATGACTGAAAAAGCAGGCTGCGTGACGTGACCAGGTCAGCAGGGAGGTTAGTGAGGGATGACCAAAGAACTGAACATCAGGCTACATGAGGCAAGCAGGCTGGCAGGGGCGGGTTAGTGAGGGATGACCAAACAACTCAATAACAGGCTCTGTGGAGTGACCAGGCTGGTGGGGGAGTTTAGCGAGGGACAACCAAATGACTGAACAGCAGGTTATGTGGGGTGATCAGGCTGGTGGGGGGCTGTGAGGGGCAATCAGCTGGTGGGGGCAGTAAGAGGTAACCAGGCTGGTGGGGGGAGGCAATTAGGGGTGACCGGTGGGGTCATGCAGTTGGGAGTGACCAGGAGTGGGGACAGTTGGGGGTGATTAGGCTGGCCGGGGGGCAGTGAGGGGCAACTAGGCCAGCAGGTGGGGGTATTGGAGTCAACCAGGCTGGCAAGGGGGCAGTAAGGAGTGACCAGGCCGGCAGGGGGGAGGCAGTTAGGGGAGACCAAGTTGGCACACAGAGGCGATGAGGGGCAATCAGGCTGGTGGGGGCGGGGGCGCTAAGGAACTAGGGGTGACCAGGCAAGCAGGCAGGTGAGCATTTAGGAGCCAGCAGTCCGGGATTGTGAGAGGGATGTCTGACTTCCAGTTTAGGTTTGATCCCAGGGTTCAGGCCTAAAAAGGCAGTCAGACATCCCCTGAGGGGTGCTGGACTGAGAGGGTGCAGGCTGGGCTGAGGGAAACTCCCTTGCATGCTTGAATTTCATGCACAGGGCCTCTAGTATATCCCATATAATCAAAGAGTAATTGCAAATTGACCATCACTCCATGTGGTCAAGATGGCCACCCCCATGTAAACACAATATGGCCATTACAAAATGGCCAGCAGCGGAGGGCAGTGGGGAGGGACCAGACCTGCAGGGGAGGGAAGTTAGGGGTGGCTGGACAAGCAGGGTAGGACAGTTAGGGGTGACCTGACCAGAAGGGGAGGGCAGTTAGGCACAACAGGGTTGGCAGAAGTGGGCATTTTGGTATTTATCAAGCTGTTAGGGGAGGGATTAGGGGGTAATCAGGCTGGCAGGCAGAAGTGGTTAGGGGCAATCAGGTAGACAGACAGGCGAGTGGTTAGAAGCCAGTAGTCTTGGATTATGAGAGGAATTTCCAGATTGGAGGGGGTTCAGGCTGGGCTGAGAGACAAATCCTCCTCTAAGTGCATAAATTTCAAGCACCAAACCTCTAAAATATGCACAGGCAGACACACACACATACACACGCACAAACACACACACACACACACACACACACACACACACACACACACACACACAACAGAGGATCCAGATTATTATCCCTGAACACATAATAATCTGGTCAATCAGTGTATAGCTTATATAATAAAAGGTGAATATGCAAATTGAGAGAGAGAGGCCAAGATTATTATGCATTAAGAGATTATGATAATATAATAATCTGGCCACTCAGTGCGCATATATATATATATATATATATATATATATATCTACATATATACATATATTAGAGGCCCAGTGCACAAAATTTGTGCACAGAGGTGTGTGTCCCTCAGCCCAGCTTGAACACTCTTCAATCTGGGACCCCTCAAGGGATGTCCAACTGCCTGTTTAGGCCCGATCCTGGGCAGTCAGACATCCCTCTCACAATCCAGGACTGCTGGCTCCCAACTAGTTGCCTGCCTGCCTTCTTGATTGCCCCTAACACCTTCTGCCTGACAGCCTGATCACCCCCTAATCACTCCCCTACCAACCTGATTGATGTCTAACTGCTCCCCTGCCAGCCTGTTTGTCCTCAACTTCCCTCCTTTGCTGGCCTGGTAACCCCTAACTGCCCTCCCCTGCAGGTTTTCTCACCCCCAACTGTCCCTCCGCCTTGCAGGCCTGGTCCCTCCCAACTTCTGGCCATCTGTGGTGGCCAGCTTGTGTCCACATGGTGGCAGGATCTTTGACCACATTGGGGCAGCCATCTTGTGTGTTGGAGTGATGGTCAATCTGAATATTACTCTTTTATTAGATAGGATGGAGGCCTGGTGCATGGATGGAGGCCAGCTGGTTTGTCCTGAAGGGTATCTGGGATCAGGGTGGGGGATACCTTGGGGCATGGGGCTGCCTGGGCGAAGGGCCTGTGGTGGTTTTGCAGGCAGGCCACGCATCCTGGTGACCCAAGCAGAGGCCCCCGGTATCTGGGGTTTATGTATGTTCTATAATTGAAACTTTGTAGCCTGGCACAGAGACAAGCCTTCTGCTCCCTCCATAGCAGCAGCCATTTCTATTTGGGTTGATTTCCCTTCAAAAATTGAAACTTTGTAGCCTTAAGTGGAGGCCTAGGTCCATCAGGACTCCAGTAAGCTTGGCTTCCTCCATCGCCCAGGCAACCCTAGCCTCTGCTCTCTTCAGCTCCATGGCTGCTGCCATTTCTGTTGGGATTATGTATCTTCTATAATTGAAACTTTGTAGTATTGAGTGGAGGTCTAGGCCAGCAAGGGTAGGGGGAAAGCTCGGCTTCCTCTATTGCCAGAAAACCCAAGCCTCCCTCCTGCTCTTTGTGTTTTATGATGGTCTTAGGCTCTACAGCAGTGGTTCTCAACCTGTGGGCCACGAGCTACAGGTTGAGAACCACAAGCGGGGTTGCCTAAGACCATTGGAAAACACAGATGTTTGCATTACAATTCAGAACAGTAGCAAAATTACAGTTATGAAGTAGGAACAAAAATAATTTTATGGTTGGGGGTCACCACAACATGATGAACTGTATTAAAGATTGTGGCATTAGAAAGGTTGAGAACCACTGCTCTAAACAAAAAATCAGTAAAGAAACATCAATCCTAAATGACTCACTAGATCAGATGGACTTAATTGACATTTTCAGAACATTACACCCCTAAACTACAGAATATATATGTATTCTTCTCAAGTACACTTGGCACATTTTCAAAGATAGACCATATATCGGGACACAGGCTAAGTCTCTTCAAATTAAAGAAGATAAGGCCATATATTGGGACACAGGCTAAGTCTCTTCAAATTAAAGAAGATGCTTGCACATCAAGCATCTTCTCAGATCACAATTACATAATTAGAAATGAACTACAGAAAAAAACAATGAAAAAAGTCAAACTCTTGGAGGCTAAATAGTCTGCTATTAAACAATTACTGGGTTACCAAAGAGATCAAGAAAGAAATAAAAAGCATCCTGGCAACAAACGACAATGAAAACACAACAATCCAAAATCTATAGGACACAGTGAAAGCAGTCTTAAGAGGGAAGTTCAGAGCTCTACAGGCCTACCTCAAAAAAAAAAAAGAGAGAAAAAAAGGTAATAAATTATCTAACCCTACAACTCAAAGATTTAGAAAGAGAGCAACAAGAAAAGCCCTCAGTTTGCGGAACGATGGAAATAATGAAGCTCATAGAGGAAATAAATGTCAGAGAGTCAAAAAAGAAAGAATACAAAAGATCAATAAAACCAAAAGCTGGATCATTGATAGGATCAACAAGATTAATGAACCATTAGCCAGGCTTAACAAAAAGCAATGAGAGAGGACCCAAATAAACATATTCAGAAATGAAAGAGGTGAAGTTATAACTGACCCCACAGAAATACAAAGGATTGTAAAAAAATACTATGAACAACACTATTGCAACAAACTGGACAACCTAGATAAAATGGACATATTCTTAGAAAAATACAAGCTTTTAAAACTCAATCTGGAAGAATAAAAATATTAATATGCCTATAACTACTGGAGAAATTGAAGCAGTAATCAATAATCTTCCAGCAAACAAAAGCCTTGATCTGGGTGGCTTTATAGGGGAGTTCTACCAAACATTCATATAAGATCTAAAACCTATCCTTCTCATAGTATTCCAAAAAATTCAAGAGGTAGGCACAGTTTCAAGCTCTATCTATGAAGCCAGGATTAAACTAATTCCAAAACCAGACAAAGACACCACAAAAAAGAGAACTACAGGCCAATATCCTTGATGAATGTGGATGCTAAAATCCTTAACAAAATTCTATAAAAATAGGATCCAGCATTACATTAGAAAGGTCATACACCATGACCAAATAGGATTTATTCTGGGGATGCAAAGATAGTATAATATCCACAAATTAACAAATTTGATACATCACATAAACAGAGAGACAAAAATAACAAAATTATATCAATTGATGCAGAAAAAGCATTTGACAAAATCCAACACCCTTTCTTGATTAAAAACTCTCAGCAAACTGGGGATAGAGGGATTATACCTCAACATAATAAAATCCCTATATGACAAACCTACAGCCAACATCATACTCAAAGGGCAAAAACTAAACCTATTTCCCCTAAGAACAGGAACAAGACAAGGGTACCCACTTTCACCATTCCCATTCAACATAGTATTAGAAGTACTAGCCATAGCGATCAGACAAGAAGAAAAAATAAAAGACATCCAAATTGGAAAAGAAGAAGTAAAACTGTCCTTATTCTCAGATTCCATGATACTATACATAGAAAACCCAAAAGATTCCATAAAAAAGCTACTGGACTTAATAAATGAATTTGTATAAAAAATTAACACCCAGAAATCTATGGCTTTTTTCATACACCAATAATGAACTCATAGAAAGAGAAATGAAAAAATGATCCCATTTTCCATTGCACCAAAAAAAATTAAGATATTAGGAATAAACTTAACCAAAGACATAAAAGACCTGTACTCAGAAAACAACAGGACTTTTAAAAAAAGAGATAAAGGAAGACATAAACAAATGGAAGCATATACCATGTTCATGGATTGGTAGAATTAACACCATTAAAATGTCCATATTACCTAAAGCAATCTATAGATTCAATGCAATACCTATTAAAATACCAGTAGCATATTTCAAAGATCTAGAACAAACTCTTCAAATATTTATCGGAATAAAAAAGGACCCTTAATAGCCACAGCTATCCTGAGAAAGAAGAACAAAGTTTGAGGGATCACAATACCAGACATCAAACTATATTACCAAGCCACGGCTCTCAAAACTTTCTGGTACTGTCACAAGAATAGACATATAGACCAATGGAACAGAATAGAAGACCCTGAAATGGATATAAGCCATTATACTCAATTAATATTTGACAAAGGAGGCAAGAGCATAGAATGGAGTCAAAACAACCTCTTTAATAAATGGTGCTAGAAAATTTGGTCAGATACATGCAAAAAAAAAAAAAAAAAGAAATTAGATCACCAACTTACACCATACATAAAAACAAACTCAAAATGGCTAAAGGACTTCAACATAAGACAGGAAACCATAAAAATCCTACAAGACTCCATAGGCATCAAAATTGCCAACATATGTCATAACAATGCCTTTACAGACACAGGTCCTAGGGCAAGAGAGACTAAAGAGAAAATACACAAATGGGACTACATCAAAATAAAAAGCTTCTGCTCAGCAAGAGAAACCATCAATAAAACAAAAAAAGCCCACTGCATGGGAGAACATATTTGCCAATGTTATCTCCAATAAGGGTTTCATATTCAAAATTTACAGGGAACTCATACAATTTGACAAAAGAAAGACAACCCAATAAAAAAAATGGTCAAAGGACCCAAATAGACACTTTTTGAAAGAAGACACTCAGAAAGCCAAGAGACACATGAAAACATGCTCAACGTCACTAATAATATGAGAGATGCAAATCAAAACAACAATGAGCTACCACCTCACACCTGTCAGAATGATTATCATCAACAAATGAACAAATGACAAGTTCTGGAGAGGATGCTAACAAAAAGGAATGCTTCTTCACTGCTGGTGGGAATGCAGATTGGTGCAGCCACTGTGGAAAACAGTATGGCATTTCCTCAAAAATTCAAAAATGCCATTTGACCTAGTAATACCACTTCTGGGAATATATCCCAAGAAAACAGAAGCACCTATCAGAAAAGATATATGCACCCCTATCTTCATAGCAACACAATTTACAATAGCTAAGATTCGGAAACAGCCTAAATCAGCAAATGAGTGGATTAGAAAACTATGGTACATCTATACAATGTAATACTATACTGCTATAGAAAAGAAGGAATTCTTACCATTTGCAGCAGCATGGATGGAACTGGAGAGCAGCATTATGCTAAGTGAAATAATCCAGGCAATGAAAGAAAAATACCACATGATCTCACTCATTTATGGATAATAAAAAACATTATAACCTGATGAACAAAAAGATACAGAGGCAGAGAAGCAGCAATCAGACTTTCAAATTACAGTGGTAAGACTGGGGAGTGTTAGGGGGTCGAGTAAAAGATCACCTGAAGGACTTGCATGCATTCATATAAGCATAACCAATGTACACAAGACACTGGACTGGGGTTGGGGGTCGTGAGGGCATGTGCCAGGGTGTAGGGAAAACTGGGAGAAGGTCAATGGGGGAAAAAAGGAGACATGTGTACTACTATTTGTAATATTTAAACAATAAAAAATGTATTTGGAAAAAATGAGGAATATAGGACTTCAGGGCCCTGCTGTAATACTAGCTAAAACACTCTTCCCCCTTAATTTTTTTAAATTTGAATAATAATTTTCAATCCTCAATAACTCCATCTCAGAAACCACAAGTCTTGTGGCAAGATGTGGACACTAATAACTGGATGGGACCCAATTAATCATTAACATGGGGAGGATATGGATATGTTTCCATACCCAAAGGGCCACTGTAAATTCCAGCTTGCTGGATTAAACCCTACCATGGCATGGCATAGGACCAATCCTCTTCCAGAAATGAAGAATCTGAGCTGGGGGACTCCAAATAATTGAATATTGTGCCTTTGCTGGACCCTGATAGCCCTTGAATAACCAGGGGAATGTTGAAGCTGATGGCAGAGGCTGAACAGTTTATTGGAGTGTATGCATTCTAGATAACTAACCATTGCTATTTTTTTCTTATAATTTGTAAAATTGGAATTGGAGCAGTAAATGTGTTTCATGGACCCAAAGCAGAAAGTTCACCACCTCCCTCTGTCTTATACATTTAGCAAAACAAAAAAGGTGGAGATGTTGGGAAGCATGAGACTTGGTTAGAAAGTTTGTAAGGAGGCCATTCTGATAAAGGGGAAGTGTGTGGAAGGCTTCCTTCCTTGTTTATTAGAATTACAACTTGGGAAGACTTAGGGGAGTTTCAAAGGTGCCACCCCTAATTATTCCTTGAACTTTCCAAACAAGTCTGTGCATATGCAGATCTCCGGGTGTTTACTGGAATCCTTATGCTTAATCCCTAGATGCCCATGCCTAAATTAGGACAATGTAAACACATGTGTCCTCTCAAGATTACTCACCCTACTGATTATATCTAAAGATAAAAACTGCAATAAAAAGCTAATGAGGCAGACAATTAACACTGCTCTGGCTGCTAGAGCCAGGACTCCCTTAGCCCTTTCTTTCATAGTCAAACTGTTTCTGAGTAACTTGTTCATCCATTACTCCAGGGCTACTGGCCATATCCGGCACACACTTTCACTATTGGTTGGCTTTCATTGTTCAAATCATTGGAAAGGGTTTTCTTTCTGAAACATAAAACTGTCTGAAAACTTGCAAAGAATTTGAAAGACTGCCTTTTCATTATATTTCTAAAGAACATGACTTTAAATGCAGATTTTTTTTGTCTATTAAAGAGTCTCAGGTATTTTTAGGATGTCTTTTTTGACCTTTAACAGTTTAGATAACATTAGGTTACTGGTTTATAAAGAAGGAAATAACTCACAAAGAGCCAAACAGAAGAGATATACAGATCAAGGTATGGAAAAAGGGGCACAAAGCTTCTTTGTTCCTTCTAAAGGCACCATTCTCTTCAATTCTCACATGTTCACCAACCCAGAAGCTCTCCTTCATCTGGGCCTTTAAATGAGGTTCCAACCCGAAGCAGCTTGACAGATAGAAAGAAGGCTCTCTGGTCTTTTCTGGATTTCAGCACTTCTCCTTTCCTGGCCAATGTGGCCTGTCCAGTTCCTATTAGCAGGCAAATAGGGAGATGGGCCCTGAATATATGCACATGATACCAGCAGGCACTCTTACGCATATTCTTTCCTTCCTCCCCTATACCCAGCAGCTACCATTCCTTCATTTCCTGCTGTCAGTGTTATACCCAGATTTCATGTTCCCCAAAGGCCACCAGGGAACCGAGTCCGATGCAAAAGCAAAAGAGCCTTTACTCAAGCTAACTTGGCCCTCTGCTCCCACTGACACAGCGGCAGGATGCAAAAGAGGAAAAAATATCCAAAACATGGTGATTTTATTGGGAGATGGGGCCAGACGCAAACCACTGAGTTGGCCAATTCCAATTGGTTGGATGATGGCTGGGGCTAGTGACGCAAAGTCAGGATGCGGTCAGGGTTTGGACAGGATGTGACTAGCATACCCCTGCATTCCCATTGGCTTATACGGTAGTCAATCCCACTCTGCCCTTTCATTCCCCCCTTGTCTTGGAACTTACGGCTCAATCATGAGACAGACTGCATTTCTAACTCGCTTTCCATTATTACTCCTGAATAGTCAACATAAAAACAACATTCTTCCCCTAGGGCTGCACATAGGCCTCTATGCTACATGAATACAGAGGCAGACCATGAATATTGCCAGGAAAAAGGGTGGACTCCTGGCAGTGTGGGTGACAGCGAACAGAGTCAATAGAGTTGCCAACATCAGGCAGGTCGAGTGCACTGTAACTTGAGCTTGCTCCATTGTGTGATCCCTTCCAGACTGCAGAGGGATCAGCTGGGTGGATGTGAGTGTGGTGGACCCAGGTTGCAACACTGTCTACTTTGAGAGCGGTGGGTGTAGTCAGCACCATGACGTAGGGGCCCTTCCAACAAGGCACAAGGGTCTCCTGGTGGTGCCTCTTGACAAAAACCCAGTCTCCTGGTCTGTACTTATGAGGCATCGCTTTAAGGCCAGCCTCATCACGGAGGCATGGCCAAATGTCCTCGTGCGCCCTCTGGAGTCCTCTTAAGAGACAAATTCAGTAAGAAGCTTGGCCTTGAGGTTGGGAATAATAGGGGGTGGCCTGCCAAACATGATTTAAAATCCAGGGTGTAGGGAAGAGTTCCTCACCCTGTAAAGGGCATACAAAAGGAGAGCCACCCAGTCCCCACCAGTCTCCATGATTAATTTGGTAATGGTCTCTTTTAGAGTTCTATTCATTCTTTCTACCTGCCCTGAACTTTGGGGCCTATAAACACAATATAATTTCCAATCTGCCCCTATAGCCTTGGCTACTGCCTGTGTTACCTGTGAAATAAAAGCTGGTCCATTGACTGACCCTATCATAGCAGGAAATCTATACCTGGGTAGGATGTCTTCTAGCAGTTTCTTGGCCACTGTCTGAGCTGTTTCATGCTTGGTTGAGTATGCCTCTACCCATCCAGAAAAGGTGTCTTTCTACTGCTGTACATTTCCTACCTTAGCCAAATTAAATTAATCTGAAAAACTTGACTGCTATTTTACTGTCAAATTTAGTACTCTAACAACAATCTTAGTTGTTGGGGGTGGGGGTGAGGTTCTATGCCCCACCACTGTTGGCCCCCATGTTCTCTCCTGATGGCCCCTCTGTGACTGTGCCTGTCTTAGGATGTTCCTTCCATAAGGAATCTTATCCATCTTTGACTAACCAGCCATCCTTCGGGGCCAAGCAGGGTGATGTGAGGTTTATTTCTGTCTCCTTGGTAGCCTATGCCCACATGGCCTGCACGCCCAGTGCTTGCCTTGGGATTCCCTCACCTGCTGGCGGGGCCCCAGCAATTGATCACATATCTTGGGGAACCCAGGTTTTTTCTCCAGGGAGGGCCCAATTCACACCATTGGGCAACAGACAGATCCATGGTACCAGCCACCACAAGACTTCAACCTCAGCATGTACAGAAAACTCAGGCAACAGCTGTGGGCAATTGGACTGTGCCAACATAGATTTCTTCCTAATTTTTGCATAGGTTGTTGTTTTTATCATCCATCCTGTGTATGAACAGTAAGTATAACCACTACTCTGAAATCCTTTCTGTCATGTTGCATGCTTCTATTTCTCCTATTTCCTTTCTTGGCAATTCCCTATGTTCTTTCCTCTAGGAATGTTTCATTATCTCCCCATTCTAACTATTACCAGAAGGTTCAAACATTACATTGCATGGGCCTGAGCCATGTGCAGTGGGAGCTTTGCATCACTAGAGTGTCACTGAAGAACCCCAATATCAAGACATGTGGTTGTGGGTTGGTGGGAGCCATGATTGCTCAGAATCAGAGTCACCAGTGCTCAGTGTAGCCTTGTGTGTACACCTAAAACCAGGGATCCCACCTGTTCTGTGCTAAAAAAGAGATCCCACTGATGTGTGTTGAAAATCAGAGACACCTAGCACATGCCAGGAGTCAGAGTCCCCAAGTGCTTGTGCAAAGAATTGAGTATCAGAGTCTCTGTTGCTTGGTGCATCCTCACGCTAAGAATCAGGGTCCCTGTGTACAAATGCACCAAGAATTTTGAGTCACTAGTTCTTATTGTGAATGCACTGGGAATCTGGGATCCCAGGCACATGTGCTGAGAAATAGATTCATGTCACTGGTGCTCAGTGCTGCGGCTTGCACAAAGAATCAGGATCCTCTGTCTGCCTGGGAGACTGGGTTGCACAGGAGGTCTCCTCCTATGCTGTGAAAGACAGACTTCTGTGTGTGCTTGCCCAGAGTCAAAGTCAGGTGGCACTGCAGCCTTGCATGGGCGTGGGGTTTGGTTGAATGATTGCATTGCAGGAAAAAGATTCCCAGTGTCTCTGTGCCCAGGCTCAAATTAAATTAGCAGCCACCCAGTGTGGGCAGGAGGCCTTCTTGCACAGGGAGGGTCTAGCAGTTCCTATGGCTCTGCAAGGAGCCTGCGGGGAGGGAAATGGCCTCTGTGACTCACAGAAATCTGTGCCCAGGATGTATGGATTCTTGGTGTCTGTGGGTTTGCAGCTGTGGTTGCAGGTCTTTGTCCTTAGTGGCTATAGGGTCCCGGTTTGTGTCTGAGACCAGATTGAGTGGTGGTAAGGCTAGGATCATATTCTCAAGCAGTTCTGTTTTTCAAGATGGCATGGTCTCTGTGCCCTTGCTGGCTGCCCCAGGAGTGTCCGTGGTGGCAATGGAGTTTAGCTGTCTAAGACTGCTTGGTTTGGCATCCCAGGCAATAACAGCAGTATCTAACTGTCTCTAGCTCACGCACACACACACACATACACAAACACACACACGCACATACCACATATCAACACACTCCTCTATCGCTCTCTCACTCTCTTACATTATCTCCCTCCCTATCTTCTTCCTGGTCACCATCTTCAATCACCTGTAGTCTTAAAATAAGACAACAAAAAAGTTTTCTACATTGATTGACTCTTCCCTAATGAATGATTCTATAGCATGAGAATCTGTTTGATAGAATTTTAATAAGAGGAGAACATGGAGTCAAAATTGGAGCTGTTTAAAACCCTGCCATTGCATTATGAACTAAGTTTATATAATATTCTATATATTTTGTTCCATTTCAATAGTCTTCATGACATTTTTACAAGACATAGATTCTATCTCAAGAAAACACTTTATTTGTTCATTCTTAAAAGAAGCCCCTCATCCATTCAAGTTTTACCATTAGATTGCACAAATTCAGTTATATCCTCAGGCTTCGCTTTTAATTCTAATTTTCTTACTATTTCCACTCCACAGGTGCAGTTACTTACTTCATTGAAGTCTTAAACCCCTTAAAGTCACCCATGAGGGTTGGAATCAACATCTTCCAAATTCCTTTTTTTATCTTTATTGTTCAGTTTATTAATTACATTGTTCCCTTTTTTTTCACCTGGTACCCATCCCACCCTCCACCCTCACCCCCTTCCACTGTCCTCTCCCATAGTTGCATGGTTTTTGTCCAGTCTCTTGCTGCACTTCCCACACCTTTTCTCCCCAAGAGTTGTCAGTCCATTCCCTCTCTATGTCCGTGATTCTGTTACATTCACCAGTTTATCCTGTTCATCAGATTTTTAATTCACTTGATTTTTAGATTCATTTGTTGATAGATGTGTATTTTTTGTTCCTAATTTACACTTTTATCTTTTTCTTCTTCCTCTTCTTAAAGAATATCTTTCAGCATTTCATATAATATTGGTTTGGTGGTGATGAAGTCCTTTAGCTTTTTCTTATCTGCGAAGCACTTTATCTGACCTTCAATTCTGCATGATAGCTTTGCTGGATAGAGTAATCTTGGTTGTAGATTCTTGCTACTCATCACTTTGAATATTTCTTGCCACTCCCGTCTGGCCTGCATTGTTTCTGCTGAGAAATCCGCTGACAATCGTATGGGTGCTCCCTTATAGGTAACTAACTGTTTTTCTCTTGCTGCTTTTAATATTCTCTCTTTATCTTTTGCTCTTGGCATTTTAATTATGATGTGCCTTGGTGTGGTCCTCTTAGGGTTCCTATATATTGGGGTTCGGTGCGCTTCTTGGACTCCTAAGTCCATTTCTTTCACCAGGTGTGGGAAGGTTTTGGTCACTATTTCTTCAAATAGGTTTTCATTGTCTTGCTCTCTCTCTTTTTCTGGCACCCCTATAATTCGGATGATGGTATGCTTGAGGTTGTCCCAAAGGCCCCTTACACTATCTTCAATTTTTTGGATTCTTTTGGATTCTTGCTTTTTCAGCTGAGTGGATTTTCCCTCTTTGTATTTCAAATCTTTAACTTGGTTCTTGGAGTGTTCCAGAGCACTTTTAGGTCTTTGTATAATATTTTTTATTTCAGTCAGTGTATACTTAATTTCTGGTTTGTCCTTTTTCATATCCTTGAGTGTCTCCTTTATATCCTTGAGGGTCTCCTTCATTTCCTTGTAGGACTCATTCATTTCCTTTGCAGTCTTGCTTATTTCCTTATAGGCCTCGAGCTTTTGTTGGAGCCTCTTGATAAGCCCTATAACCGTGGTTTTGAATTCCATGTCCAGTCGTTTTTTTTTTTTTCTTCCATTTTGTTCACATCTGATTTCTTTCCATGTCTCTGCATGGTGGCTGCTTCCCTGAGTTGGTCAATTAGCTCTGGGTGGTAGACTTCCTACTAGGGACAGTGGTTCAGCCTCCCCAGTTACCTGAGGTGGATATGGGTTGCACAGTCTTGCTGAAGTTAAGCTCAGGTTAATCGTTGTTAGCATCTGGAGGGGTTGACCTACAGGCCAATTGTCTGTGAAGTTCAGCTGTGCTCAGGTTGGATGGGCGGAGTCTTCGGGCCAAGCAGACAGCATTAGCTCCGCCCTATGCAGCCCCAGGGACTCTGTGTCAGTGGCAATGGCAGCCAACACTTCTGAGAGAGAGCCGATGCCAAGCTCCACCGGCTGCCGGAGAATTCAGACTCTCCCCAAAATGAGTCTGCACACCCAATGTCTCACCCAGGGTTGTAAAACAAAGCAGTCTGACGGTTTTCCGAATGAGAGAGTAAGTTGCAGAGTGCTCTCTGCGCAGTCACGCAGCTGAGCTGTTCTCACAAGCTGCCTTCTCCACAAGCCGGGAGACCCTGCAGCACCCGAGCTTCGGTGTGCCCTCCCACTGTCTACTTTTCACCCCGTATGATAGTGGGTTCCCTGGACTTCGCCCAGAGCTGGAGAATCAGTCCAGTGGGACGTCTTTGTCTCCCCATTCTAGAAAACTGGCCGGTTTTCAGCCGCCCGCCCTATCCGCTAGCGCGCGCTCCAAACCTCTCTCCTCGCAAATCTTTCAACGCTGTCTGCCGCCATTCCTCCGAGTCACAGTGTCTTATCTTCACTTTTATTTGTGGAATTTTCACTCGGCGAGCTTTCTGGTGATTCTGGAAGGTGTTTGTTCTTTCGTTAAGTTGTAGTATTAAAATTGCTGAGTATGATGGCAAAATAAGTGTTTTACCTATGCCACCATCTTGGTTCTCTCCCAAATTCTTAATAATTATATTTTGACCTCTTCCTTCGAATCATGAATGTTCTTAATGTCATCTACAATTGTGAATCTTTTCCAGGAGGTTTTCAATTTACTTTGCCCAGGTTAACCAGAGGAAGCAAGGCTATAGCTACCTATGAAAGCTACAGCTTTACAAAATATTTATCTTAAATAATAATATTTGGAAGTCAAATTCATGCCTTAATAATCCAATGACTTATGAATGGATGTTGTATTAGCAGACATGAATACAACTTTAATATTGTACTTCTTTATCAGAGCTCTTGGGTGTCCAAATGCACTGTCAATGAGGACTAATATTTGGTAAGAAATATTTTTATGAGCTGCAGGTCTCAGCAGTGGACTTAAACTATCCAGTTAACTTTGCTGTATACAGATAAACTGTCATGTAGGCTTTGTTGTCCCATTTATAGAACACACACAGAGCAGATTTAGCATAATTCTTAAAGGTCCAAAGACTTTGAGAATGGTAAATGAAATTGGCTTTAACTTAAAATTGCTAGCTACATTAGCCCCTAACAGAGTCAACCTGTCCTAGGAAGCTTTGAAGCTAGACATTGACTTTTCTCTAGCTATGAAAGTCCTAGATGGCATCTTCTTCCAATATAAGAGTGTTTTGTCTACATTGGAGTATGTTATTTAGTGTAACCTCCTTCATTCAAGATATTGGTTACATCTACCAAACAACTTGCTGTACACTACATCAGCTCTTGCTGCTTGATCTCGAACTGTTATGTAATAAAGACAACTTCTTTCCTTAAACCTCATAAACCAACCTCTGCTAGCTTTAAACTTTTATTTTGCAGCTTTCTCACCTCTCCAGGCTCTATAGAATTGAAGAAAGTTAGGGCCTTGCTCCGGATCAAGCTTTGGTTTAAGGAAATGTGATTGTTGATTTTGGGTTTTTCCCAGATCACTATTTTTTCCCACATATCAGCAATTGGTATATTACTCATGTACTTATGAAATAGCACTTTCAATTCCTTTCAAGAACATTTCTTTGCACTCATATTCAAAATCACTGTTTAATGCAAGGGACCTGGCTCTTGATCTATCTTAGTTTTTAACATGCCTTTTTCAATAAGTTTAATCACTTCTACCTTTTGATTTAATATGAGACACCCGCAACTCATCCTTTCACTTTAACACTTAGAAGCCGTTGTAGAATTATTAAATTGCCAGATTTCAATATTCTTTGTCTTAGGAAATAAGAAAGCCTGAGGAGAAGAAGAAAGAGAATGGAATGGCTGGCAGGGGAGCAGTCATAACAAACATACTATTAGTTAATCCTGTATCATGTATGGGTGTGATTTGTGGTCCCTACCCCAAAATTATAAGAGTCAACATGTCAAAAAAGTGAAGGCAAAATTGAGATGTCCCCATATAAGCAAAACAGGGGATTTATAGCTAATAGATCTGAAAGAGTTTAAGAGTAACATCAAAGATATGCTCACTGATCACAGATCATCATGATAATATAACAATAATGAAAAAGTTTTAAACATTGAGAGAATTATCAAAATGTTATACAGTGAAACAAAGTGCACAGTGTTGTTTAAAAAATGGTTCTAATAGACTTGCTTATCTCAGGGTTGACACAATATTCAAGTTGTAAAAAACATAATACATTGGAACCTCTGTTCTTGAAGTTAATTTGTTTTAGAAGGCTGCTTATGAAGTTATTTGCACAAAAACAAAATCATTTTTCCCATTAGAAAAAAGTAAATTGAATTAATGTGTTCCAGACCCCCAAGTGATTTCATGCTTTAGCTTTTCCTATATACAGTATATGTATATTTTATTGTCTAATCTATAAACTGTTTAAAAACAAAAGGACATAAATGTAAGTGAACATTTAACAGAAAGAAAATAAAACTTACAGTAAAAATAAAATTTACATATACACTAGAACTTACTTTTAATATTGAGACATATTGATAACTGAATGTGAAGAGGGATGGAAGAATGGAAGGATGGAGAAATATTATTGTTTGGAATGGGAGTCCACTTTCATAAAAATGTTATGTAGCTGTTCTTCTGGAGTTCTTGCTCTGTTTTATATCTTAGCTCTACTAAAACTTGTTCAGGCTCATAGGACCTCTGACTCATTAAAAATCCATCAAATGATGTTTGCTTTTGCTTGTGCTTTAACTCTCACCTGAAGTGAAACACAACATTGTCATGGAACAAGTTATCTCACAACTGGCTACTTCTTTGTCAGGGTGATACATATTTCTCAATAAAATGTTGTATTTATTCCCATTTCCCAGTTTCTTGATTAGTGAGGTAGGAATATCCTCCCTTACCTCCTCTTCCCTTGAAGAAAACTCCTCAAATGCTATCTCTTGATGTTCTCCTTGAAGGTCTTTGAATTCTTGGTGTTCAGCTCAGTGTTATGGCCCTTCAACAACTCCTCCATTTCATCATCATCCACTTCCAACTCCATGGACTTGCCCAGATACACACTATCCTCCACAACAGATACAGGCTTATCCTCAAAGCCTCAAAGTCTCATTTAGCAAGAGACTTAGGCCACAATTCCTTCCAGGCTGATTGCATAGTCCTGAAAAACACTTCTATTTATTCATTGCCTCTGAGCCTCAAGTAAGTGAAGATATTAAAATGTTACTTCCAGAACTCTCTGAGGATTACATTAATTTCAAAGGTCACCTAAAAATACCTCTCAAACAGTGTATCTGTGTAATTTCTTAGACAGCAATAATGGGCTATCAGAAAGAGAAACTAAAATAGCAATACCATTTACCATTTCAACAATGAAAATAAGATAGCTAGGAAAAAGAATATAAATACTGGTACTGGGAAAAATATAGGACATTGAAAAAAAGAAAACAAGGAAGATACAAAAAAAAAAAAGGAAGACTATATCATCTTTATGGATTGGGAGAATTAACATAATTAAACTCTCCATACTATCTAAAGATTCAACTCAATCCGTATAAAAATACCAATGGCATATTTCACAAACCTAGAAAAAAACATTCCAAAAATGTATATGGAACCAAAAATGACCCCAAATTACCAAAGCAATCTTGATAAAGAAGAACAAAGTGCCCTAGCTGGTTTGGCTCAGTGGATAGGGTGTCTGCCTGCAGATTGAAGGGTCCCAGGTTCGATTACAGTCAAGGGCACATGCCGGGGTTGCTGGCTTTATCCCCAGTGCAGGACTTGCAGGAGGCAGCCAATCAATGATTCTCTTTCATCATTGATTTTTCTATCACTCTTTCCCTCTCCTTTCCTTTTTGAAATTCAACATTACTATTTTTAATGTATAGATATCTGAAGGGTTTGGAAGTTATAAATTCCCCAGCTTCTCACTAAGAAGTAGAAGATTCTAGTAAACTTCCAGGCTTTTTGTAATATAAGAGAGAAATAAATGTATCTGTTTAAACTAGAAAAAAAATTAAGGTATATTTAAAAAATAATAACAAAGTTGGAGGAATCACAATACTGGAAAAAATATACAAAAAGCCATTGTAATCAAAACAGCCTGGTACTGGCACAAGAACAAGCATCTAGATCAAATGGAGCAGGATGGAGAACCCAGAAACTGATGTAAGCCATGATGCTCAATTAATATTTTACAAGGCAGGCAAGAGCATGCAATGGAGTAAAGACAGCCTCTTATAATTAGACAGGTACATGCAGAAAATAAAAATAAAAATAAAACTAGACCACCAATTTGCACCATACAAAAAAATAGCCTCAAAATAGGTAAAAGACTTAAATGTAAATAATAAAATCATTAAAAAAATCTTAGAAGAAACCATAGGCAACAAAATATTAGACATCTCTCATAGAAATATATTTGCTGATACATCTCATAAGACAAGGAAAACAAAAGAAATAATAAACAACTTGCCAATATCAAAATAAAAAACTTCTGCACAGCAAATGAGACCATCAACAAAATGGAAATAGATCCCACTAGATTTTAGAATGATATATCTGATAAGATGTTAACTTCAAAAATATATAAATTACTGATACAACTCAATAAAAGGAAGATTAAAAAATCCAATTAAAAATTTGCAGAGGCTCTGACTAGACACTTCTCCAAAGAGGACATACAGATGGCCAATAGACATATGAAAAAAATGCTCAAAGTCATTAATAATTAGAGAGATGCAAATTAAAACAATAATGAGGTATCTCCTCACATCTGTCAGAATGGCTACCATCAACAAGTCAAGAAATCACATGTATTGGTGAGAATGTGAAGAAATAGGAATCCTAGTACACTGCTAGGAAACTTTCTAGAAAACAAGGAAGATACAGAAAAAAGGAAGACTATATCATCTTTGTGAATTATTAGAATCCATATGGATTGGTGGGAATGCAGACTGGTACAGCCATATGGAAAACAGTATGGAGTTTCATCAAAAAATTAAATAT
Organism: Antrozous pallidus; assembly: GCA_027563665.1. Classification (NCBI taxonomy): domain Eukaryota; kingdom Metazoa; phylum Chordata; class Mammalia; order Chiroptera; family Vespertilionidae; genus Antrozous; species Antrozous pallidus. Next base: position 9,200,758 of record CM050513.1, read on the forward strand.
GTAACCACCATTTGACCCAATGATCTCACTTCTAGGAATATATCCTAAGAAACCTGAAACATTAATCAGAATATGTGCACCCCTATGTTCATAGTGGCATAATTTACAAAAGCTAAGATCTAGAAACAGCCCAAGTGCCCATCAGTAGATGAGTGGATAAAAATGTCTGTGGCACATGTACACCATGGAATAAATGCAGCAGTAAAAAAAGAAGGATCTCTTACCCATTGAGACACCATGGAGGGACCTGGAGCATATTATGCTAATGGATAAATCTAGTCAGAGAAATACAAGTGCCACATGATTTCACTTATATGTGGAATCTAATGAACAAAATAAACTGATGAAAATATAGATCTAAAAACATAGAAGCATAGAACAGGCTGATGAATCTCAGAAGGAAGGTGGAGAGGTCTTAAGAAATTAAACAAAGAATATTTTACAAGGGAGGCAAGAGCATACTAGAGGCCCAGCACACATGAAATTGTGCGAGAGTAGCTTGCTTCTACTTGCTCAGCTGTCTGCCCCACCTATCACCACTTGTAGCTCACTGCCCGCCCTCCACTGCTGGTAGCCCTCTGCCACTCATAGCTCTTCATTGTTCACAGCTCTCTGCTGCTAGTAGCTCGAACCCCGGCCCTCCCGCCAGGAGACCTGCTGCTCCTTTGGTTGTGATGACATTATGGCGTCATGGCCACAGGCCTTTTATATAAGACAATATGCATAACCATAGACATAGACAATAGTGTGATGAAGAACTGGAGGCTAAGGTGAGGGAGTGGATGTGGTCAATTGGGCCCAAAATGGGGCATCTTTAATACTTTCAATAAAGATAATTTTAAAAAATGATCTGTTTGTCCATGGGCTATGTGAGAGGAGTTGTGTGAGATGGCAAGAACTAACCAGTGATGAAGGTATACTCCTCCACCAACTTGGCCTCCATGCCTGGAGGGTGGGAAGGCACATTGCCTATTACAAGAAGTGGCCTGAATGTCAGTTGTTTTTCCTGGAACTATTTCTTCACACTTGGAGCAAGCACTTAATGAACCCACTCTTTGAAAAATTGTCTGGTTACTCAAGCTTCGCTGTTAGCCCTGCACATAATATGCAACCTTTTTTTTTTTTACACAAAATTATTTTTTCTTGAAAACTCTTGAGTTTTTAGAATGGTGGATGAGTAGAAGTTTCAGTCCCCTTTGCATTTCCACACAACAATGATGTCCACCTATCCTTCATTGACCTATGTCTTTCCAGTGACTTCTTCTGTGCAATGTAGGTCTTCTTTGGCATTTTCTTCCAGAAAAGGCCTGTCCCCTTACAACTGAAGGCTTATTGGGAAATAAATGTCTCAGCTTCTAGGTATTCTTGAAATTCTTTCATGAAATTTTTAGCATTTACTTTGTTAGAACTGGCCATGCCTCATTACACTATGAATGTCATGTCTTTTCTTCAATTTATTGCACCACCCCATACTAGAATTAAATGAGTCACTTTCAACACTCATTCCAGAGTTTTGTTTTCAGGAAGTAAGTATGCATCATCATCACTTTTTCACATATAATTGCCTCTGAAATGCTGTCACTAGCTAACTGCATTACATTTATTCAAACCAACAACAATTTTTCTAACTTCCAATTGCCTGTGATTACTGTTTTATATGCACTTTCACACCCTTAGCAATACCAGCACTCCTGATGTCCTCTTTATTTTTAAATTGTGCTAATCATTTATTTCACTATGGCATACTCAGTAACTCGTCAGACACACAAATACTTTTATCATACTTTACAATTATTTCCTAACATTGTTCTCACAACTTTACTTTTCACTTTGCTGCTATCACTAACCTTACTAGAACCCCTGGTGTCATATTTAATAGTGTTGTAGTGTACCCTGAATCTCACAAAGGATGCCTCAAAACGACAAATTATGGAGTCATTTATTCAAAGGCTGGCAGTTACAAGGGAGCATAAGCATTCCAAATCTCACAACCCTGAAATACTCGCCACATCTGGCTGATATAGGCAGAATATCACAAAAGTATAGATTACATCTTTGGGTTTGGAATGAGGAACCTGGTTTGTACAAAGCAGTTACAGAAGCAAAACTGAACAAGTTAGTTATCCATAAGTATTAAGTATAGTTTTGGGTCTACAGATCACTGAATCAATAGAAACACATTATCTGGAGCCACTGAGGCAATTTAGAATAATTGTGCTGTCCTGGTCTTGGGACCACTGAGTCAACTGGAATGATTATCTGTAGCTACTGAGGCAATTTAGGATAATTGTGCTATCCTGGTTCCCAGGTAAAGAAGAATGTGTTTCAATAACCAGTAAGATCATAACCAATGTGATCAATAATCAGTGGAATATTCAAACCATCAACAATAGAGTATTCAATTGATTGGGATAGCATACTTAAGTTCAGAAAATCAAAATAACTTTTCTATTGTTTTAGCAAGCAAATAAGTTCAGAAGCCAAATCAGCAGGGTTAAAGTTAAAACTATAGTTTCTACCTGAAATGATTGCTACCATACTTCAATAGTAATATCCAATAGCAAAAGTAAAAAGGAAATACAGCACAATTTTATGAGTTGTTAACAATGCTATGTGTAGCACCAAACTTCCACATACTCATGTATTTTCTCCTATGTCACCAGTGAGAAGCATGCCTGACAAACAAATATCAGCATGAAAGTGTCATTGGGTCAAGAACTAAAGTTTTGCCCAAACCAGTCTGGCTCAGTGATAGAGCTGCAGACTGAAAGATCCCAGGTTTGATTCCGGTCAAGGGCATGTATCTTGGTTGCAGGCACATCCCCAGTAGGGGATGTGCAAGAGGCAGCTGATTGATGTTTCTCTCCCACTGATGTTTCTGACTTTTGGTCCCTCTCCCTTCCTCTCTGTAAAAAATCAATAAAATATATATTTTTAAAAAGGACTAAAGTTTTGTTCAACAACTGAGACATTTCTTTTCATTAACAACTTGGTTAAGAATTGAATTGTTTGACTGTATCTGTAAATTGCAACAAAGTTAAGCACAAAAGAATAAGATATGCCTGTACATAATTAAATATAAAATTTAGTAGTAATGTTATTAAATTACATTTTCCCTGTATGATTTAAAAGACCAATATATAAAGCAATAATTATAAATCTAAATTGATGGCCATACAATGAATAATGATTTAATTTGTGACAATAACAGCATAAGGCTGATAACAGAGCTATATAAGAGCAGATTTAGTATACTATTGAAGCTAAATTGGTATTAATTTGAAATACATTAGCATAAACTAACATATCATTATTGAGATTAACTAAAAACCTATAAAGAAATGAAAAGGGAATCAAAATAGCACACTAGAAAATATCTTTTTAATATAAAAAACTAATACAAAAAATTGAGGAACAAGTAAGATACGATGGAAGTAAATATAATAGCCCTTTACCAGTAATTACATTAAATATAAAAGGATTAAACTCTTAAATTAAAAGACATAGATTATTACAATAATTTTAAATGACCCAAATATACACCATTTATAAGATCTCATTTTATATTCAAGAGATAAATAGGTCACCCAAGCTGGTTTGTCTCAGTGGATAATGTATCAGCCTGTGGACTGAAGGGTCCCAGATTTAATTCCAGCCCATGCTCAGGCTGTGGGCTCTATATCCATTAGGGGGCATGCAGGAGGCAGCCAATCAATGATTATCTTTTATCATTGATGTTTCTATCACTCTCTCCCTCTTCATTCCTCTCTGAAATAAAAGAGACAAGTATGTAGTTGTAAAATGATAGAAAGAGGTGAATAAGCAGTAACCAAAAAGAGCAAGTGGTTATATTGATACTGAACAAAATAAAATTGAAAACAAAAATAGTTGTAAAAATAATGAATGGTCATATGTAGTAAAAGGTAAAAGCATGATATGCAAATCAACCAAACAGCCAAACAGCAGAACAACGATCTGGATGACCATCCAGGAGCATGCTTTGACATGCACTGGCACAAGGCCAACCAAGGTGGGTGCGATGCTATTGGCTGGGGATCCAGCCATTGCCCCATGATTGTCCTGCAGAGGGAGGCCTAGGCAACTAACCTTAGGGCTGTGGTGGGTAGGTGGGGCCTCCCTCTGCAAGGGAAGCCTGGTCCTGGGTGCCAGTGGCCAGAGAGAAGCTGGTGCCAGCAGTCAGGGAATGGAAGGCCTACTCTTGCACAAAGTTCATGCATCAGGCCTCTATTATTATATAAAGAGCAAGGGAAAAATATATTAATAAGACATAACAATTTTTAAGATATATATACCTAATAACAGAGTCCCTAATACATGAAACAGAAATAGACCTTCACATTTACAGTGCATTTGGTTTGACAAGGTAGTTGAGGCAATTCAATGAATATTTATTAGTCTGTAAAAAACAATGCTGGAAAAACTGTATATCCACATAGAAAAGTCAAACTCCTATTTTACATCATATATTAAAATGCACTCAAAGTGAACCAATTACCTAAATGTAAGGGCTAAAATATAAAAATCTTATAGAAAAACAGAGGAAACATTTTTTTTTATCTTGGATTAGACAAAAGTTTTTTTAGAAATGAAATCAAAAGAACAAAATAAATTGAACTACAGCAAATTTAATCTTTGTGTTTCAAAGGGTACCATCATGAAATTGAAAATACAGTCTCAAAAATGAGAGGAAGAGATTAAAAATGGCAGCAGAGCAAGTGGTTGCTAGACAGACACTCCCAGAACCAAAATGGAATAATAACTAAAATACCGCCCCCCCCCAAAAAAAAAGAACATCATCCAATACACTGAATAATCAACTGAAGAGTAGCTGGAGAGAACCCTGGTAACCAAGCATGAAAAGTGTAGAGCGCATAGAGACTGGCAGAAAGGGTGGAGGTGTAAAAGGACAGGCAAGACTCCCACAGACAGAAGCTGAAGTTCTGGAGAGATAGCTCAGCTGTGGGAGGTTGCCACTGAGAACTCTGGGGTCTAATATCCAAGATGGGCCACACAGCAGAACTGAAAAAGGTGGTCACATAACAACTGCCTGTGAATGGTGCTCACATAACAACTGCCTGCTGTCTGCCAGGAAGGAACAACTGGAACTGCAGGAACACTCTTAAAGAGCCAACAAACAGAATTGAGTGCATAGCCACTCACATTGGGCTCTAGCAGAGGCAGTGGAGAGTTTAGACTGAAGCTACATGAGCAGAAGCCAAGGTTAGGAACTCTGAAAGGTATACACACTGGTTTCCTGTGCTGAGTCATTCTCTCTGGCTATGGAGGTCATCTTTCTCAGAAAGACCTTTGTTATTTGCCTAGGGGAGAGATAGTTGACCCATCCTACTGGAAAAACCCTACCTCCATGGTGTGGAGTTTCTGAGGCCCATTAAGAGACTGAGAATAATAATTAGCTTCAGGCAAAAGCAATTGCCCCACCCCAGTGGCCAGCAAACTGCAGCTCACAAGCTGTAGTTTGCCGCTCTGTTGACTAATGAGTTTGCCAACCACTGACCTAGACTCTCCATTTCAATAATTACAGGCTGTTGTTCCTTGTGATTAATCTCCTATCTCAGTGGTTGGCAAACTCATTAGTCAACAGAGCAGCAAACTGTGGCTCGCAAGCCACATGTTGTTCGTGAGCCACAGTTCACCGACCACTGCCCCACCTGTTGGAAAACCTCTCACCAGACCTGTGGATAATTGCCTTAGAGTTACTCAAGACTAAATTCTATCAGTCTGCAGGAAGAGGTGGGACTCTAGGCTTTGAGTTTTTGCCTGATCTAATTAGTCATAAACAGTGTTTGAGAATGTCCTGCACTAGAGATTAGAACATGTAGCAGATCTAATCAATGCAGTCAGAAATCCAAAAAAAAGTAGTCAAAATGGGAGACAGAAAAAAACAAAAACAAACCAAAAACAAGTGAAATAACAAGGGAATTTTCCAGAAGAGGAGATAAATGAAATGGAAATAAGAAATTCATTTGGAACCAAAGGCCCTGAGCAACCTATTTTCAGGGCCCTTTGGTGAGTCTTGGAGCATGCAATGCAGGACAGGAGTCATGGGGACAAGAGGGGCAGGACAGGAGGGGCGGGCTGGCACACCGCATGGGATGGGAGCCAAGCAGGATGGAAGCCACACAGGATGGGAGCCGAGTGTCACATACTCACAGGCCCGCAACCACACAGGGCCTTCAACCGCATCACCTATGCTTCCCTGGACTTCACCCTTCAGCCCAGATCTTCCAGGTCCCAAGCCCTGGGGTCACTCAAATTCAGCAAGAGTTTGCAATTTGCCCAAGGCACATTGAACAGTTTTCTCCTAACTCATTTGTGGGAGTATAATCTGACTTAAAACTAATGGACTAAACTAGAAAGTCAATTTGGAAATGTGGATCAAAATTCAAGTGAATTAGCTTTGGGCCAGGAGTTCCATGTCTGTGAATGTGTCCTAAGTAAACAGTCAAATAAGCAGTTATGTTTACTGTCATTGTTGATGCTGGAGGAAACCAGAAGCAACATGCCCCAGAATGAGGTGTTAGTGAAGTAAACCATAGTAATGTCAAACAGTCAGGGACAACACTGTAGCCTTTAAAAATTATGTCTGTACATCCAATTCATTGACATGAAAAGAAGGCCATAGCCAAATATTAAGTGGAGGGCAGGGGAATGTCAGAAGAGAGCATGTATACTTATATGTATGTATATTTTATATGTCAGGGAAATAATAGTTTTAGAACCAGTGATTCTTCCTGAGCTTTGTAATTGTGTTAGCAAATTGTGTTTCAGGCATGACAGGTGTCCCCTGGTGCCCCATACACACAGACATCCTTGCCTGTGGGACAGCCTGAACCTTTGCCGCACCTGCCCCTCTCTGGTGTGGCAACAGCCAATCAGACATTCCCTTTTATAGGGCTGGTTTCCTTTCCTCCTTTGCCCAAACTATGCCTTTCCATTAAAAGAATATTAACCAAGCAATCCTAACAAGTTTTGTTGCCGACTGCAACTTATGCCCTTTTATGCAAATGTTGTTGCTTTCAAGTCTACCAGGTTGTATTTCAAAACTTTTATTTTTCTGCAACTTGACCATTTTTTATTCACATAAAATATTCTGGAGTATTTTAAATACATATAGAAAAGTAGAGAATAATATGACAAATACTTATCTATACTAATAAAAGGGTAATATACTAATTAGACCAGACATCTTCTGGACATCCTTCTGGACATCCAAGAACTCTGTGTGGGTGTGCGTGTGTGAGTTTGTATCGCTCAGGTCCATGGTCATGCACACAGACAGAGGCAGTTAGGGGTGACCAGGCCAGCTGGGGAGGGCCATTAGTGGCAACCAGGCTGGTACAGGAGGACAGTTAAGGGCAACCAGGCAGGCAGATAAGTGAATGATTAGAAGCCAGTGGGCCCAGATTATGAGAGGGATATCTGATTGCCAGTTTACGGATTGGGCCATCCCCTGAGGGGTTCCAGAATGAAGAAAATGCAGAATGGCCTGAGGAGACCCCCGACCTCACCCCCATGCAAGAATTTCGTGCACTGGGCCTCTAGTGTGTGTATATATATATAAAAGCCTAACTGACCATTCAACCATTAGACCACTTGACTGGTAGCTATGACATGCACTGACTACCAAGGGGCAGACACTGAATTCACAGGCATGGAAACAAGGAACAGACTGATGAATCTCAGAGGGAAGGGAGAAGGGTAAGAAGAGATTAACCAAAGATCCTACATGAATACTAGAGGCCCAGTGTAGGGATTCTTGCACTGGTGCAGTACTTCAGACTGGCCTGCAGGGTTTGGGCTGAAACTGGCAGTTCAACATCCCCCAAGGGTTCCCAGATTGTGAGAGGGTGCAGGCCAGGTCAAGGGACCCCACCAGTGCACAAATCCATGCACTGTGCCTCTAATCAATAATAACCTTAAACATAAATGGACTAAATACTCCAATCAAAAGTCATGAAGTGGCTGAATGGATAAGAAAACATGACCCATATATATGCTGTCTAGAAGAGACATACCTAAGAAAAGGAACTCACACAAACTGCAAATGTGTGAGGGATAGAAAACAGTTTCCAAGCAAATGGAAATGAATAAAAAGGAGGTCAGCAATACTTATATGCCAAAACAGACCTCAAAGTGAGGGCCACAAGAAATAAGGAAGGCCACTTCATAATACTAAACACATCAACAAAACAAGAGGATATAAGTCTGGGAAACATTTATGAACCCAGTGCAGGAGCACCCAATTACATAAAAGAACTTCTGGAAGATGTCAAGGGAGAGAATGACAGCAATCAAATCATAGTTGAGGACTTTAATACCACATTGACACCACTGAATAGATCCTCTAGACAAGAAAGTCAACAAAGAAGGAGCAATCCTAAATGACTCACTAGAGCACAGGACTTAATTATCATCTTCAGAACATTACACCACACAGCTTCAGCATATGTATTCTTCTCAAGTGCACTTGGGAGTTTTTAAAGATAGACCACATATTAGAACACAGACAAAGTCCATTCAGATTGAAGAAGACAGAAATCATATCAAGCATTTTCTCAAATCACAATGACATAATATTGTAAATCAACTAGAATAAAAACAATAAAAAATTCAAACATTTTGAAACTAAATAGCATGTTATTAAACAACAATTAGGTTACCAAAGAGATAAAATAAAAAATTTTTAAAATCCTGAAATAAATGACAATGAAAACACTACATTCCAAAATCATGGGACACAGAGAAAGCAGTCCTGAGAGGGAAGTTCATAGAATTACAGGCCCAAGTAAATAACAAGGAAAACTGGTAATAAATTACCTAACTCTTAAAGAATTAGAAAGAGAGCAGTAGGAAAAGCCCAGAGTAAGCAGAAGAAAGGAGATAATAAATATCAGATGGAATTAATTGCAGAGATATAAAAAAAAACACAAAAAACAAAGGTTAAAAAAAAACAAAGAGCAAGTATTTTAAAGGATAAACAAGATTGATGAACCTGCAACCAGGCTCACCAACAAGCAAAGAAAGAGGACTCAAGAATATATAAACATAAAGGTAAGAGGTGAAATAACAACAGACCCTATAGAAATACGAAATACTATGAACAACTCTATTCCAGCAAACTGGTCAACCTAGAAGAAATGGACATATTCATTCCAAAATATGAACTTCCAAACTCAATCAAGAATATAAAGATCTGAAGTAGTAATAAAAAAATTCCAGCAAACAAAAAGCCTCAGCCTTGTGGCTTCACAGGGGAGATTTATTAATCATTCAAAGAAGAACTAAAACCTATCCTCCTCAGACTATTCTAAAAAGTTTAAGAGGAACACATACTTCCAAACTCTTTCTATGAAGCCAGCATTACCCTAATTCTAAAACCAGATAAAAACACTACAAAGAAAGAGAATTACTGACCAATTTCTCTGATGAACATTAGATGTTAAAATCTTCATCAAAATTCAAAAAAAATGGATACAGTATTACATTAGAAAGATCATACACCATGACCAAGTGGGATTTATTCCGGGGATGCAAGGCTGGTACAATATCCACAAATCAATAAACATGATACATCACATAAACAAGTTGACAGACAAAAACTGCATAATCATATCAATTGATGCAGAAAAGACATTTGACAAAATCTAACACCATTTCTTGATAAAAACTCTCAGCAAAGTGGGAATAGAGAGATCATACCTTAACATATATGGCAAACCTACATACTCAATGGCCAAAAACTAAAACCATCTCCCCTAAGAAAAGGAATAAGATGGTGATTTCCACTTTCACCATTCCTAGTACTAGAACTGCTAGCCACAGTGATCAGATAAGAAGAAAAAAAGGCATCCAAATTGGAAAAGAAGTAAAATTGGCATTATTCGCAGGTGACATGATATAGTACAGCAAAAACTCTAAAGACTCCATCAAAAAACTGCTAGACTTAATAAATGAATTCAGTGATGTAGCAGGACACAAAATTAACACCCAGAAATCTATGTTTTTTTATATACCAATAATGAACTCCCAGAAAGATAAACTAAAAAAAAATCCCATTTATGAGTGCACCTAAATAATTAAGATACCTATTCAAAAACTTAACCAAGGAGATAAAAGACTTGTATCCAGAAAAACTACAAGACTTTGAAAAAAGAGACAGAGGAAGACATAAGCAAATGGAAGAATATACCATATTCATTGAATCATATAATCAACATTATTAAAATGTCCATACTATCCAAAGACCTAGAACAAACTCTCCAAAAACTTTATCTGGAATAAGAAAAGACCACAAGCTGCTGCAATCTTGAGAAAGAGAAACAATGCTGGAGTGATCACAATACCAGATTCAGGCTCCATTACAAAGCCACTGTTCTTAAAACTGCCTGGAACTGGCATAAGAACAGACATATAGACCAATGAATAGGAACAGATAACCCAGAAATTGACTCAAGCCAATATGCTCAATAATTGACAAAGGAGGTAAGGGCATACAATGGAGTCAAGACAGTCTCTTCAATAAATGGTATTGGGAAAATTAGACAAATACATACAAAAAAATGAAACTAGACCACTAATTTACACTATACACAAAAATAAACTAAAAAAATGGATAAAGGACTTAAACATAAGATGGGAAACCATAAAAATCTTAGAAGAATCCTTAGGCAGCAAACTATCAGACATCTGTAATAGCAATATGTTTACAGATACATCTCCTAGATCAAGGTCAATGGAAATAAGAAGAAAATAAACAAATGGGACTACATCAAAGTAAAAAGCTCCTGCACAGCAAAAGAAACCATCAACAAAACAAGAAAACCTAATGCATGGGAGAACATATTTGGCAATGCTATCTCCGATAAGGGTTTAATCTCCAAATTTATAGGGAACTCATACAACTTAACAAAAGAAATATAAATAATTTAATCAAAAAATGGGCAAAGGACATAGACACTTTTTGAAAGTGGACATGCAGAAGACCAAGAGGCACAAGAAAACATGCTCAAAGTCATCAATCATCTGAGAGATACAAATCAAAACAATGAGGTACCTTCTAACACCTGTCAGAATGGCTATCATAAAAATATCATCAGGCCTAACCAGTTTTGCTCAGTGGATAGAATGTTGGCCTGCAGACTGAAGGGTCCCAGGTTGGTTCCGGTCAAGGGCATGTACTTTGCTTGTGGGCACATCTCCAGTGGGAGGTGTGCAGGAGACAGCTTATCGATGTTTCTCTCTCATCGATGTTTCTAACTGTCTATTCCTCCCCCTTCCTCTCTGTAAAAAAGCAATAAAATATATTTTTAAAATCAAACAACAAGTGCTGGCGAGGATGTGGCGAGGATGTGGTTGCACTTCTAGTGGGAATGTAGACTGATGCAGCCACTATGGAAAACAGTATGGAATTTCCTCAAAAATTAATAATTGGACTCCAATTTGACCCAGTAACCCCACTTCTAAGAATATCTAAAGAAATCAGAAACACCAATTAGGAAAGATATATGCACCCCTAGGTTTATAGCAGCTCAATTTACAATAGCTATGATTGGGAAACAGCTTACGTGCCCATCAGCATGAGTGGATTGAAAAACTGAGGTACATCTACACAATGGAATACTATGCTTTTGTTAAAAAGAAGGAAATTTAGCATTCTCAACAGCATGGATGGACATGGAGAGCATTATGCTAAGCAACTAAGTGAAATAAGCCACTGGAGAAAGCTAAATATTATGTGCTCTCACTCATTTGTGGAATATAATGAACAACATACATTGATGAACAAATATAGATCCAAAGACAGAAAAGCATCTAACAGTCTGTTAAACATCAGAGATAATGTGGGGTGGTGGAGGTAAGAGAACAATCAAAGTATTTGCATGCATGCATATGAGAATAACCAATGGACAGACAGTAGGGGTTTGAAGGTATATGCTGGGGGCAGCAGATGGTCGGTGAGAAGTCAATGGTGGAAAAAGGAGACATATGTAATGCTTTAAACAATAAAGAAAGAGGTAAATAAATTTATTTGATATAGAATTCAGAGTAATGACAGTAAAGATGCTCATTTGCATGAGAAAGGATATAGTGACTATGAAAAAAGAACAGTTAGAAATAAATAATGACACAGAACTAATAAAGAACACATTAGAAAAAATAGTCAGCAGTTTAGGGGAAGACAAGAATAGAATCAGTGAATTAGAAAACAGGGTAGAAAAAATCACTAAATCAGAGTAAAAAAATAATTTAAAAACAAGAGGACAGCTTAAGGGAGCTGTGGGACAATATGAAACATTACAATATTGGCATAATATGGATGCCAGGTGAGGAAAGGGAGAAAGGTATAAGAGGGTGTGTTTTAATAAATAATGGCAGAAAGATTCCCTAAACTGGTGAAGGAAAATATCACATAAATTCAGGAGGCAAAGAGAGTCCCAATCAAGAAGAATTCAAACAGGCCCATGTCCAGACACATCATAATTAAAATGCCAAGAGTTAAAGACAAAGAGTGAATATTAAAGTCAGCAAGAGAAAAGTAATTTGTTACCTACAAAGGAGATCCCATTAGGCTGTCAACTGATTTCTCATTGAAACTCTACAGGCCAGAATAGAATGGCATGAATTACTCAAGGTAATGAATAGAAAGAACATGAAAGGAAGATTACTACATCCAGAAAGGCTATCTTTCAAAATAGATGGTGAAATAAAGAGCTTCTCAGGTTAACAATGAAAAGCTCAAGGAGTTTATTACCACCAAGCTAGCATATTGCAAGAAATGCTAAAGGGACAACTGTTACAAAAGAAGAAATAACGAGAGAAACATAGACATACATAATTAAAATGGCAATAAATAAGTACATATCAATAATAACTTTAAATTTAAATGAATTAAATGCTTCAATAACGAAACAGGGTAGCTGAATGGATACAAAACATGACCCAACTATATGATATCTATAAAAGACCCACCTCAGAATAAAAGACTCAAACAGAGTGAGAGTGAAGAAATGGGAAAAAAAAATTATTCACACAAACAGAAACAAAACAAAACAAAAAAGCAGGGGTAGCAATCCTTATATATCTGACAAAATAGACATATATGACAAAATGAAGGCTATCACAAGAGATAACAAAGGTCACTATATAATACAAAGAGGATATAACCTTGATAAAAATATATGCACCAAATACAGGAGCATCTAAATATATGAAAAGAAAAGAAAACAAACTTCTAGGGATCCAAGATGGTGGCCCACAGGAATACAGAGATGGGGTGTGTGAGTGAGTGAGGAACAAAAGGGGAGTATGTGGACGTGTGGGGCATGTGTGTTTGTATGAGTGAGGGACAGTTATATTTCTCAGGACTTTTGGGGGCTGGCAGACCAGGCTCCCCTAGTCAGGCAGCCTCTGCTACCACTACAATCTCTCCTGGGGTGGCTGGCTCTGCCACAGAAAACATGCCATCTTGAAAGGGAGAGCAGCTGAGATTGGGAGCCCACCTCACCTCCACCTAGGAAGACCACTCGGGACCCTACAGCCATACCAGCCAGGAATCTTCTGACTCACCTGAAAACACATGAATTCTGAGACTCCAGTCTCTTCAGCTATGGGATCCTAAAAAATGTTTGTCCAGGGGACACAAAATGGTGGCCAACAGGCAGACTTGTCCTGTTCCGTCCCACGGAGCAGATAGAAGAAATAGCCTAATCTAATAACATCCAGCCATAATTTGTGAATTAAACACAGTTGATGAGACAATCCATGACTGGAAATGTAGGATCAGGGCTCTGGGCTGGAGAGAGAGAGACTCATGCAAATGGGACTAGAAGGTCAAAGGAAACTGCATCAAGTTCACATCCCCTGGGGCACACATAACAATCTACTGTGGAAAGGGGTTTACAGGGATGCTGGCAGTGGGGGACTCTAGATATAATTCCACAGCCATGGGAGGCTACACCCAGAAAGGCAGCCTCATGTTTTGGACCCCCACACAGTGCTGGGAAAAGAGAGACATGCGGCGGCACAGTTGCTCTATCTTTATATTTCCTTTGCACTTACTCGTAAACCCAGTACATGGGATCTTTCAATAACAAACACTCACCGAGACTGCAGTGTAGGGAAAGTAGGTTTGTGGAAGCTGGCAAACAAAATAGGGAGAGTTGACCAGGATCCCAGATCTGGGACAGTCTGGTACCTCCAACCCTGAACATTTTTCTCCTAAAGAGACAACCCCTCCTAGCAGCACAGCAGCACCGAGGGAAACAAGGACTCTGAATACCACCAGAGAGGCTTTGGGGTCTGGGTTGAGGGGTCATTTGATCCCAGAAACTAATATAGCAACACCACCACATAGAGGCCATCAGAAATAGACACTTGTGTAAATACTACTAAACGCATGCAGACAAACAAAGCAGGCAGATTGATCCCACATGCATGCAATAAAGGCAATGGAGTCTGACACAGAAGAGTGGTGGATGGCTGGGAACTTCAACACGGTGATGATTAAAAAACAGGAAACTATGAGGTGGCAGACAGAACAGTAGAGAGGGATCTTAAACTAGTCCCCATGGGACATTAAAACTCAGCTGAAGTGCATAACACTGTAATAGTTCACTTTTAAAAAATCCTGTATTAATTTTTTCTTTTATCTATTATTATTATTATTATTATTATTATTATTATTATTATTATTTACCTTTTATTTCTTTTGGACTAGTGTTCTACATTCTATTTTTTAATCATTATTTTACTTTTTCTCATTTTTTTCCTTTTTGCCAACCTTTTCTTCCTCTGTTCTCCTTTTTTTATTCTGTTTCTCTTCTCATGTTCCCGCTTTAGTTTTCCTCTCTACTTTTTCTTCATTCCTTGATAAAAATTGATCTTCTTTATCTGTTTTATTGATGCATTACTGTTATAGTAGTCTCTGTTGGCTTACTCATATATCTAATTTCCTGTCCCCTGCTCTAAGTCCATGCACCGTTCTCTTTCTCTCTCTGTGCTAGACAATTTTTTTTCTTATTGTTGTTTGTTTTTATTTTATGCTTTTGTTTTTCCCTTCTTGCTTGCTCTCTTCTTCTAATAGCTTAATTAGTTTCACTCACCAACCTCAGGCATATTTTCTCTCTATTCTATTCTTCTTTCCCTAAAATAGATGAATATATAGATAACTACATTAAAGAAATTGGAATATATATACATAACGTTTTAATTATAATTTTAAATGTATTTTTTATTATTTTACTGAGCTTTTGTGGTTTACTTTTTTCTTATACACTCTTTCTTTTTCTACCTACTCTACACTGAATTGTAGCCATTCCCCCACTCATTCAATTCCTTTATCTTTCTTCTAGAAAAAAGCTTTGCCTCTTCATATTCACATTCCCCCCCACCCTACCCGTAGACCTCCTGTTTTTCTGGGTGTTTTTAATTTGAATTTTTTGGTTTCTTTGTTGGTTTTCTGGAGTTTTCTCCTCATATACATATATTATTCTCCTTTTCTTTTTTCTTCTTTTTCATTTCTCTCTTACCATCTTTCCTTTTCTCAATATTATTTTTGTGCTCTTTTCCCTAATTCTCTTCTCTCTGGTGGTCATCTTTACCTTCATTTGGTGTCATGAATACATTTGTGTTTTATTCCCTCTGTGTTGTGTCCTGCAGGTTTGTATTTTGTGCCTTTTGGTCAATGCAGGTAAGAGTGAGCCACATAACCAGACACCCAGAGAGGAGCAAAAATAGGGAGACAAAGAAACAGCCCATATATGAAAGAAAAGGATGAATCACCAGAAAAGAAAGTAAACAGAATGGACGCAAGCAATTTGTCAGAGAAAGAATTTAGAGCAATAGTCATAAGGAGACTGAAAGGGATGGAAGACAAAGTCAAAAACATGTGTAAGAATCAAGTAGAAATGAGTAAGAACCAAAAAGAAATGAAGAATGATGTAGTTGCAATAATGAAAAGAGAAAACATCAACAGTAGACTAGGAAAAGGTAAGGACTGTATCAGTGAACTAAAAGGCAAAGTAGGAAAAAACACCAAAGCAGTGCAGCAAGTGGGAAAAAAAAAAACCCTTAAAAAGCAGCGGGAGAGTTTAAGGGAACTTTTGGACAAAAGGAAATGAAACAACATCCACATAATTGGGGTGCCAGAAAGAGAGGAAACTGATCAAGGAAGAGAAAACCTGTTTGAAGAAATAATGAAAGAAAACTTCCTTTACATAGGGAAGAAAAAACTCACACAAATCCATGAAGCTCACAGAGTCCCAAACAAGATGAAACCCAAAGAGTGACTCCAAGACATATTATAATTAAATTGGCAAATACCAACAAAAAAGTAAGAATCTTAAAGGCTGCCAGAAAGAAACAGAAAGTTACATACAAAAGATCTCCCATCAGAGTAGCGATTAATTTCTCAACAGAAATACATCAGGCCAGAAGGGTATAGAAATAAATATACAAAGTCATGCAAAGGAAGGGTCTGAATTCAAGAATACTGTACCCAGCAAGGCTATTAATCAAAATTGACTGTGAAACCAGGAGCTTCATGGACAAAAAAGGACTCAGGGAGTTTATTACCACCATGGTAGCAATGCAAGAAATGCTATAGAGACTGCTGGGAAAGAAGAAATAGGAAGGAAAGAAGGAACACAGGCATAAAGAATAAAAATGATGATAAACAAGTACCTATCAATAATAACCTTAAACATAAATATGTTAAATGCTCCAATAAAAATACATAAGGTAGCTGAATTGAGAAGAAAACCTGACCCATATGTCTGCTGTCTGCAAGAGACCCACCTTAGAACAAAGGACTCATAGAGACTGATAGTGAAGGATGAAAAATCTTTTTAGGCAAATGGGAATGAAAAAAAAGCTGGGGTAGCAATATTTAAATCTGACAAAAATAGACCTCAAAGTGAAGGCCATAACAAGAGATAAGGAAGGGCACTTCATAATATTAACTGGGGCAATTGAACAAGAGGATATAACTCTGGTTAACATATCACAAAGTCTAGACACACCCAAAAATAAAAAATTAAAAACTTCTGGAGGATATCAAGGGGGAGATCAACAGCAATACAATCACAGTAGGAGACTTTAATATGCCACTATTCCATTTGACAAATCGTCTCAACAAAAAAAATCAGCAAAGAAGCATCAATCCTAAATGACTCACTAGACCAGATGGAATTAATTGACATCTTAAGAACACTTCACCCCAAAGCAACAAAATATACATTCTTTTCAAATGCCCAAGGGTCATTTTCAAAGATAGATCATATGTTGGGTAATATGAAAAATCAAATTCAAGAAGATAGAAATCATATCAAGCATTTTCTCAGATCATAGTGGCATAAAGCTGAAAATCAACTACATTAAAAACAATAAAAAAACACATGGAGACTAAACAGCATGCTATTAAACAATGACTAAGTTAGTAGAGAGATCAAAGAAAAAATTAAAAAATCATGGCAACAAATAACAATGAAAACACAACCATCCAAATCTATGGGACACAGTGAAAGCAGTCTTGAGAGGGAAGTTCATAGCTCTACAAGCCTACTGCAAGAACAAATAAACAAACAAAAAATACCAAAAAAACAATGGTAATAAATTACTTAGTCTTACAACTCAAAGTGTTAGAAAGAGAGCAACAAGAAAAATCCAGTGTGAGCAGAAGGAAGGAGATAATAAAGATCAGAGCAGAGATAAACAATATAGAGACCAAAAAACAATACAAAAGATCAACAAAACCAAGAACTGGTTCTTTGAAAGGACAAACAAGATTGATGAATCTATAACCAGAATCACCAAGAAGCAAAGAGACAGATCCAAATAAAAAAAAATCAGAAATGAAAGAGGAGATAACAACAGACTACACTGAAATACAAAGGATTGTTAAAAAAATATGATGAACAACTATATTCCAACAAACTGGATAACCTGGAGGAAATAAACCTATTCCTAGAAAAATATAATTTTTCAAAATTCAATCAGGAAGAATCTAAACATCTCAATAGGATGATAACTATGAAAGAAATCAAAGCAGTCATAAAAAAGGTCCAGCAAACAAGCCCGGGACCATATGGCTACACAGGAGAGTTTTACCAAACATTCAAGGAAGAACTAAAACCTATCCTCCTCAGACTATTTCAAAAACTTCAAGATGAAGGAACACTTCCAAGCTCCTTCTATGAAGAAACATTACTATAATACCAAAACAAGATAAAAACAATACAATGAACGAGAGCTACATGATAATATCCTTCATAAACATAGATACCAAAATCATCAACAAAATTCTAGCAAATAAGATCCAGCAGTACATTCACCATGACCAAGTAAGATTTATCCCAGAATGCAAGGATGGTACAATGCCTGCAAATCAATAAATGTGATACATCACATAAACTAATTGAGAGATGAAAATCACAAAGTCATATCATTTGATGCAGAAAAAGCATTTGAAAAAATTCAACACCCTTTCTTGATAAAAAAAAAACTCTCAGAAAGGTGGGAATACAAGTATAATACCTCAACATAATAAAAGCCATGTGTGATAAATCCACAGCCAACATCATACTCAGTGGGCAAAAACTCAAACCATTTCCACTAAGAACAGGAACAAGACAGAGATGCCCACTCTCACCACTCCTGTTCGATATAGTACTGGAAGTGCTAGCCATTGTGATTAGACAAGAAGAAGAAATAAAAGGCATCTAAATTGGAAAAGAAGAAGTAAAAATGTTATTATTTTCAGAGACATCATATTGTGCATAAAAAACCCTAAAGACTCCATCACAAAACTATTTGACTTAATAAATGAATTTGGCAATACAGCAGGATACAAAATTAACCCAAGAAATCTATGGCATTTATATACACCAATAGTGAACTTTCAGAAAGAGACACTAAAAAAGCAATCCCATTTACCATCACACCAAAAAAATTGAGATACCTAGGAATAAACTTAACTAAACAGGTAAAAGATCTATACCCAGAAAACTATAGGACCCTGTAAAAAGAGATAGAGAAAGACATAAACAGATGGAGGAAACATACCATGTTCATGGATTGGTAGAATCAACATCATTAAAATGTCCATACTGCCCAAAACAATCTATAGATTCAATGCACTAACCACTAAAATAACAACAGCACATTCCACAGACCTAGAAATAACTCTCCAAAAATTCATTTGGAATAAAAAAAGATTGCTAATATAAGGCATCCCCTGAAAATAAGACCTCCCCAATAATATTTCTATTCTTGAAACTGAAAAAGTCTGGGCCACACAAGCAGTTATAAAGTAGTGGGTCAATTTAATGCTGCCACTTG
Source organism: Antrozous pallidus (assembly GCA_027563665.1). Lineage (NCBI taxonomy): Eukaryota > Metazoa > Chordata > Mammalia > Chiroptera > Vespertilionidae > Antrozous > Antrozous pallidus. The sequence continues at coordinate 9,220,135 of CM050513.1, forward strand.
TTATGCAAGGAAGCCAAAGAGGTCTGCTAGTCTGGGATGCAGCCAGCACTCATCGCTCTAAAGACATGAAGAAATTTCTTCACAAAAGAAAAATAGATCAAATAATGATTCCCGCAGGAATGATGGCCTATCTCCAGACTCTTGATATTGCAATAAACAAGCCATTCAAGGACAATTTGCGCATGGGAATTAATGATTACATTGAAAATAGAATGGAGAGAAATCAGCATGGAAACTTTGTGAAACCTAAACTGCAAGAGGTTGTGAGTTGGGTGAAGAATTCATGGGAGAAAAATCACTGACAGTTGCATTGCAAATGTACTGAGCAGGCTACCTTGACAAGAAGTTCTCATTTAAGGACAGTGCTATTGCTAAACATGAGAGATTTGGTCCACTGATTCTGAAAGAAATGGAGTCACAAGAAATTCACCAAGAAATTCAGGGTTTGGATTATTATGATGATGTTCCATAAGATGATGACATGACTGTCATTGAATAAATCTTACTTTGTGTTCGTACCGGTAAATGTCAGTATCAGTAAATGTACTATAGATTGTTGTACATGGAAATAATGGTAGTAACAAGAAATTCTTGGTACCATAGGATTCACAGTTTGTCTGGTTATGCTAGTTTGTGATGACAACTACTACTGTACTGTATACAGGTAATACATTTCCTTTTTTTTTGTTCAACAATAAATGTGTACTGTATTCTTCTTCATGGTACACATGAAGACACCCCCTGAAAATCAGACCTAGTGCATCTTTGGGAGCAAAAATTAATATAAGACACTGTCTTATTTTTGGGGAAACAGGATATCTATCAGCAAGTGAATCAAAAAATCAAGTAAATTAAAATTGATGAACAGAATAAATTGGAGAATATAATAGAATAAGGGGCATAGAAAAGAAGTGGACAACAATTCTTGGGGGGGGGAGGTGTGTGGGAGGATACACCCTCCCACACACCTTTCCTATGGATGTCCTATGGATGAGGACAGTGTTGGGGAGATAAGGGCAGAGGGTGGAATGGGAACCAGTGTAGTGGAGCTATGGGCGAAAAAAAAGAGGAACAATTATAATAATCTGAACAATAAAGATTAAATTAATAAAAAACATAAGGCAGGAAACCATAAAAATACTAGAGGAATCCACAGACAGAGAAATCTCAGACATATGCCAAAGCAATTTTTTCACCAATATTGTTCCTAAGCCAATGAAAACTAAAGAGAAAAATAAATAAATGGGACTACATCAAAATAAAAAGCTTCTGCACAGCAAAAGAAATCATCAACAAAACAAGGAAGCCCACTGCATGGGAGAACATATTTGCCAATGCTATCACCGATAAGGGTTTAATCTCTAACATATGCAAGGAACTCAAGGAAGATAAACAAAAGGAAGATAAACAACCCAATAAAAAATGGGCAAAGGACCTAAATAGATAGTTTTTGAAAGAAGACAAAAGGAAGGCCAGGAGGCATATAAAAACATGCTCAAAGTCACTAATGTGGTACCATCTTACACCTGTCAGAATGGCTATCATCAACAAATCCACAAACAAGTGCTGGTGAGGATGTAGAGAAAAAAGAACCCTTTTGCACTGCTGTTGGGAATGCAGATTGTTGCAGCCACTGTGGAAAACAGTATGGAGTTTCCTCAAAAAAACTAAAAATGGAACTGCCATTTCACCCAGTAATCCCACTTCTAAGAATATATCCCTAGAAACTAGAAACACCATTGAGAAAGGATATATCTACCCCTAAATTCATAGCAGTACAATTCACCATAACTAAGCTTTGGAAATGGTCTAAATGCCCATCAGCAGTTGAGTGGATTAGAAAACTATGATACATCTACACAATGGAATACTACACTGCTATACAAAAGAAGGAATTGTTACCATTTGCACCAGTATGGATGGACGTGGAGAGCATTATGTCAAGTGAAATTAGCCAGGCAACAAAAGAAATATACCACATGATCTCACTCATTTATGGAAAATAAAGAACATTATAACCTGACTAGAGGCCCAGTGCACAAAATTTGTGCATGGGGTGTGTGTGTGCCTCAGTCCAGCTTGCACCTTCTCCAATCTGGGAGCCCTCTCTCAATCCAGGACTGGTGGCACCCTACTGCTCACCTGCCTGTATACCTGATTGCCCCAAACCACTTCTGCCAACCATCCTGATCACCCCCTAACCACTTCTCTGCCAGCCTGTTTGCCCCTAACTGCCTTCTCCTGTAGGCCTGGTCACCCCTACCTGCCCTCCCCTACAGACCTGGTCCCCCCAACTGCTCTCCCTGGAGGCCTGGGTCCCCCTCAACTGCCCTTCCCTGCAGGCCTGATTTCCCCTAACTTCCCTCCTCTGCTGGCCTGGACACCCCTAACTTCCCTCCCTTGTAGACTTGATTGCCTCCAACTGTTCTCCCTTGCAGGCATGATCCCTTCCAACTGCCTTCCCCTGCTGGCTATCTTGTGGAGGCCACCTTGTGTCCACATGGGGGCAGCCATCTTGTGTGTGGGAATGATGGTCAATTTGCATATTCTTTTATTTTATAAGATCAGCAAAAAGATAGATACAGAGGCAGTAAAGCATTGAACAGACTGTCAAATTACAGCAGGAAGGCTGGGAGTGTTTGGGAGGGAGGTAATAACATCAACCAGCAGCAAGGAAAGCCCAGCATAAGCAGAAGGAAGAAAATAATAAAGATCAGATCATAAATAAATTAAATAGGGACCAAAAAAAAATACAAAAGAACAATAAAACCAAGAGCTGGTTATTTGAAAGGATAAACAAGACTCATTAACCTCTAGTGAGGATCACAAAGAAGCAAAGAGAGAGGATCCAAATAAATAAATTCAATAATGAAAGAGCTGAAGTAACAAGTGACTCCACAGAAATACAAATGATTATGAAAAAATACTATGAACAAGTCTATTCCAAAAGCTTGAAGACCTAGATGAAATGAACATATTCTCAGAAAAATACAAGCTTCCAAAACTCAATCAGCAAGAATTAAAAAAAAAACTGAATAGGTTGATAACAAAGGAAGATTTTGAAACAATAATTAAAACTCTTCTAGCATACAAAGCCCTGTCTGGATGGCTTTACAGGGGAGTGCTACCAAAAATTAGTTCAGAGAACTGTAACATCCTTCTCAGACTGTTCCAAATGTTCAAGAGGAAGGCATGCTTCCAAGCACTATCTATGAAGCCAACATTACCCTAATTCCAAAATCAGATATCTACAGGCCGATATCATCAATGAACATCAATGTTAAAATCCTCAACAAAATTCTGGAAATTATTACATCCGAAAGGTAGTACACAATGACCAAGTGCAATGACCAAATGCAATTATGGTACAATATCCACAAACTAATAAATGTGATACATCACATAAACAAATTGAGAGACAAAATTCACAAAATCATATAAATTGATGCAGAAAAAGAATCTGACAAAATCCAACACCCTTTCTTGATAAAAACTCTTACCAAAGTGGGAATTGAAGGATCATACCTCAGCATAATAAAAGCTTTATATGACAAACCAATAGCCAACATCATACTCAAAGGGCAAAAACTAAAGCAATTTCCCCTAAGAACAGGAACAAGACAGGGATGCCCAGGTTTACCACTCCTATTTTATATAAGTACTGGAAATGCTAGCCATAGTCATTAGACAAGTAGAAGAAATAAAAGGCATTCAAATTGGAAAAGAATAAATAAAACTGTTATTATTCATAGATAACATATTATTTTACATAGGAAACATCAACAACTCCATAAAAAAACTAGCCTTAATAAATGTATTCAGCAATGTAGCAGGATAAAAAATTAACACCCAGAAATCTATGGCTTTTTTTATACACCAATAATGAACTCACAGAAAGATAAACTAAAACAAACAAACAAACAAAAAAACACGCAAAAAAACAATCCCATTTATTATTGCACCTAAAAAATTAAGACAACTATTTATAAACTTAACCAAGGAGATAAAAAACCTGTTTTGGAAAAACTACAGGACATTGAAGAAAGAGATAGAGGAAGATAAACAAATGCAAAAACATACTGTGTTCATGAATTGGTATAATCAACATCATTAAAATGTCCATACTAACCAAAAAAAACCCCACAACACTATAGATTTAATGCAATCCCCATTGAAATACCAATGGCATATTTCACAGACCTCCAAAAATTCATCTGGAATAAAAAATAAAGAACCCAAATCACTGCAGCAATTTTTATAAAGAGGAACAATGTTGGTGAGATCACAATACCAGATATCCTATCTAATAAAGAGGGAATATGATAATTGACCATCATGTCCTCACAAAGATGGTGACAACCACAGTAAATAAGGGGAGAACATGCTAATTGACTGCCATGCCATCAAAGATGGTGGCTCCCACAGCCACAAGAGGGTGGCGCCCTGTCCCCTCAGCCCCACTGGGGTGACAGGTGTATGGCACAGCTTGCCACTCTGCACACCTGTCTCTGGAGTCCCCCAGTATCCTTAGGACCCCCTCTCCCTAGTGCCCATGGCTGGGCCAAGGCACAGGCAAGTCTTGGTTGGCAGCTGCCCAGCCGATGCCTGATGCGCAGGCAAGCCTTGGATGTTGGCTGCCCAGCCACCCAGGGCTGCCCCAGGCTCAGGTAACCAGGGCTGGATGAGGTTTGCACTGCTGGCAGTAGCAGCAGCAGAGGTGTGATTGGGGGAGTCACCTTCTCCTGATCGCTGGGTAGCGTCCTGCTCCTGAGGACTACCAGACTGTGAGAGGGGACAGACAGGGCTGAGCGACTCCACCTACAGTGCATGAATTTTCATGAACTAGGCCTCTAGTAAAACTATATTACAAAGCCACTGTTCTCAAAACTGTGTGGAACTAGAATGAGAACAGACATATAGACCAATGGAACAGAACAGAGAACCCAGAAATCCACCCAAGCCATTATGCTCAATTAATATTTGACAAAGGAGGCAAGAGCATACAATGGAGTCAAGAAACTCTCTTTAATAAATGGTGCTAAGAAATTTGGCCAGATACAGGCAAAAAATAAAACCAGATCACCAATTTATACAACACAAAAAATAAACCTAAAAATGGTTAAAGGACTTCAATGTAAGACAGGAAATGATAAAAATCTTAGAAGAATCCATAGGCAGCAAAATATCATACATATGTTGCAGCAATGTCTTTACTGATACAGCTCCCAGAGCAATGGAAACTAAGGAGAAAATAAACAACCGGGGCTACATCAAAATAAGAAGATTCTGCACAGCAAAAGAAACCAACAAAAAATCAACAAGAAAGGCCACTGCATGGTATAACAAATTTGCCAATTCTATCTCAGATAAGGGTTCGTTCAATCTCCAAAATTTACAGGGAACTCATACAACTTTACAAAAAAAATACATAATCCAATTTAAAAAAATGGGCATATGATATAAATAGACATTTTTTAAGAGGACATACAGAATACCAAGAGAAACATGAAAACATGCTCAAAGTCACTAATCATTGGAGAGATATAAATGAAAACAACAATGAGGTAAAATGGCACACATGTCAGAATGGTTATCATCAACAAACAACGAGTGTTGGCAAGGATGTGGAGAAAAAGGAATCCTCTTGCACTGCTGGTGGAATGCAGACTGGAGCAGCCCCTGTGGAAAACAGTATGGTGTATCCTCAAAAAGTTAAAAATGAAACTGCCGTTCAACCCAGTAATCCCACTTCTAGGAATATATCCCCCAAAACAGAAACAGCAGTCAGAAGGGATATATGCACCCCTATGTTCATAGCAGCACAATTTACCATAGCTAAGATTTGGCAACAGCCTAAGTGACCATCAGCAGATGAGTGGAATAAAAACTGTTACATCTGTATAGTGGAATACTATACTGCTATAAAAATGATGGAACTTTTACCATTTCCAATAGCATGGATGGAACTGGACAGCACTATGCTAAATGGAAGTAAGCCAGTCAGAGAAAAATAAATATCACATGATCTCACTCATATGTGGACATAATTAACAACATACACTAATGAACAAAAATAGATCCAGAGATAAGGTAACAATGAAGAGAGCATCCAACATAAGAGAGAAGGCAGGGGAGGGGGCATTCTTCAACCAAAGAACTGGTATATATGCATATTACCATGACCAATGGACACAGACACTGGGGCAATTTGGGCTTTTCTGGGTGGTGGGAATTGTCAGGGGGGAAAGGGAGACATATGTAATACTCTAAACAAACAAACAAAATCTTGTAAAGGATTTTAAGGGAGTGATTGACAACAGCACAGTCATGGTAGGGGACTTTAACAATTTGCTCATTTTACTGGATAGAGTTTTCCAGACAAAAAATTAACAAGGAAAGAGTGACTCTAAATCCACCTGAGTGAAATAGATTTAATTTACATTTATAGAACAGTAGAGGCCCGGTGCACGAAATTCATGCATGAGGGTAGGGGGTGTCCCTCAGCCCAGCCTGCACCATCTCCAATCTGAGACCCCTTTCACAATCCAGGACTGCTGGCTCCTAACCACTCACCTGCCTGCATACCTGATTGCTCCTAACTGCTTCTGCCTGCCAGCTTGATCAATGCCTAACTGCTCCCCTGTCAGCCCAATTGCCCCTAACTGTCCTCCCCTGCAGGCCTGGTCACCCCCAACTGCCCTGCCCTGCTGGCCCAGTCTCCCCTAACTGCCCTCCCTTGCCAGCCTGGTTGCCCCTAACTGCTCTTCCTTGCTGGCCTGTTCACCACCAATGTCCTCCCCTGCAGGCCTGATCTCCTAACTGCCCTCCACTGCTGGCCTGGTCTCCCCCAACTGCTCTGCTCTGCTGGCCCAGTCAACCCTAACTGTCCTCCCCTGCTGGCCTGCTGCAGAATATATATTCTTCTTAGGTGCACACGGATCATTCAGAAAGAAGTACAATGTGTCTGGACATAAAACAAGTCCCTGCAAATTCAAAAAGACTGAAATCACATCAAGTATCTTCTCAAATCACAGTGATATTAAATTAAAAATCAACTATAGTAAAAACACCTCAAACCATTCAAACACATGGAGGCTAAACAGCATGTTATAAACAATGAATGGGTTACCAATGAGTTTGAGAAAGAAATCCTGGATTCAAAGGAAAATGAACACACAACAATCCCAGATCTCTGGTACACAGCAAAAGCAGTCCTGAGAGGAAAGTTCATAGCACTACAGGCCTACCTCAGTAAAGAAGATGAAATAATAATAAACTATTTAACCCTAAAATTAAAGAATTAGAAAGAAAAGCCCAGAGTAAGTAGGAGAAAGGAAATCAGAAAGATTAGAGCAGAAATAAATGACAAAGACTAAAATAATAATAATAATACAAAAGATGAATGAAAGCAAGTGTTGGCTCTTTGAAAAGATACAGAGATTGAAAAAACATTAGTCAGACTCATCAAGAACAGAGCGAGGACCCAAATAAATAAAATCAGAAATGAAAGAGGAGATGTAACAACTAAACCCACAGAAATATAGAGGGTTGTAAGAAAATATTATAAACAACTACATGCCAATGAGCATATAGTTGGACAAAATCCTAGAAAAAATGCCATCTCCCCAAACTACAAAAAATCTAATAGGGCAATAACAATTAAGTAGAAGCAGTAATAATAATAATAATAATAATAATAATAATGATAAAATTTCCAGTAAACAAAAGCCCTAGTTCAGATTGCTTCACAGGGGAGCTTTACCAAACATTCAAAGAAGAACTATCACCTTTACTCCTCAAACTATTCTGAAAAATCCAAGAGGAAGGAACACTTCCAATCTTTTTTGTATGAGGCCAGCATTATCCTAATTCCAAAACCAGATAAAATCACTACAGAGAAAGAGAATTACAGGCCACTATCCCTGATGAACTTATATGCTAAGATCCTTAACAAAATATTAGCAAATCGGATAGCAATATATTAGGGATTAATTCAGGATGTAAGGCTGGTACCATATTCACAAATCAATAAATGTGATTCTTCACATAAATAAATTTAAAGGCAAAAATTGCATGATCATATTAATAGACACAGGAAAAACATTTGACAAAATCCAACACCCAGTTTTGATAAAAACTTTCAGCAAATCGGGACTAGAGAGAGCATATCTAAACATAATAAAGACCATATATGACAAACATACAGTGAACATCATACTCAAAACTAAAACCATTTGAACAGGAACAGAACCAGGATATCTTCTTTCATCACTCTTATTTAACATAGTACTGGAAATCCTAGCCACAGTGATCAGATAAGAAGAAATAAAAGGCATCCAAATTGGAAAGGAGGAAATAAAACTCTCACTATTTGAAGATGTCATGATATTTTACATAGAAAACCCTAAAGAATGCACCAAAAAACTACTAGATTTAATAAATTAATTTAGCAATGTAGCTGGGTACAAATCAAAACCCCAAAATCAATGGCTTTTTTACACACCAATAATGAATTCTCAGAACAAAAATTCAAATGCAAGAACAACAAAAAATTAAGATACCTAGCAATAAACTTAATCAAGGAGGTAAAAGACCTGAATTTGAAAAACTACTGGACATTGAAAAACATAGAGGAAAATGTAAACAAGTGGAAGAATACACACTGTTCATAGATTGATAGACTTAACATTATTAAAATGGCCATACAACCCAAGGCAATCTATAGATTCAATGCAATCCCACTAAAATAATAATATATTTCACACAACTAGAACAAATACTCAAAAATTTATATGGAACCAAAAAAGACCCATTATAGGCACAATAACATTGAGAAAAAAGAACAAAGTTGGAGGAATCACAATACCAGATATAAAGTTATACTACAAATGAACTATAATGAAAATAGCCTGGTATTGGCACAAGATCAAGTAAATAGATCAATGGAACAGAACAGAGACCAGAAATCAATGCAAGCCATGAATATTTAACAAAGGAGGAATATACAATGGAGTCAAGATAGTCTCCTCAATAAATGGTGTTGGGGAAATTGAACAGATGGATGCAAAAAAAAAAAAAAAAGAAACTAGACCACCAACTTTTATCATATCCAAGAATAAACTCAAATTTAAGTTGTAAAAACCTAAACATCCTAGTAGAAACCATCAGCTGAAAAACCTGACATGTCTCCTAGCAATATAAATACATCTCCTAGTCCTAGGGCAAAGGAAACAACAGAGAATATAAACAAATGGGACTACATCAAAATAAAAAGCTTCTGCACAGCAAAAGAATCCATCAACAAAATGAAAAGAGAGCCCACTGTGTGGGAGAACATATTTGACAATAATATATCTGATAAGGAGTTAATATCCAAAATATATAAGAACTCATACAACTTAACAAAATCAAGACAAACAATCCAATTTAAAAAAATGGACAAATGATCTAAATAGACACTTCCCCAAAGTGGACAGACAGATAACCAAGCGGCATTATGAACAAATGCTCAAAGTCACTGATCATCAGAGACTTGCAAATTAAGTCAACAATAAGATATCACCTTACACCTGTCAGAATGGCTACCATCAACAAATCAACAATGACAAGTGCTGGTGAGAATGTGGAGCAAAATGGAACCATAATATACTGCTGGTGGGAATGCAAACTGGTGCAGCCATTATGGAAAACAGTATGGGGTTCCCTTAAAAAATTAAGTATGTAACTGCCATTTGACCCAGTGATTCCACTTCTAGGAATGTATCTTATAAAACCTGAAACACAAATCAGAAAGAATGTGTTCACCCCTCTGTTCATAGAAGCATAATTTGTAATAGCTAAGATATGGAAACACTCCAAGTACCCATTAGTAGATGAGTAGATTAAAAAAAAAAACAAAAACCTGTGGTACATTTATACTATGGAATCTTATGCAATATTACAAAAGAAGGATTTCTTACCCTTTGAGACAGCATGGAGAGTATTATGCTAAGTGAAATAAGTCAGCCAGACGAAGATAAGTATTATATGATCTCACTCATATGTGGAATCTAATAAACAAAATTAACTGATGAATGGAGTGGATCCAGAGACACAGAAGCATAGAATAGTCTGTGGATTCTCAGAAAGAATGTGTGGTAAGGTGAGTGGGTGGTCAATGATCAACCAAAGAACTTGTATACAAATATGCATAAGCCATGCATACAGACAATAGAGTGGTGAAGGCCTGAGGCAGGGTGGGCAAGAAGGCTTCAATGGGGGCTAAAGGGGGCATATGTAACACTTTAAGCAATAAAGTTTTTTTTAATGATATTGGGAAATCATCTATATAATAAAATACTTCTAGTTAGAATAGGAAAAAAATTCTTACAACTCAACAAAAAATATAACATAATAAAAAATGGGAAAATGATTTGTACAGGCACTCATTCAAAGAAGATATGTAAGAGAATCAACATTGGTGATTTCCTATTCAAAACCACAATGAGCTACATGCTCACCTGGGAGTCTATAATTAAAAAAACAAACAAACAGATAATGAGTTGGTGAAAATGTGAGAAATTGGAGCAATCATACATTGTTGGTGAAAACAGACAATGGTACAGTCATTTAAAAAGTATTTTATTAGTTCACCAGTATTAAACATAGAATTAACACATGACCCAACTTTTAGGTAAAATCCCAAGAAAGAGGAAACATATATCTATGCAATATTTTTAATTTTCATGTTGGTTTTTATTTTTTTATTTTTATTTTTAAATTCAGAGAGAGGGAAGGAGAGGGAGAGAATAATAGAAACATCAGTGATGACAGAGAATTACTGATTTGATGCCTCCTGCAAGGCTTCTACTAGGGATTGAGCCTGCAACCCAGGCATGTGCCTTGAACGGGATGATGAGCAATCACTGAGCCACACCAGCTGGGCTCAGCAAAAAGTTTTACATGAATCTTCGTAACATCTTAATCTATAATATCGCCTCCTAACTGGTTTCCCTGAATCTTTTGGTGTATCTTCTAACCCATTTCTTCACATTAAAGCTGAAAAAAAACTTTTTTTTTTTTTTTTTTAGAAAACAACATCTTTATTTAAATATAGATTGCATAACATATAATTTGCCCATTTTTCCTCTTGGGAAACAAGACCATGTACTTAGGTTCCCAATCTCACACCCCAAAAAAGTACATATAAAGAAATTTGAAAAAATGCCAAGGACTGAGCCGTGAGAAATTCTAATATTTAGTGACCAGAAGAAGAGAATGAGAATGTAAAGAAAAATGCAAATTGATCAGAGGGGTCTAAGATCAGCAGATGATACTGTCACAGCAGGCAAAAAACCGATCATTTCTGAAGACTTGGAAATTGCTCAAGTGCTGTATTGCCTAAGAGGGCAATTAAGAAGTTTGAAAAGAGTCCTACTGGATTGGTAATATTGAGAGCCTGAGTGTTTGTGGAAGGAGCAGAAAGGAAATTAGCCTGACCATAGCAGGACGTGAAATGAGTGGAGAAGGCTTGACATACAGAAAACACAACACATGCCTTCTTCAGAAGATTGGTGCAATAAGACAATGCTTTGTATGTAATACATGATCAATATTAGAAATATCTAAGGAAATGAGTAGATTCCTTTTTGTTTTAATGAATAAAGGCTCAATTCTCCATCCCATGTATCAGCTCTAGAAGTTTAAGAAGTAATTACCTTTCCCAGAAGGTATACACATCCAGCTGAAAATAGGTCTGAAACATGGTGGATCAGACAAACCTGCCTTAGCACCAAGCTAGATTTTGTTTTCTCTCTAAACCAGTTAAAGTGGCAGGTTGTTTGTTGTTTTATTTCAGAGGTGGTTTGGACATGAAGAAGGCTTCCTTTGCTCAATGACTTAGGCAGAAGGGCTATACTTACTCTGGGAAGAAAAATCAATCAGGATTTGCTAGAGATGGATATTCTTTTACATTTTCATTCATTATTCACTCACTCAAACTAAATTGAGTGTCTATGGTAGGCTCATTTTCTTATCACTCCCTACAACAGTGTCCAGTGCCTACAAAACTCAGACCTTCTTGTCCAAATTCTAGAAAAATCTTAAGAGCTGAATGTTACCATTGTTGTGGGAATTTTCTTAGGAGTAAACCAAAGCCATAAACTAAAAGAGGTAAGATACTAAATGTGTGATTTTAAGTATTAAGAATACTTAAGCATTCTTTTTTTCATTCAACAAATGTAAATTGCTTATTTAATTCTAGAACGAGGTGACAAGAGATTTTAATGCATAACCCAGTCACATGGTCCCTGACCCAAGGCTGCTTTCTTATAAGCGTGGGTATTGTGTGTATGTATAAATGTACAATCTTGACTTGCTAGGGCAATGACTATTTCCACTTGATAAGCTTTCCCAGCGCCCATTAAGTTTAGGACATAAAAAATAAAATAAAATCTATTTGAAATTTTACTTGTATTTTATCAGTTAAAAACATATACATTTATTAAATGAAATATTTATGACAAGAAAGTGCAATAGCTGAGGAAAAACGTAGTTTGATGGAAGGTGGACCATAGACTAGGTTGACTTTGATTGGAATACAAAGAGACTAGAAGGATGTGGCTGTGTGTGGAGCACATGGGATTGAACAAAACTATGCCCTTATTAATTCTCCTGAATGACCTTCAGAAGCTTAGAATTGATTCTTGGACATCAATGTGCTATTGTATATTCACCCTAATTTTTACACTTTTCATGGGGAGCTCACTTTCTGTCCAGACATCCAACATCACATCAAATGATGAGCTCTCTACACTGATCATGTGGGTATATTTGAGCTCCTAAATCCAGGAACCTCAGGACCTGGGCATGATGCTATGGAAATGCTAAAATGTGTAGTACTAGAGTGTTTGTTCCACCTGAAAACATTCAAACTCAGAGTTTTTGAAATGCTTATTGCCCTGATAATACATAGATGCCAGCTTTTAGTCACTAGCATAAAGCTTCCTGCCTTCTGTAGAAATTTGATCAGGACAATTGTATCCATTCTCGACTACTCCTGGCTCTCCTCCTTTCCCAGCTCCTTCCCTCTTCCTAGAAAATGAGTTATTCTCCTAAAGACTCCTTTTCTCTCTTCCCCTGTTAACTCATAATCCCTCAGTGCAGTAATATAAACTAATTATTGAAGTTAAATGCAATCTAACTAATGAAAACTCATGAAATTGGGAATGATCAATCACTCATGTTTGCCCAAGAGGTTTTACATTAAAAGTCTCCAAAATGCAACTTCTCTAACTCTCTAAGAGAAAATTCTTTGAGGAAGTAGTTCTGTTGATGGCACTTGAAGAATCTGCTTCTTGGACCTGGAAGCAGAAAAAAAAAAAGATATATTTTTGTGGTTCTCCACTTAAAAAAAAAAAAAAAATATATATATATATATATATATATATATATATACACATAAAATTCCCCCCAATCAGATAATCCTATCTAATAAAAGAGCAATATGCAAATTGACCATACCTTTATTACACCCACAAGCCACATCCACCAGCCACGCCCATCAGTCAATCAAGAGCTAGGGCGAAGCCAGCCAGTGAGCGCATGGTGCAGGCCACGGGGGTTGGGGGTTAGGCGGCATGGGCTGCAGGGTGAGGGGTTGAGGAGGTCAGGGCCAGGGAGCAGGGCTGAGAGGGTCTGGGCCTGGGGGGGCAGGGCCAAGGTGGCCTGGGCCGTGGAGGGTGGGGCCAAGGCAGCCAGGGCCATGGGGGGTGAGGTTGAGGCAGCCAAGGCCTTGGGGCAGCAAGAGCTGGCCAGGGAGAAGGCTGGGCTGGGAGTGCAAGACCGAGGCCCATGCTAGTTGAGTGCGAGCTGGCTGGGGTGAAGGCCTGGGATGGGAGGGGGGTTGGCATGGCTGGGACAGAGCCAGCCATTAGCCCCATTGAAGGCCTGGGGGTGAGTGATCAGTAGGACATCCCCTGAAAGCTCCCAGTATGTGTGAGGCGCCAGGTTGGGCTGAGGGATCACCCATCCCTAGTGTAGGAATTTTGTGCACTGGGCCCCTAGTTCATTATAAGTGGCTGACCTTAAGCAAAAGTGCCTTCAAAACAAACTTGGGAATACTAGTGTGTTGAGTGCTTTGGCTGTCACATTTTTTTTTCAGAATTTTTTGTTTTGTTTAAATTTCTTTATTGATTGAAGTATTTCATACGTGTCCTTATCTTCCCATTCGCGCCCCCCCGCCGCCGCCACTCATGTCCTCAGCCCCCTGTTGTCTATGTACATTTTTTAGGCCTATGTGTATGCATACAAGATACAAGTCCTGGGGCTAAGAGGGAGAGATCAATCAAAGGACTTGTATGGCTGTCAGATTTAGTAAGAGCTAAATTAAGAACAGAAACACAGTTAATTGTCCTAGAGACACAAAAGTGCTCTTCTAGCCTTCTCAGACATCCCTCACTAACCTCTGGTAATATAACGAGTTAAACTAAGTCCAGACATGTCATCTTTACAGGATGAGTTATTCATAGAAAAGTGAGTAAATCCAGAATGACATAAGGCATTAAGATCATGGGGTGGCATTGAAATAAGTATCTGTCAGTCTTTGACAGTAGCTTCTAGAAACAAGTAGGGAGGATAGAGACCAATTAAGAAAAAGGGTGGACATCTGTAATACTTTCAACAACAAAGATAGAAAAGAAAAAAGAAAAAATACACAAGCTTCCTCTCACATCTGACCATGTGATCACATCACAGCCAACATAGTATCAAAGCTCAAAACTAAATGAATGCTCACTTGCCAAGGTCTTTCTCAGGCTTTATTACTGCTGACAATAGAGCAGTGTTGTGGGAACCGTGTTTTTTGGCCAGTTCACACATTTTATGTTTTGTTCTCTGCCTGAACCTGCTCCTGCATGACTTTGGGATTAATGCTATTTATTTTTGTTGTTATTATTAAACACAACTTGGCAGCAATTCTGCAATCCTTTAGTCTATGAAATTCTTGTGAAATTTTCCTAAGATAGCAAGAAAAAAAATAACATTTCTGGGCAAGCATTAAAACATCTAAGTGACACCTAATTGATGCTGACAGTTTCTATTGTGGAAAAAATTATTAGGGATAATCAAAACACTATCTTGCCGAGACACAGGAACATGAGTAGATAAGGGAGTGGGAGATGCATGGTAGATCTCATTCCTCAGGAAGTATTGTCTCTAAGTAGTCATCCTGGCCAAGGCTCTGTGCTTTGTTCAAGGGCTCATAAAGATGCCCAAAACAAAGTGTCTTTACTGAGAGGGTTTTACCAGAAATTGACAAGTCAAATTTAGATTCTATGGAAATGGGGAAGAAAAAATGGAGAGGGATACAGTTCACTTGGGCTCAGTACCATTTCTTTCTTTTTTAATATAAATCTTTATTTTTCAGATTATTACAGGTGTTCCTCTCTCCCCCCCCCATAGCTCCTCTCTACCCAATCCCCACCCCACCCCATGCCCTTACCCTCCCCCCGACTGTCTTTATCCATAGGTATAATATTTTTGTCCAATCTCTTCCCACACCCCTCACACCCTCTTTCCCCTGAGATTTGTCAGTCCACTCCCTTTCTATGTCCCTGATTCTATTAAATTCATCAATCCATTCTGTTCATCAGCTTTTTCATTCACTTAATTTTTAGATTCACTTGCTGGTAGGTATGTATTTGTTGTCATTTTGTTGTTCATCATTTTTATCTTTACCTTTGTCATCTTCCTCTTCTTAAAGAATATCCTTCAGCATTTATTATAATCCTGGTTTGGTGGTGATTAACTCCTTTAGCTTTTTCTTGTCTGTGAAGCACTTTATCTGACCTTCAATTCTGAATGATTTGCTGGGTAGAGTAATCTTGGTTGTAGGTTCTTGCTATTCATCACTTTGAATATTTCTTGCCACTCCCGTCTGGCCTGCATCGTTTCTGTTGAGAAATCAGCTGACAGTGGTGGTGCAGACTGTTAAGGGTTTTGCTACATGAATGGTACTTCCTATCTCAGTCTGCCTTAAGCTTAAATGCTGATGATGATTTAAAAATGTTAAATACAAAGATGGTCAGTGGAGGTCTTGAATTGAATTCCAGTTCTAAGATTCCACTATTTTTGTAGTCTGCATTCCTGGTTTCCACCCTCCAAGTAGGAAAGACAGTCTTTATTTGTACTCATCTGGGCAATGTGTGTATTTTCTATTTCCATAATTTGCCGCTGTTTGGAAAGTGTCGGAAACTGTATTGAAATCTATGCAAGAACTCTGCCTCAAGTTGGAAATGAAGGAAAGCTTCTAGCAAAGATCAGAGGGCAAATTGGGTGATTTTGAAACTTAACAGGTCTTCCTACTGAAAACTCCTTGGGAAAGAAAAGAGCTAACGACTCGGAAAAGCAGGGGAAAGGCAGACATTAAGCAAAGAGGAGGGGAAAATCAAACATATTTAAATGTCACAAGATCAGAATATATAAAGCAAACCTAGCCACCACAGGCATTGCTCATTCTGAGACTTAGTCATTAATAATTTTCATTTTTGTGATTATTTCATAAAGATGATGTCATTGTTTCACTGTTTCACTAATCACCAATGACACAGTTGCCAGAGAGCGAAGGTACAATGTAGTGATATTATGAGTGGATAATGTTTCAACTGTAATGGGGGAAGGGCTAAGTTCACATTAAGTTCAAGGCATTTGGCTTGGATTTTCTCCATTAGCCAAATCTAAACTTCTCAGGGTTTCTGTCCTAGAACCATATTTAAAAACTTGTCATTGTATCCATAAATAATAAAAGTGTAATATGGTAATTAGAGCACATGACCTTTTGGATGAAGCCAGGGCTGTAAGGGAAGCCCAGGTTTGGGTGCCTGCCAGTAATGTCAGAGAAGCCCAGGTCTCTGGTGCTAGAGGGAAGCCAGTTCTGGTAGCAGGAGGAAGGAAGGCTACTATTGCACAAATTTTGTGACTCAGACCTCTAGTCCTATCTAATAAAAGAGTAAAATGCAAATTGACCATCACTCCAACACACGAGATTGCTACCCCCATGTGGTCAAAGATGGCTGCCCTCATGTGGTCAAAGATCCTGCCCCTATGTGGACACAAGATGGCCACCACAAGATGGCCAGCAGGGGAGGGCCATTGAGAGGGACCAGGACTGCAAAGGAGGGCAGCTGTTGGTGATCAGGCCAGTAAGGGAGGGCAGTTGGTAGTGTCCAGGCCTGCAAGGGAGGGCAGTTGTGGGCAATCAAGCCTGCAGCGGGGGAGCAGTTAGGGGTGACCAGACCAGCAGAGGAGGGAAGTTTGGGGTGACTGGGCCTGCAGGGAAGGGCAGTTGAGGGGGGGAACCCAGGCCTGCATGGGAGAGCAGTTGAGAGGGACCAGGACTGCAGGGGAGGGCACTGAAGGGTGACCTGCAGGGGAGGGCAGTTATAGGCAAACAGGCTGGCAGGGGAGCAGTTAGGCATCAATCAGGCTGTCAGGAAGTGGTTAGGGGGTGATCAGGCTGGCAAGCAGAAGCAGTTAGGGGCAATCAGGAAGGCAAGCAGGCGAGCAGTTGTGAGTCAGTAGTCCTGGATTGTGAGGGGGATGTCCGACTGCCCTAGAGGGTCCCAGATTGGGTGCAGGCTGGGCTGAAGGACAACCCCCATGCATGAATTTTGTGCACCGAGCCTCTAGTTTATACATAAAATGTAAACTTTCTGAAATTGAATCTTATGTAAAGTGAATGAAGTCCCAGACATTCCAACAAAAACAATTTTCTTTTGGACAATTCCAAGATTAGACATTTGTCAGGTTTATTACAGAAGGCACACCAGGTTGCAAAATGAGCCAGCACCCCTCTTTCCCCTGATCCTTTGTGCAGTATCCTGACCAGAGCAAACACACTTAGGTAGTAGATGTGCCCTCCACTCAGCCAGGGAACCCACAGATGCAGACATTTCTCCCCAAAGGCAACATGCATTTGTGATCTGAGGCTCTAAGTGGAGTTGTCAGGGGAGGTGTGATGAATGGAGACATACTCTACGAACATTCTTGGATAGACCATGAGAAAGGAATCTGGGGTGTGTAAACCTCTGTCCCTCAGCGTGAATTTTCACTTCATTGTGGCTATTCTCCCCCATTCCTTCATTAAAAACTTCAATTCTGCTTTCAATTTATCAATTCTCACCTTATTTCATCTTCTACCTTAGCTGATCTAATTATTGGCTATATCACAAAAAGATGTTTATTCCTTTCTGGGAAAAAGGCAATTTAGATTTACTCCTCTGCAAATTTCCAAGAGGGACTTATTTTTTTATTCTGTACTTAGCAACAGTAAAGAGATTGAAGGGGAACAAAATTCTATCCAAGAGTTTCCGCTTTGAGTGGCACCTTAGGTTCAAGATGATTAAAGGAAATGTCTCTGCTGGTAAGTCCAACGAGCCCATTAGAGAATGATAATGCCATCTGTGACTGTATTTTTTGCTCCAGTATACAGCTTTGGATGATTCCATGAAAATGTATATATTGGAATTTGTAGGCAGAAAAATTCAGTGATTGGTAGGAAACCTCACCATCCCATCAAGCTTCCTGTCACAGTAATTTGTACACTGACACTGAGTGCCCCAGAGGAAGTGGAGAGTTTTCACACCAGAAAGTCTTAGAAATCTAATGTTGAGTATGAGATATCTGACCTTGGTGATAGTGTTTCAACTCTCAGAATATTTATCCTCCTTTTTAAAAATGAAGACTCTTGTAAGGTTTTGCTTGATAATATGAAATTGCACAGCTCATTTCTTTCTATGTACTTCGGGAGTTTGAATGACTCAAATCTCTGAAAGAGGCTAGACATTTAATTTGTTATAGCCCAAAAGTACACAGAACCATGGCTGTAGAAAAAACATGCAATATTACTAAGTAACAACTGACAAAGGAGAAAAGGAATCGTACAGAGTGAACATGTCACTTCGCCATGTAAACAACGATTTTCAGAAAGGGTAGAGAGACCTTTAAAATGGCGGCAGGATAGATAGATGTTTCCTGAGCCTTGTCCTGCAGCAGATAGAATGAGCAGCTGAAACGAACAACATCCAACCCAAATTGGCAAAGGAAACTCAGCTGGTGAGACAATTTGCAGCCAGAAAGGGCAGAGGACCTCTGGAGAAAGGTAAAATCAAGAATCTGGGCAGGAGAGTCTGCCAGACCTCTGAGCTCAGAGGGTCAGAGGGAAACCACATGGCACGGAGCTACATCCCTTGGGGATAGCCCCTCCCTCCAGTTTCCAGGCAACCAATACAGCCACACCCAGGTTCCACCCTGAGTGGTAGGTAGGATTTAAAACAAATCTGAAAAGTCCATGAAAGTCCATAGGGACTGGCCTAAAGAGAGGCCTTCAGTCCCAGCAACAGGAAACAGAGAAACCTCAAACAGCCCAGAAGATTGGGATCTTAAGCCAGCCAAAAGAACAACACTTAACTTTTTCATTTTTATTTTTTATTATTGTTATCTCTTTTTTCTTTTTTTGTTTTGTTTTTCTTCTTTTTTTGTTGTTGCTTTATTTTCTATTTCTTTTCACATTATTTTCCCATCATTCTATTTTATTTTTATATCATTTTTAAATCAAACTTTTTTGTAAATTTATCATTATTATTACTTTCTTTTTGTTCTCTTTGTTATTATCCGCTTATCCACTTTCTACTTCCAATATATTGAATTGAGATCTTCCCCATATTCATCCAATTCTTAACTTTATTTTCTGTACATAAGCTCAGCCTCTACATATTCTGCCCCCACCCTCTTTGCTGGGTGTTTGGTATTTGTATTTTTTGGTTTATCTGTTGGTTCTGTGGTGTTCTCTCTCTCTCTCTCTCTCTCTCTCTCTCTCTCTCTCTCTCTCTCTCTCTCTTTCTCATACACACATATACATATACATATACTAGAGGCCTGATACATGAAATTTGTGCACAGAGTGTGTGTTCCTCAGACCAGCCTGCACTCTCTCCAATCTGGGACCCCTTGAGGGATCTCCAACTGCAACTGCCCATTTAGGTCTGATCCCACTGGGAATGTTGGATCCCAAATACTCGCCTGCCTACCTGCCTGATTGCCCCTAACCATGCCTTTACCAGTCTGATCAATGCCTAACTTATCCCCTGCCAGCTCAATTTTCCATAACTTCCTTCTCCTGCCAGCCTGGTCCCTCCCAACTGCCCTCCCCTGTGCCATGGCCATCTTGTGTCCATATTAGGGAGACCATATTTTATGACATGGGGTGGCCATCTTTAGTGTTGGAGTGATGGTTAATTTGCATATTACCTCTCTCTCTCTCTCTCTCTCTCTCTCTCTCTCTATATATATATATATATATATATATATATATATTCCTTTTTCTTTTTCTGTATTATCTTTTTTTTCTTTCTTCAATATCATTTGTGCTCTCTTTTCTCTCCCCTAATACTCTTCTCAGGTGGTCCCTTGTATTGAGGTTATTGGTATCATGAGTACGTTTGTGCTTGGTTCCCTTTGTGTCTTGTTTTGTCGAGGTAAATTTTATCCTGTCTGGCCAATGTTCCAGAGAGTGAGTTACATAATTAGACACCTGTAGAGGAAACTCCATTCATGAATGGGTCAATAACACTCCAGACCCATCTACAGAGGCAGGAAGAAGACAATAGTGAAAGAGAGGGCGTGAGTGAGTGAGGGAGCAAAAGAGGAGTGTGTGGTCATGTGGTGTGTGTGTGTGTGTGAGTGAGGCACAGTTAGATCCCACAGGACATTTGGGGGCAGGCTAACCAGGGTCACCTAACTAGGAAGCCTGTGCTACCATTGCAAACAGTAACAGAAGGCTGGCTCTTCTTCAGAGGCCTTATTTTTTTGAAGGGAATAGGATCCCAGCCTCACCTACATCCAGGGTGCCTTCAGATAATACCTGGGACACTATAGCCACCACTGCCAGGGACCTGCCACCTCTGCTGTAGTCCCATGGTCACTGAGTCCCCAGCCACCCCAGATGCAGACTCCTGTGAGTTCTGAAGCATGGTCCCCTTTGACCAGCCCAACATTTTAGCCGAGGGCATTATGACATCATGAGAAACAGACACGTGAGCAGCCCTCACCAGGCTTAAGAATAGCGGCCTCACAAGCAGCCTGAGGAGCAGAAGCCCTGCATAGCCCTTCCCCATCTGAGGAGCAGCCACTGCATGTGGCCTGCATCCTGTACCTGTCCAAGGAACAGCAGCTGCATACACAACTTGCCCCATCCGAGAAGCAGCAGTTGTGTGACCAGCCTGCTCTGTCTGAGGAACAGCAGCATTATGAGCAGTCTTCTCCCATTTGAGGAGCAGAAGCCACCCAAGCAGCCTGCCCCAGTCTGAGGAGCAGCAGCCCTGCGTAGCCCACACTGGTCTGAGGAGCAGCAGCCAGGTGAGTGGCCCACACCCATCCAAGGAGCAACAGTTGCACATGCAGCTCCCTTCCATCCAAGGAACAATAGCTGCACATGCAGCTCATTCCTGTCTGAGGAGAAGCAACATGCAAGAAGCCCATTCTCCTGTCATAAGAACAGCAGCTGCATGAGCAGGCTTCCCACATAAGAGGAATAGCATACCTGCCCCTGTTCAAAGAGCAGCAGCCTCACAAGAAGCCCACGCCATCCAAGGAACATCAACAGTGCACAGCCATCCTCCATCTAAGGAGTAGCAGCACTCCCCTATCCAAAGAACAGCAGCCATGCACAGCTTGGCTCTATCCAAGGAGAAGAAACCTTGTGACCAGTTCACCCCCATCCAAGTAATTGCAGCCACACAAGCAGCCTTCCCCCATACAAAAAGCAGAAGATGTGCACAGCCTGGCCACATGCAAGGAGCAGAAGCCTTGTGATCAGCCCAACCCTGAGGAACAGCAGCTGTGCAAGCAGCCTCCCAACACCACCCAGAGGAGGCACCACTGCTGCAAAAAGAACACAACAGAGGAGCAGCTGCCAACTGAGGAGGAGCCACTACCAAGACTTCCCAAGGAGCAACTGCACCCAAAGAGCCACTGCAAGCGAAGGAGCAGCCCCTGCACAACTCAATATCTATATCCATTGGTGAAAGCACAAATGAGTAGACAAAGGAAACCCCACAGAAAGAAAAAGAATTGGGCAGAAAAGCAGCTAAATGAAACAGAAACATGCAATATGTCAGAAAAACAATTCAGACTAAGGGTCATATAGTTAATAAACCAGAAGGAGGAAAAAATCAACAACCTATATAAGAATCAAGAAGAAATTAAGAGTGATATAGCTGGGAAAAAACACCATGGAAAGTTTCAACAGTAAGCTAAAGAGAAGCAGAGGACTGAATTAGCACATTAGAAAACAGAGGAGAAAAACACATCCAAACTGAACTGCGAAGGGAGAAAAAAACTAAAAGACAGCAGCAAAGCCTAAGGGAGCTATGGGACAATATGAAACAAAGCAACATACGAATAATAGGGCAACCAGAACAACAGGAAGAGGAAAAGGGGTCAGGAAACTTCCCTGATGTGGGGAAGAAAAAAGTCACACAAACAGAGAGTCCCAAACAAGATGAAACCGGAAAGACCCACACCAAGACACATCATAATCAGGATGGCAAATGTTTAGGACAAAGAGCAGATATTAAAGGCTGCAAGAGAGAGACAGAAATCTACATACAAGGAAACTCCCATTAGATTATCAAATGATTTCTCAACAGAAACACATTAGGCCAGAAAATAAGTAAAGGGAATTTACAAAGTGATGCAAAGCAAGGGACTGAATTCAAGAATACTCTATCCAACAAGGCTATCATTCAAAATTTTCAAAATTAACGAGAAAATAAGGAGTTTCACAGACAAAAAAAAAAAAAAAAAAAAAAAAAAAAAGGCTAAGGGAGTTTATCACTACCGAGCAAGAAATGCTAAAGGGACTGATGCAAAAAGAAGAAATAAAAAGGTAAGCTGGAACAAAGCACAAAAATTAAAAATGGCTATAAATAGTATCAATAATAACTTTAAACGTAAATGGACTAAATTCTTCAATCAAAGAACATCAAGTGGCTGAATGGATTTTTAAAAAATGACCCATACATATGCTGTCTGGAAGATACCCACCTCAGAACAAGGGACTCACAAAGACTGAAAGTGAAGGAATGGAAAAATATCTTTCAGGCAAATTAAAATGGGAAAAAAAGCTGTAGTACCAATACCTGTGTCTTACAAAATAGACCTCAAAGTGAAGGTCATAACAAGAGATAAGGAAGGCCACTTCATAATATTAAAGGGATCAATACAATAAGAAGATATAACCCTAATAAACATATATTCACCTAATGTAGGATAACCCAAATATATTTTAAAAAAAAACCTCCTGGAAGATATCAAGGGAGAGATCGACAACATTACAATCATAGTAGCAGACTTTAATACACCACTGACAACACTGGATAAAACCTCTAGACAAAAAATCAGCAAAAAATAGCAATCATAAATGACTCTTTAGATCAGATGGAATTGACATATTCAGAATATTTCACCACAAGGCCACAGAATATATGTTCTCAAGTGCACATGGGACATTTTCAAAAATAGACCACATATTGGGTTACAAGCAAAGTCTTCCCAAATTCAAGAAGATTGAAATAATATCAAGCATCTTTTCATACCACAATGGCATAATATTAGAAATAAACTTCAATAAAAACAATACAAAAAAATTTGAACACTTGGAAGCTGAATAGCATTTTACTAAACAGTGATTGAGTTAACAAAGACACCAAAGAAGAAATAAAAAACATATTTAAAAAAAGGACAATGAAAGACAACAATTTAAAATCTATGGGACACAGTAAAAGCAATCTTAAGAGGGGAGTTTATAGCTCTATGGGCGTACCTTAAAAAAACAAGAAAAAATGGTAGTAAATCATCTGACTCTACAACTCAAAGAATTAGAAAAAGAGAGCAACAAGAAAAACCAAGAGTGAGTAGAAGGAAGGAGACAATAAATATCACAGCAGAAATAAATGACATAGAGACCAAAAAAAAAAAAATACTAAAAATCACTGAAACCAAGAACTGGTTCTTTGAAAGGATAAACAAGATATATGAATATCTCACCAGGATCGCCAAGAAGCAAAAAGACAGGACCCAATTAAACAAAATTAGAAATGAAAGTGGTGAAATAACCACAGACCCCACAGAAATTCAAAATATTGTTATAAATACTATGAATAACTTTATTCCAACAAACTAGACAATCTGGAAGAAATGGACACATTGCTAGAAAAATACAACCTCCCAAAACTCAATTAGGAAGACTCTGAACATCTCAATAGGCTGATAACTGTGAGAGAAATTGAAGAAGTCCTTTGGTTGCAGTGGCTCCTCAGGCTGCAGTTGTTTGCTGCAGTCAACTTCCAGCAAACAAAGGCCTGAGGCCACATGGCATCACAGAGGAGTTTTACCAAGTATTCCAGGAAGAACTAAAAACCTGTCCTCCTCAGACTATTCCAAAAAAATTCAAAAGGAAGGAACACTTCCAAGCTTAGTCTATGAAGCCAGCATCAGCCTAATACCAAAACCAGATAAAGATAACACAACGAAAGAATTACAAGCCAATATTCCTCATGAACACAGATGCCAAAATCCTCAAAAAATTCTAGCAAATCAGATCCAGCAGTACATCAGAAAGATCAAACACCATGATCAAGTAGGATTTATCCTGAGGATTCAAGGATGGTACAATATCTGCAAATCAATAAATGTGATAGATCATATAAACAAGTTGAGATATAAAAATCACATAGTCATATCAATTGATGCAGAAAAAGCATTTGACAAAATCCAACACCCTTTCTTGATAAAAAATCTTAGCTAAGTGGGAATAAAAAGATCAAACCTCAACATAATCAAAGTCATATATGATAAACCCACAGCCAACATCATAGTCAATGGGCAAAAACTAAAACCGTTTCCTCAAGAACTGGATCAAGATAGGGATGCCTAATCTCACCATTAATTTTTAAAACAGTATTGGAAGTACTAGCCATTGTGATCATACAAGAAGAAGAAATAAAAGGCATGCAAATTGGAAAAGATGAAATAAAACTCTCCTTATTCACAGATGATATGATTCTGTAGATAGAAAACCCTAAAGACTCCATCCAAAAATTATTAGACCTAATAAATCAATTTGGCAATGTAGCAGGATACTAAATCAATGCTGAGAAATATATGGCATTTCTATACACCAGTAGTGAATTTACACAAATGAAATATAGACTACAAAAACAATCCCATTTATCCTCACACCAAAAAAATTTAATATGCCTAGGAATAAACTTAACTAAGGAGTTAAAATACCTATACGTGGAAAACTAAGGACACTGAAAAAAGAGATAGTGGAAGACATAAACAGATAGAAGAACATACTGTGTTCATGATTAGTAGAATCAACATCTTTATAATGTCCATACCGCTCAAAGCAATCTATAGATTTATTTCAATACCCACTAAAATATCAAAGGCATATTTTATAGACCTAGAACAAATTCTCCAAAAATTCATCTGGAATAAAAAGCAAAAAAGACCATGAATATATGTAGCAGTCATGAGAAATAAGCACAAAGTAGGTGGGATTGCAATACCAGATTTCTTTTTTTCTAAATATTTTTTATCTTTATTGTTCAGTTTATAAATTACATAGTTTCCCCTTTTTTATCCCCCTATATCTCCACTCCACCCTGTACCTATCCCACTCTCCACCCTTACCTCCTCCTCCCCACTGTCCTCTCCCATTGTTGCAAGATTTTTGTCCAGTCTCTTGCTGTACTTCCCACACCCCTTTTCTCCCCAAGAATTGTCAGTCCATTCCTTCTCTATGTCCATGTTTCTGTTATATTCACCAGTTTATCTTCTACATCAGCCTATCACTTCACTTGATTTTTATGTTCATTTGTTGATAGATGTGTATTTGTTGTTCATAATTTATATTTTTACCTTTTTCTTCTTCCTCTTCTTAAAGAATATCTTTCAGCATTTCATATAATATTGGTTTGGTGGTGATGAACTCCTTTAGCTTTTTCTTATCTGCGAAGCACTTTATCTGATCTTCAATTCTGAATGATAGCTTTGCTGGATAGAGTAATCTTGGTTGTAGATTTTTGCTATTCATTATTTTGAATATTTCTTGCCACTCCCATCTGGCCTGCATCGTTTCTGTTGAGAAATTCGCTGACAATCGTATGGGTGCTCCCCTGTAGGTAACCAACTGTTTTTCTCTTGCTGCTTTTAATATTCTCTCTTTGTCTTTTGCTCTTGGCATTTTAATTATGATATGTCTTGGTGGGGTACTCTTTAGATTCTTATATTTTGGGGTTCTGTGTACTTCTTGGGATTTTAAGTGGGTTTCTTTCACCAGGTGGGGGAAGTTTTCAGCCACTATTTCTTCAAGTAGGTTTTCATTGCCTTGTTCTCTCTCTTTTTCTGGCACCCCTGTAATTCTGATATTGGCATGCTTGAGGTTGTCCCAGAAGCCCCTTACACTATCTTCAATTATCTGGATTCTTTTTGTTTCTTGCTTTTCCAGCCGAGTGGATTTTGCTTCTTTGTATTTCAAATCTTTGACTTGGTTCTTGTGGCCCTCTGGACTGCTTTTAGGTCTTTGTGTAATATTTTTTATTTCAATCAGTGTATGCTTGATTTCTAGTTGGTCCTTTTTCATATCCGTGAGGGTCTCGTTCATATCCTCAGCAGTCTTGTTCATTTCCTTGAGGGTCTCATTCATTTCCCTGTAAGTCTCATTCATTTTCTGGTTGGTCTTGTTTATTTCCTCATAGTTCTCATTAAGTTCATCGGCCTTTTCTAGGAGCCTCTTGGAAAGCCTTATAACCATGGTTTTGAACTCTATGTCTTGTTGTCTTTTCTCCTTCATTTCTTTCACACCTGATTTCTTTCCATATCTCTGCATGGTGGCTGCTTTATGTGGTAGATGTCCTCTAAGGGTCAGTGGCTCAGCCTCCCCAGTTACCTGAGGTGGGTACTCTTACTGCAATCCTTTATGGGTTGTACAGTATTTTTGAATTTAAGCCCAGCTTGTTGTTGTTAGCCCTAGGAGGGTTTGACCTCCAGGCCAATTGGCTGTGACGGGAGACTGTGTTCAGGTTGGATGGGTGGAGTCTCTGAGCTGCGCAGGCAGCCTCAGTGTCAGCTATGTCCTATGCGGCGCTCGCATGCGCGGGTCTCTGTTGGATGGGGATGGCTGCAGGCACTTCCAAGAGAAAGCCGCTAGTCTCTTCCCCTTGCCAGACAACTCTGCCTCTCCCCAAATGAGTCTGCACATCCAAAGTCTAGCCCACGGTTGTAAAATAGGTGGTTTCCGGGACCAGGAGACAAGTTTCCAGGGAGCAAGTCGTGAGTTTGTGGGACATTTGCATGCAAACGTCTTTTCCCAGCTACCCGGTTTCTCTGCAGACAAGGGACCTCTGCCGCACCCGGCTTCCAGGGTGTGTCCCCTGAACCTTGGACCTTGCCTGACACTGGGGAATCTGTGCAGTGGGACGTCTCCACATACCCCGGATCTCAGGCCTCGCCTGGTGCTGGGGAATCTGTGTAGTGGGACGTCTCTGTCCTCCTCGTTGGCGAAATCCAGCCGAGGTTGCTGCTCCAGCGTGACCAGAACGGCTCCTAACCTGTTTCCGTCTTCAAGGCTGCACTCCCGCCGCTCTTCTGAGTCTCAGTGTCCCATCTTTATCTTTATTCATGGAGTTTTCACTCAGCCAGCTTTCTGATGATTTTGGGTAATGTTTGTTTTGTTATGTTGTAGTTTTTGAATCGTTGCATGGGGCAGAACAATAGGTGTTTACCTATGCCGCCATCTTGGTTCTCCCCTGCAATACCAGATTTCAAGCTGTATTACAAAGCTGCTGTTCTTAAAACAGCCTGGTATAGACATATAAATCAATGGAATAGAATAGAGAACCCAGAAATCACCCCAAACCACTATGCTTAATTAATATTTGACAAAGGAGGCATGAACATACAATGGAGTCAAGATAGTCTCTTCAATAAATGGTGTTGGAAAACTGGATAGATACATGCAAAAAAATTAAACTAGATCACCAACTTACAGCATACACAAAAATAAACTAAAAATGGATAAAGGACTTAAAAATAAGATGGGCAACCATAAAAATACTAGAAGAATCCCACAGGCAGAAAAATCTTAGACATATAATGAAGCAATTTATTCACTGATACAGCTCCTAGGGCAGTGGAAACTAAGGAGAAAATAAACAAATGATATTATATCAAAATAAAAAGCTTCTGTACAGCAAAAGAAACCATCAATAAAACAACAAGAGAGCCACTGCATGAGAGAATTTATTTGCCCATGTTATCTCCAATAAGGGTTTAATCTCCAACATTTACAAGGAACTCATACAACTTAACAAAAGGAAAGTAAACAACACATTCAAAAAATGGTCAATGGACCTAAATAGATACTTTTTGAATGAAGACAGAAGAAAGGCCAAGAGGTATATGACAACATGCCCCAAATCACTAATTGTCCAAGAGAGGAAAATAAAAGAGAATTCCATACCATCTCACACCTGTCAGAATGGCTATCATCTACAAATCAGCAAACAACAAATGCTGTGATGATGCAGAGAAAAAGGAACCCTCTTGCACTGCTGGTTGGAGTGCAGCTGGTACAGCCAATGTGGAGAACAGTATGGTGTTTCCTCAAAAAACTAAAAGTATAACTCCCATTTGACCCAATGATCCCATTTCTACGAATATATCCCAAGACACTAGAAACAACAATCAGAAAGAGCATATGCACCCCTATATTCATAGCTGCACAACTCACCATAGTTAATTTTCGGAATCAGCCTAAGTGTCCATCCACCAATATGTGGATTAAAAATTGTGGTACCTTGCCCTAACTATTTTGGCTCAATGGATAAGAATGTCAGCCTGTGTACTGAAGGGCCCCTGGTTCTATTCTGGTCAAGGGCATGTACCTTGGTTTGGGTACATCCCCAGTGGGAGGTGTGCAGGAAGCAGCTGATCGATATTTCTCTCTCATCAATGTTTCTAACTCTCTATCACTCTCCCTTCCTCTCTGTAAAAAATCAGTAAAAATATATATTTAAAACACCACACACACACACACACACACACACACACACACACACACACACACAACTGTAGTACATCTACACAGTGGAATACTATGCTCTGGTAAAAATGAATGAATTCTTACTATTTGCAATAGCATCGACCAAACTGGAGAGCATTATGCTAAGTGAAATAAGCCAGTCAGAGAAAAATAAATATCACATGATCTCACTCATTTACGGAATATAATGGAAAACATAAATTGATTAACAAAATTATATCTAGAGACAGGGAAGCATCATTCAGACCATCAAACATCAGAGGGAAGGCTTGGGGAGGGGAGGATAAGGGATTAAGATAGGGCTTATATGCATATAAGCCCTACCAATGAATACAGCAAATAGGTGGGTGATGGAATGAGTGGAGGTTTTGGAGGATAATGGGAGAGATAAGGACACATATGTAATACCTTCATCAATAAAGATATTTTAAAAAAGAACAAAGATATTCACATTCAGAAAGAAACCAATTTTATAGTTATAAAATTATAAGTTTTATTTTTAAGATGTTATTAATTGTTGATGGTTGTATGATGAAATAATCTTACTATTTACACTCTCGTAAGGCAATGTTTTTCACAACATTTGGAAAACAGTGTAAAATAGACATAAAAAAAACTTAAAATTCCGTTAAATTTTTTTCACTCTTGGGAATATCCTATATAATAAAAGCCTAATATGCTAAGTGTCCAGTCATCCTGTCAGGCATTTAACCAATCAATGTGTAATATGCTAATGATATGCTCAGGCTGCTCAACTGCTCACTATGACATGCACTGAACACAAGGGGGCAGACAGTCTATCAATCAACCAGATGCTATGATGTGCACTGACACCTGGAGTCCTTCCACAGTCACTCCCTGGGTTGCCAACCTTCCACATCTCTCCCTGGGCCTGATCATGCACCAGTGGGGTCCCTTTGCCTGGCCTGCACCCTCTCACAATTAGTGACTTTGAACATGTTTTCATATGTCTCTGGGCCTTCTCTGTGTCCTCTTTCAAAAAGTGTCTGTTTAGGACCTTTGCCCATTTTTATTGGATTGTTTATGTCCCTTTAGTTAAGTTGTATGAGTTCCCTATACTTTTTGAAGATTAAACCCTTACTGGTGATAACATTGACAAATATGTTCTTCCGTGAAGTGGGCTTTCTCGTTGTTTTGTTGATGGTTTCATTTGCTGGGCAGAAGCTTTTTATTTTTATGTAGTTCCATTTGTTTATTTTCATCCTTAGTTTTTATTGCCCTAAGAACTATATCAGTAAAGATATTGCTCCAATAAATGTATACTATTTTCCTGCCTATGGTTTCTCCTAGGAATTCTATAGTTTCCCACCATACTTTTAAGTCCTTTATCCATTTTGGGTTTACTTTTGTGTATGGTGTAAGTTGATGGTCTAGTTCAATTTTTTCAATTTATCTGTCCAATTTTCCCGTCACCATTTATTGAAGAGATTGTCTTGATTCCATTATATGCTCTGCCTTCTTTGTCAAATATTAATTGAGCATAATGGCTTGTGTTGATTTCTGGGCTCTCTGTTCTGTTCCACCGGTCAATATGTGTGTTCTTTTGCCAGTACCAGACAGTTTTGAGAACAGTGGCTTTGTAATATAGATTGATATCTTGTATTGTGATCCCTCCAACTTTGTTCTTCTTTCTCAGGACTGCTGCAACTATTTGGGGTCTTATTTTATTCTAGATGAATTTCCCCTAAGAACAAGATCTTGTAAAATATGCCTTTGGTATTTTAATGGGGACTGCAATGAATTCAAAGATTGCTTTGAGTAGTATGGACATTACAATTATGTTGATTCTACTAATCTGTGAACATGACATATTCTTCTATTTGTTTATGTCTTCCTCTATCTCTTTTTTCAGCGTCCTATAATTTTCTGGGAACAGGTCCTTTACTTTCTTGATTAAATTTATTCCTACACATCTTAACTTTTTTGTTGCAATGATCAATGGGATTTTTTTATTGTT
Organism: Antrozous pallidus; assembly: GCA_027563665.1. NCBI lineage: Eukaryota > Metazoa > Chordata > Mammalia > Chiroptera > Vespertilionidae > Antrozous > Antrozous pallidus. The sequence continues at coordinate 9,251,259 of CM050513.1, forward strand.
TCTCTTTCTGTGAGTTCATTATCCTATCTAATGAAGAGAAAATATGCTAAGTGACCATCACTCCATCACAAAGATGGCTGCACCCACAGCTGAAGCCAAGTTCTCATAAGGAGCCTTAACAAGCAATCAGCAGGGACCTAAGGCTATACCCCCCACCCCCATACGGTTTGACAGGAGTCCTCAGGCCACATCCCCCACCCCGCAGGGCTTGATAGGGGACCTCAGGCTGCACGCCCTTCACCTGTCAGTGCTTTACAGGGGACCTCAGGCCGTGACCCCCACTCTGGTATCAGGCTGGGGGACCTCAGGCCACACCCCCCACCCTGGCACCAGGCCAGGGGACTGAAGGCCATGGCCCCCACCTGATAAGGCTTGATGGGGGACCTTAAGGTGTGCTTCCCATTGTAGTGCTGGGCTAGGGGACCTCAGGCTACTCCCCCTGCCCCAATGACAGGCTGGAGGTTCTCATGCTGTGCCATAACCAGGTGGGGCTTGACGGGAGATATCAGGCTGTGCTCCCTGCCCCAGCATTGGGCCAAGGGACCTGAGGTTACCCCCCCCCCCCCGCCACACACACACCTGGCTAGGCTTGACAAACAGTGCCCCCAATCCAGTGGGGCTTGACAGAAGATCCCAAGGTACACCCCCAGTGCTGGGTTGGGGGAACTCATCGCCCCCACTCCACGACCAGGCCAAGGGATCCAAGGCTGCAACCCCTTGCCTGGCTGGGCTTGATAGAGGACTTCAGATGGCACCCCTACCTGGCTGAGCTTGACTGGGACCTCAGGCTTCAACCCCTACCCAGGCGCCAGACCAGGGGATATCCATTTCCCCACATCTTTGGCAATATGGTGTTATCACAGTACTAATCTGAGAAAAATACTCTGTGACAATTTTAATCTGTTTCTTTTTATGTGAAAGAAGTTGACCATCTTTTTATATCTTGAGTGTTTTGTACTTCTAATTTTCTAATCTCTTTGTAATGTTCTTTAATTCTTTTCTCATGCTTTAAAAAATAATTTATAGGACTTTTATTCATGGAGGAGATAAAACCATATTTTATTTTGCAAATTTGTGTGTGCGTAGTTTATACTTCATCTGCTAGTTTGAGCATTGCTCACTCCATAGTTTAGCATGGAAAAACACTCAGTGAGGGAGAATTTATTAAAGAAACTCTCCTAAGATGTGCACCAGTTCAATTTCAAGATATGCAGAATAAAGATGCAATTATTAAGAGAATATATGGGTTACCACTCAGTAGAAATATTATAAAAGAACAAGTAATGAGACTGAACACAAACATACAATATCAATTAAACAGAGACATAAGTAATTGTAAATATTTTTTTATCTCTCTTGATGAAACTACTGATGTCACATCACATGCTCAGTTGGCCATTATTGGTCATTATTCTGATGGTCTCATAATAAGAAAAGAGTTGATAAAGTTAGTATCAGTGCCAACAAGTACATCAGGAAGCAAAATATGTAAGGTTGTTATACAAACATTTCATGACCTAAGCATTGATATCTCTAAAGTTGTGTCAGTGACAACAGATGGGGCACCAAACATGGTGGGGGGAAAAGTCGGATTTGTCAAATTGTTTACAGAAGCTATTGGACATCTGATCATGCCTTTTCATTGTATTATCCATCTGGATGTTTTATGTGCCACGGCAGGATTCACTGACTTAAACGACTTAATGTCAGTTGTTACAAAAATAGTTAATTTAATAGCTGCTCGCCCCCTTCACAAGCGAGAATTTTCTGCACTTTTTTTGGAGGTTGATTCCACCTACAGTGGACTGCTGATGTACAATAGTGTAAGATGGCTGAGTTGAGACAAATTTCTTGAGGGCTTTGTGGAGTGCTGTGAAGAAATTAAGCTATTTCTTGAGGATAAGGATCTGTAAACTTTTCTCAGCTCAATGATGATAAGTGGGTTAATACCCTGATATTTTTTTACAGATCTCTCTGTTCATATTAATGAACTGAACTTAAAGTTATAAGGTATTGACAAAAGTATTGACATTATGTTTGGATACATAAAAGCTTTTGAAAGTAAACTTAAAATTTTCAAGTTAGATGTAGAAACTAAAACATAAGTATTTTCCTCGAGTAACAGTATTTTGAGAAGGCCAGTGCAGCTGTACAAAATGAAATGGAACCCTTGCATATAAAGTACCATCATGTTTTAGACTCATTACTTGACCAGTTCAGTGACAGATTTAATCAATTTAGAAGCCTAGAACAGACCATAAAAATAATTAAGTATCCTGATGTAGTAGTCTACTGTAGTTTGGAATTAAATGGTGTCCAATGGATACAAATGGATGATTTGGAGATGCAACTTGCAGAATTTCAAGACAGCATCTGGGCTCAGGTGTTTGTCGACTTGAGGTCAAAGCTTGAGAATCTGGAAAGGTGCAGCTTGGAGAATCAAGAGGAGTGCCACTACAAACAGGAAATTTGGAGTGCCTGGAACCGATTACCAGACACTTTTAGCACCCTGAAAAATATAGCAATGGCTTTACTCATAATTTTTCCCTCTATGTACTTTTTTGAGACCTTATTCTCAGCGTTAAATAATATCAAAACAAACAAAAGAAAGATTGACAGATGAAGTTAGTAGCACTTGCTTGGGCTTGAAGTGCACAAAATACCAACCTTCAATTGAAGGTTTAGCCAGTGAAATTCAGCAACAAAAAAGTCACTAATCGGCAGGTTAGTTAGAGCATTCCCCCTCCCCCTCACTTATCTTACTTCGCAGCACCCCACACAAATTAAATAATATCAAGACCAACAAAAGAAACCGAGTGACAGATGAACAAAGAAGTCACTAAGCAGATAAGTTAAATAATTAGTGTTTGATTTATTAAATACAGTTATATATTACAATTATACATTTTTTGTTATTTAAAGTATAAATATTGCGAAATTATGTTGTTTTTTTTTTCTCGAGGTGACACACCACCCAAGTTATGCTCGTTTTTTTGGCAAATTTTGACACACCAAGCTCAAAAGGTTGCCCATCACTGCTCTAAGATGACTTTCTACTCAAACATATTTACTTGCATAACACTTAGTTTTAACATAAAAAATGGTAGTTAAGAGTAGGATGTTTAAGTAAACTCAATTAATTAATAGATTAACTATCCAGCTTACTCTATGCACATCTGTTGCAACTAACAGACAGAAGGCTGGGGAGTGGCTATAGGTCCACTTCAAGCTCACTGGGAACAAAAGTGATAGTTAATTAAGTAACTATTTATGAAAAACTGCCTCCCTAAAAAATACATCAAACGGCATCTGCTTGTTCATCTCTGTTGTGAAAGTGAGGGTATTTGGTCTTGTCTGAAACCCACTAGAGGAACCCAGATAGAAAGTGAATCAGCCGGCTAGTTGTGGTGTCCAGCAGTGAGTGAGAAACACCACATTCCTGGGTGTGTGCATGGGAGAGACCACATTGTACGAAGCTGCGGTGACCCAAAAGCACTTCCCTGTGCTTGCTATGTGGAGAAAAGAATGCTGTTTCTACAAATAAAAATCCAGTGATTGGAACTGTGTTTATTGCTTCCAACTTGGCAGAGATGCTTTTAGTAGTGTGTTTCAATATTTTATCTTAGCCTTGTGGATTCCTGTCCCCATTAGTTCAGTGCGTCCTATTCAGTACAGGTTTGGCTGTGGTTCTGATTTCAGATTCTTATCAGTTCCCCTCATTTATTCTTACAGCTGAAGATTGATAGTCAAGTGACAATGGAGTGCTGTCACCCATAATAATAGTTTTTATAAAATTTCATATTTGAGTTTCAGCTTTTATGTATATATTTTTATGTGTTTATGTAGATTATCAATAAACATTAAAGGAGATTTAGAAAACATAGAAATGAATTATTGGGGATAATTAGAATTAGCCATTACTCAGAGATAATAGCTGGTTAAAATTTAAGACCATTTCTCTCCAGCCTTTTCTACATACATGATTAAGCATTTCATATCCATAGACATTACAAACTTGTATTTATGCTGTAAGTGTAGTTTTATATCTCAATTTTTAAAAATATATTTTTATTGACTTCAGAGAGGAAGGGAGAGGGAGAGAGTGAAAGAAACATCAACGATGAGAGGGAATCATCGATCAGCTGCCTCCTGCATGTTGAGCCTGCAACCCAGGCATACGCCATGACCAGGAATTGAACCATGACCTCCCAGTTCCTTGGTTGATGTTCAAACACTGAGCCACACCTGGTGGGCTGTATCTCACTTTTATTTAAAAGACTAGAGCCCCAGTGCACAAATTCATGCACCAATGGGGTTCCTTAGTTAGGCCTGTACCCTTTTATAATCCACGACGTGGGGGAATGCTGGCTTGTGGGGATCAGGCCAAAACCAGCAGTCTGACATCCTCTGAGGGATGTAATGATGTGTGCAAAGTGGTAGGTGGCTGGGGAGGAGCCTGAGCCTGGGCCAAGTACCATGCCACTGCTGCTAATCCCAGTCCAACTGTGCCTGCTGCCACTGCTAGGTAGAGCTACCTTGGAGGCCGGAGAGGTTCCTGCACTGCAGCTGCACTTGCCAGCCATGAATCCAATGCCTGGGGCCTGTTGGTCAGCTGAGCAGCATTCCTTCTGTGGGAGCACATTGACCACAAAAGGACAGCTCCTGGACTGAGCTCCTTTCCCCTGACATGTAACATAGCGACTGTTCAACCAGTGTTTTGGTCATTTGGTGGTTCAGTTGCTTAGGCTTTTATATATATACTAGAGGACCAGTGCACAAAATTCATGCATGGAGTGGGGGTAGGGGATGGGGGGTTTCCCTCAGCACTGGCTGCACCCTCTGCAATTCGGGATCCCTACTCCTTTTTTTTTAAATCTAGCTAACCTCTTCACATTAAAAAAAATTAATTGAAATAACACCTACCTTAGGAAATCCTCTTTGAACAAATGTCTCTACAATCTGTATTAAGTATTTTCATAGCATACCATTCTTTTTCTTTAACAGTTACTTAGAGTGGATGCAATGTGGTTTTCATTCTTGCATCTTAATTTTTTCTTCTTGCTCTTGTAATAGCAAAGCTTATCCAATTTATATTTGCCTTTGAAGGGCTTTTATTTGGTTCAGTTTCTAGTTGGCTCCCTGCTTTTTTTAAAGCAATAAATTTGGGTTGTGATAGTAAGCCTCACTTTTGATCAAGCCTGTAGGTCTCTCTATCTGAATATTTCTATAATTCCTATCACTTTAGCATACCAGAGATTGTGTTCATTTATAGAAAATAACAATAAATGTCACCTGATCATTTGATCTTCTAGTAATATTTTATAGCAAGATCTATTATTCTAGTAATTTAACTATTACAAAACTGATGCAGGCAGACATAAATTACATTGAGCAATAAAGAATGACTCAAATATCAAAGCATAGTACACTTAGAGCCTCCCTTGTCGTGTGCCTCAGATATCATAGCATAGAACACAGTTCACATGGAACTCAGCTTCCTTTAAAATAGGAAGGGATGCCATACTCATGAAGCAGCTACTTTCACCCATATTTTTAAAATTTAATTCATAGCACATACTCTTTGTACTAATTATTGGAAAATCATCCTAACAATTGCCTCTGTTCCTCTCTGTATTGTTTCCTAACATTGTGATGTTATTACTGTGCTTTTATAATCCATTCACTCAATAAGATTGTGGATTTTTAAGGGCAGAGATCATGAGTTGAGCTGTGTTTCTCTGTCATGGTGCCTAGATAAATACTCAAAGGTCATCTAGTCCAAATGACTGTGATGAGAGAGGCCAACCATTGCTGGAGAGCTCTGATTTTTATTTAAGTTTCTCACTTGTTCTGTACCTTTGCAGAGGGGTGAGTAGGAATTGAGGGAATTTGAGGAAACCCAGACAGAATTCTCCTCCTAAAAGATTTTGCAAAGCTGGCCACCAGGACCACTGGGCATTTGTTCAATTAAAACCTGGACACACAGCAATAACAAAGGCACTGGTCTCCTACTGCTAATGCATGGGGATCAAACCCCAGTCTGCAGGAATTCACCCTCCACAGTCAGGACCAGGCCATTGGGTAGACCTGGGCTGGTGCTTCTTACTCTGGGGAGAAGGAGAATTCCCCTGGCTGCAGGCTAGAGGCCCTGGACTATGCACCATGTGCCCAAACAGGTCCCTAGCCCAGGTTGGTCAGTGGAGCACCTTCTTCCCCTGAGATTGAAGAGTGGCTCTGCCTGGCCTATTCACCCATAATTGCAGGCATGGTTCGGCCTAGCCTGTAGCCTCTTTGCCCCATGATCGCGGGTGGCTTGGACCTGGCAGAAGGCTTAGGGCGCTGCGCCCCCCTGCATATGCAAATTTAACTGCCATATTTGCTGGGTTAATTTGCATGTCACTCCTGATTGGCTCTGGGTGTAGCAGAGGTACAATCAATTAGCATTTTTCTCTTTTATTAGTGTAGACTAGAGGCCCAGCACACAAAATTTGTGCACAGAGTGGCGTTCCTCACCCTGCCTGCACCCACTCTAATCTGGGACCCCTCCTGGAATGTCCAACTGCCAGTTTAGACCCAATCACATGGAACAGACCTAAATGGGCAATCAGACATCCCTCTCGCAATCCGGGATGACTGGCTCCTAACCACTCGCCTGCCTACCTACATGATCGCACCTAACCCCTCTGCCTGCCTGCCTGATTGCTCCTAAGCCCTCTCCCTGCCAGCCTGATCACCCCTAACCTCTCTGCTGCCTGATTACCCCTAATTGCCCTCCTCTGGTGGCCTGATCTCGCCCCTAATTGCTCTCCACTGCTGGTTTGGTCACCTAACTGCCTCTGCCTGCCTTATCACTCATCACTGCCTTCCACTGCTGACCTGACCTTGCCCCCAGCTGCCCTCCTCTGCAAGCCTGATCTTGCTCCAACTGCCCTCCCTTGCTAGCCTGGTCTTGGCCCCAATGGTCCTCCCCTGCTGGCCTGATTTCCCCTAACTGCCTCTGCCTCAGCCCCTACTACCATGGCTTTGTCCAGAAGGAAGTTGGACATCTGGAAGATGGCTGGTCAAGCCAGTCTAATCAGCATATTACCCTTTTATTAGTATAGATAGATTATATAGGATAGAATTGCTTAAATGTGGGGGAAAGCCTTTTTCAGCAGGAGGATATGCTCTTGGCAGACAAAAAACACATAATCCCTCCCTATATCTGGACTGATAGCCAGCCATATATACCATACTGCTAAACCGGTCATTAAAAAATTGAATGGGTTTCTTTCTTTTTTTTTTTAGATTAAATCAACTAATAGCTTTATTTTTTAATTTCCTTTTTGCTTTCTTGTGTTTTTCAAATTACAATGATCATATATTATTGTTTAAAGTATTAAAAATAGTAGTACATATGTTTCCTTTTTCTCCCCCATTGACCTCCCCCTGGCCTCCCCTACCCCCCAACACATGCCCTCACCTGCCCCCCACCCAGTGTTTTGTATCTATTGGTTAAACTTATATGCATGCACACAAGTCCTTCAGTTGATCTCTTACAGCCCCCACCGCCAACCCTCTCCTGCCTTCCCACTGTAGTTTGACAGTCTGTTCAATGCTTCTTTGCCTCTGCATATATTTTTCCCTCATTTCTTTTCTTAAAAAAATCTTGCATCTGCATACTAGAGATAAACATATAAGAACAAAAAATGTTTGAGTCTCAGTTTCAATGTCCAACAGTTCTGAGTTCCAGGGAACAAATGATGGCAATGCAGGTCTCACACTCTCTGGTTTGGTATTGGACAACCTGCAGTGACTCACAGCTGCTGACTGCTAGCATGGCAAGGTGTCGTCAGCATCTTCCATCTCTGGACTGTCTTCGTGGTTGGAACAGAACTATCAGTTCCTCTGTTGCAGTAATCCATATGATCTTGGAGTTATTTTCTGAAAATATGGAAATATATTCTTGACCAAAAGCTAATAAAGAAATCTTTTCTGTAAATTAGACTTGGGATTCTTTTTATTTTTGCCCAACCATCCAGATATCATTGCTGACACACACATAAGGAACTATTTGACACTGAATGGGTTTCTTACACCTAACACTAAACAGCTGTTGCCCTGAAAATCCCTCCTCAACTCCCACCATAGGTCCTGCCTCGCAGTTCACTCAGATTTGGTTCTGATTGGTTGGTTTCTATGCCAATCAGTATCTCCAGCTCTATCTCTGGTCCTGATCATAGAAGCGGGGCTGATCAGCAGCTGTCCAAAGCTCCTGGCAAGCAGGCTGAACTGCTGACCTCTGGGAGAGAGATAGGCTTGGTTGCTGGCAAGGCCTGGAGAGAGAAGCTGAATCTAGTCACCCTGCTTCTCTCTCTTCAGGCCTCACCAGCAGCCACTTCCACTACTGATCAGTCCCACCTCTCTCTCTACAAGAGATCAGCAGTTCAGCCCACCCATCTGCTGCATGCCCACCCTAGTGTTCATTGGAGCCTTTTATCATTTTGGATGTTACTATCTTGGCTTTTTACATATATACTTAGAGCCCAGTGCACAAAATTCGTGCACTGGGGGTGGGTGATCCCTCAGTCCAACCTGCCCCCTCTCACATACTGGGAGCCCTCAGGGGATGTTCTACTAACCACTCACCCCAGCCTGCCCAAGGCCTAAAGCCTCTGAGGCTTTAGGCCTTGGGCACCCAGCCATCACCCTGCAATGGGGCCAATGGCTGGCTCTGCCCTCGCTTCCTCGGCTCTGCCCCCTGGCCCTGGCCTTAACCTCGGCTGCTGGCAGGCAACTGCCTGGCCCTGGGGGCCCTGTGCTTGCCAGATGCCTCAGTACTGCACCCCAGCCCAGGCCTTGCCCCGGTGGAGACCACACAGCTCCGTGGGCACCATGCACTTGGCAGCCTCATACGCAGGCACCTTGGTGGTCTGCACACTGGAGTCTTGCTGACCTCATGTGCGGGCACCTCGGTGGCCTCGCACGTGGGTGCCTTGATGACCTCGGTCCCCGCCTCATGCGTGCCTGAGTGTCCCTGCTCCCTACTTCATGCGTGCCTCAGCCCTGGCCCTCTCCTCGACCACTCCCCTGCTCACGTATTCGCTGGCCACCTGGCACATGCCTCGGCCCTGCCCCCTGCCTCGACTGTTCGCCAGCCACCTGGAACCTGGCCGCTGGTGAATGCCTGGGCCCAGGGACCCCAACCCCCTCTCCCCCGCACTCACTGGCCACCTCACGCCCACCTCGGCCCCACCCCCCTGGCCCCTGCTGCCTCGGCCCCATCCCCCGCTATTGATTGGTGGTTGTAGCTGGTGGGTGTGGCTTTTGGGTGTAGCGAAGGTGCGGTCAATTTGCATATTACTTTTTTATTAGATAGGACCAGAGGCCTGATGCAAAAAGATTGGTGCAAGAATTGGCCCTCCTTTCATTGGCTGCCAGCACTTACTTCACTCTGTCTGGAGCCACCTTTCCACTCCAGCCTGGAGCCGCCTTTCTGCCCTGTCCTGGAACAGCCTTTCCACTCTGGCCTGGAGCTGCCTTTCCACCTTCCCATTCTGCCCAGAGCCCTGGAGTGGCTGGGGTGGTGTGGGACACAAATATCCTGCCACGCCCCAGCCACTTGGTGCTTGTGTATGCAAATTAACACACCATATTTGTTGGGTTAATTTGCATACTCACTCCTGATTGGTTGGTGGGCATCATGAAGGTATGGTAAATTAGCATGTTACTCTTTTATTAGACAGATATATATAGATATAGATATAGATATAGATGATATAGATATAGATAGATATACCCTGTATATATAGATAGATATTGTGAATATTTTGTATGTCATTTGATAGTTGCTGTTTTATTAGCTTCCTTGCTCTTTTAATTTCTGCCCTTGAATATATAGAATGTGCATTGTTTTCTTATATCATCTCTAATGATACAAGTCCATGATGCATTTTTATTTTTTAAATTGATGTATAATTAGCATATAACATTATATTAGTTTCACATCACAATGAGCTTTTCTTTGTACTAGCTACTATTGCAAGGTTTTCAAAAGTACCTTTAATAAGTTTTGCATTATCAACAAATAAAGCAAGAAATTTAAAATTTTTCTGTATAACAAAACTAAATGAACACTTGTTTGCTTCCATAGACTGTTTCCTTCAAAATTTAAAATCTAGGATTTTTGGGAAAACATGTTTTAGAGGTAATATTTTAATTTTTATATTATCTTCTTTATAATGATTAATGGTATAATTTTGTGTCAACATTTATTTTCACTTTATTTCATGAAAATGTTCAGCTCTTGTTCATACTCTAATTTTGAAGTCTGTTTCTTATCACCTGAAATGCATCTTTAATTCCATTTTTATTCATAGAATTTGTAAAATTAATAGAAAGAATTTTAGAGCACTTTTAGGTTCACAGTAAAATTGAGTAAAAAGTATAGAGAGTTCCCCCTGTTTCTCTGTCCACATATAAACAATCTCCCCCACTATTAACATTGGTCACTGGGTCTAAATTTGTTACAACACAGTATGTAGCCTCTTCAGATTTGCTTCTTTCACTTACAGAGATAATATGTAAATTGACCTTCACACCCTCACAAGATGGCTGCCTATAACCAGGGTGGTGGGGGGATTAGTGAGGGATGACCAAATGACTGAACAAGCAGGCTGTGTGAGGCAACCAGGCCAGTGAGGGAGGCAATTAAGCTGTCAGGAGAAGCAGTGAGGGACGACTAGGCTGGCAGGGGAGTTGGTGGGAGTGAATAGGCCAGCAGGGGAGGGCAGTTAGGGGTGACGAGGCCAGCAGGGGTGGGGCAGTAGGAACGACCAGGCTGGCAGGAGACTGGCAGTTGGGGGCGACATGACTGGCAGTGGAGGGCAGTTCAGGGTAACCAGGCCAGCAGAGAGAGCAATTAGGGGCAATTAGGCCTGCAAGTGGGGCATTTTGGGGTGATTTGGCTAGCATGAAGAGACAGTGAGCGGTGATAAGGCCACCAAGGAGGGGGGCAGTTAGGCAGGAGTGCAGTTAGGAGCCAGCGTTCCAGGATTGTGAGAGGGATATATGACTGCTGATTTAGGCCCAATCCTGGAGAATAGGCCTAAACTGGCAGTTGGACATTCCCTGAGGTCTCTAGGATTGGAGAGGGTGCAAGCTGGACTAAGGTGACCCCCCCCCCCAATATGCACAAATTTCATGCACCAGGCCTCTAGTTATGAGTAAAACTGCTACAAACATCCATAAGCAGGTTTTTGTGTGGTCATAAGTTTTCAATTTAGTTATGTGAAAACCAAGGAACACAATTGACAAATATATGGGAAGGATATTTTAGTTTTGTAAGAAACAGCCAAAATGTCTTCCAAAGTATCTGTGCAATGTTGCATTTGAGAGTTCTTGTTACTCCACATCCTTGCCAGCATTTGGTACTGTCACTGTTCCAGATTCCAAAATTCTAATAGGTATCACACTATTGTTTTGATTTCCATTTCTGATGACATATGACATGAAGCATTTTTTTCATGTGCTTATTTGTTGTCTGCATATCTGCTTTAGTGAGGTGTCTGCTAAGGTCTTTGTCCGTTTTTTAGTCAGGTGTTTGTGTTTTAATTTAAATTATAAGAGCTCTTTTTATCAGACATGTCTTTCATGGCCAGTCCTCACACTCTTTCAATGGTGCTTTTGGCAGTGCAGAAGATTTTACTTTTAATGAAGTTCAGATTGTCAATTATTTTTTGTATATCATTTCTTTAGTGGAATATCTAAAAAGTTATAGCCAGAACCAATGTTGGCAAGGTTTTCTATGTTATCTTCTAGGAGTTTTATAATTTTGAAATTTACATGTATCACAGATATGTAAATTTGAAATTTATATGTCTGTGATACATTTTGAGTTAATTTTGTGAAGGATATAAGGTTTGTGTCTAGATTTATTTTTGATACCATATCTTTATTTTTAGTCTTGAAGTTGGATGTGTCAGTCCTCCAAATTTGTTATTTTTCAACACTGAGTTAGTCACTGTCTTTTTTATTTATTTATTTCTTTTTTTCTTTATTGTTCAGTTTATTAATTACATTGTTTCCCCTTTTTCATCCCCCTATATCTCCCCTCCACCATGTACCTATCCCACCCTCCACCCTCCCCTCCCCTCCCCAATGTCCTCTCCCATTGTTGCAAGATTTTTGTCCAATCTCTTGCTGTACCTCCCACAACCCTTCTCTCCCCAAGAATTGTCAGTCCTATTCCCTCTCTATGTCCATGTTTCTGTTATAGTCACCAGTTTATCTTGTTCATCAGCCTATCAATTCACTTGATTTTTATGTTCATTTGTTGATAGATGTGTATTTGTTGTTCATAATTTATATTTTTACCTTTTTCTTCTGCCTCTTCTTAAAGAATATCTTTCAGCATTTCATATAATACTGGTTTGGTGGTGATGAACTCCTTTAGCTTTTTCTTATCTGCGAAGCACTTTATCTGATCCTCAATTCTGAATGATAGCTTTGCTGGATAGAGTAATCTTGGTTGTAGATTCTTGCTCTTCATTATTTTGAATATTTCTTGCCACTCGCGTCTGGCCTGCATCATTTCTGTTGAGAAATTCGCTGACAATCGTATGGGTGCTCCCCTGTAGGTAACCAACTGTTTTTCTCTTGCTGCTTTTATTATTCTCTCTTTATCTTTTGCTCTTGGCATTTTAATTATGATATGTCTTGGTGTGGTCCTCTTTAGATTCCTATATTTTGGGGTTCTGTGTACTTCTTGGGCTTTTAAGTCAGCTTCTTTCACCAGGTGGGGGAAGTTTTCAGTCACTATTTCTTCAAATAGGTTTTCATTAACTTGCTCTCTCTCTTTTTCTGGGACCCCAATAATTCGGATGTTGGCATGCTTGAGGTTGTCCCAGAGGGCCCTTATGCTATCTTCAATTTTCTGAATTCTTTTTGTTTCTTGCTTTTCCAGCTGAGTGGATTTTGGTTCTTTGTATTTCAAATCTTTGACTTGGTTCTTGTGGCCCTCTGGACTGCTTTTAGGACTTTGTGTAATATTTTTTATTTCAGTCTCTGTAAGCTTGATTTCTAGTTGGTCCTTTTTTTTTATCTGTGAGTGTCTGGTTCGTATCCTCAGAGGCCTTGTTCATTTCCTTGAGGGTCTCATTCATTTCCTTGTAATTCTCATTCATTTCTTTGTAATTCTCATTCATTTCCTGGTTGGTCTTGTTTATTTCCTGGTAATTCTCATTAAGTTGATCGGCCTTTTGTAGGAGCCTCTTGAAAAGCCTTATAACCTTGGTTTTGAACTCTGTGTCTTGTCGTCTTTTTTCCTCCATTTCTTTCACACCTGATTTCTTTCCATGTCTCTGCATGGTGGCTGCTTTATGTGGTGGCTATCCTCAAAGGGACAGTGGCTCAGTCTCCCCAGTTACCTGAGGTGGGTGCTCTTACTGCAATCCTTTATGGGTTGTATTCAGTATTTTTGAATTTAAACCCAGCTTGTTTTTGTTAGCCCTAGGAGGGTTTGACCTCCAGGCCAATTGGCTGTGAAGGGAGACTGTGTTCAGGTTGGATGGGCGGAGTCTCTGAGCTGCGCATGCAGCGTCAGCTGCGTCCTATGCGGCGCTCGCATGCGCGGGTCTCTGTTGGATGGGGATGGCTGCAGACACCTCAAAGAGAAAGCTTCTAGTCTCTTCCCCTTGCCAGACCACTCCGCTTTTCCCCAAATGTGCCTGCACACCAAAAGTCTAGCCCAGGATTGTAAAATAAATGGTTTCCGGAACCAGGAGACAAGTTTCCAGGGGGCAAGTCGCGGGTTTGCGCGAACCTTCGCGGAAACTCGCAGTTCAGGAGCCTCTGCCGTGCCCCGCTTCCAGGGTGCGTCCCCCGGACCTCGGTGGACCTCGCCTGGCACTGGGGGATTCGGGCAGTGGGACGGACCTCGCCTGGTGCTGGGGAATTCGGGCAGTGGGACGGACCTTGCCTGGCTCTGTGGAATCCGGGCAGTGGGACCGGGGGTGTTGCTCCAGCCCCAGCCCACGCGAGCGCGTCCAGGACAGCTCCTAACCTGTTTCTGTCTGAAGGGCTGTGCTCCCGCCGCACCTGAGTCTCAGTGTCCCACCTCCACTCCAGTTAGTGGAGTTTTCATTCAGCCAGCTTTCTGGCGATTCTGGGTGCTGTCTGTTCTGCTGTTATGTTGTAGTTCCTAAATCGTTGCGTGGGGCAGAACAATAGGTGTTCAACTATGCCGCCATCTTGGTGTTCCTCTAGTCACTGTCTTTTATTTTTATGTGTAGGAAAATTTTAATTATATGTTCTAGGTGGAAAAAAAAAGTTACTTCTTATATTTTATGCCCTGGTACTATATATGAAACTACATCCTAATATATAAAAACCCAGGGTCTGTAATATCCAAAATGACTGAAAGCTCAAATGACCAGAAGTCAATCCAACAGTCAGTGCTGGGTTGCCAGGTGACCCAGCACTGACGGTCACCGCTGTGGGCACAGCAACCAAGCACTGATTTCCAAGGGGGCTGTGGATCAGTCCTGGAAGAGGCCTGGAGAGAGAAGCAGGGTCTGATTCGTAGCCTCCATGGTAGCTGTTGATCAGCCCTTGCCTCTCTCTTTCTTTCTAGGCCTGGCCAGCAGCCCCACCTCTCTTTTTCTCTGGGACTCTATGGGGGCTGCTAATCAGCTCTGCCTCTCTCTGATCAGGCCCAGATATAGGCTGGGAAATGTTGACTGGCATAGAAACCAACCAATCAGAAACAAATCTTGTTGAAGTGTGAGGAGCCAATGGCTGCCTAGGATGTGAAGCTTTTGATGCTGACTGCCATAGAAACTAACCAATTAGAACCTAATCTTTGTGAATTGTGAAGGCAGAACCTGTGCTGGGGGCTGAGGAGAGGTTTTAAGGGCAACAGCTGTTTGGTGTAAGGTGTAAGAAAGCAGTTCAATTTTTAAATGACCAGTTTTGCATTATAGTCCATATAGTTGGCTATCAGTCCAGATAAAGAAATTATGTATTTTTGTCTGCTAAGACCATCTCCTTCTGCTGAAAAAGAATCTCCCTACCTCCCGTTTAAGCAATCCTATCCTGTATAACCTATTTATACTAATAAAAGGGTAATATGCTGATTAGACCAGGTTGACTAGCCATCTTCCAGACGTCCGACTTCCTTCTGGACAAAGCCATGGTGGTGGAGGCTGAGTCACAGGCAGTTAGGTGTAATCAGGTTGGAAGGGAGGGCAGATGAGGGAGAGATCAGGACAGCAGGGAAGACCAGTTGGGAGTGAGATCAGGCTTGTAAAGGAGGGCAGTTGAAGGTGAAATAAGGCAGGCAAGCAGAGGCAATTATGGACAATCAAGCAGGGAGAATAGAGGTTAGGGATGATCAGGAACAGGCAGAGGGACTTAGGGACGATCAGGCAGGCAGCCATGTGAGTGGTTAGGAGCCAGCAGTCCCCAACTGTGAGAGGAATGTCAGAGGGATCAGGCCTAAACCAGCAGTCAGGCATCCCCTAAGGGGTTCCTGATTGGAGAGGGTGCAGACTGGGCTGAAGGACCCCCCCCCCACACACACACACATATACTCCCATGCATGTATTTTATGCCCTGGACCACTTGTTGTTATCTTATCTAATAAAAGTAATATTCAAATTTGACCATACCTTCCCTATGCTACCAGCCAATCAGGAGTGGGGGGCAGGGCCGAGCGGCATGAGGTTGGGGGCGGGGCCGAGGTGGCCAGTGCAGGGTGCCTCCAGGGCTGAGTGGTCACCATTGGGGCTAAGGCCAGGGCCGAGGGGTGAGGCTGAGGCAGCAGGCGCAGAGCTAGCCATTGACCCCATTGAGGGGGCAGGTTGGGCTGAGGGATCACCTACCCCCAGCGCATGAATTTCATGCACTGGGCCCCTAGTATAGTATAAATTCTAAAGAAGGGCACTATAACTAAGAAGTTAGAATATACAGGGAAAAAGCAAACCAGGGACAATTCATAAAATTGGGGAAATTGGGGAGCTGATTAGGTGTGATTTACTGAATTGATCTCAATATTAATCTCATAGTTTAGGTCATGTTCTAGAACAAATGTTATTGACATTAATACTTTGTCACAGCAGACAGAGAAGTTCTTAGAACCATTTCCACCTTTTAGTTTTATTGTCAGTGTGTCACACAAATAAAGACACTTTGGTAACCTCTAAGTGTGTTTTTAACTAGGATAGCATTCCCTGAAACTGTGTACAATGCCTGAAAATACAGTGTCCCTGAAAAGACAATGTCAGTGTTTTTTGTTTCTTCATATAAAATCCTAATAAAAAGTCATGGGCCATCATGACTGAAACAACTGTATGGATGACTGAACAGCAGGCTGAGTAGGGTGACAAGTCCAGTCTGACCCAATGACTGAATAGCAATCTGTGTTGGGTGACCAGGCTGGCAGGGTAGGAAGTTGGGGATGACCAGGTTAAGTGGGGGGGGGGGCGGTCACTTGAAGGCAACCAGGCTGGCAGGGGGCATTTAGGGCTGATCAGGCTGGCAGAAGATTGCAGTTGGGGGCAACAAGGACAGAGGGGAGAAGTTAGGGGTGATGAGGCCTGCATGGGGGCAGTTGGGAGCAATCAGGCTGACAAAGGGGCAGTTAGGGGTAATCAGGCAGGCA
Organism: Antrozous pallidus; assembly: GCA_027563665.1. Taxonomy (NCBI): domain Eukaryota; kingdom Metazoa; phylum Chordata; class Mammalia; order Chiroptera; family Vespertilionidae; genus Antrozous; species Antrozous pallidus. The sequence goes on from CM050513.1 coordinate 9,267,898, forward strand.
GGCAGGTGAGCAGTTATGTGCCAGCAGTCACAGATTGTGAGAGGGATGTTCTACTGCTGGTTTGGGCTTGATCCCTAATCTGGCATCCCCTGAGGGGTCATGGATGGGAGGGGGTATAGGCAGGGCTGAGGGGACAACCCATGAATGAATTTTGTGCACCATGCCTCTAGTTCATAATAATTTTGTCAATACACAAAATAACTTGCTAGGATTTTGATTGGTATTGAATTAAAACTATGGATTACATTCAGAAGACTAGCATCTTAATATTATTGGATCTTTCCATAGGCATGATATATCCCTTCATTTAATTTTCTTTGATTTTATTCATAAGAGTTGGGTAGTTTTTCTTCTATAGATCTTATACACCAAATATTTAGATTTATACCCAAGCATTTTGTTTTTGTAAATGGTATTGTGTTTTTAATTTCATATTTCACTTACTCATTGCTGACATATAGGAAAGCCATTTACTTCTGTATATTAACCTTATATCTTGCTATAAATGCTTACTTGTTCCAGGAGGGTTATATTTTGTTTTGTTTATCAATTCATTTGGATGTCCTACATAGACCATCATGTAACCTGATAACAAAAACAGATTTATTTCTCTATACCTTCTATTTTCATTTTTTTATTGTATTAGCCAGAACTCCCAGTATGATGCTAGAAAGAAATGATTAGTGGAGATATCTATGCCTTGTACCTGATCCTAGTGCAAAAGTTTCAAGTTTCTCATCATTAATTATTATGTTAGTTGTAGGGTTTTTGTAGATTTTATTTATTAAGTGAGGAAGTTCCACTCAATTCTTAATATACATATATTAGAGGCCCAGTGAACAAAATATGTGCACTGGAGGGTTGTCCTTCAGCCCAGTCTACACCCTCTCCAATCTGAGACCCTCAGGGGATGTCCAACTGCAGGTTTAGACCTGTAACCACTCACCAGCCAGCCTGATTGATACCTAACTGCTCCCCTGCCAGCCTGTTCACCCCTAACTGCCCTCTCTTGATGGCCTGATCACCCCTAACTGCCCTCCCCTGCAGGCCCGGTCCCCCCAACTACTCCCCCTTGCTAGCCATCTGAACATTTTGTGTTGGCCATTTTGTGATGATGTGGGGGCGGCCATCTGTGGAAGTCATCTTGTGACAACTTGGGGGTGGCCATCTTCTGGTGGCCATCTTGTGATTATGTGAGGGCTACCTAGGTTTTTATTAGTATACATCATAAATGGGCATTATCCAATGTTCTTTTTTTATTTTTTAGCCTTTTGATATGATAGATTTACATTATTTAATTTTTTGTTGAACCATTCTTGCATACCTGGGTTATTAATTATATTGTATAAATTTTTATGTATAATTGGAATGGATTTGCTATTGTTTTGAGGATTTTTGTATGTATGATCATGGGAGATATTAATCTGCAGTTTTCTTTTCTTGTAATGTGTTTGTCTAGTTTTGATATTAAGGTAATGCTGGCCTCATAAAATGTGTTAGAAAATATTTCTTCTATTTTTATACTCTGAAAGAGATTGTAGGGCATTGGTTATTGTATGTTTGGTAGAATTCACTATTGAACTTATGTCAGCCTGGAGTTTTCAGTTTGGGACTGTTATTAATTATTTATCCAATGCATTTAATAGATAGAGGACTATTCAGATTGTCCATTTCTTCTTGTGTGAGCTCAGATTTAGTCTTAAAAAATTTGGTTCATTTCATTTGGTTATCAAATTTTTGAGCATAGAGTTGTTCATAATATTTTGTTAGTATACTTTTAATACCAATGGGACAAATAGCAATGTCCCCTCTTTTATATTTGGTGTTAGTATTTTATGTCCTCTTTTTTTTCTGATTAAAGTCTTGTTAATTTCATTGATCTTTTCAAAGAACCAGCTTTTGTTTTTTCTTTCTTGATTTTTGTTTTAGATTGTATTGATGTCTACTCTAATTTTTTATTATTTCTTTTCTTCTGCTTACTCTGAATTTAATTTGCTCTCTTTTGTTATAGTTTTCTAAATTGGAAACATATTATTGTGCTAAAATCTGTTTTCCTTTCTAATATATCTATTCAATGCTATCAATTTACCTCTAAGTACTGTTTTCACTGTATCCTACAAATTTTAATAAATTATATTGTCATTTTCTTTTAGTTAAAATATTTAAAAATTTCTCCTGTAATTTTTTTTGATCCATGTGCTATTTAGAAGAAAGTTGTTTAATGCTTAAGTGTTCTAAAATTTTTCAGTTATCTTTCTGTTACTGATTTTTAGTTTTATTTCATTGTCGTCTGAAAGCAAACATTGTATAATTTCTATTCTTTAATTATGTTGTAAGCCCAGAATGTGGTCTACATGAAAGCTTTAAAATGATATTTATTCTTTAATTATGTTGTAAGCCCAGAATGTGGTCCATGAAAGCTTTAAAATGATATTTATTCTTCTATGATTGGAATAGTCTATATATGTCAATTATATTCCATTGATTGATGTTGCTTTTGATTTAGGCTATCACTTTACTGATTTTCTGCCTGCTGAATCTATGAATTTCTGTTAAAGGGTATGAAAGTCTCCAATTAAAATAGTGGATTAATCTATTTCTCATTGCACTTACATGAGGTTTTGCCTTATTAATTTGGGCACTAAACTGTTAGATGCATACATTAAGAATTGCTATGTCTTAGCCTACTTATCCCCCCTTTTTGATTAATGGAGGCTTTTGTAAATTTTATAATGCAATCTTGATGTTAAATTTTATTATTTTTTTTGCACAAAAATCTGACTGCTTTAGGTTCACTGCATGTTAAGCAATTTTACCATGAGATGAACTACCAATAGAAATTTTAGTTAATACTTTAGGAACAGCATCCTGTAAGCAAATTACATCTAGAAAAAATTTTTAAATATATTTTATTGATTTTTTACAGAGAGGAAGAGAGAGGGATAGAAAGTCAGAAACATTGGTGAGAGAGAAACATCGATCAGCTTGCACACCCTCTTCTGGGGATGTGCCCACAGCCAAGGTACATGCCCTTAACAGGAATCCAACCTGGGACTTTTCAATCTGCAAAGTGAGATGTGCCCTATCTTTAACCAAATTAAACCAAACAATGAAGAAACACAAAACATTAACAGAGACTCCCTTGTATACAATATTTACAGGCACACAACCCACAGATAAGAGCTTCACACATGCTCCTTGTCAGTCCAGCTGCAGAATTCCCTGCATAAAAACTACCAAAGCAGAGTGGTGTCTCTTGTATCAGAGCAGAGCAGACTAAAGGTTCAGGCCAAGAACTGATGGAGGTCTCTTGCCTTAGGATCTGATCAGGCTCAACCTGTCTTCATCTGAATCAAACTTGAACTAAAAGACAGAAGGTCTATGACTGGGTTTGGAGGCCATATAAAACAATAGTATTTGATAATCTTTTGTTTCTATTTTGTCTCTAGTTTGGTAATTATCCCCCAAGAACTTCAGCATTCTCCCCAGTGGACTATCCAGGGGAATATCTCAGGGAGCGTCCTTGGCTCTGCTTTCCTTCGTTTCCCTAGGCCTAGAATTCATGTTTCCCATACTTGGCAAGTCATGCAACTATTCTATGTGATCAAACCGCCCCCCCCCCCAACTGCTTGCTGGAGATTTCTTGCGTACTCCAAGATGCACTTTATCCATCTCTTGCCATTTCCCTTGAGGGAGAATGGAACCATAGATTAGGAATCTGCACTCCCTTCATGTCCAAGACAAGTCTCAGTCACATATACTGAAGATATCCAACCACCAAGGCAATATTATAGTCCAATTTTTCCTTACTGGACTGTGCACAAGTTTGCCTGGTTGCCATAGATGCCTGTCTTTTATCCCCTGTGTCAATTTTTCTGTCTTCTACAAAATAGTCTTGGGCTCATCTATAGCCTCCAGGAAGAGATGGTGTCCTAAGCACCCAAAATCAGGTGAGATGCATCTCCCCCTCAACCAAAGTCCTTCTGTACATGGGCACAGAAGTCCCTGACATGCCCCCAGACATGCTCACCTGTCCGAATTAAAATAACGGACTCAAAGACAGAATATGGCAAAAACGAGACTTTTAATACATTCTTGTAAGAGTGGGTGTCTATCTAGTTGAACTGGCATAGGCACACACAGAAGCTATTTATTCCTAGGATGTGAGAGTCCGTCCTCTGGTCCCTTATTGACTGAGTACTATAGAGTTAACAGCTTTCCCCATATGTCACCTAGGTCTTATTATCTCCTTTTGAGCCATTAAAAAATGGGCTGAGGCCTTTTCTCGTTGTGTCTACCTCCTCCTGTTTATATGAGGTGAGTGTGAGGTGTTCCATCTGAGGTTTCCACTGTGAAGCTGGCTCAAGGACATAATTATTTTGTTCTTATACCTTCTTCCCTCCTTCCTACATTCTGTTTTCCTGGGGAAATTCAGTAAATGCTTTAATTAAAAGTTGACTATGTTGAAGATGGATCACAGAAACATTTTCTACAACTTTTAGAGTAAAACTGCCAAACATTGCTAAAAGAAGCTAAAAAATACCTAAGTAAAGTAAAAATACCCCACATTCATGAATTAGCTCACTTAATATTATTAAGATGGCAATACTGTCCAAAGTAATCTACTGATACAATGCAATCTTTACCAAAATTCCATTAGTCTTTTTTTCAGAAACAGCAAATCAGCTCATCAAATTCATATTAATTCACAAAGGGTCCCAAATAGCCAAAACAATCTTGAATAAAAAGAGCAAAGTGGAAGGACTCCTTTCTAATTTCAAACTTGGTACAAAGTTATAGTGATCAAAACTATGTGTTATTGACATAAAAATAAATATTTAGACCAGTGAAATCAAACTGAAAATCTGAAATCCATTAAAACTGATTTAAATTTGTTTTCATATTTTTAATTGTTTTATTACAGTTGACAGTCAATATTATTTTATATTAGTTTCAGGTGTGCAGCATAGTGGTCAGACAATTATATAATTTACTAGAGGCCTGGTGCATGAAATTCATGTGTGAAAGGGGGAGTCCTTCAGCCTGATCTGCACCCTCTCACAATCTGGGACTAAGGGGATGTCCAACTGCCAGTTTAGGCCTGCCTGATGCCCCTGACTGCTCACCTGCCTGCCAGATAACCCCTCACTACTCTGCCTGACTGCCTGATCATCCCTAACCACTCGTCTGCCTGCCTTAACCACCCCCTGCCAACTGCTCACCTGCCTGCCTTATTGCCCCTAACCACTTCTGCCTTGGCTCCTGCCACCACAGCTTTATGCGGAAGGACATCTATAATGACTTCTGGAAGGTTGTTTGGCTGTCCACTCTAATTAGCACATTATGCTTTTATTATTATAGATATAACTTATGAAGTAATCCATAATATTTCCAGTACCCACTGGCACCATGCATGGATATTTAAACATTATTGATTATATTCTTTATGTTCTACTTTATATAGTCATGACTATTTTGTAATGAACAATTGATTTTTGACACAGGTGCCCAAACCAATCCATGGAGACATACTAGGTTCTTCAAGTACTGGTGCCAGGATAACTGGATATCCACATGCAAAAGAATGAACTTAGATACTTATTTCAAACAGTATACAAAACTAAATAAAAATTAATAACTTAAGTATAAGAGATAAAAACCATAAAAGCCTTAGGTGAAAAAAGAGGCAAATATTTATGATTTGGATGTGGGAATGGTTCTTAGATATGACACCAAAAGTATGAGCAAAGCGAAAAGGATAAAGATAATTTGCACTTCACACAAAAATATTTTTATTTTTGTATTATTGAAATGACTATGATTAAAATGCCATTGATATCCTTAAAACAACATTGATAGGAATTAGAATAACTAGCAACTATTTTCACTTGAAAAAAATTGACTTGTACAGACATGGTTTGTACCTTTATCCTCTAGATTGCTTAGGTCTAGGGCTGGTGGATTTCCCACTATCTCTCTCTGCGTCTCTGTGTCTGAGGCTATTTACTTCCTGAATTGTAAGTGAGGCTGGAAGGCAGTAAGGCAAGCTGGAAGTGACAGGGAACAAACACTCCAGAAGACAACCTTAATTGACTTTCAGAACTTGATATTTAATTACACTGACTGCATTGTCCCTTCAGTAGAAGAATTCTGAGGAATTTGTTCCAGAGTTTTTCTAGGTTTTAGCTTACCATGGTGGTAATGACTGACTAATGCATATTTTATTGGCTGCCTTCCCTTCCCTATGTCACTTCCTCATTCCTCTTATCACAACCTTGACCTCCTCCAAAACTATATGCATTCAAATCCTGTTTCAAGGACTAAGTCTGGGTGAATATAAGCTAAGTCAAAGACTAAACAACAACAAATTTTTATTGAGCTCTATCTAACACAAGATTTTATGCTAAATATTAAGAATTCAGGAATGACTGAGACACTCTCCATGCTCTTGAGCCTGCATTATATTTAATATTATAATAGTCATTAATGTAATTAAAAATTAAGATTTTAGAGATAATGGGTAGTAATATGTGCTGACTTTAAGCAACTAAACTTTCAGATGTTGAGTAACAAACAGAAGCTTAAAGACCTAGACTTTGGGGGATACAGTAAGTCTGAGTAACACCTGCCTTCTTGTTCAAGACTCACTAATTTATGAACAACAGCCTAAAATCAACAAACATAGAAACATGCAAGTTAGAAACTAAGTTCCATGGAACTGACAAGTGAATGCTACTGTTGTGTGACTTAGACAAAAGTGAATATGGGCTTTATGTTTGTATACACTGTTCTATCAAATTATATAGCTTGCCACAAAGCAAAGAAGCAACTTACCTAGACCTTTAATAAGAATTATAGATATTTAAGATAAGTTCTAATTTGACAGAATTAAGTCCTCAGCACAACATGTGACCTTATAGCTGAAGCACTTCAACTGCCCTCTAAGGGTCCGATGCACTTAGCACCAAGCCCAGCCACACCTACTCAGAAATGATCTCAGAACATCCTATAGCTTCCCTCTTTCCAACTACATAAAGATCCAGAAAAAGATTGCTGAGGGGATCAGAGGCACTAGGGACAATCCCAGGAGCCTTTGTTCCTGGCACTTCTGAAGGACCATGCTCCTGCTGATTGCCCAGAGCTTTTCTCCTGTCACACCCTTTCTTTTATGAAGAGCTCAGAAAGTAAAGAGAGCTGTTCTTGTTTCAGGCAAGACTTGGGTAACAAAGAGACATTCAAAAATGAAATGATGTGATCTAGCCAAATGGTAAGGAACTGTCAAAAGCAGGGGAAAAGTCAGAAGTTACCTTCAAAATCACCATTCTTACTTTATCCACAGAACCAATTTCACAAGAAACCAGCTCTCTTTTACTGACCCCCTCTTCCCCCAATAAACCCTGTATTTTTCTTCTCCTTAGAAAAATCTGATCACTTACACAGATATATTCATCATAAAAAGATAATAAAATGTTTAAATATTTCTTTGGTTTCAAGCTCAGAAAATAGAGATAGTCACAGAAAGTTTCTATAGTATTCTTCATATGAATTCTTGTAGTATAATAAAACCCTGGGCCTGGTCCAAGATGAGAAGTATGGAGCTACCCCAAAATGGTTTGGCTAGCCAGGAAGTTAAGAAAGTCTGGGATTAAAGCAGTTTTCATGAAGTGTTCATTGGCTCAATTAGAATAGCTGCCTTCCTATTGGCAAAGAAGCCATAAGGGATGCAGAATGTGAAGACCCTGCTGTTCCTCTAACCCTAACTGCTTTCCTTCAGCTCATTTATTATGTAAGAACAGAAGTCTCCAGGTGGGAGCAGGGACAGTCTAGACATCATTTATTGGCCACCGATGAGTGGAAACAAGGCTGCAGAACCTACTTTTTTTCTGCTTTTGGGCTTTCCAACACTTTTGCCCCATAATTTAGCACTTGTTTTACATTGCCCACTCTGTAAAGTTAAATGACTTTGACAGTTACAATTACTCAAAACTTAAAAAGATATTCCAAATTTTGTCAGAGAGGACTGCTTCCTTTTCATAAGAGTGTAACTAAGGCTGTGGCTCCATCAGAAAGGCTTGAAATTGCTATCACTTTGTGATTTGTTTTCCCAGTGCTCATAGAAAGCAGCTGCTAGTGAATTGTAATTGAATGAGCAGTGATCCCCCAGTGGCAATGCAACTGAAAAGTCCTTACGATCTTCAACATGTTTTAACTCATCCATTTTATAAGACTTTACCAACTGCTTATCAAGTGCCATATGGTAGAGTTCTAGTAACACAAAGTAGAAAACAAAACAACCTCAAAGAATTGACTTTTGGGCCGAGACCGGTTTGGCTCAGTGGATAGAGCATCAGACTGTGGACTGAAGGGTCCCGGGTTCGATTCCGGCAAGGGCATGTTCCTTGGCTGCGAGCACATCCCTGTTAGGGGGCGTGCAAGAGGCAGCTGATGGATGTCTCTCTCCCATCGATGTTTCTGACTTTCTATCCCTCTCCCTTCCGCTCTGTAAAAAATCAATAAAATATATTTTAAAAAAAAAAGAATTGACTTTTGGGTTAGCAGGCTGATAAGTAAATAAATGATTTCAGTTCACTTCTGTGTGAATTGGGGCTGCTCTGTCTATATTTCCCATTTCCCTTCCCTTGCACTCTGGGCTCCTCATCTGCTCTCCCTGCTGTTTCCTGCTTCAGGCCCCTGGTGTATGCTCTCAGTGCCCTTCCCCAGCTCTACATCTGACAAATATCTATTTGGTCTTCAGGTCTTGGTTTCATCAAGGAAGCCTTTCAGACCCCTGGGGTTAGGTACCCCTCTTACCTAATAGAGCAAGGTGTGTCACACAGTTTATCAAGTGTGCTTAGGCTTTGGAGAGCCCAATGGTGACAACTGTACCAATCATTGTATTTCTGGGACATTGTTTCATGTCTAGTGCCAGTAGGTACTCAATAAATGCTGTTGGAAGATGAATGAGGAGAAAAGAGCTATGAGGAAATTATTATTCAATGTCTGTTTAACCCAAGTCCTTTGTAAGTTATTCCATGAAATACCATAGAGTTCCTTTAGTGTTTGAAATACTGTAATCATAAAGGTTTCTGTGAACATCTTTAAAGCATTAGTTGGTGATACATTTATTTGCCCCAAAAGCTTCTGTGGTTAAATAAACTTAATAAACTCTGGGTTAAACAAAGTAACATATAAGTTTTTTATTGCAGAAAGTCTCAGAACTATCAACATACTAATATACAAGTAAATCTGCAAAAGGTTTCTGTATATAGTGTTGTCCAATCTTGTTTGGGCCAAGTAATTCCTTCAAAACATACCATGATGAGAGGAAGTGATTAGAAAAGTTCACTCTGCAGGAACTTAAAGATAAGAAAGCCTTCTTAACATCAAGGTCCAAAGAAAGAGAATAAGAAAGAATAGGTGTGATTTCATGATATTGACCAAGCTCAGTATATTCAAGGATAGAAAAAAGGCCCAGGGGTTGGAGCCCAAGAGGCAGGAAGAAGTAATGGTGGGAGGTAAGGTTTGAGAGGAAGGCAGGTCACATTACACAAGGCCATGTAGTTCCAATTTAATACTGACTGAAATGGGAAGCATTTAAGGATCTTAAGCCAAGGAACTGTGACCTGTATTGTGTGGGACATATAAAACAAAAGTGACAAAGATCAGCAGTGAAATCAACAGTAATTATTTTGCCATTAAGAAGCAAATTGTAACAACATGAACAATTAAGATCTTGACAAAAGTTATAATTCACTTAAAGGAAGAGACAGACTTCAGAAAAAAATAATGGGTACTTTTGAACTTTATAATTATCCATTAACATATCTCCTCCATGCATAAATGACTTAAACTCCTATGGCTCATGCATGAAAACAAGTCAATAGCAGCTTACCCAAGTCAAAATAACAATCCTTAACAAAATTTCATAATAACCCGTTTGGCTTCACATGGATGTTGTGAAGCTAAAAACAACTACCCTGATTTATTTCAGTCAATCATTTTAGAAAAAAAGGTTGAATTAACTTTTTCATATTTTCTCTATAGAAACTTGTTTTTCAAAATTGTTGTTCTCTGATAAGGTGAAGAAGATTAATAAGCCAGAAAATTAGGAAAATAAAAGAAGTTATAAAGGTATGTTGTACAATTAATAAATAACAGAGTTTTTCTGCATTTTATGATATTTGGAATCTTTGTCAGCTTTTTAAAATTTACAAATTTTTGTGTTAAACAAATATTTGCTTTAGTATGGACTATATATCTTTATATTATTGGTCTTAAAGTGGGCATAGCAAACCCACATCTTCCATGATGGATGTGTGGCTGGATTGTCAAGGCACTGGAAAAATTGTCTGTGGATGGGGGATGGACAGGTAGGTAGAAGGGGACAAAAAGAAAACAGAATGGATGAAATAAATTGCAACTTTTAAATTTGAAATATGCCTTTTAAGATTTAAAAATTATATCTAAATTAAGCGGCAGGTTAAAGGAACACCAAAGCATCTAAGGATTTTGAAACTGATTTAGAAGGACCCTCTCCCCCCACCTTTCCTTGGATGGCAAAAAAAGTCAACAAGTGTTTTAAACACCCCCATATTAACTTCCTTATACAGATTTCACATACTGTACTATGAGATAACCTTAATAATTGAAAGGACATAGCATTTGAAAAAAATCACAGGAGATATTATTATGATGTAAAAATCATAATTTCAAAAATGCTTGTTTTGGCCTCAGAAATTCATACCAGAGATAACACAAAACAGATGAACAGAAACAACTTCTGAGGTTTTGTGGAATTGTACCATAAAAAAACAATTATATAAAATCTAACATGATAAAAAATGTGGCACAAAATTTTTATCCACTTAAAATTCCTTGAGCAGAAAACTATGATGAGAATGCAGAACAGGAAGTTATGAAATTTAAGTGGAATCTGAACTCAGTTGGAAAAATTCATAGTTGAAACTGGCATTACCGAATGAGGACAAGATGACACAGTTACTTTCTTTGTTTTAGTGGAAATAATAAACTGTATGTTGTAAATTCAATATTTTATATTCATATATTTCAACCAATAAAGACAAAGCCTGAATCAATTTACTAAATTTAATTTAGTAAAATAAAGTTTAATAATGGACTGTAGAAAGTTATGGTCTGAGTTCTTAAGCTTACTTCCTGTAGTCCCTCCCTGGCTGGATGTCGTCCCACGTCCCTCCCTGGCCCTGATCATGCGCAGTGGAGTCCCCCAGCCTGTCTGCACCCTTTCAAAATCTGGGATTTCGTTGGGGATGTCAGAGAGCCAGTTTCAGCCTGATCATGCAGGCCAGGGTGAGGGACCCCACTGGTGCATGAATTCCTGCACTGGGTCTCTATTAATAAAAATAACACAAACAAGTTTCCTGTTGAGAATATGAAGACAGGACTAAATTTACCACATTTTATTTTTTTTATTTATTTATTTTTTAATTATTTTTTATTGATTTTTTGCAGTATAATAGTAGTACATGTTTTCCTTTCCCCCTCCCCCTTATCCTCCCCCCAGCCTCCCCCACCCCCCAGCACATATCCCCAGCTTCCACCCTCCCCGTCCCAGTGTCTTTCATTCATTGGTTATGTTCATATGCATGCATACAAGTCCTTCCGTTGATCTCCCCCCGCATCTGCCTCCCATCCACCCAAGCCTCCCCCTGTAGCTTGACAGCCTGTTCAAGGCCATCCTGCCTCTATATCAATCACTCTCCCCTGTTTCTTTTCTTCAAAAATATCTTGCCTCTGCATACTAGAAATAAATGTATAAGAACAAAAAGTGTTTCAGTCTCGGTTTCAATGTCCAACTTTTCTGAGTCCCAGTTTCAGTGTCAAATAATTCATTATGTATATAAGTCAGCAATGGTATCCAGATGGTGGACATATCGTGTCAATGCATGATCCATCCTCTCTGGTTTGGTCCTGGGCTGCCTGCAGACATGCACAGCTGCTGACTGCTAGTATGGCAAGGTGTCGTCAGTGTCCCCCATCTCTGGACCATCCTCATGACTGGAACAGATCCATCAGTTCTTCACCGTCGCAGGAACCCACATGGTCTTGGAGTTGTTCTCTGAAAACACAAAAACACATTCTCGACCAAAAGTTAACAAAGGGATCCTCTATGCAAAATAGACTTGGGATTCTTTTTAATTTTTGCCTAAATGATTTTCCTTTGGCTTATTTTGACACCATGTGTGTTTTTTCATGGGTGTCCTGCTATTGTTTTTACAAATGGAATTTACTTTACTGGAGTAAGAATTTTCTAGATGTATTTTACTTACTCGATATTTTTTTTTGTCCCTTTCATGATATTACCCCGCTGTCCCCTCCCCTTTTTTGATTAATGGGGACTTTTGGAAATTTTCTATTGCAGTCTTGATAATTTTAAATTTTAATTTTTGCACACAAAGTGACTGCTTTAGGTTCTTTGGATGTTAGGCAGTTTTACAGAGAGATGAACTACTAATAGATTTTTCAGTTAATGTTTTAGGAAAAGCTTTTTGTCCAGTACACTATAATTTTCTTGAGTATTCTCGTATTTCACTTGGCCAATTTAAATTAATCTGAAAACTTGATTACTATTTTCCTGTCAATTTTAATACTCAAGCAGAAATCTTAGTTTACCCTGTGAATACTAGTGGAAAGGAATATTTGCAATTTTGAGTAGGTCCCGAGCATTCCTGGTAATAGACTGAATTTAGATATAGAGCAGCTATTGCTGGCCGAGTCTCTGTCTGCCGCCTGGGTCCCCGTATGAGTTGTGTGTGGGAGGCGAAGCAGCCGTGGGGGTAGGAGACCTCCCTTAGGAGGGTTGAGAATTCAAACCCCTGCAAGGTTTGTGGATGAGGGTCTGTGCCCCACCTCTGTTGACCTTTTAGTTCTCTCCTGTTGGCCCCTCTGCGACTGTGCCTGTCTTAGGTTGTTCCTTCCCTGAGGAATCTTACCCGTCTCTGGCTAACCAGCCATCCTCCGGGGCCAAACAGGGTGATGTGAGGTTCAGTTCTGTCTCCTTTGTAGTCTATGCCCCCCTGTGGCCTCCACGTCCAGTACCTGCCTTGGGGTCCCCTCGCCTGCTGGCGGGGTCCCGGTACTGATCACATATCTCGGGGGACCCAGGTTTCTTCTCCAGAGAGGGCCCCGCTCACACCATTGGTCGAGATACAGATCCATGGTGCCAGCTGCCCAAAGGCTTCAGCCACAGCTCGAACTGAAAACTCTGGCATCAGCTGTGTGTATTTGGATAGTAACAAGAAGGTCCCTCTTGGCAGAAAGGGCAAGAAGGGCCAATATAGAATGCTCGGATGCCTTCCCAGTGCCTTAATTCCTTCTGAAAGGGATTAATTTCTTTCCTATTCTTTTTTAAGTTGCTGCCCAACATTCAAAGAATTAGTTTGTAAGTTTATTTGGGATAATTGTATAATATGCTGTTGTCAAATATCCAATATTATAATGACATTGTAGAATAATATCATGTAAGGGTATTATGGTGTCATGGGAGGTTAAGCAGGGCCTAGCCTAAGGACTGGTCTCCATAGGATATGACAAGCTCTAGGCCATGTCAATTCAATGTCAGACTAGCTGCCATTTTTTTATAATTTTATATAAACTTTGTCAGGGATGTAAAAACACAAATCACTTACCTCAGTTCAAGAGTTCAAGTATATTGACTTTTCCACTTACTCTCACCACCTGCCACTTACCCTGAGGTTTGACATTCTGATGGACTTTTCTCAGTCTCTGGATCTATTCTTGTTCATCAGTCTATGTCATTGATTGTATTCCTCAAATGAGTGAGATCATGTGATATTTGTCTTTCTCTGCCTGGCTAATTTCACTTAGCATAATGCTCTCCAAATCCATCCATGTTGTTACAAATGGTAGGAGCTCCTTCTTTTTTTCCGCGGCGTAGTATTCCATTGTGTAAATGTACCATAGTTTTTTGATCCACTCATCTGCTGATGGGCACTTCGGCTGTTTCCAAATCTTAGCTATGGTAAATTGTGCTGCTATGAACATAGGGGTACATATATCCTTTCTAATTCGCCTTTCTAATTTCTTGGGGTATATTCCTAGAAGTGGGATCACTGGGTCGAATGGGAGCTCCATTTTTAGTTTTTTGAGGAATCTCCATACTGTTCTCCACAGTGGCTGTACTAGTCTACAATCCCACCAGCAGTGCACAAGAGTTCCTTTTTCTCCGCATCCTCGCCAGCACTTGTCGTTTGTTGATTTGTTGATGTAAGCCATTCTGATAGGTGTGAGATGGTACCGCATAGTCGTTTTGATTTGCATCTCTCGGATAATTAGTGACTTTGAGCAAGTTTTCATGTGTCTCTGGGCCTTCTTTTTGTCTTCTTTCGTGAAGATTCTATTTAGGTCTGTTGCCCATTTTTTTATTGGATCATTTGTCCTCCTTTTATTGAGTTGGGTGAGTTGCCTGTAGATGCTTGAGATTAAACCTTTATCACTAATAACATTTGCAAATATGTTCTCCCATACAGTGGGTTTTCTTGTTGTTTTGTTGATGGTTTCTTTAGCTGTGCAAAAGCTTTTGATTTTGATGTAGTCCCATTTGTTTATTTTCTCTTTAGCTTCCATTGCCCTCGGAGCAGTATCATCAAAGAAGTTCTTTTGGCATATGTCTGAGATTTTTCTTCCTGTAGATTCCTCTAATATTTTTATGGTTTCCTGTCTTACGTTTAAGTCCTGTATCCATTTTGAGTTTATTTTTGTGTATGGTGTAAGTTGGTGCTCCAGTTTCATTTTTTTGCATGTATCTGTCCAATTTTCCCAACACCATTTATTGAAGAGACTGTCTTGACTCCATTTTATGTTCCTGCCTCCTTTGTCAAATATTAATTGAGCATAGTGGATTGGGTTGATATCCGGATTCTCTATTCTATTCCATTGATCTATATGTCTGTTCTTGTGCCAGTACCAGGCTGTTTTAAGAACAGTAGCCTTGTAATACAGCTTGAAATCTGGTATGGAAATCCCACCGACTTTGTGCTTCTTTCTCAGGATTGCTGTGGCTATTCGGGGCCTTTTTTTGTTCCAGATGAATTTTTGGAGAGTTCTTTCTAGGTCTGTGAAATATGCCATTGGTATTTTAATGGGGAGTGCATTAAATTTATAGATTGCTTTGGGTAGTATGGACATTTTAATTATGTTGATTCTCCCAATCCACGAACATGGAATGTTCTTCCACCTGTTTACATCTTCCTCTATCTCTTTTTTCAGTGTCCTGTAGTTTTCCACAAATAGATCTTTTACCTCCTTAGTTAAGTTTATTCCTAGGTATCTTAATTTTTTTGGTGTGATGGTAAATGGGATTGCTTTTTTAGTCTTTCTTTCTGTAAGTTCACTATTAGTGTATAGAAATGCCATAGATTTCTTGGCATTAATTTTGTAGCCTGCTACATTGCTGAACTCATTTATTAAGTCTACTAACCTTTTTATGGAGTCTTTCGGGTTTTTTATGTACAATATCATGTCATCTGCAAATAAGGATAGCTTAACTTCTTCTTTTCCAATTTGGATGCCTTTTATTTCTTCTTCTTGTCTAATTGCAATGGCTAATACTTCCAGTACTATGTTGAACAGGAGTGGTGAAAGTGGGCAACCCTGTCTTGTTCCTGTTCTTAGGGGAAATGGTTGTAGTTTTTGCCCATTGAGTATGATGTATGCTGTGGGTTTATCGTATATGGCTTTTATTATGTTGAGGTATGATCCTTCTATTCCTACCTTATTGAGAGTTTTTATTAAGAAAGGATGTTGGATTTTGTCAAATGCTTTTTCTGCATCAATTGATATGACTATGTGATTTTTATCTCTCAATTTGTTTATGTGATGTATCACATTTATTGATTTGCGGATATTGTACCATCCTTGCATTCCTGGGATAAATCCTACTTGGTCGTGGTGTATGATCTTTCTGATGTACTGCTGGATCCGATTTGCTAGAATTTTATTGAGGATTTTGGCATCTATATTCATGAGGGATATTGGCCTGTAATTCTCTTTCATTGTGTCGTCTTTATCTGGTTTTGGTATTAGGGTGATGCTAGCTTCATAGAAGGAGTTTGGAAGTTTTCCATCCTCTTGAATTTTCTGGAATAGTCTGAGGAGTATAGGTTTTAGTTCTTCCTTGAATGTTCGGTAAAACTCCCCTGTGAAGCCGTCTGGCCCTGGGCTTTTGTTTGCTGGAAGCTTTATGATGACTGCTTCAATTTCTTCCACAGTTATTGGTCTATTGAGTTGTTTAGATTCTTCTTGACTGAGTTTTGGGAGGTTATATTTTTCTAGAAACATATCCATTTCCTCCAGGTTGTCCAGTTTGTTGGAGTAGAGTTGTTCATAGTATTTTTTAACAATCCTTTGTATTTCAATGGGGTCTGTTGTTATTTCACCTCTTTCATTTCTGATTTTATTTATTAGGGTCCTCTCTCTTTGCTTCTTGGTGAGTCTGGCTAGAGGTTCATCAATCTTGTTTATCCTTTCAAAGAACCAGCTCTTGGTTTCATTGATTTTCTGTATTGTTTCTTTGGTCTCTATATCATTTATTTCTGCTCTGATCTTTACTATTTCCTTCCTTCTGCTTACACTGGGCTTTTCTTGTTGCTTTCTTTCTAACTCTTTGAGTTGTTGGGTTAGATAATTTATTGCCGCTGTTCCTAGTTTTTTGCAGTAGGATTGTAGAGCTATGAACTTCCCTCTCAGAACTGCTTTCACTGTGTCCCATAGATTTTGGATTGTTGTGCTATCATTGTCATTTGTTTCCATGATGTTTTCTATCTCTTCCTTAATCTCTCTAGTAACCCAGTCATAGTTTAATAGCATGCTGTTTAGTCTCCATGTGTTCGATTTCTTTGGATTGTTTCTATTGTAGTTGATTTCCAGCTTTATGCCACTGTGATCTGAGAATATACTTGATATGATTTCTATCTTCTTGAATTTGGAGAGACTTTGCCTATGACCTAATACATGGTCTATCTTTGAGAATGACCCATGGGCACTTGAAAAGAATGTATATTCTGTGGCTTTGGGGTGAAATGATCTGAAGATGTCAATTAATTCCATCTGGTCCAGTGAGTCATTGAGAATTGATGTTTCTTTACTGATTTTTTGTTTAGAGGATCTGTCCAATGGTGATAATGGGGTATTAAAGTCTCCTACTATGATTGTATTGCTGTCTATCTCTCCCTTGATGTCCTCTAGGAGTTTTTGTATATATTTGGGTGCTCCTGTATTGGGTGCGTATATGTTTACAAGAGTTATTTCTTCTTGTTGAATTGCTCCCTTTAGTATTATGAAGTGGCCTTCTTTATCTCTTGTTATGTCCTTCACTTTGAGATCTAATTTGTCAGATATAAGTATGGCTACCCCAGCTTTTTTTTCATTTCCATTCGCCTGAATAACTTTTTTCCAACCTTTCATCCTCAGTCTGTGTGCGTCTTTTTTTCGGAGGTGGGTTTCTTGTAGACAGCAGATACATGGGTTGTGTTTTCTTATCCAGTCTATTACCCTATGTCTTTTGATTGGAGCATTTAACCCGTTTACATTTAAAGTTATTATTGATAGGTGCTTATATGTTGCCATTTTTGTTCTTTGCCCCTGTGTTCCTTCTTCGCTTCCTATTTCTTTTTACAGCAGATCCTTTAGCATTTCTTGCATTGCTGGTTTGGTGGTGACGAATTCCCTTAGTCCTTTTTTATCTGTGAAGCTCCTGATTTGACCTTCAATTTTGATTGAGAGCCTTGCTGGGTACAGTATTCTAGGATTCAGACCCTTCCTTTGCATGACTTTGTAGATTTCATTCCACTGCCTTCTGGCCTGATAGGTTTCTGTTGAGAGATCACTTGTTAGTCTGATGGGTGTTCCTTTGTAGGTGACTTTCTGTCTCTCTCTAGCAGCTTTTAAGATTCTTACTTTGTCATTGGTGTTTGCCAATTTAATTATAATGTGCCTTGGCGTAGGTCTTGTGGGGTTTATTTTGCTTGGGACTCTGTGAGCTTCTTGGATTTGTGTGGGTTTTTCCTTTCCTATACCAGGAAAGTTTTCTGTCATTATTTCTTCCAACAGGTTTTCTATTCCTTGCTCAGTTTCCTGTCCTTCTGGAAGCCCAATTATACGGATGTTGTTTTGTTTCATGTTGTCCCATAGTTCTCTTAGGCTCTCCTCCTGCTTTTTAATTTTTTTTTCTAGAAGGTGCTCTACTTGGTTATTTTTTCCTACCTGGTCTTCTAGCTCACTGATGCGATCCTCTGCTTCTTCTAGTCTACTCTTAATACTTTCTATTGAGTTCTTTACTTCAGCAATGTCATTTTTCATTTCTTCTTGGCTCCTCTTCATTTCTTCGTGGCTTCTCTTCATTTCTTCATGGCTCTTCATCATTTCTTCCTGGGTCTTCCTCATTTCCTCTTGGGTCTTACTCATATTATCAAATTTATCTTCCATTCTTTTCAGCCACCTTATGACCATTTCTCTGAATTCTTTCTCTGACAGGTTGTTAACTTCCATTTCGTTTACCTCCTTTTCTGGCGAGCCTTGCTTTTCTTTCATATGTGGGCTATTTCTTTGTCTTCCCATGGTCTCTCTTCTCTGTCTATGTGGTTATGTAGTTCTCACTCTCCTGTGTTGATTTAAAGGCACAAAATACAACACAACCAGGTGCAACGCACCAGGCACTGAACCAGAATGTAGTCAAAGTAATTGTAATTCCAAATAAAGGTGACCACCAGAGAAAGGCAAATTTGGTGATAGGTGGGAAAAAAGAAAGAGAACCTCCCCCAGACCCACACAGACACTCACACACCCACACTCACACAAAAAAGAAAGAGACCCCCCCCCCAAACACATACACTCACAAAAAAGAAAGACAGGAATGCCAAAATGATAATGGGAAAAGGGGGAGAAGAAAAAAAGAAATAAAAGGAGTAAATTATAAATGTGGGGTGAAAACTCCTATAGGATAGCCCCTAATCCGAACCAAAACCTGCAACAAGTACTTGGAGATTGATACAAATTACATACAACTACTAATATCAAGAGAGGTGAGGGAACACAGGAGCAAAAATCTATCTCAAAAACAATGCAGATGAGGACAACAAAACAGGAAACAACACCAAAAATAAAAATAACCCCCCCTACAAGACAAACCAAAATAACAGAATAAGCAAATCAATCTCATAAACCTGCTTAAAAAATCAATATAATCAACAGTCAAGTAAACAACAACAACAGGACAGGGCTAAAAACACTTTAAGATAGTGAAGTCAGAGAAGCTAGAGGTATATATGCACTTGGATTAGGTGGTTAGAGATTAGATATATCAGTGGGGTGAAATTTTAACAGGGGGTAAGGGGAAAGAATTAGGTAAATCTAAAGCGGGAAAAGTGTAAGGGAAACAAGGCACTAAATAGGGAAAGGTTAGCCAGAGAGTGGTGGTATAAAGGTGAAGTTGAGGTAGAGTAAAAGATACTAAAGTGTAGATGAAAATAGACTGTATTCCCAAGGTCGAAGAGAAGATATAATCAATTCCCTGTCACATAAGAGTCAATTTGTGATTTGGCCTCTGGGTGGCAGTGTTTCTAGATTGACTTCTGGGTCTATTGGTCCTCTTTATCCTGAACTAAACAATACTGCCTCTCTAATGGTGACTGCTGTTTTAGCAGCCAGAACCCTCCCAAAATCTTCCGGGCTTCCCCCCTCTGTCAGGTCCAAACTGATTGCGCTCCAGGGATCAACTCTGCCACCAGCTCCAAGGGCCCTCTCCCACGTTCACCAGCTCCAACAGCCACAGATTCTATTTCAGGTGCAGATCTCCAGGTTTTGAGTTCCAAGGTGCAGATCTCCCAGACTGCCAGCCCCCTCAGTTTCGCGCCCAAAGTACCCCCAGGGAAATCTGACCTTTCCTTGCTGGAGTTTAGAGCTCCCTGGGCTCTGCGTGCCACCTGGTCGCCGGTGCTCCGGGAGCCCCAGCGGTGCAGCCGGTACCGCGAACGGCAGCTGTATGTTTTCCGGCTCCTCTCGTTCAAGATGTCGTGGTCCGCCTCCGCGTGCCTCCTCGCGCAGTTGGCTCAGGGAGAGAACCCAGCAGTACTCTAAATTTACCACATTTTAAAACACTGTAAATCTAGAGTGATTAGAAGTGGCACAAATATTGCTAAAGATATCAATGAAATGTAATAAAAAGTCCAGAAATAAGATATTGCTATTTTAGAACATTTCTTATTAAATTTACTTTAAGATCATTTAATCTTTTGTGATTTTGTAAATTGGGCTATCTCTTCCTATGTACATTCTATATATTGATTCAAATGTCCCTATCTATTGTAACATATTTTTAGTTAATTCTCTAAGATATTTCTATGTATATTACAATGCAATCTGTCAATAAATAAAACTGTAAACTCCATTTTTTCCAATTTTAATTCATTTAACTTTATTCTATTGTCAGATTGCATTGGCTTACATACATGTCCAGAACAATACTAAACAATAGTCAAAGCAAACATTCTGGTCCTATCTCTTATTTCAGTGATAATATATATATTTGGCATCAGAAAGACCAGTGTTTTTGTTGTTTAAAGTATTACACATAGTACATATATCCCCCCCTCAAGTATTTCTAATAGTTTGTTGTTGTTGTTGTTGTTATTAATAAAGATGTTAGTTCTGGAGTTATTGAAAATATATTTTATAATGTCAATGACAAATCCATCTGTATTTTTTTTACCTAGATTTTAGAGGGGAAGGGAGAGGGAAAGAGAGATAGAAGCATCAATTATGAAAGAGAATCAAAGACTTGCACTCAGAAAACTATAGGAAACTGGAAAAAGAGATATAGGAAGACATAAATAGATGGAAGAACATACTATGTTCATAGATTGATAGAATCAACATCATTAAAATGTCCATACTACCCAAAATATAGATTCAATGCACTTCCCATTAAAATACCAATGGCATATTTTACAGACCTAGAACAAACTCCAAAAATTCATTTGGAATAATTTAATAGAAGACCCTGAATAGCTGCAGCAATCCTGAGAAAGTAGAGTGATCTCAATACCAAATAATCAAGCTCTATTACAAAGCCACTGTTCTCAAAACTGCCTGGTACTGGCACAAGAACAGACAGACAGTAAAATCCCAGACTTATGCCAAAGCAATTTATTCACCAATACAGCTCCTAGGGCAATAGAAACTAAAGAGAAATTAACAAATGGGACTACATGAAAATAAAAAAGCTTTTGCACAGTAAAAGAAACCATCAACAAAACAACAAGAAAGCCCACTACATGGGAGAACATATTTGCTAACATTATCTCCAGTAAGGGTTTAATCTCCAACATTTACAGGGAACTCATACAACTTAACAGAAGGAAGATAAACAACCCAATTAAAACAAAATTGACAATGGACCTAAATAGATACTTTTCAAAAGAGACAAAAGGAAGGCCAAGAGACATGTGAAAATATGCTTAAAATCACTAATCATCTGAGAGATGCAAATCAAAATGACAATGCAGTACCATCTCACACCAGTTAGAACAGTTGCCATCAACAACTCAACAAATGACAAGTGCTGGTAAGGATGCGGAGAAAAAGGAACCCTCGTCCACTGCTGGTGGGAATGCAGACTGGTGCAGCCACTATGGAGAACAGTATGGAGTTTCCTCAAAAAAACTAAAAATGGAACTCCCATTTGACCCAGTGATTCCACTTCTAGGAATATACCCCAAGAAATAATGACCACATATCAGAATGTAATCTGTCAATAAATAAAACTGTAAACTCCATTTTTTCCAATTTTAATTCATTTAACTTTATTCTATTGCCAGATTGCATTCGTTTACATACATGTCCAGAACAATACTAAACAATAGTCACAGCAAACATTCTGGTCCTATCTCTTATTTCAGTGATAATATATATATTTGGCATCAGAAAGATGCCTATGTTCCTAGTAGCACAATTTATCATAGCTAACATTTGGAAACAGCCTACCTGCCCATCAGCAGATGAGTGGATTAGAAATTGTGGTACACCTACATAATGGAATAGTACCCTGCGGTAAAGAAGTTATTACCATTTGCAACAGCCTGGATGGAACTGGAGAGCATTATGCTAAGCGAAAAAAGCCAGTCAGAGAAAGATAAATATCACATAATCTCACTCATTCATGGAATATAATGAACAACATAAACTGAGGAACAAAAACAGATCCAGAGACAGAGAAGCATCGATCAGTCCATCAAATTTCATAGGAAAGATAGGAGAGGATAGGGATAAGGGAAAAAGATTAACCAAAGGACTTGTATGCATTTATATAAGCCTAACCAGTGGACACAGATAGGAGGGGGGTGAGGGCATGAATGGGTCAGGTCGGGGGAGGGCAATGGGAGTAAAAAGACACATATGTAATACCTTAATCAATAAAGAAGAGAAGAGAAGAGAAGAGAAAAGGAAAGAAAAGAAAAGAAGAGAAAAGAAAAGAGAGAAAAGAAAGAGAATCATTGGTCATCTGACTCCCACAGGCCCCATACTGGGGATGAAGGCTGCAACTTGGGCATATATGCCGTGAGGGTAAATAGAACCATGACTTCCTGGTTCATAAGTCACCACTTAACCACTGAGCGACATCAGCCAGGCATCCATCTGTAATTTTATTAGAAATTTTCTTTTTATCAAGATTTGATATTAAATTTTATAATTCCTAGGGGAAGTTTCATATGGATTTTATATTTGAGTTTATTAATGTCCATGTGAAATTAATAGATTCGTGAGTATTAAACACGCTATATTCCTGAAATAAATGTATTAATAATATTATATTATTTCTTTAATATGCTTCTGGATTATATTTGTTAACATTTTAGTTAAGTTGTGCATTTATATCCATATATATATATAACACTAGTCTCTTGCATGTTTGTTTGTTTTTAATATATTTGTTTTTGTTATTCTATTTCAGAGAGGAAGGGAGAAGGCGAGAGAGATAGAAACATTAGTGATGAGTGAGACACATGGATCGGCTGCCTTCTGTTTGTCTCAACTGGGGACAGAGCTGGCAACCTCCTCATATACCCTGACTGGGAGTAGAAACGGGACTTCCTGGTTTAGAGGTCAACACACAACCACTGAGCCATGCCATCTGAGCTCTTGTTTGTTTTTAATCAGCATTGGTTCTGAGGATCAATGTGATAGCACTTGGGTGGGTGATGAGTTGCTAGGTGCTTCCAATTGGGGAAGAGGAATCCCTTCACTGCAGCAGATACAGGCCCTACCCTGGCTGCTTGTACTCTGCTCTAACTCCTTAGTTGGTGTTTCTAGCAGGGTTCCCAGTTAATCCAGGGGAGAAATGTGCCCCACCCATTGTGTGTCAGAAGACACCAGCTTGATGGCCTTTTCTCACTGAATAAGATAGGTCACCTGGCCCCTTATGTTCCCCCATCATGAGGTCCTTAGTCAACCTGCCTTCTTCATTCTTCCTTTGGCATTTTGCTTTGGTTTTCTCTGGTGATATTTAGCTAGGAGGAGCGGAAAGATATGGGTACGCACAATATTATCCAGACTAGAATTCCCTAGTGACACTTTTGTCCAAAATCCATGGATCTTTTTCCACCTTGCTGTTTACTTAACTGAATACCTATAATGAAATTGCAACACTCATAATGGCCATGCCATTCACATCAATATCAGTAACAATGTATTTAAGTAGGAAAGTTTTTTCATCTGTACCTTTGATAGATTTACTTTTTAATATATTTTATTGATTTTTTACAGAGAGGAAGGAAGAGGGATAGAGAATTAGAAACATCGACGAGAAACATCAATCAGCTGCCTCCTGCTCACCCCTTACTAGGGATGTGCCCTCAACCAAGGTACATGCCCTTGACCAGAATTGAACCTGGGATCTTGAGTCTGCAGGCGGATGCGCTATCCACTGAGCCAAATCGGTTAGGGCTGATACATTTATTTTTAAAGTGGTCTTCCATTTTATATAAAGTTAGCATCAAACTGATTAGAGACATGCACAAGTTCCACCTGTTTTTAAACATCGGTGAATTCCATTTCTTGTTTCTTCCTGTGTATCATTATAGTAAACACAATTGTCTTCTTAATTTTTTATTTTTTTCCTTTTCTTCGTCCCCTATTCCTTTCCCTGTGTGGGCATTTCCTTTCTTCTCTCTCTTTCTCTCTTTCTCTCTTTCTCTCTTTCTCCCTTTTTCTTTCTTTCTTTCTTTCTTTCTTTCTTTCTTTCTTTCTTTCTTTCTTTCTTCCTTTCTTTCTTTCTTTCTTTCTTTCTGTTAATCCTCACCTAAGGATATTTTCCAATTGATTTTTAGAGAGAGTGGAAGGGAGGGAGGAAAGTGGGTGGAGAAAGAGAAAGAGAGAGAGACATTGATGTGAGAGAGACAGATCAATTGGTAGCCTTCAGCATGAGCTTCAACTGGGCCTGAGATCAAACCTGCAACCCAGTCCTCGCCCTTGACCAGGAATTGAACCCCATTACCCTTTGATGTGCAGGTCGATGCTCTAGCCACTGAGTATCACAAGTCAGTACCATATCCTTTCTGTTAACACATATCTTGCAATCATTTTACTAACGTGACATCATATGTAAGAGCCTCTTCTCCTCTTTAAGATCCTATCAAAATCCATGGAGCTCATCTGCTTACATAGACCAGGTGGTAACAAATTCTAAGGTGTGCACTTAATCAGCATAGGATTAATCAATATAGGAGCAATACAATGATTTTGTCTTGGTAATGCTTAAAATGATTGGGGCCATCAGTGCAAATCTGACATTTTGGAGTACAATTTTTCAGCTATGTGGAAGGGTCACAAAGTACCCACTAAAGTGGAATTGTGAAGAACGATGAAGCCTCTTTATTTCTCGGAGCTTATCTAATGTCTCAATGTAGTGAATTTCATATTATCTAACAATTTAAATATTTCTTTAGGTAAATCCTCAGTGTTTCAGATCCCCTCTTTCTCCTCTCCTAGATAACACCTGAGCAATTGGGGTAGACATTTGTAGTTTTGCTCTGGCCAGAGTGCAGCATTTCACAAAGCCATCACATTCTCAAGTGTGGATGGATGGTCTGATCTATCCCCAGATCTACAGCCCCTGTGGTGTGTCTGATCCCATGACCATTGTGCATTGTGATGATTTTCCTTATGGAACTCCATAGTCTCAGTCATCTGCTTTGTAACCTGAGAATTAGCAAACTTTACCCTAGTTCCCCAGCCTAGTATCATTCACTCAACCATTTCTGGCAGGGTTTTTTTGTTTTTCTTTTTTCATCTCTGTCATACAACACACAGGATGACCAGGAGGTCTGATACTTCGGCTGGTTACACATCAGATTGGGTGCAAACATGGGCACAGCTTCTACTGGAGCCCAGCAGTCTACCAGCCATAGCCTCCCCCTCTAGAATTTCCTGGATTTTTGCCTGATTACCCCCACTAAGGTTCTAATTCAAGAATGAAAAAGTGAGTACCCACATCGATCTTTCACTTAATTCATTTGCTTTTCTTTTCCACATCAGCTACTTGGCCAGAAAATGAGGGGATTCTTCCTTCTCCCTGTGTCAGGAAGGTCATCTCTTCAAGTGGGATTCATTCGTTCTTAAGGACTTTAATGCCACTCTCTCTATAAGGAGGGAGAAGCCCCCTTATCAACAAGAGATTATAAATCAGAAGAGATTTCCAAAGCATTGTGCCCATCAACATACAAGTGCACTTTCTGACTTGAGTTATTTCATTCTCTCCATATAAAGCACTTTGTTCACCACACATGTGCACCTGGGCACTCCACCAGAGTCCTAGGCTGACATAATATCAGCTGGGATATGCAAGGCATATTTATACATTTTGATTTTGAGAGTAGTTAAAACTAATAATGAGATAAAATTAGCAACCTAAGATTTAATAATACCTCATTCTCCTGCTGTAGGAGTACTAGAGGCATGTTAAATGTTAATCACTATTTAGTACCCAGTTTTCATAAAGAATCTCACTGTGATTAATACTTAATTCTACCTTCCAATAAGAAATTTAGGATTGGCTGCTATTGTTATTCCACTCTTACATTTCAGAGAATTAAGCAGAGTGGTCAATTAACGACTCTCCCAGAAACCTGTAGGCTATGTTGGCAAAGCTGTGTTGCTGGCACAGATACCCCAATAGATGGAAATTTAAGCAGCCCTATTCCAGCAGGGGGCACCAGCTACATTACAAATTTGGGTCCACCCCTGTTGGAAACCTTACAAGATGGTAAACCCAAAAAGAATATAGATTCTAAGAGTCACGGATAGGCAGTTTTCCCCTACAACTTTGACATGGAATACAGTTTGGGGAAATTTAAACAGCCTTTAAAAATCAACAGTCATTATCCCAATATATTGTAAATAGCTCAAGATAGGGATCTTCACCCCAAAGCTCAATTCATTACAATGCATAGAACCTCACAGTTATACATTCATTCCTTTGGGCCTTAAGACTTTGGGGCCTCATTTTTAAAAGGCTGTAATAAAAATCTCTAGGAAATCAACCCATTTGTAAGTGTGGTCTTATCAGTGCTGAGGGAGCTTTTAGATAAGAATGAAACCTGAAGAAGAGCATGTGACTACAGAGTGGAAAGAGGGAGTACTAGAAGGTGACATCGAGACACCATAACCAACAACTGGTCATAATCTGCTCAAGTTGTCTTCTGCGCTTTCTGTGTTAATACTGGCCCCTTTATATTTCTTAGGTGATATGGTATAACAAAAAGACCTTAAAGTTGAGTCCAAATTCTGGCTCTACTGAGAGGCTATCACCTTTGATTTTTCCCTCCTTCCAATAAAAGGCTCATTCAAATAGCCTAAGAAAATTTCCTTTAATTTATTCCCTTAAAGTAGGCAAGCAGACAAAAGGAACTCACCAAGAAGAGAACATGTCAGACAGTGCTTCTCCAATTTTAATGAGTACAAATCATTTTAAGATTTCGTTAAAATGAGGATGGGCCCAAGACTCTGCATTTCTGAGCCAGGTCTGGGCAGCATTGCTGATTCCTGTGGAACATTATTGTGCATCAAGATATTAGGTAACAAATCCTAACTGGTTTGGCTCAGTGGATAGAGCATTGGATTGCGGACTGAAGGGTCCCAGGTTCGATTCTGGTGAAGGGCATGTACCTTGGTTACTGGTACATCCCCAGTGGGGGATGTGCAGAAGACAGCTGATGGATGTCTCTCTCTTATTGATGTTTCTAACTCTATCCCTCTCTGTTCTCTCTGTAAAATATAAATAAAATATATTTTTAAAAAGATATCAGGTAACAAAAACTTTCCCAAAGATAAGAGGATCATCATCCTCAGCTTTCAGAGACACACTGAAAACATTTTCAGAGTCACCTGAAACACTTGTCCCATTAAGAGCCCATTTTTACAAAGGGCCTCATGGAAACAAAATGTTTACTCAACCACAAGTAAAGTCCAATGCACAAGATACTACTGGTTCTTTCAGAAAATGAGGGAAAACACTAACGTATCTAGAGACATAAGAGATTTTACCTTTTCAACTTTTATATTCTTCCCAGTAAGATCATAATACAAAGAGTTGAGACCTCTACTTCTTTAGAAGGATTCTTTTTAATCTAGAGAAGTAATAAAGCAGAGTTAGGCATTTGTTTTGTTTTAAAGCTATGCTAATAAAAATATTCCCAAAATATTGCATTTTACCGAGTTGATTCTATAGCCATATTAGAAAGTTTATGCTGGACAAACTTTTCCCAAATATAATTGATATATGAGGTTAAGGGCAGGGGAGTAAGGAAGGAGGAAGAAAATGTATTTATTGAACAATACATACCATGTGTTAGACAAAGTGTTAAGCTTGGTCAGGGGATGTTATGAGAAGATATATCTGTACTCTGCCACACCTGGGTGTGTCATCAGCAAATATTTATAGAAAGTGCATAAACAGGTGGTGTCATGAGGCACTAAATCTGATGTCCGTGTATTTTCTTCATTCTATGTCCATTTATGCTATTCGATTATAGTTTCTGTGCAAATATTTACTTAAACTTTTAAAAGGTGTGCTAATATCTGTACATTTATACTGCCAATATGCCTCTTATTCAATTCTATATCAAGCAAACCATTACATTGTAGTCCAGTTTATGCAGATACATATCTTAGTAAAAATAAGTGCTTTCATTAATAGATCTTTCTAAAAATTTTTCTCTTCTGCCTCCATGCATAGTCACTTTTAGACAAAAAAAGAGAAGTTTTGGGTTCTCCTACTTGCTTCTCAATGATAAGAGTCCACAGTTTTCATCAGAATTCATCTTCTCATTTGTCAATCATATGAATATCACTTAGAGGCAAGATACTACTACCCTCTTCCTGTGACTTCTAGAGAATTTTCCTCTGTGAACAAAAATAACTGCGGTGTTGATTCATCATCTAGCCTATAGAAAACAGTAAAAGCAAATGTGTGTGTCTCCATTAATAGTGCTTTGAAATCCATAACTCTATTCCCAGCCATCAAAATCTGCTGATTCCTGTCAAGTGCATGAAGAAAGTCACTGGAAACTTTTCAAAGAGTTTGGAAATAAAAATTTTAACTCACGTTGTGACACTTAATACACATGCCATTTTAAAAAGCTGTATTATATGATGTTATAATTAAAAAGCAAACATCAAAACAGGTAAATATAAAACAATGGACCATGCCCACTATTTTATATTATAGCATCTGCATCAAGTTAACTGCAGATATGAAATGTCAATAGAAATTATTATTAATGGTGGGTGTTTTGTACTTTACATTATTCACAATTCATTTAATTGGTTCAGACATATTGTAATAAATTTGACCTTAATCCAACCTGGCAGAAATGTCCTGAAAATTTTACGTAGTTGTTATTATAATAACTGAATATTTTTAGGAAAATATTTTTAATTAGGTCTTTCTGTATCTTGGAATTTAGGATTTGGTTGTCATAGAATCTATAAAAATGCCATGGACATGATTATATGAGGTTCTTATTCCATTAGGAAAAATATTTCACTCCTTTAATTTAAAATCTCAGGGAATTTGGGGAGAAGACAAAAATAGATGCAAACAGTCATTTTATTAACATACTCTCCATTGAATCACATGTGCAGTTCTATTGACTGCATGGAAAAACTGTGTATATCTGACTGTGAGGGAGACAGACCACAGTGAACACTCAGCTTCCAAAGATGAACTGCTGGGGGAATGCTGGTATTCCATTAGGAGCACCAAAGGCAGGCATCCTTGGGTACTCGGGTCAAAAATAGTTCCCCATAAGGTTCAGCAGCTAATCAGAGTTTAGAAATAAGTAAAAGTCATGAAAATAAATATGATGAATTTTGCACAGTGCTAGGACATAGTAAGCACTCAACAAACTGAAATAAAACAAGCAAATGTCCAAGGACACAGTGATTTTATAGTGAGCGGAGCAATATGTTTAACATAGGCAGGTGTTGTCACTTGATTATCTATACAGCACTATCTAGCACAGTAGCCACATGTGATTTCTTAAATGTTAATTAATTAAAATGTCATGAAATAACAAATTTAGCTCCTCATTTCAAGTGCTAGATAACCATATGCGACTAGTGGCCACCACATCAGACAGAAGTAGAATATCTTCACTATTGAAGAAATATCTGATAGCTTTGTTTTAAATGATTGTCTGAAACACATCTGAGGAGACAAAACACAGAACTGACAAATTTTTTAGAGGGAATAGAAACAAAAGGCCCAGAGCAAACAACACTGCATAGCAAAGCTAGGTATTGTTGGGACCAAAATGAGTTGAAAAATACATTTCCATGGAGATATATACAGACTATCTAGAAAATCATTTTGAGGATTAAATCTTAAGAAAAACCCACTAAATAATTTAAATCCATCTGGCTTATATTTAGAGTTGTAAAGTACAAAGAGGGAAAATATATTTAAATCTTAGGTTAATAGGAAACCATGTGACTTTTGTTATTTTTAATGTCAAATATAGACTTAGTATCAACCCATTGCAGAGTGAATGAAAACTGTTCTGTGATACATGGTGATAGACAAAAAGTATACAAAAACAAATATTAATTTACAAGGCATTATTCTAAATTTGTTTTTTTAATGTTTTTCTTTTAGTGAGAATATAACAAGTCTTATCACTCATAGCTTTCCCATATAACTTATGAGAGCAAACCACCTTTGTGGTTCAATGCACCATTAAATTTTATCTTCAGCATATTCCACACATGAAACTTAAATCTCTATTAAACCTCATCAATATAATGCAATAAATTTCTCCGGAGTAGGGATAATCATTACATTTCTATAGAAAACACCATTTTTTCTACATATGAAAATGATTAAACTGAACATGTAATGACTGAATCTAGAAAAGCCCCCCTTAGGCCATAGAAAATTAGTTTAATCTGTGAATATGATTATGCCTCTCAGGGAACCAAACTTCATCATCAGATGTAGATGACAATAAAACATATGGCATGATTATTGCCTCCATAATGATGCCTGTCTGTATGATGGGTGGTATTTAGGGCTTTGATGAGTCTCTCTGGCCAATGCAAATGTCTACACCCATCCTGCCATAGGAGGCAAATTGAACACCAGCCATTAAAGTTACTGACCTATGACTTAAAAATGGCTCAAAAGTAATGATTTTTTACCACTTAAATTAGAGCATTTTATTTCATCCTGGAGGTAATTTAAAATCCTATCCAATAAAAAAGTAATATGCAAATTGACCATCACTCCAACACACAAGATGGCTGCCTTCATGTGGACACAAGATGGCTGCCACAAGATGGCCAGCAGGGGAGGGCAGTTGGGAGGGACCAGGCCTGCAAGGGAGGACAGTTGGGGGCAACCAAGCCTGCAGGGGAGGGCAATTAGGGCTGACCTGGCTGGCAGAAGAGGGAAGTTGAGGGAGACCAGGCCTGCAGGAAATGGCAGTTGTGGGGGACCCAGGCCTGTAGGGTAGGGTAGTTAGGAGTGACCAGGACTGCAGGGGAGGGCAGTTAGGGGCAATAAGGTGGCAAGGGAGCAGTTAGGCATCAATCAGGCTAGCAGGGGAGTGGTTAGGGGGTGATCAGGCTGGCAGGCAGAAGCAGTTAGGGGCAGTCAGGAAAGCAGACATATGAGTAGTTGGAAGCCAGCAGTCCTGGATTCTGAGAGGGATGTCCAATGGGCAGTCAGACATCCCTTGAGGGGTCCCATATTGGAGAGGGTGCAGGCTGGGCTGAGGGAAACACACCCCCATGCACAAATTTCATGCACCAGGCCTCTAGTATATATAGAGCAGGAAGGTAAAGATATTAAGATAATAAATTGAACAAGATAGCAACATAAATTAAGTTATATACAGACACAATTAGCCAGAATTCAGAAAACTGCATTCATTGCCATGTTGTGGTATATGTAAAATTGTATCATACATTTTCACTGGAAGAATCAATGCACATATATCTTTGAGACATGTGAGGCATTTTGTTAAACAGGAAATATTAACACAAGTCAAGTCAAGGGACAGTGATTTGAATATCTATAGCTATGTACCAAATAATTGAGTTTTACTATTACCACATAGTCTAATCCTATATAATAAAAGAGAAACATGCAAAATTGACCGTACCTTCGCTCCTGATTGGCTATGCTACCAGCCAATCAGGAGCAGGAGTGGGGCCAAGTGGCATGAGCACCAGGCCCCAGGGGTGGGGATGAAACGGTGGTGGCAGCAAGCGCCCAGCCCCCGGGAGCTGTGAGGGAAATGGTGGCGAGAGCCCAACCCCCTGGGCCAGGTGGTCGCAGGCAGCCAGGGCTAAGCTGAGCAGGGCAATGGCTGGGTGACCAAGGCCTAAAGCCTTGTTAGAGGCTGGGGGAGAGCCATCAGTTGGACTTCCAGTATGTGAGAGGAGGCAGGTTGGGTTGAGGGACCACCCACCCCCAGTGCACAAATTTTGTGCACTGGGCCCCTAGTCTATATATAAATATCAAGAGACTGGAAGCATGGAAGAATCAGAATGACTGGAATGACCAGTTGCTATGATATGCACTCTGGTGGCCTACCAGCCCAATCGGGGCTCCAACCAGGCCTCCCTGCCAAGTGCCCACAGCCTCTCCCCCGGCCAGCCTACCACCAATTGACCCCCAACCCCGATAAGGGGTGGGGCTAGCTGGCCAACCTCCCACATCCACTCCCCACCACCAGCCTGCCCCTATCCACTTCCATCTTGTTGGGCCAGCCAAACCCACACCATGCATGAATTCATGCACTGGGCCTCTATTTACTTTATAATTAATTTAAATGAATATAATTTCTTGATTATTTAGATATGCATTTGTTATTTTCATATAGTTAGATATATCAGAAATGAATAAACATATTTAAGGAAAATATTGTTGTCATTCAAATCTGTGAATGAGAGTTAAAATATCGTATTGTAGCCTGGCTCAGTGGTTGATCTTCAACCTATGAACCAGGAGGTCACAGTTCAATTCCAGGTCAGGGCATATGCCCAGACTGTGGACCTGATCTACAGTGTGGGGAATGCAGAAGAAAGCCGATCAATGTTTCTCTCTCATCATTGAAGTTTCTATCTCTCCCTCTTCCTTCCTCTCTGAAATCAATAAAAATATATATTTAAAATATTGTATTTTAACACACACATTCAGAGTTATTCAAATATTATCACTAAGAATTTCCTCATTAATAGCCAAATTTATCCAAACTCATGACTTCTTATGGCACCACCCTATCACCCTACTAAGCTGGTGTTCTGGAATATAGTGAGTGGGCTGTAGCCAGCCTTCTGTGGTGCAGAAATACAGAAGATTCTCCAGAAGATTCAAGCAGAATATGGGAAAAACTGAGTTGTGGGACTTCTCTGTATGCCTGAACTATATCACCATTCTTGTGTTGAACCCTCTATTCACATGGCAAAATCTTGAAATGTTTGTACTTGATGAACTCTGTTGGCCTTACCCTAACAACTCACTGAAACATTGCCCCACCACAAAGGTCTTTGGGCACCTAACGGGTGGTTGCTGACCTTGATCTACTCAAGGAATATTGTAGAGCAGCCTCAGACCCAGCACATTTGTTTTTGATTATTTTTTTAATTTATTTTTTAAGTCTTCATTGTTAAAATGATTACATGTCTCCATATTCCCCTATTGATATCAGTGATCCAGCTTCCTCCCCCAGCTAAAGTACAACCCCTCATTCCCCTTCTGTCTTTGTCCATTGGTTATGCTTACATGCATGTGTATAAGTCCTTTCATTGATTTCTTAACCACCCCCCAGCCCCATCCTGAACTGTCTTTCCTCTGAGATTTGAAGCTCTGCTCAATGCTTCTCTATCTCTGGATCTACTTTTGTACATCAGTTTATATTATTCATTATGTTCCACAAATAAGTGAGATCATTAGATACTTATCTTTCTCCAACTCTGGCTTATTTCACTTTGCATAATGTTCTCCAGGTCCATCTATGCTGATGCAAACTGTAAGAGTTTTTTACTTTCTTACAACTGCATTTTATTCCATTGTGTAAGTGTGCCACAGTTTTCTAATCCACTCATCTGCTGGTGGGCACTTAGGCTGTTCCAAATCTTAGAAATGGTGAATTGTGCAGCTATGAACATAGGGGTGCATAGGTACATTCCGGTAGGTGGTCCTGCTTTCTTGGGATATATTCCTAGAAGTGGGATTACTGGATCAAATTGGAGTATCATTTTTAATTTTTTGAGGACACACCATACTGTTTTCAGTGGCTGCATCAGTCTGCATTCCCACCAGCAGTGTACAAGGCTTCTTTTCTTTTCCTGCATCCTCTCCAACACTTGTTGATTTGTTGATGATAGCCATTCTGACAGGTGTGAGATGGTACCTCATTGTTATTTTGATTTGCATCTTGCAAATGATTAGTGACTTTGAGCATTTTCATATGTCTGTTGGCTTTTTGTATGTCCATATTTGAAAAGTGTATACTTAGGTTCTTTGCCCATTTTTTATTGGATTCTTTATCTTCCTTTTGTTAAGCTGTATTAGTTCCCTATACGTTTTGAAGATTAAACCCTTATTAAATGTAACATTGACAAATATGCTCTCCCATGCAGTGGGCTCCCTAGTTGTTTTGTTTATGCTTTTTTTTTTTGGTTATGCAGAGGCTTTCTAGTTTGATATAGTCCCATTTGTTTATTTTCTCCTTAATTTCCATTCTCCTAGGATATGTATTGGTAAACAATTGTTATTATAGGTCTGATATT
The DNA here is from genome assembly GCA_027563665.1 of Antrozous pallidus. Lineage (NCBI taxonomy): Eukaryota > Metazoa > Chordata > Mammalia > Chiroptera > Vespertilionidae > Antrozous > Antrozous pallidus. The sequence goes on from CM050513.1 coordinate 9,302,245, forward strand.
TTCCTGCCTATGTATTCTTCTAAGATTTTTATGGTTTCACATCTTATGTTTAAGTCTTTTATCTATTTTTAATTTATTTTTGTGTATGTAAGTTCGTGGTCTAGCTTCACTGTTTTTGCATATATCTGCGCAATTTTCCCAACACCATTTATTGAAAAGACTGTCTTCATTCCATTGTATGCTCTTGCCTCCTTTATCAAATATTAAGTGCTCAGGTCAATTTCTGGGTTCTCTGTTCTGTTCCATTGGTCTATATGGCTCTATTCTTGTGCCAGTACCAAGCAGTTTTGAGAACTGTGGCTTTGCAATATAATTTGATATCTGGTATTGTGATCCTTCGAACCTTATTCTTCCTTCTGAAGTTTTCTGCAGCTATTCAAAGTATTTTTTATTTTATATGAATTTTTGGAGAGTTTGTTCTAGGTCTGTGAAATATGTTGTTGGTAATAATTCAATTGGGATTGCATTGAATCTACAGATTGCTCTGGGTAGTATGGACACTTTATTTATTTTTAAATATATTTTATTGATTTTTTACTAAGCGGAAGGGAAAGGGTTAGAGAGTTAGAAACATTAATCAGTTGCCAACATACATGCCTTTGACTGGAATTGAACCCAGGGCCCTTCATTCCAAAGGTTCCATGCTCTATCCACTAAGCCAAACCGGTCAGGGCTAGTATAGACATTTTAATGTCGATTTTACCAATTCACTAACACAGGATCTTCCACTTGGGTATATCTTCCTCTATCTCTCTCTCTCTTTCACTGTCATATAGTTTTCTGAGTACAGGTCTTTTACCTCTTTAGCTAAGTTTATTCTTAGGTATCTTAATGTTTTTTGTTGAAATGGGAAAAGGGACTATTTTATTAGTTTCCATTTCTGTGAGTGGATTATCTATAATAATAAAAACATAATATGTGAATTAGACCAGACAGCTGGGTGACCTTCTGGACGTCGTTCTAGATGTCATTCCAGATGAAGCTGCCATGGCAGGGGCCAAGGCAGAGGTGGTTAGGGGCAATTAGGTGGGCAGGTAAGTAGTTAGGGATGATCAGGCAGTCAGGAGTTTTCAGGCAGCCAGGTGAGTGGTTAGAGGAGATCAGGCAGGCAGCTGAGCAGTTAGGGATGAATCAGGAAGGCAGGAAGCATGGTTAGGGACACTCAGACAGGCAGGAAGAGTGGTTAGGGGCAATCAGGCAGGCAGGCAGGCGAGCAATTAGGAGCCAGTGGTCTCAGATTGCGACAATTATGTCCGACTGCCAGTTTAGGCCCAATCCTACAGGGATCCCTGGGGGATCAGGCTTAAACTGTCAGTTGGACATACCCCAAGGGGTCCCAGATTGTGATGGGGTGCAGGCTGAGCTGAGGACCCCCCAACACACACACCCATGCACAAATTTCATGCACCAGGCCTCTAGTTGGTATACAAAAAGGCCATAGATTTCTTGGTGTTAATTTTCTATCCTGCTACATTGCCAAATTCATTTATTAAATCTAATCATTGTTTTTGTGTGGAATCTTTGGGGTTTTCTATATACAATATTATGAAATCTCAGAATAATGACAGTTTTACTTCTTTTCCAATTTGGATACCATTTATTTCTTCTTCTTGCCTAATTGCAGGAATGGTGAAAGTGGGCATTCCTGTTTTGTTCCTATTCTTAGGTGAAACAGTTTTAGTATTTGCCCTTTGAGTATGATGTTGGCTGTAGGTTTGTCATATAAAGCTTTTATTATGTTGAAGTGTGATCCCTCTATTCACACTTTGCTGACAGTTTTTTCAAGAAAGGTTGTTGGATTATCAAAAGCTTTTTCTGCATTAATTGATATGATCACGTGGTTTTTATCTTTCAATTTGTTTATGTGATGCATCACATTTATTTATTTGTAGATATTGTACCAGCCTTTCCTGCTTGAATAAATGCCACTTGGTTATATTGTATCATCTTTCTAATATGCAATTTGCTAATATTTTGTTGAGGATTTTAGCACCTATTTTCATCAAGATATTGGCTTGCAATTCTCTTTTTTCATAGTGTATTTATATGGTTTTGGGATTAGAATAATGCTGGCCTCATAGAATGAGCTTGGAAGTGTTCCTTCCTCTTGCATTTTTTTTTGGTATAGTCACAGCAGGATCAGAGTTAATTCTTCTTTGAATGTTTGGTAAAACTCTCCTGTGAAGCCAGTTGGACCATGGCTTTTGTTTTTGGGAAGTTTTTTTTTATTACTACTTCAATGTCATTGGTAGTTATTGGCCTATTAAGTTTTTTCTGGTTGTCCAGTTTATTGGAATAAAATTGTTCTAGTATTTATTTTATTTTATTTTATTTTATTTTATTTTTTTACAATTCTTTGTATGTCCATGGGGTCAGTTGTTACTTCACCTCTTTCATTTCTGATTTTCTTTATTTGGGTCCTCTTTGTTTCTTGGTGATCCTGACTAGAGGTTCATTAATCTTGTTTATTCTTTCAAAGAGCCAGCTCTTGGTTCTGTTGATCTTTTGTATTTTTCTTTTGTCTCTATGTCATTTATTTCCATTATATCTTTATTATTTCCTTCCTCCTACTTACTGTGAACTTTTCTTGTTACTATCTTTCTAGTTCCTTAAGTTGTAGGAATAGAGAACTTATTTCCAATTTTTCTTGCTTTGTTTTGTTTTTGTTTTTGTTTTTGTTTCTGAGGTAGACCTGTAGTGCTATGACACTGCCCTTTTAGGGTTTCTTTCACTGTGTCTCCTAGATTTTGGAGTGATGTGTTTTCATTTTTATTAGTTAAATGAAGGTTTTTTATTTCTTCTTGATCCACTTGTTCACCAAATCATTGCTTAATGGAATGCTATTAGCCTCCATGTGTTTAATTATTTTTATTGTAATTGGTATTTAATTTTATGCCATTGTGATCTGAGACAATTCTTAATTTGATTTTAATCTTTCTGAATTTGTTGAGTCTTAGGCTGTGTCCCAATATGTGGTCTATCATTGAAAATGTACCATATACACTTGAAAAGAATGTATATTCTGTAGTGCTGGTCACCCATAAATAAGGGATGAAATGTTCTGAAAATGTCAATTAATTTCATATAATCTATTGAGTCCTTTAGTGTTGCTGTTTCTTTGCTGATTCTTTGTCTAGAGGATTTATCCAATGGTATCATTGGGATATTAAAGTCTCCTACCATGAATGTATTGCTGTGAATCTCTCTTTGATATTCCCCAGAAGTTTTTTTGTTTTGTTTTGTTTTGTTTTTAATGTATTTGGGTGCCCCTGTATTGAGTGCATATATATTTGCTGGAGTTATATCCTCTTGCTGAACTGATCCCTTTAGTATTATGAAGTGGCCTTCCTTATCTGTTTTTATGGCCTTCACTTTGTGGTCAATTTGGTCATATATAAGTAATGCTATCCCAGCTTTCTTTTTTTTTTTTTTTCCATTTGCCTGAATTTTATACCCATTCTTTCAGTTTCAGTTTATGTGAGTCACATATATGGGTCATATTTTCTTAACCATTCAGCTACACTATGTCTTTCAATTGGAGCATTTAATAAATTTGCAGTTAAAGTTATTATTGATAGATACTTGTTTCTTGCCATTTTCATTCTTTATGCCTGTGGTCCTTCATCCATTTCTATTTCTTCTTTTTACCACAGTCCCTTCAGCATATTTTGTATTGCTGTAAAATCCCTTAACCTCTTTTTTGTCTGTGAAGGTCTTGGTTTCAATTTTTAATCATAGCCTTGCTAGATAAAGTATTCTTGGATTCAGTCCCTTGCTTTGCATCACTTTGTATACTGCATTTTATTACCTTCTGGCCTGATGTATTTCTGTTGAGAAATCAGTTGATATTCTAATGGTAGGTCCTTTATAGGTATCTTTTTGTCTCTTTCTGGCAGCCTTTATGATTCTTACTTTGTCTTTGATATTTTCCAATTTAATCATGATGTGTATTTTATTAGTCTCTTGGGGTTCTTCTTGTTTAGGATTCTGTGTGATTCATGGATTGTGTGACTTTTTCCTTCCCAAAGTCAAGGAAATGTTCTATCATTATTTCTTTAAACAAGTTCTCTGTTCCTTGCTCAGTTTCCTCCACTTCTGGCACCCTTATTATGTGAATGTTGCTTAATTTTGTGTTGTTCCAAAGATCCCTTAGGCTCTATTCCTGCTTTTAAAGTTTTTTTTCCCCCCAGTTGCTAATCTGCTTGGGTTTTTCTCTCTTGTCTTTTAACTGGCTCATTAGGTCCTCAGCTTCTTCTAGTCTACTTTGAAACCTTCCATTGTGTTCTGTATTGCTTCCATGTCAGTCTTCATTGTCTTTTCATTCTTACACTAGAGGCCCGGTGCATAAAAATTCATGCACTGGAGTTGGGGTCCCTCAAACCAGCCTGACCCCTCTCACAGTCTGGGAGCCCTCAGGGTGGGAGGCGACCCAGTGATCAGGGCAAGGTGATGCCCCCATCACAGTTCTGCTGCTGCCATGCCAGTAGTACAAGCCTTGGCCGGCCCTGGTTACCTGAGCCTTGGGCAGCCGGGCAGCTGCCATTCAAGGCTTGCCTGTGTCTCAGGCTGTCCCTGGGTGACTGAGGGGCTGAGGGGCTGGGGGTCTCTGGAGGCAGGTGTGCAGAGTGGCCAGACAAAATAGATTTTAAAACAAAGCTATAACAAGAGATAGCCCTAACTGGTTTGGCTCAGTGGATAGACGGTCTATACAGGTAAAGGGCATGTATCTTGGTTGCAGGCACATACCTAGTAGGAAATATGCAAGAAGCAGCTGATAGATGTTTCTCTCTCATCGAAGTTTCTAACTCTCTATCCCTCTCCCTTCCTCTCTGTAAAAAAAAAAATCACTAAAATGTATTTTTTAACAAAAAGAAAGATAAAGAAGGACTAAAAAGATCCATCCAAAAAGTGTATATAACCCTTATAAACACTTATTTATTCAACATAGGTGAACCTAAATATATAAAGTAAATCTTGAGAATATGAAGTGAAAGATCAATAGCAAACATGGCATATAGGGATATTTTAACACCCCATTGACATCAATAGACAGATCTTCTGGACATAAAAATAAAAAAAGAAACAAGCCTTAAATGACACACTGCACCAGATGTATTTTATTAATAGTCTCAGAGCATTTAATCCCAAAGCAGCAAAATATAAAGTGTTTCCAAATGTACACAGAACAGGTTATAAGACAGATCATGAAGGTATCCTAGCTAATAAAGAGATAATATGCAAATTGACCATCATTCCAACAAACAAGTTGGCCACCCCCATGTGGTCAAAGATGGTTGCCCCCATGTGGACATAAGATGGCCACTGCAAGATGGCTGGCAAGGGAGGGCAGTAGAAAGGGACCAGGCCTGAAAGGGAGACGAGTTAAGGGGGACAAGACCTGTACGGGAGAGCATTTAAGGGTGACCAGGCCAGCAGGGGAGCAAAATTTGGGGGGGGGGCTGGCTTGCAGGGGAGGGCTGTTAGGGGTGACCAGGTCTGCAGGGAAGGGCAGTGGGGGCGGGGACCAGGCCTGTAGGGAAGGGCAGTTGGAGGTGACCTAGGTCAGCAGGAGAGGGCTGTTAGGAGTTACTGGACCAGCAGAGGAGGGCAGTTAGGGGTGAACGGACCTGTAGGGGAGGGCATTTGGGAGCAACCAGGCCTGCAGGAGAGGAATGTTAGGGCTGACCAGGCTGGCAGGGGAGGACTGTTAGGGGTTACCAATCTGGCAGGAGAGAGCAGATAGGGGTGACCAGGGTGGCAAGGGAGGGAAATTAGGGGTGACCAGGCCATTAGGGGAGGGCAGTTGGGGCAACCAGGCCAGCCAGCAGGGGAGGACAGTTAAGGGCAACCAGGCCTGCAGGGGAGGGCATTTAGGGGTGACCAGGCTGGCAGGGGAGCAGTTAGGCATCAATCAGGCTGGCAGGGGAGTGGTTAGGTTATCAGGCTGGCAGGCAGAAGTGGTTAGGGCCAATCAGGCAGGCAGACAGGTGAGCAGTTGGAAGACATCAGTCCTGGATTGTGAGAGGGATGTCCCAGATTGGAGACGGTGCAGGCTGAGCTGACGGATACACCTCTAGGATATATATATATATATATATTTGCTTATGTGAACAAATAATTGAGGTCATTAGGACAGTATTAAATAATTGCTATTTCACTACCTCTGTGTTTTGTACTTTCATTGTACTTTTCTCTTAAGCATTTATTTCTGTGGTCATTCCTTCCAACTTTCAATTTATAATTATTGACCTTACAAAGAAAGGTCTTATGAAAATAATAATGTCTTAATTTGTTTAAGAAAACCTCAATTTAATGAAAATTCATATTTTATACACAGAAATAGTAAAAAATTTCAAAGTTAAGTTTCAAAATGTCTATTGTTTTCTTATTCCTTGTATTAGTTATCTCATTTTTTTTCTTTATTCCAAACTTCTCCCTTTTTCATTTTGTTTCTCTTCTCCTATTCTTGCTTTAGTGTTTCTCTCTCCTTTCTTTTATACCTTGTTAAATATTGACCTTCTTTTTTTTGTCTTTGTAAAATTTTATTTAAAAATGTTCTAGAAGACTGCTCAAAATATCATTTGATTTACCCTCTTCCTGCCAGGTTATCTGCCTTAAACACATTGCCACCTTTCTTCCAATCTAAGTTGCATGAACCCAGCACAGAATTCACTAACCCAAGAAGCTCTCCCAAATAACTCTAGTCCAGAGTGATGTCTCTCTTTGGAACTAAAAGCGCTAGGAAATAATTTTTTTTCAAAGATAATATATACTCATTGAAAACAAAAAATACCCAGAAACATAAAAATTACTTGTACTAACCTTCCATCCAGTGGTTAGTATTAAGCTACTTCGCATATTACTTTACATTTGCAAAGTTATACTTTGAGATTATATTGATAAGATTTTGGTTTCACCAAATGACAACCATTCTTCTCATTGTTAAAAATATGTATATGAATAGATCATACAGTATTCAACTTTTTATTTTTATTTTTTTACCTATTAACTCCATTGAATTCTTTCACTCATTCATTGATTCTACAAATTTTGATTAGTTACTTATAATTGTAACTGGGCAATCAATGAGTCCAGGCTGCCTGTCACTACTTGACCCATTTCAGAAGACATAATTGAATCATATATGATTCAATGCCGGCAGTATGGGAGAGCAGCAGGTCATCAATAAAAATCTACTCTTCCCCCCACATAAGCCAGCAGCTTATATTGGCTAGAAGGACAAGATTACTTGGGCAAGTAGGCAAAAGGGATAAGAATATATATGCAAAATGGGCAATTTAAATGTAATGCAGGCGGGGAGTTTGCAAAGGTCTGGAGGTGCCTCTGGTTTTTGCAACAAGGTTGTTAACTTTTCAATGATAACAGACAGCTCCTGGGCGTGGAGGACGGACCACTTTCCAGGTGAGCTCTCAGGCCCCACATGCAACGCCCAGCCTGGTTAGAATGCGCTTTCTTTAATCAGAAGAAAACAATCATGATGAACAGAGCTTGATTAATATTTCTTATCATTATAGCTAGTCCCCAATAGTCTTTGTCTGACATTAATATAATGTACCACACACATTGTGTGTTGTGTTTTCTCTTCCATGCTAAATTAACTTTTGTATTCATAAGTTATAAATTTCCTCAAATTTCTGAGTATAGACTTAATCAAATGAGAAATGGTCAGTAAATATTTGAGAATCAGTTTGCCTAAATGTTATTTTTCCTCAACATTTTGGAGACATTCTTTCTTATTTTTTTTTTTGAGGGTGGAACATCTGCATTTCTTTTATTTTATTTTATTTATCTTTATTGGTTAAGGTATTACAAATTTGTTCGTGTCTCCCCATTGTTCCCCCATTAACCATCATGCCCTCAAACTCCAGTGTCTTATCCATTGGTTATGCTTATATTCATGCATACAAGTCCTTTGATTGGTCTCTCCCCCTTAGTCCCACCCTCCCCTGCCTTCCCTCTGAGAATTGAGCACCTGAACACTGCTTCTCTGTCTCTAGATCTATTTTTTGTTCATCACTTTATACTGTTCATTATAATTCACAAATGAGTGAGATCATGTGATATTTATCTTTCTCTGACTGACTTATTTCACTTATCATAATGCTCTCCAGCTCCATCCATGCTGCTGCAAATGGTAGGAGTTCCTTCCTTTTTACAGCAGCATAGTATTCCATTGTGTAGCTGTGCCAAAGTTTTTTAATCCACTCCTCTGCTAATGGGCACTTGGGCTGATTCCAAATCATAGCTATTGTAATCTGTGCTGCTATGAACATAGGGGAGCATATATTCTTTCTGATTGGTGTTTCTGGTTTCTTGGGATATATTCCTAAAAGTGGGATCACTGGGTCAAATGGGAGTTCTATTTTTAGTTTTTTGAGAAACTCCATAATGTTCTCCACAGTGGCTGCACCTGTCTGTATTCCCACTAGCAATGCATGAGGGTTCATTTTTCTCCACATCCTGGCCAGCACTTGTCATTTGTTGATTTGTTGATGATAGCCATTCTGACAGGTGTGAGAAGGTACCTCATTGTCATTTTGATTTGCATCTCTCAGATGATTAGTGACTTTGAGCATGTACTCATATGTCTCTTGGCCTTCCTCATATCTTCTTTCAAAAAGTGTGTATTGACGTCCTTTGCCCATTTTTTATTGGGTTGTTTGGCTTCCTTTTATTTAAGTTGTATGAGTTTCCTGTAAACCTTAGAAATTAAACCTTTATTGGGAGATATTGTTGGCAAATATGTTCTTCCATGCAGTGAGCTTTCTCGTTGTTTTGTTGATGGTTTCTTTTGCTGTGGAGAAGCTTTTTATTTTGATGTAGTCCCATTTGTTTATTTCTCCTTTAGTTTCCATTGTCCTAGGTGTGATATTGGTGAAGAAATTGCTGAGATTTTGTTGCCTTTGGATTCCTCTAATATTTTTATGGTCTCCTATCTTATGTTAAAGTCCTTTATCCATTTTGAGTTTGACTATGGTGTAAGTTGGTAGTCTAGTTTCATTTTTTTGGCATGTGTCTTACTAAATTTCCAAGCAGCATTTATTGAAAAGACTGTTTTGACTCCATTGTATGTTCTTGCCTCCTTTGTAAAACATTGAGCATAGTGATTTGGGTCAATTTTGTGGTTCCCTGTTCTATTCCACCAATCTATATGACTGTTCTTATGCCAGTATCAGGCAGTTTTGAAAACTATGGCTTTCTAATACATCTTGTTATCTGGTATTGAGATCCAGCCTACTTTTTTCTTCTTTTTCAGGATCGCTGCAGCTATTTGGGTTTTTATTTTTTATTCCAGATGAATTTTTGGAGAGTTCTTTCTAGATCTGTCAAAAATATGTTGTTGGTATTTTAATAGGGATTGTGTTGAATTTATAGTATGCTTTGGGTAGTATGGACATTTTAATGATGTTGATTCCACCAACCCATGGACACGATATGTTCTTCCATATTTTATATCTTCCTCTTTCTCTTTTTTCAGTGTCCTGTAGTTTTCTGAGTACAGGTCTTTTACCTCTTTAGTTGAGTTTATTTCTAGGTATCTTATTTTTTCTTTTTTGGTGTGATGGTAAATGAGATTGCTTTTTCAGTCTCTCTTTCAGTAAGTTCACTACTGATCTATAGAAAAGCCACAAATTTCTTTGTGTTAATTTTGTATTCTGCTACATTGCTGAATTCATTTATTAAGTCTAATAATTTTTCGATTGAGTCTTTAGGGTTTTCTATGTACAGTATCATGTCATCTGTGAATAAGGACAGTTTTACTTCTTCTTTTTCAATTTGTATGCCTTCTGTTTCTTCTTTTTGTCTGATCACAATGGAAAGTACCTCCAGTATTATGTTGATCAGAAGTGGTGAGACTAATCATCCCTGTCTTGTTTCTGTTCTTAGGGGAAATGGTTTTAGTTTTGCCCAATGAGTCTGATATTTACTGTAGGTTTGTCATATAAGGTTTTTTATTATGTTGACCTATGATCCTTCTATTCCTATCTTGCTGAGAGTTTTTATCAAGAAAGGGTGCTGAATTTTGTCAAATACATCAATTTATATGACTGTGTGATTTTTATCTCTCAATTTGTTTATGTAATTTATCACATTTATTGATTTGTTGATAATGTACCATCTTTACATCCCTGGGATAAAACCTACTCAGTTCTGGTGTATTTTCTTTCTGATGGATCCAATTTGCTAGAATTTTGTTGAGGATTTTGGCATCTATGTTCATGAGGGATATTGGCCTGTAATTCTCTTTCATTGTGTTGTTTTTATCTGGTTTTTGTATTAGAGTGATGCTGGTTTCATAGAATGAGCTAGGAAGTATTCCTTCCTTTTGAATTTTTTGGCATAGTCTGAGGAAGATAAGTTTTAGTTCTTAGAATATTTGGTAAAACTCCCCTGTGAAGCCTTCTGGCCCAGACTTTTGTTTGCTGGGAACTTTTTGATGACTGCTTCAATTTCTTCCATAGTTATTGGCCTATTCAGGTTTTTAGATTTTTCTTGATTAGGTTTTGGAAGATTGAACTTTTTTAGGAATATGTCTATTTTTTTCCAGGATGCGTAGATTGTTGGAATAAAGTTGTTCATAGTATTTTTTAAAAACCCTTTGTATTTCTGTGAGGTCTGTTACATCGCCTATTCATTTCTGATTTTGTTTATTTAGGTCCTCTCTGTTTGCTTGTTGGTGAGCCTGGATAGAGGTTCATCATTCTTGTTTATCTTTTCAAAGAACCATCTCTTGCTTTCATTGATCTTTTGTATTGATTTTTTGGTCTCTATGTCACTTATTTTTGCTCTGATCTTTATTATTTCCTTCCTTCTGTATACTGTGGGCTATTTCTTGTTGCTTTATTTCTAATTCTTTAAGTTGCAAGGTTAGATAATTTATTACCAGTTTTTCTTGTTTTTTTGAGGTAGGCCTGTAGAGCTATGTACTTCCCTCTCAGGACTGATTTCATTGTGTCCCATAGATTTTGGATTGTTGTGTTTTCAATGTCATTTTTTTCAAGGATGCTTTTTATTTCTTCTTTGACCTGCTTGTAACCCAATCATTGTTAAGTAGCATGCTATTTAGCCTCCAAGTGTTTGACATTTTTCATTGTTTTTATTGTAGTTGATTTCTAGTTTTATGACTTTGTGATCTTAGGAGCTGCTTGTTATGACTTCTATCATCTTGACTTTGAAGAGACTTTACCTGTGTTCTTATATATAATTTATGTTTGAAAATGTACCTTGTGCATTGGAGAATAATGTATATTCTGTAGCTTTGGAGTGAAATATTCTGAAGATGTCAATTAAGTCCATCTGATCTAGTGAGTCATTTAGGATTGCTGTTTCTTTGCTGACTTTTTGTTTAGAGGATTTATCCAGTGGTGACAGTGGTGTATTAAAGTCCCTTACTATGACTGTATTGCTATTAGTCTCTCCCTTGAAATATTCCAGAAGTTGTTTTATGTATTTTGAGTGCTCTTGTATTGGGCGCATATATGTTTACTAAAGTTATATATTCTTGTTGAATTGCCCCCTTTAGTATCACATAGTGGCCTTCCTTATCTCTTGTTATGGCCTTTACTTTGTTGACTATTTTGTCTGATATAAGTATTGCAACCTCATCTTTTTTCTCATTTCTATTTTTACCTTTATCAATAAAGAAAAACAAAATAGAACTCCCATTTGAACCAGTAATCCCACTTTTAGAACTATATCCCAAGAAACAAGAAACACAAATCAGAAAGGATACATGCACCCCTATGTTCAAAGCAGCACAATTTACCATAGCTAAAATATGGAAACAGCCTAAGTGCCCATCAGCAGATTAGTGAATTAAAAATGGTGGTACATCTACACAATGGAATACTTCACTGATATAAAAATGAAGGAACTTTTTCCATTTGCAACAAAATAGATGGAACTGGATAGTATTATCCTAAGTGAAATAAACTAGTCAGAGAAAGACATACATGATCTCAATGATATGTGGCATATAATGATAAAAATAATCTGATGAACAAAAGTAGATACAGAGACAATTGGCAGAAGAAGGGAGGTTAGAGATCAACCAAAGGATTTGTATGCATGCATATTAGCATGACCAAGGGGCAGGGACACTGGGGTGGTGGCAACTTGCCTTTGTGGGTGGGAGTGAATGGGGGGGGGTGTCAATTGGGGAAAAGGAAGACATATGTAATGCTTTAAACAATTAAAAAGAAAAAATATATTTACAGCATATTAAAATATTCAGTGCATAAAAATATCCTTCCCCCCGCCTAGTGGAAACACAACCAAATAGTGAGACAAGATAGATGACATTTTTTTTTTTTTTTGTGACCAGAAATAACATCCATTACTTTTCCTTACTCTATTGTTAGAAGCTTGGCAATAGGGAACAGGGTTTGGATGCCATCTCTTCAACATTTCATCATCTTTTCTCAATCTGGCCTCAAATATGTCTTTCAGACTTTCTCAATTTCAGATTTTTTTTAGACTTTGTGACAACCTTCCAAGCACTACCCCGCCATCTTCTCCCTTGTACAATGGCCAAGTAGTACAGAAGCTAAGAGCAAAGCTCTAAAGTATGACTGCTTGAGTTCTAATCCTGGCTTAATTACTTACCACATGGGAAATTTAGGCAAATTAATTTTTAAAAAAACTCCCTGTGACTCAGTTTCTCCTCAAATGCAGCCTTTGATATTGTGTAATATTTATAATTTTATCTCTTTGTCTACCACTACTCTGCCTGAAATTACACTGATTATACCAAGATTGTAGGTTTGTTCCCAGTTCAGGGTACATACAGAAATTAACCAATGAATCTTATATAATAAAAGCCTAATATGCTAAGTATCCAGTCATCTGTTTAACCAATAAGTGTAATATGCTAATGATATGCTAATGATATGCTAAGGCTGCTCAACTGCTCACTATGATGTACACTGACCACCAAGGGGTAGACAGTCAACCAGTTGGCCAGTCGCTATGATGTGCACTAACCACCAGGTGGCAGATGCTTAATGCAGGAGCTGCCCCCTGATGTTCAGTGTGCTCCCACAGGAGGAGCACTGCTCAGCCAGGAGCCAGGCTCACGGCAGAGCTAAGAATATCTGACTGACGGCTTAGGCCTGCTCCCTGCGGGAGTTGGACATTCCTAGAGGGCTTCTCGACTGCGAGACAGAAAAGGCCAGGCTGAACGCCGCTCTCCCCCCCCGCCCCCCGCCAAGTGCACAGATTTTGTGCACCATGCCTCTAGTACAAAAATAAGTGGAATAACCAATAGGTCTCTCTCCTTCTCCCACCCCTTTCCCCTCTCTAAAATCAGTATATACACTGAGAGGCCAGATTATTATGATCTCTAAATGCATAATAATCTGTCCACTCAGTGTGTGTGTGTGTGTGTGTGTGTGTGTGTGTGTATTTTAGGGGCCCAGTGCATGAATACATGAATTCATGCATGGGTGGGTCCAGTCAGCCTTCCTGGCCATGGGGAGGAGACATTGGCGATTGGCCAGCCTGCCTGCTGGTTGAACTCCTGGTTGAGGGGACAATTTGCATATTAGCCTTCTATTATATATGATATACACTGAGTGGCCAGATTATTATGTGTTCAGAGGTCATAATAACCTGGCCACTCAGTATATATATATATCTTCAGATCAGAATTAAAAATAAGTATTTAGCATGGTGCTTAGCACATAATAGATGCTCAATAACCTCTATTGAATAAATAAAAAACATTGAATGATAAGGAAAAAGAAAGAACACCAGTTAGAGTATAATTTAAGATCAAGCACTAGTTTCTCTAAAGAAAGGTTCTTTTTTTTAATATAAAGGTTTTTTTAAAAATATATTTTATTGATTTTTTACAGAGCGGAAGGGAGAGGGATAGAAAGTCAGAAACATCGACGAGAGAGAGACATCGATCAGCGGCCTCTTGCACGCCCCCTACTGGGGATGTGCCCGCAGCCAAGGTACATGCCCTTGCTGGAATCGAACCCGGGACCCCGCAGTCCGCAGTCTGACGCTCTATCCACTGAGCCAAACCGGTCTCGGCTAAAGAAAGGTTCTTTGAGTATATATATTTTTTAAAGAAAAGTAATTAGTAAAGATCGGATAAATTTGTGATACTCAATGCTAGAAAAAAGAATTTGGGATGAAGGTCCCTGAGGAGAGACTGGTTTGGGGCAGAGACATACAAACTAAAGAGGCGGTTTGTTAAGCAGGCAAAGCTGAAATTTAAAAAAATGAGGAAGTTTCATTGTTCCACATCTTTGTGAAATTTTATCTCTGTAACTAGAGGAGATGACCTGCAGAAGGACAGGACAGGAGCTATGTACAGACACTACTGGAGTTCTGGGAATAGAGAATAGCTATTAGTAGTCACTGGGTTTAAATTAGAAAGGAGAAGGTTAATATAATTACTTAGTGTTGTTTAATAACATTTTTTATTCTTTGCCTCAAGTTTTATGCTACTTTTAGTAACTACAATGATCTAATGATATTTTCTCTAATTTTGATTTGGGTATAATCATTAGGCCAATATCTTGACTCTGTGATAAATGAAATTCACATTTCCCCTGAACACATTCTCTTGCCACATTTAGGCTAGCTCCCAAGGACAGGTTGATCTTCATGCTGCCTTTTTTTTTTTTTTTTTTTTTTTTTTTTGTCTCTGATGGAGTGAAGACACATTGAACGGGACAAAAAAAGAGAGTTTAGTGAAAAAGGAAATTCTCTCAGTAACATAAAATAAATGCCATGCCACTTCTTGTGCCCTTAAACAAGAGTATTAGAGGCCCGGTGCATAAAATTCGTGCACGGGGGGTCAGGGTTGCGGAGAGGGGTTGGTGTCCCTCAGCCCAGCCTGCAAAGATGCCAGCGTCCTTCACTCCAGCCTCTAGCCAGAGGTTCCTCTCCTCTTTCCACACAGCCTCTAGGGAGATGCTTGTTCTGGGGCCTCCTTAGGGCCCTGGCACATGATGCCCTGTCGGGTACTCAGGGGCTTGGGCTTTCAGATTGGGCTTCCCCACCTGGCATGGTGTGCATTTGCTGCCTGGGGCCTGTTCTCTCTCTCTGCATGGCAGGAGAGGGAGGGCTGGCCCGAGGCGCAGATGCTGCACTTGCAGACCCCGCCAGCCCATTCTCTCAGTGGCCACAGCCATCTTGGTTGGGGTTTATTTGTTCCCGATTGGCTGGTGGGCATGGCTGGTGAGCATGGCTTGATCAAAGGTATGGTCAATTTACATATTACTCTTTTATTAGATAAGATATATATATATATATATATATATATATATATATATATATATATATATATATGACTACTATAATTTGAAAGGTTATGTACCTCCCTTCTTAATCCAAAGGTTGAAATTCTAACCCCCAAAACAATGTATTAGCAGATGGAGCCTTTTGGAGGAGCTCAGGTTGTGAGGGTGAAGCCCCATGAAAGAAATTCCTAGCTCCTTCCTCCATGTGAGAATATGGAAGAAAGTGCTGACTGTGTGAAACAAAAATATAACTTTTACCAGATGTGACCATGCTGGTGCATTTATCTTGGACTTCCAGCCTCCAGAACTGTGAGAAATAAATTTATGTTTTTATAAGCTACTAGGTCAGTGATATTTTGTCATATCAGCATGAATTGACCAAGGCAATGTCTTATCTATCACTGTCTCATTTTTAGTTAAGAACTCCTGTATCAGATGGACTCAACTTCATGAGTTTCTATACTAAGCTCCACTCATTTTCTTATGAGGAGAAAGGACCACTAGTCCATGTACTTTCCACTTTGGATATAGAGCTATTGCCAATGCACCTGGCACACAAAGTGTTCACAAATGTTAGATACTAGTCATGGAAGCAATATGGTCTAAATACACTAAGAAACACCAGCAATGTAACAATCCTCTTTCTAAATCTTCAATATCTACAACTTTCTTTCAGGTGCTTTTTAAGGTGAAGAGAAGTCTCAGAGCAACCAATGGAGAAATTTATTGTTAAATTGACGGGAGAGGCAGCTAACCTACTAATCAACAATAAATTCTCTACTGGCTGCTGATTCAGGTCCTTTGCAAGGTGCATCCCAGATTGGCCAAATGTCCTCAGTGACTTGCTCCTGTCTCATTTGGGGGGTTCAGAGTCATAAAGATCATAATAATGAAAAACCTACTGTTCCAAGACCACTGTGAAGAGAATTATGATGTCAGTGTTCATTATCGTTTCTAATAAATAAAATACCGTCGATGGTGTGACTTATTTGTGAATTTGAGCTATTTCAGGTTGATTTGCTTTATAGGTCCATGTTCTCACTAGCTGATCCATTTCTTGATATCATTTACTAAACATTATTGAGAAAGTAAGCACATTCTGTTGTGATGAGTGTGAGGAAAGAAATCATTTTTCTCAAAGTAATATCAGCATAAATGAAATTTACTGTGATTAGGGAATTGTCAGATATATATATCATTATATAGTCACTAGAGGCTTGGTGCATGAAATTCATGCATGGGGGTGGGGGTGAGTTCCCTCAGCCCAGCCTGCATCCTTTCCAATCTGGGACCCCTTTGGGTGTAGGCCCGAAACTAGCAGTTAGACATCCATCTCACAATCCTTGACTGCTGACTCCTAATCACTCAGCCAACTGCCTTCCAGGTCACCCCTAACTGGCCCCTGCTATTGGTCAGGTTGCCCCCAACTACTCCCTCCCTGCTGATCTAATTGCTCCTAACTATCTCCTCAGGCCTGGTCACCACTTACTGCCCTTCCTGCTGCCCTGGTTGCCCCCAACTGCCCCCCTGCCAGCCTGGTTTCCCTCAACTGCACCTCCCACTGGCCTGGTCACCCCTAACTTCTCCCCCCGCCAGCCTGCTAGCCTCCAACTTACCTCCCTACTGACATGGTTGCCCCCAACTGTTTCCCTCTGCCAGCCTAGTTGCCCCTAACTGCCTCTCCCACCAGCCTGATCATTCCCAACTGCCCCCACCTGCTGGCCTGGTTGCCTCCAACTGCCGCTCCTGCCAACTTGGTCACCCCACACAGCCTGCGTGTTCAGTTGTTTAGTTGTCCCTCACTAAACTGCCACTGCTGGCCTGGTCATAGGCAGCCATCTTGTCAGGGCATGAGGGTTAATTTGCATATTACCTCTTTATTATATAGGATTATATAGGATGATGTCTTATTTTTATTTTTTCTAAAAATAATGTCCTATATGTTATGAAAACATTAAACCATGAAATTATAATTAGATAAATTTTGAAGATAATTTAGGCCCTATTTACATCCACCAAGGTTTTTTTGTTATAATATTTAGTTAAAGATATGTTTAGAGACTTGAATTGCACAGATAACACTTTAATGTTTTATTTAATTTTGTTTAGATGAACATAGAACTTATAATAAAGAAAAATAAACATTATATCCTGCTGTGCATCTAAGAACATATCAGACTTTCTACATGGAAGCAATGGTTTTCAAACAATCCCTTAACAAGCTAAGTGTTCCTTTGAGGAAAGTTATTGACTCTATGTAAGTGCATGGTTTGTTCGCTATTCCTTATTTGATCTGGGCACATCCATCTTAGTGCATCTCCATCTCTGCTGCCTGTTTATAAATAAAACAGATTGACTGCTGCATGTGCCACAGCTCTAAGTGTTCTGTTTTTTGGGACAGCTGGGTTTGAAACCCAATAGGACACAAATGCAAAGATAAGGAAGCAATGCAGGCTACACACAGGAACACAATCTACCATTCTAGCTCAAGAGCTACTGGAATGCTGGCCTCTCAAAAGTTAAAGTATGAGGACATGGGAATATCCAGGGAGCACTTTGTAAAGTATATGATTGTCTAGCTACTACCAGTGTTCTGTATGCCAGAAACTAATACAAAATAATATTGAAAACTTAAAATGATAAATAAAATTTAAAAACAAAAATTTGGCAAAAGAAGTAAAGAATGTGAAGACATGATGAAAAATTCATGAAGATTCTGGTCACTGTCACTTACCCCAGTGCCACAGCTTGATTTTTAAAGGGATCAACTCCTACCTTATTATTTGCAAGAAAATCCCCCAAATTCCTTAAGTTAGCAGATAAAGCCCAAACTTATGATATCACTATGGCTAGCATTCCATAATAAAGAATACATTTGAATTTTTTGTGAAACACCTTTTTAAGACTCCTTCAGATGGCCAGAGCAAAGGGCAAGAATCAATATCTATACTAATAAAATGGTAATATGCTAAGTAGACCAGACATCTTCTGGACATCATTCTAAACAAAGCCACGGTGGCAGGGGCTGAGGCTGTTATGGGTGATCAGACTGGGGGAGAAGGGAAGTTAGGGGTGATCAGGCCAGTAGGAAAGGGCAGTTAGGGGTGGACAGTTAGGGACAATCAGGACAGTGGAGGAGGACAGTTAGGGGCAATCAGATTGGTGGAGGATGGCAGTTAGGGGTTATCAGGCCAGTGGGGGAGGGTAGTTAGGAGGCAATAAGGCTGGAAGGAAAGCAGTTAGGGGAAATCAGGCTGGCAGGGGACTAGTTAGAGGGCAATGAGGGCATCAGTGAGAGGTGTTTAGGGGACAAACAGGCCAGCAGGCAGAGGCTGTTAGGGGCAATCAGGCAGGCAGGCAGGCCAACAGTTAGAAACCAGCAGTCCTGGAATGGAGAAGGTACAGGCTGGGCTGAGGGATCTCCCCCCTCCCATGTACAAATTTCATGCACTGGGTCTCTGATATTTTATAATCACAAAAATAGAAACTAAAGAAAACCTCCAAAATAATCATAATGTGCCATCATTAGTGAAATCATATGTTACGCATTCACTTGAAAATATTAATCCAATTTAGTGGGACAACCCTTCATTTCACAAGTTGACAGCTTCTGCTGGCATCTTGAATATACTATCAAAATATGCATTAAGTACATGCTACTGAAGACTGTGGCAATCTTTTTCTCCTGACACTGTGCTATTTTACTTTATAAATCCAGAGAATGTATTTGTAGGTGGACAGTAGTCATTTGTGATACTTTGCTTTCTGGTAGAAAATAAAACTTAAATTACATTTCTCTTTGTAAGCAAACATCTTCAGAATGTATGCACTTACACACACACACACACACACACACACAAACACACACATACACACATACACACACACTAGAGGCCCGATGCACGAAATCCATGCACGGCGAGGGGGGGTGTCCCTCAGTCCAGCCTGCACCCTCTCCAATCTGAGACACCTCCAGGGATGTCTGACTACCCATTTAGGCCCGATCCTATTGGGATCGGGCCTAAAAAGGCAGTTGGACATTCTTCTCACAATCCAGGACTGCTGGTTCCCAACTACTTGCCTGCCTACCTTCCTGATTGCCCCTAAACCCTTCTGCCTGCCAGCCTGATCACCCCCTGGCTGCCAGGGGTTCAGAGCAGGGAGGGATGAATAGGTGGGCCATAGGTAATCTTTAGGGCAATGAAAATGTTCTGTCTGATACTATATTAATGATACTTTTGTCAAGACCATAAGATGTTCAACACAAAGAATGAATCCTAATGTAAACTACAGATTTTACTGTTGTTAATAATGTGTTGATAAAGGCCTCTTCAATTGTAATAAATGTATCACATTAATATAAGATGCTAATAATAAAAGAAGCTTTAATGTGGTGTGGCTGGGCCTAGGAGCAGCAGCGTGGGTCTGGACCCCCTGCTGAGTCCAGGGCAGCCATCGGGACCCCCACCACTGCCGCAGGTTTGCCGGCCCTGGCCACCTCAGCCCTGCTTCCCCCTGGCCCTGGCTGCCTTGGCCCTGAACCCCACTACCCTGGAAGCCTCGGCTCAACTCCCCTGCAGCCCTGGCTTTCTCCGGCCTGCTTCCCCCAGCCATGGCCACCTCCACCCTGTCCCTTTGGCCCCCGCTGCCTCAGCACCCCCACCCCCCATGGCGTAGACCACCTCACCCCACTCCTGCAGCCCTGGCTGCCTTGGCCCTGGCGCCTCAGCCCCACCCCCCAGCCCTGGCCTCCTCAGCCCTGCTCTTTCCTGGCCCTGGCTGCCTTGGCTCCGCCCTTCACTGCCCTGGCCACTTTGGCTCAACCCCTCAAGGCCCAGGATGCCACCACCTGCCCAACCCCAGCCATGACCACCTCCGCCCTACACCCCTGGCCCTGGCCGCCTCAGCCCCACTCCCCATAGCCCAGGCCACCTCAACCCCCCCCCCCCACCGTGGCCCTGATTACCTTGGCCCTGCCCTCCCGGCCTGGGGCCCCTTGACCCAAACCACCGCTGCCCAGGCTGCCTCGGCCCTGTCCCTTGCTCCTGATCGGATAACAGGCATGGCTGGCAGGCATGGCTTGTGGGTGTATGGTCAATTTGCATATTACTCTTTTATTAGACAGGATATATCCTATCTAATAAAAGAGTAATATGCAAATTGACCATACCTCTTATCAAGCCACTCCCACAGCCATGCCAACCAGCTAATCAGGAGCAAATAAACCCCAACCAAGATGGCTGCGGCCACTGAGAGCAGAAGGGAAGGAGGCTTGGGTTTCCCCGGCAATGGAGGAAGCCAAGCTTTCCACCTGCCATTGCCAGCCTAGGCCTCCACTCAATGCTACAAAGTTTCAGTTACTAAAGATACATAATCTGAACAGAAATGGCAGCAGCCATTTCTGGAGAGAGAAGAGGCTAGGGTTGCCAGGGCAATAAAGGAAGCATAGCTTCTGCAGTCCTAGCACCTAGGCCTCCACTCTGGGCTACAAAGTTTCAAACAGAAATGGCTGTCACCATGTAGTGAGCAGAAAGCTTGGCTCCAGTCTAGGCTAAAAATTTTTAATTGTAGAACATAAATTAATCCCAGATCCCAGTGCCTCCACTTGGGTTGCTGGGGGGTGTGAATGGCCTGCAAACCACAACAGGACCCTCACCCAGGCCACCCCTCACCCCAAGAGAACCCCCTCCCTGATCCAGGACACCCTTCAGAGCAAACCAGCCAATCCCCACCCGTGTACCAGGCCTCTATCCTATCTAATAAAAGAGTAATATGCAGATTTCCTATCACTCCAACACACAAGAGGGCTGCCTGCATGTGGTCAAAGATCCTGCCCCCATGTGGACACAAAATGCCCACCACAAGATGGCCAGCGGGGGAGGGCCATTGGGAGGTTCCAGGCCATGCAAGGGAGGGCAGTTGTGGGCCATTAGACCAGCAGGGCAGTTGGGAGGGACCAGGCCTGCAAGGGAGGGCAGTTGGGGACAATCAAGCCTGCAGGGGAGGGCAGGTAGGGGTGACCAGGCTGTCAGAGGAGGGAACTGCTACTCTGCCAACCTGTTTGTGTTGGCAGGGTAGCAGTTAGATATCAATTAGGCTGGCAGGGTAGTGGTTAGGGGGTGATCAGGCTGGCAGGCAGAAGCAGTTAGGGGTAATCAGGCTGGCCGGCAAGTGAGCAGTTTGGAAACAGCAGTCCTGGATTGTGAGAAGGATGTCCAACTGCTCATTTAGACCCGATCCCACTGGGATCGAGCCTAAATGGACAGTTGGACATCCTCGGGAGTCCCAGATTGGAGAGGGTGCAGACTGGACTGAGGGACATCCCTCTCACTCCCGTGCATGAATTTCGTGCACCAGGACTTTAGTATATATAATGACTTTGAGTTTTAATATCTAGATTATACATATCACACACACAATTCAATCTTCTTAGAATCTAAAATTACTAAATTACAATAATTTGAGACAAATGTATTTAAAAGCTGGAGACTCAGCCGAGCTAGTGTAACTCAGTGGTTCAGCATTGCCCGATGATCCAGCAAGTCACAGTTCAATTTTCAGTCAGGGCACATACCTGGACTGTGGGCTCTATCCCCAGAGTGGGGTGTTCAGGAGGCAGCCAATCAATAATTCTCTCTCATCATTGATGTTTTATCTATATCTATACTTCTCCCTTCTTCTCTGAAATCAATAAAAATATAGTAAAAAATAAAATCTGGGACTTAACTTGGCAATCTTGGAGACTATCCAAACTAGCATACAAGGTATCTTATGTATTTTTAACATTTTATCGTTTATATCCCACTCATTCCACTAAATATCTGCTTTTTTCCAAGCCTATAGACAAAGTTCTAAGCAAGTCAAACCACAGAAGGATATCTTAATTCTTATGCAGCTGATGAGATGGCAATCTTTCTTGGTTGCAGCCATAATCTTTCATTTAGAACTGACATGTTTATTCTTGGGCATTTAAACTGTGGCCCATAAAGCCATGAAAGGAGGCCAGTTATAAATGTTAGATGTAATTGGAAATGACATTTCAAAATAAACATGGCTAAGCACAGTGGAGTTTTCTGTGCATGGACCCTGCATTACGCAAAGCTGCACAGACCCACAGACTGACACACTGGCACATACAGAGGCATGCAGACACACAGAGCTCCTCCACAGTTTTTGTCTGACTCAGTGGAGAAGAGAAAATGATTCAAGCATGCTCAGAATAAACGGCATTTCACTCAGCAGCAAAATATGTGAGGAAGGACCTGAGTGCCATCTTCTAACTTCACAAAATAACATTTTTAAAGATATAGAAGGAGACATTTCTCTGAAGAGAAATCAAAGGAAGGAGAATCCTATCTAATAAAAGAGTAATATGCAAATTTGACCGTACCTTTGCCACACCCAAAAGCCATGCCCACAGCCACGTCCACCAGCCAATCAGGAACAGATTATGCAAATAAACCTCAATTAAGATGGCTGACATCACTGAGAGCAGGGGGAAGGCTTAGGTTTCCCCAGCAACAGAGGAAGCCAATCTTTCCACCTGCCAGGACTCCACTCAATGTTACAACATTTTAATTATAAAAGATACAGAAATGGCAGGAACCACTGAGCTGGAGAGAACAGAGGCTTGGGTTTCCCTGGCCACAGAAGAAGCCAAGCTTTCAGTTGCTGGCCTAGGCCTCTACTCTAGGCAACAATGTTTCAAACAGAAATGGCTGCCCCCTGGGCAAGCAGAAGGCTTGGCTCCACTCCAGGCTACAAAGTTTCAAAGGTAGACATAGATTAATCCCAGATACCGGGGCCTCCACTTGGGTCACTGGGGGGTGTGGCCAACCTGCAAACCTCCACAGGCCCCTCACTCAGGCCACCCCTTGCCCCAAGGGTACCTCCACCCTGATCTGGGACAACTTTCAGGGCAAACCAGCCATGAACCAGGCCTCTCTCCTATCTAATAAAAGAGTATATGCAGTTTGACCATCACTCCAACCCATGTGGTCAAAGATCCTGCCCCCATGTGGACACAAGATGGCCACCACAAGATGGCCAATGGGGGAGGGCCGTTGGGAGGTTCCAGGCCCTGCAAGGGAGGGCAGTTGTGGGCCATCAGGCCAGCAGGGGAGGGCAGTTGGGAGGGACCAGGCCTGCAAGGGAGGGCAGTTGGGAGCAATCAAGCCTGTAGGGAAGGGCAGTTAGGGGTGACTAGGCCATCAGAGGAGGGAATTGGGGGCAAACAGGCAAACAGGCTGGCAGGGTAGTGGTTAGGGGGTGATCAGGCTGGCAGGCAGAAGCAGTTAGGGGCAATCAGGGAGGCAGACAGGTAAGCAGTTTGGAGCCAGCAGTCCTGGATTGTGAGGAGGATGTCCAGCTGCTCGTTTAGGCCCGATCCTAACAGGATCTGGCCTAAAAGGGCTGTCGGACATCCCTCAAGTGATCCCAGATTAGAGAGGGCACAAGCTGGGCTAAGGAACATCCCCCGCCCCCCATGCACGAATTTCATGCACAGGGCCTCTAGTAATGATTATAAAGGAATAAAACATTTGGAATGTGGATAGATGCAAAAAAGAATATAAAACAGGCTGGGTCTGATGCCTATGAAGTCAGGCAACAAAATAAACTGGAGGAAAATATTAAAAGAAAAGGGGATGTTAAAAAGGCATATTTATCAATCTATGAAAAAAAAAAAAGATGAAACCCTTAATAGGCAAGTGTTTAGAAAATGGGATGCTGGGATAGAAGAAAGACAGAGGGAGGAGCAGGTGGAGCCCAAACACAAAATGCATTTTTCTCTATTGCTTCTTCAGCAGATAATCTGGTTATTAAATATCCTATCTATTAAAAGAGTAATATGCAGATTAAGCATTACTCCACTACACCCATAAGCCATGCCCACTAACCAATTAGGAGAGAGTATGCAAATTAACACAAACAAGGTGGCTGTAGCCACAGAGCAAGTAAGAGACTTGGGTTTCCGACAATGGAGAATGGCCAGCCTAAGCCTCTACTCAAGGCTACAAAGTTTCAATTATAGAAGATAAATAAATCCCAGATCCCAGGGCCTCCACTTTGGTTGCTGGAGGGCATGGCTGGCCTGCAAACCACCATAGGACCCTCACCCAAACCTCCTCATGCCCCAAGATAATCCCCACCTTGATCCAGGACAGCCTTCAGGGCAAACCAGCTGGCCTCCACCTGTGTACTATGCCTCTATCCTATCAAATTAAAGAGTAATATGCAAATTGACCATCTCTCCAACACAAGATGGCTGCCCCTATGTGGACACAGATGGCCACCACAAGATGGCTAACAGGGGAGGGCAGCTGGGAAGGACCAGGCCTACAAGGGAGGGCAGTTGTGTGTGATCAGGCCAGCAGCAGAGGGCACATGGGAGGGACCAGGCCTGTAAGGGAGGGCAATTGGGAATGATCAAGCCTGCCGAGAGGAGGTCAGTTAAGGGTGACCAGGCTAGCAGAGGAGGGAAGTTGAGGGTTACCAGACCTACAGGTAAAGGAAGTTGGGAGGGACCCAGGCCTGTAGGGGAGAGAAGTTGGGGGGATGAGGCCTGCAGGGAAGGGCAGTTAGGGGTGACCAGGCCTGCAGAGGAGGGCAGTTAGGGGCAAACAGGATATCAGGGGAGCAGTTAGGCATCAATCAGCCTGGTAGGGGAGTGGTTAGGGGGTGATCAGGCTAGCAGGCATAAATGGTTAGGGGCAATCAGGAAGGCAGGCAGGTGAACAGTTAGGAACCAGCAGTCCTGAATTGTGAGAGGGATGTCCAACTTCCTGTTTAGGCCCAATCCTACTGGGATCAGGCCTAAACAGGCAATCAGACATCCCTTGAGGGGTTCCAGATTGGAGAGGGTGCAGGCTGAGCTGAGGGACACCCCTCCATGCACGGATTTCGTGCACTAGGCCTCTAGTTTTATATAAGGAGGAATTCCAGGGTGAAACTTCAAAATATTTAATCCCTGTGCCTATTTTCAACATTGCTTTGACTGGATTGCTGGAAGGACTCACAGTTTGGGTTGAAGTTGTTAAAAGACAGTTCTTCTCTGAACCTTTCCGTGTGTGTGTGTGTGTGTGTGTGTGTGTGTGTGTGTGTGTGTGTGTTTGGTGTGATTAATGGAAGACACAACACTGGAGGATATAAGTAGTTAACTTGCTAATATAACCCAATAGTCCTCCAGGTGTCATCAGTTTATTTCTGCTATTCGTGTTACTTCATTTCCCTTTTTCTGACAACAAAACTTCTAGAATTTTATAGTTATTCTCCACAAATTATCAGATGTTTTGTATAAAACTTGCATCATGGCATTTTATTATTGTTGTGTCTGGTATTTAATGTTGACTATAATGTATGCAGACACTAACTCGGGTCACCCTGGGTAGGACTGTGTCACATGCAGGTGAGGAGTCCATCCTTTTAGACGAGGGTCTGAAAAAGTTAGGCCTAAAAGGAAAATTGCTAATTTAAATGAAGCAAACACTACTTCCATTATGGGTAAAGTAATAACTTTCAAATGGGTAGGTTCAACTTTTATTTCAACTCATTTTTATCACTCCTTGGAACTTCTCTCAAATACAAAGGCTTTTATTTTCATTAATTTCTCTAATTTGCCCTTTCAAATGAGCAATCAATCAAATTTAGTCTTGGTGGCTGTGGGCATGGAATTACAAATTGATTTAATATTAAACTGGTACTATCAGGAGAATTTCTAATAGTGTCACACAGGAAGTTTTAGAAAGTTTAGGCTTCCAATTGTGAAGGAAATCTTTTCTGGTTGGGCTCAACACCTAACTTATTCTTCCTGCATAAGAAGCATAGGTCTTAGCCATCTATGTGTAGACTGAGCTCTTAGAGCTCCCAGGCTGAAGCACTATGTCAAAACTATAAAGAAAAGAAATGGGGAAAAATAGTTACAGAGGTAAAGAAGCATTGAACAGACTGTCAAACTACAGTGGGAAGGCAGGGGAGGTTGGGGTACGGGGGCTGTAAGAAATCAACCGAAGGACTTGTATGTATGCATATAAGCATAACCAATGGATACAAGACACTGGAGGGGGGACGGGTGAGGACATGTACTGGGGGTTAGGGGAGGCTGGAGGGAGGTCAATGAAGGAAAAAGTAAGACATATGTACTACTATTTGTAATACTTTAAACAATAAAAAAAGTTAAAATAAAACAACAACAAACAACCTGAAGGCTCAGGGCTTATGGTGCCTGCAAGCTACTGAGTTAGCCTGCCAGGGTTTTACTGATGCCTTAGAAGACACACAACTCCTGGCTCAGAGACAAAAAATATGTTATTCCTCCCATTAAAAGCAGTAGCCAGAGTGTGAGCACAGTGGCATCCGTTACCCAAGCCCCACATCACACAAGAACATGGAGAGACAGATGATAGCTACTTTTACTACGGTTTAAATCACAGGAGGGAAACACTAAGTGTGGGTAGTCATGGCTTTTATAATTAGCCTGCTCTATTTTTTTTGAGAGGAGATGGTATCTGATCACTCAGTCATCTCTCACTGCAAACAACAATCTTTGAAATGGCCCAAATAAGATATATATACCATGGACAGTGTCCCCCAGCAAGCACCATCCAGAAGCTACTTTTAATAAAATTGGCCATTGGTAACAGACCTTTTGAAGAATCAAAGCCACCTGAGAAATTCAATTGGTGGTATATATTGTGCTTCAATTTTGAAGTTGAAGTAATTGAAAGACTTAATAAGAATTTTTAGCAATTATCACTAAACTTTCAGGAACAGGAAAGTGACCACATCTGCCTTAGATGAAACCCTGGTTATGTCAATTACTTACTGAGGAAATTTGGGAAACTTACTGAATCTACCTGATCATTAATTCTTCATTTATTTTAAGGGAATAATAATGATTACTAACTATTGAGTTGTGAGTATTATATTACCTTATTTATGTAGAAAGAATTACATAGGTGTTAGTTCCTAACACTATTACTACTATCATAATACTATTATGACCATCATTTATTATTAGTACACAATGGATAAGAATAATGTGGAACACATTAAATAGAGTCAGAACAATAGTAAAAGATAAATACATATTGAGATTAGAAGAGAAACCATTTTCTTAAGAACTTTATCAATTTCCTGTGAGATTAAATCATAGTTAATATCAAAATCTACTATTTATCATAATTAGTATGATGTGTGAAACTACAAATTTCTTAATAACACAAGATATTTCTGATATCATAATATTCAATTATTTCATTCTGATGAAATAACTTTTGTTGTTACAATAAATTGAAGGTCTTGGCATAGAGTGATGTTCTAAATACTCTGCCCCTCACCTGATTGCGGCACTAGTGTCTGAAGCACATCACTGAGATATTTAGAACCAATACAACATTGGTGGGCTGTACCATGTGTGACAGCAATATACAATTTACTATTTTCCAAGGAACTTTCCCAGATTATTAAAAATCAGCAAGTTCAGAGAGATGGCATAGAAAAAAATTCTTGTTCCTACTGGTAAGTACAACTGAAAACCCTAGATATTAGATAGAAAATAAATATAGGAAGCCTCTGAAACTTGAAGAAGACAAATTTATTAGGGACCGTAAAACCAAAGGAATGCCATGGCAGTGAGTTATTATGTTTTAGTTTAGTTGTGGTTTGTTGTTGTTTTTTCTTTATATATCCTAACTCTTGGATCTGAAAAACCTGACAACTCAAAAGGCTAACAAGTGCAAACAAAAATAAGCCCCCAACAAAAGCCTGTTCTCTCTAGTCAACAAACCTGTAAAAGAGCAACTTATCAAGACATAAAATTTCAACAATAACTGTCTTACTCCAGCCAAAATAAATTTATATTAATAAAAGTCTAGGTGGCCCTTGTGCCCTTGCACAAAGCCCTTATGTCATTATAAGATGGCCATCACAAGATGACTGGCAGGGGAGGGCAGTTGGGGGTAACCAGTCCTGCAGGGGAGGGCAATTATGGGGTGAGACCAGGCCTGCAAGGGAGGGCAGTTTGGACTATTGGGCTGGCAGGGGAGAGAAGTTAGGGACAACCAGGCCGGTAGGGGAGGGCAGTTGGGGATGATTGGGCCTGCAGGGAAGGACAGTTAGGGGCCATTGAGTTGGCAGGGGAGGGCAGTTGGGGGCAATCAGACTGGCAGGGGAGTAGTCAGGCATCAATTAGGTTGACAGGGGAGTGGTTAGTGGGTGATCAGGTTGGCAGGCAGAAGCTGTTAGAGGCAATCAGACAGGTAGGCAGGTGAGTGGTTAGGAGCCAGCAGTCCCAGATTGTGAGAGGGATGCTGACTGCTGGTTTAGACCCAATCCTACAGGGGTCCCAGATTGGAGATGGTTCAAGCTGGGCTAAGGGGCACTGCCCCTGGCACGAATTTTGTGCACTGGGCCTCTAGTAAATAAATAAAAATCATGAATTCACCCTAATCCATACCGGAAAAATAAATGGAATGGGGAACTTAGACTTCCACTTCTTTCAGGCTAAAATGAAGCACCTTAACCTCTTCTTTCAGTGAGGCTGGTGCTTTCACACCTGCCATTGAGGGTCCCACTGTGGTGTCAGTGGAGACCTTGTGGGGAACCTGGTCACCCACTGAGACTCAGTAGTAATGAGGCCTTCTGTGGTGATGTCACAGGAAGCCTAGTGGAGAGGCTGGTCTTTCACCATCACTCAGTGATTATGAGACTACATCCCTAGTGTCGATGGAAATCATGTGGAGAGAAGACATGTAGAATTCCTATCTCCCTCTTCCAGGGAGTTGTAGACATGGATGTAATGGGGGAGCCAGAATGCCCATCACTTAGCAGCAGTAACAAGAAGACATCGACTTGCACGTCATTGGAGGCTAAGTGACTGAACCTCTACTCTCACTGGACAACAGTGAGGCGTTCTACACTCCTTTTTAAGGTGAGGGGATGTCAGAGAAAGCAAGCTAAAAGAGGTTCACATAAGATTCAGAGGCTTATAAGACAATACTTTAGATGTCCTGGTTTCAGGGACATTATATAAATATACCCATAGTCCATAGTCCATGGCACAATAGAGTGGTAAAGGCCTGGGAGGGGTGGATGCAGGATGGAGGATGTTGATGGGAAAAAATGCAAACAAACAAAGAGGACATCTGTAACACTTTCAACATAAAGATAAATTTAAAAAACAAATAAAACATTGTACATACCTTAATCAGAAAATACTTTATTGCTAAATATCTTAACCATCCTCAGAGCCTTCAGTTACTCATAATCTTTTTGCTGGAGGAGAGACTTACTTTCAATTTGTAAAAAAACACAATATCTGCAAAGCACAATAAAATGGAGTATGCCTCTAGTAAAAAAAATGTAAAATGTCCTGGTTTTAATAAAAAAATTATACAAAGAACAAGGAAAGTCCCAGCTTCAATAAAAAAGACAATCAATAGATGCCAACACAAAGAAGACAGATATTTAAAAATTCATTGTAAAAAATGCTTCAATAAGCTGTTATGAACACACTTGAAACAATTAAAAAATAGAAATTATTGGCAAATTAGTAGGAGATATAAAGAAGAACCAAATGAAAATTATAGAACTGAAAGTACAATAACAGAAATAAAAACACAGGCAGTGAGCTCGGTAGCAGAATAAAAGAGATACAGAGAAGAAAGATATAAGAGAAGGAATCTTGGAACATTGAATGAGTTTTTTAAAAAGGGTAAAATGTGAGAAAGTGAATTTTCTTCTTCTTTTGAACTTCTAAAATATATATGGGGGTTAAAGAAAAAGTCACAAAAGTTTCTAATGTAGTCTTAAATATATGTAAAAACTGGAGGTCTGGTGCATTAAATTCATGCATGGTGGAATCCCTATGCCTAGCAGAGATCAGGGCTGATCAGCTTCCCCACCTCCCCCCAACTCCTCCTTCCCTCGCTGCCTGCACCAACCACTACCCATCCCCAGTTCCCCATCCCAGCCTGGGGCCCTGTCAGGAGGAGGGACCCAGAGTTTGGCCAGTAGGCCCCATTGGCAATCAGGGCCTGCGGGCAGCTTCTGGTGGTCAATGTGAATTATAGCAACCAGTCATTTCATTTTGGTCATTCCATTGTAATGGTCACTTAGGCATTTGTGTGTGTGTGTGTGTGTGTTTGTGTGTGTAATGAGATTATACATGATGGAAGGTAAAAAATGTAAAAAACAAGTAAAATTTCTACACTTCACTTGAACTGGTAAAATGTCCCCATCAATAGGCTGTGCTAAGTATATATAATACAACTAGAGGCCTGGTGCATGAAATTTGTGCACGTGAGTGTGTCCCTCAGCCCATCCTGTGCCATCTCCAATATGGGACCGCTCTAGAGATGTCTGACTTCCCATTTAGGCCCAGTTTTCCACGACATCCCTCTTCTGCGGGCCTTGTCACCACTAACTCCACTCTCCTGCAGTCCTGGTCACCCCTAACTGCCCTTCCCTGCAGGCCTGGTACCTCCCACCCAACTTCTCTCCCCTGCAGGCCTGTGTATCCTCCAACTTCCCTTCCCTGCAGGCCCCATTGCCCCCAACTTCCCTCCTCTTCTGGTTGGTCCCTCCCAAATACCCTCTCCTGCTGGCCATCTGTGGCAGCCATCTTATGTCCACATAGGGGCAGGATCTTTGACTAAATAGTAGCAGCCATCTTGAGTGTTAGAGTGATGGTCAATTTGCATATTACTCTTTTATTATATAGAATAGAGGGCTGGTGCAGGAGCCAGGGGACACTAGTTTGCCCTTAAGATTGTCCCGGATCAGGGTGGGGGTTTCCTTAGGCATAGGATGGCCTTAGTGAGAGCCTGTGGTTGTTTACAAGCCAGCCACACCCCCAAAGACCCAAGCAGAGGCCCTGGGATCTGGCACTTACTTATCTTCTATAATTGAAACTTTGTAGCCTTGAGTGGAGGCCTGGGCCAGCCAGGGTGTGCAGAAAGCTTGGCATCCTCCATTGCTGGAGAAATTCAAGCCTCCTACTCACTTCGTGGCTGCAGCCATCTTGGTTGGGTTAATTTGCATACTTGTTCCTGATTGGCTTGTGGGAGTGGATTATGGGGTAGTTGAGTGATGGTTAATTTGCATGTTACTCTTTTATTATATAGGTACCAACAGCAATTACAAAATAAGCTGTCCAAAGAGATGTTCTCAGAAACACTCCAGGCAATTCAAAATTAAATTCTGAAAAATATGTTCAAGTAAGCTACAGGAAGGCATGAAAAAGAAAACAGAAGCTAAAATACAGTGGGAACAAAGAAAAAACAAAAATAAAATGCCAAGAGAGTGACTTTAGAGGAATGGCAGTGTAAGAGCTTCCCTGGACTCTCCGTGAAGTTACAACAATTTGAGCAGCTATAATTCAACAAATGACTTTTCTACTCCAAATACAAACATGTTTGAGAGATATGCACATTTCAAGATCTGAAGGTGGGTGACTGTGAATGAGCCAAGAGGAGGGAAGGGAGAATAGCAGAGATATGTGCCATGAATGCAGCCCAGAGCTCATTGTGGGTCTTGGGACAGGGAAATAATCAGGTAGCTGCTAGCACTTCCTGAGCCCAGAGGAGCAAAGAAACACAATGAGCTTTCGCGCCTGCACAGTCAGTATGTGATGAGGCTGAGCCCAGTGACCAGAATGAAAACAGAGCTCAGAGGTGCAGCCATGGTTGTATGGCAGCCACCATCACCAGGCAGAAAAACAAAATCACACTCCTCTTTCTCACACTCCCAGAGCTTGCTCCTCACCCCACTCTTCTTCAGCTAACAGGGGCCTTAAACAAAGCTGTAGCAATGAGTGCCAGGCAACAGAGCACATAATATACAACTAGAGCTACAGAAACATTTTCCCCCAAGCTGAAGGATCTCAGTGACAGGGACATGGATACAGAAGTGAGGTAGCTACAGTCTGGGAGTTTCCATTACAGGGAAGAAACAAAGCCACAAAGGCACCAACTGGTCTCTCTCAGCTCACTCTGCCAGCACCTATGTAGCTACACTTCAGGCAGCCTCTAGTTGCAGGATCAGTGGTGAGATTTCACAGGTTCAGATCTCTATCATCCACCACATTCCCTTATGGGGTGATGCCCTGAGATTTAGGCATCCTGGTTACAGGAGACACAAGCCACATTCTCAGGGAATGAAGAGCATCTTCCACTGCCCCAAAGAGATTACAAAAGCCTGAGCAGTGAACAAGAAGCTAGAAAATTTGTGTTTTAGTGCCACTAACTGTGAAAA
The DNA here is from genome assembly GCA_027563665.1 of Antrozous pallidus. Lineage (NCBI taxonomy): Eukaryota > Metazoa > Chordata > Mammalia > Chiroptera > Vespertilionidae > Antrozous > Antrozous pallidus. The sequence goes on from CM050513.1 coordinate 9,334,773, forward strand.
AAAAAAGCTGCTTATCAATCTACTAGAGACATGCCACTCTTTAAAAAGGTAATACCATTCCCTTAGATATTTAGAGAAGGAATCTATCAAATACCATGAAAATACAAGGTAAAAAGACAGTTAAGAAAAAAATTGTTTTATATCTACAGAAAATAAACTCAAAGATATGGTAACGTGATTTAAATGAATTAAAGATTGCAGAACTCAACAAAATATATGAAAACACAGGCAATTTAATGAACTTTGAATAAAATCAATGAACAAAATGAGTACTTTATCAAAAGATTTAAACTTTGAAAAAGAACTAGATAGAAATTGTGGAGATGAAGACTCAATAAAAGAGATGAAGAGTGAACTAGCAAGGTTAGGTGACAAAGCAGACCACATGGAAGAAAGAATGGTGATACTGAAGATAAAAATCTAGAAATGATGCAGAGGAAAGAAGAGTGAAACTTTAGAGAAAAAGAAAAAAAGAACTCTACAAGAACTATCAGACTCTATTAGAAAATAAGCAATGTAGCCGAAACCGGTTTGGCTCAGTGGACAGAGCATAGGCCTGTGGCTGCAGACTGCAAGATCCCAGGTTTGATTCTGGTCAAGGGCATGTACCTTGGTTGTGGGCACATCCCCAGTAGTGGGTGTACAAGAGGCAGCTGATCGATGTTTCTCTCTCATCCATGTTTCTGACTTCCTATCCCTCTCCCTTCCTCTCTGTAAAAAATCAATAAAAAATATTTTTAAAAAGGAAAGAAGCAATATAAAGAATAAAATGTATATCAGAAGGAGAAGAGTGGGAGATGGGAACAGAGTGACTGTTAAAAAGGGAATCAATGTGGGAGAAGGGACATCTTAATACTTTCAATAATAAAGATAAACTTACAAAAAAATGAAACAAGGCTTCCCATCATCTTTCTAGCTCTCGGTCAGATGGCCTGGAAGAAGGTTCTGGAAGTGACATCACAATGGCCACCCAAGGAAACCCCCCAAGTTCAGTTCAAACTTGTATTGGTTGGTGATGGGGAGAGTGAATTGGAGAAGAAGTATGTAGTCACCCCATCGTGTTCCACACCAACTGAGGGCCCATCCTTCAACGTGTGAGACACGACCCGCCAGGAGAAGTTGAGGGCAGGGGAACGTGGGAGGATGGGGTGGTGGGGAGAGCTGCAAGATGGCTACTACATCCAAGCTCAGGGTGCCATCATAATGTTTAATGTAACTTTGAGAGTTACTTATTAGAATTTGCCTAACTGGCATCGAGATCTGGTGCGTGTGTGTGAGAACATCCCCACTGTCTTGTGTGGCAACAAAGTGTACATCAAGGACAGGGAAGTGAAGGCAAAATCAATTGTCTTCCACCGAAAGAAGAACCTTCACTACTACGATATTTCTGCCAAAAGTCACTACAACTTTGAAAAGCCCTTCCTCTGGCTTGATAGAAAACGAATTGGAGACCCTAACTTGGAGTTCATCACCATGCCTGCTCTTGCCCCTCCAGAGGTGGTCATGGAACCTGGACTGGCAGCACATTAGGAGCACCCCACTCCCAAACAAGAATGACGACCTGTGAGAGGGAAGCTGGAGCCCAGCATCAGAAATCTAGTTTTATAGGCAACTGTCCTGTGATGTCATTTTTTGCCACTTTATTATATAGCTAAGCAGAATCTGTGCTTGATCCTGGGATGCCGAAAGATGAATGGGCTTTGGAGTGAATGTGGCAGTTAAAAATACCTGCATATTTAGCTATTTTGGAATGCAGTTGTTTCCTTACTGAGTTTCAAATATAAGAATGCTGAAGTCATAGCACAATACTCAGTGGTGAAATCTTCTTTGTTACTGTCATTCCCCTTGCTTTTCTTTTCGAATTAGAATAAAGTTGTATTTCAAATATCTGAAAAGAAAGGAAGAAACAAGTCGTTGAGAATTTCTCAAACCTATGGAAAGATATAGGTCCTCAAATCCAAGAAAACAGAATACTTAGTAATCTCAATGCAAAAAGGCCTCTCTAAGGCACATTATATTAAAACTGTCAAAAATTAATGACAAAGAAAGAATTCTCAAGGCAGAATGTAACCTATAAAGGAAATACCATTATATTATCATCTGATTTCTCAGCAGAAACCCTACTAGCTAAGAGAGTGGAGTAAAATATTCAGATTATTGGAAAAAAGGCATTACCAGACAAGACATAAGAATATATCCCACAACTTTATATTTTAGATATAAAGAAGCAATAAAGACTTTTCCAAACATATAGAAGCTGAGGGAATTTATCATAACTCCATTATAGGATATAATGAAGGGGGCTATTTTACCTGAAACAAAAGACAAAAGGATACAAAACTAAAAGAAAGACAACCAACATGCATACAGGAGCAGGATGTTGCAACCCTTTTGCATAATAGGTTATTATACACTTTTAAATATTATATGCAGTGTAAAGGAGGTAAAAACTTTTAAAGGAATAGAAAAGAGAATAGCTATCGCAATGTGAAAATGGACTTAAAACATAAATAGAGATAGTTTGTCACAGAAAACAAACATAAAAAAGAGAAGGGTTAATATTGGAATTTGAAATGGAGAATAGAAACAAAATGCATTCAGAGGAAAAAGAACTACTGTGTATATGAAACTTTCTTTTGCATAAACTAACTGCTGACCACACATAGAGAAGAATTGAAAACTGAGGTACATTACTAAAAAAATAAAAATAAAAATAAAAAATTATAGAATACCATCAAACAGAAACAGCAGACAGAAACACAAGAGAAAAAACAATGGAGGCACAGAGCTACCAGAAAACAAAATATAAAATGGCTGTAGAAAATTCTCACACACAAATAATCATCTTAAATATAAATGGACTGAACTCACCAATAAAAGGCAGAGAGTAGTAGATTAGATCAAAAAGCAAAGCCCAACCATATGAAGCCCTCAGGAGAAACATCTCAGCTGCAAGGACATGGAAACCTGAAAGGATAGGAAATGCTTCTCCAAGCAAATGGCATCCAGAGAAAAGTGAGTATAGCCATACTTGTATCTGGCAAAATTGATTTCAAAATAAAATAGGTAACAAGGGAAAAAGATGAACATTTCCTAATCATAAAAAGGCAATACATCAAGAAGACTTAACATTTTTCAATATAAGCACCCAATCAAGGAGCACCAAAACATATAAAGCAATTACTCACAGAATTAAGGCAGAAACTACAAAAACACAATTATAGTAGCCCTATAATTGTGTCTAGATGAGCTATCCATTTACAGCTATGGGTAGCTCATCCAAACAGAAAAACCATAAGACAATATCAGCCTTAAATTACATATTAGATCAAAGGGACATAATCAATATTTACAAAACCTTTCATCCCAGTACACAAAATTATGCATTCTTATCTAGTGCACATGGAACATTCTCAAGGTAGACCATATATTGGGTTACAAAAGCAATCTTAACATAGTTAAGAAGATTGAATTCATACCAAGCATATTCTCTGACGATAACGCTCTGGATTAGAAATGAACTACACAAAGACAGTTGCAAAACCACACTTACATGAGATTAAACAACATGCCACTGAAAATGACTTGGTCAAAGAAGAAATAAAATGAGAGGTCAATATATATATATATATATATATATATATATTGAGAGAGAGAGAGAGAGAGAGAGAGAGAGAGAGAGAGAGAGAGAGAGAGAGAGACTAGAAGCCCAGTGCACAAAATTCATACATGCAAGATGGGGGATTTCCCTCAGCCCAGCCTGTACCCTCTCCAATCTGGGACCCCTGGAAGGATGTCCGACTGTCTGTTTTGGTCCAATCCAGGACTGCTGGCTCCAAACTGCTCACCTACCTGCCTCCCTGATTGCCCCTAACTGCTTCTGCCTGCCAGCCTGATCACCCATTAACCACTGCCCTGCCAGCCTAATTGATGTTTAACTGCTCCTCTGCCAGCAAGTTTGCCCCCAACTTCCCTCCTCTGCCACCCTGATCATCCCTAACTGCCCTCCCTGCAGGTTTGATCACCCACAACTACCCTCCCTTATAGGCCTGCTTCCTCCCAACTGCCCTCCCCTGCTGGCCTGATCGCCCACAGTTGCCCTCCTTCGCAGGGCCTGGAATCTCCCAACGGCCCTCCCCTGCTGGCCATCTTGTGGTGGACATCTTGTGTCCACATGGAGGCCGGATCTCTGACCACATGGGGGCAGCCCTCTTGTGTGTTGGGGTAATGGTCAATCTGCAAATTACTCTTTTATTAGACAGAATAGAGGCCTGGTGCATGGGTGGGGTCAGCTGGTTTGCCCTGAAGAGTGTCCCAGATCAGGGTGGGGCAAGGGGCAGCCTGGGCGAGGAGCCTGTGGAAGTTTTTAGGCTGGCCATGGCCCCCAGCACCCCAAGTGGAGGCCCTGAGATCTGGGTTTAATTTATGTCTACAATTGAAACTTTGTAGCCTGGAGCAGAGCCAAGCCTTATGCTTACTCCGTAGCGATAGCCATTTCTGTTTGAAAATTTGTAGCCTAGAGTGGAGGTCTAGACCAGGAACAGCAGGCTGAAAGCTTGGCTTCCTCTGTTTTCAGGGAACCCAAGCCTTCCTCCTGCTCTCAGTGGCTGCAGCCATCTTGGTTGGGAGTGTTTTGCATAATATGCTCCTGATTGGCTGTTGGGTGTGGCTGTGGGCGTGGCTTGTGGGTGTAGCGCATGTATGGTCAAATTTGCATATTACTCTTTTATTAGATAGGATATATATAGAAAAAATGAGAATGAAAATTGACATATCAAAAATTTGGCATGTAGTAAAAGCAGTAATAAAAAAGAAGTTTATATCTCAAGAAAGAAGAATAATACCAAACAGATAAAAGGCATCCAAAGTAGAAATGAAAAACTGAAATTGACAAAAGATTCTTTATATAAAAAAACCATAAAGACGACTATCAATCAAAATTGAAGATGAAATCAGGATCTTCACAGACCAAAAAAAAAAAAAAAAAAAAAAAAAAAAAAAAAAAAAAGAAAAAAAAAACTAAGGGAGTGTATTACCACCAAGCCAGCAACAAAAATGCTAAAAAGGCTGTTGTAAAAAGAAGTAGAAAGGAAATAAGGAACACAGGCATAAAGAATAAAAATAGCAACAAACAAGTACCTATCAATAATAACCTTAAACATAAGTGGATTAAATGCTCTGGTCAAAAGACGTCAGTTGGCTGAATTGATAAAGAAACACAACCAACATATATGTTGTCTACAAGAGACAAACCTCAGAACAAAGGATGCACACAGACTGAAAGTGAAGTGATGGGAAAAACTTTTGGAAAAAGAAAACTGGGATAGCAATACTTATATCTGACAAAATAAACTTCAAAGTGAAGGCCATAATAGAGATAAGAAGAGCCATTTCATAATATTAGAGGGAGCAATTAAAAAAGAGAATATCACTTTGTTAAACATATATGTACCCAATGCACGAGTACCAAAATACATAAATAAATAAAAAATGTAAAGAGAGAGAGGGAGATCAATAGCAATAAAATCATAGTAGAGAACTTCAATATCACATTGACATCACTGGGTAAATCCTCTAAACAAAAAATCAGCAAAGAAATATTAACCCTAAATGACTCACTACATCAAATGGAATTAATTGACATCTTCAGAACATTTCATCCCAAAACAACACAATATATATTCTTCTCAAATGCACATGGGACATTGTAAAATATAGACCACATTTTGGGACACTGGCAAAGTCTCTTCAAATTCATGAAGATAGAAATCATAGCAAGCATCTTCTCAGATCACAATGGAATAAAATTAAACATCAACTATAATAAAAGCAATGAAAGAAATCAAACAAACTTGGAGGCTAAATAGCATGCTATTAAACAATGATTGGGATTCCAAAGAGATAAAAGAAGAAATAAAAATCATCCTAGAAACAAATGACAATGAAAACATAACAATCCAAAATCTATGGGATACAGTCAAAGCAGTCTTGAGAAAGAATTTAATAGCTTTACAGGCCTACCTTGAAAAACAAAAACAAAACAAAACAAACAAAAAAATCCACTGGCAATAAATTATCTAACCATACAACTTAAAGAATTAGAAAAAGAGCAATAAGAAAAGTCCAGAGTGAGAAGGAGGAATATAATAAAGACCAGAGAAGAAATAAATGACAAAGATAAAAAAAATACAAAAGATTAATATGAAGAGCTGGTTCTTTGAAAGGATAAACAAGAATGCTGAACCTTTATCCAGGCTAACCAAGAAACAAAGAGAGAGGACACAAATAAACAAAATCAGAAATGAAAGAGCTAAAGTAACAACTGACTCCACAGACATACAAAGAATTGTAAAAAATAATACCATGAACAACTCTATTTCAACGAACAGGGCTACCTAGACAAAAGGGACATATTCTTAGGAAAAAAACATCTTCCAAAACTCAACCCAAAAGAATAAAAAGACCTGAATTGGCCAATAACTATCAATGTAATTGAAGCAGTCATAAAAAAAAAACCTTCCAGAAAATAAAAGCCCTGGTCCTGAAGGCTTCCCAGGGAGGTTTTACCAAATATTCAAAAAGAACTATCCTCCTCAGATTATTCCAAATAATTCAAGAGGAAGGCACACTTCCAAACTCTTTATATGAAGCCAGCATTACCCTAATCCCAAAACCAGATAAAAACTGTAAATAAAGAAAATTATAGACCAATATCTCTGATGAACATTGATGTTAAAATACTCAACAAACGTCTAGCAAATCAGATCCAGCATTATATTAATAATGTAATTACCAATGTGGATTTATTCCAGAGATGCAAGTATGGAATAATATCTGTAAATCAGTAAACATCATCAATCACACAAAAAAGTTGCGAGACAATAATCACATAATCATATCAGTTGATGCACAAAAAGCTTTTGAAAAAATTCAACATCCTTTCTTGATAAAAACTCTCAGCACAATGACAATAGAGGGATCTTACCTCAACATAATAAAAGCCTTATATAAAAAACCTACAACCAATGTCATGCACAATGGGGAAAAACTAAAACCCTAAGAACAGGAATAAGACCGAGATGCCCACTTTCACCACTCCTGTTCAACATAGTACTGGAGAGACTAATCAAAGCAATTAGATAAGAGGTTATGAAAGGCACCCAAATTGGGAAAGAAGCAAAATTGTCATTACTTACAGATGACATGATATTATACATAGAAGACACCAGAGACTCCATAAAAAAACTATTAGACTTAATAAATGAATTAGACAATGTAGCAGGATACAAAATTAACACCCAGAAATCTATGGCCTTTTTATTTTTTTTTTATTTTTTATTTTTTTCTTTTTTATTTATTTATTTATTTTTTAATTTTCTTTTTTATTGTTCAGTTTATTAATTACATTGTTTCCCCTTTTTTATCCCCCTATATCTTCCCTCCACCCTGTACCTATCCCACCCTCACCTCCCCCTCCCCAATGTCCTCTCCCATTGTTGCAAGATTTTTGTCCAATCTCTTGCTGTACTTCCAACAACCCTTTTCTCCCCAAGAATTGTCAGTCCATTCCCTCTCTATGTCCATGTTTCTGTTATAGTCACCAGTTTATCTTGTTCATCAGCCTGTCAGTTCACTTGATTTTTATGTTCATTTGTTGATAGATGTGTATTTGTTGTTCATAATTTATATTTTTACCTTTTTCTTCTTCCTCATCTTAAAGAATATCTTTCAGCATTTCATATAATACTGGTTTGGTGGTGATGAACTCCTTTAGTTTTTTCTTATCTGCGAAGCACTTTATCTGATCCTCAATTCTGAATGATAGCTTTGCTGGATAGAGTAATCTTGGTTGTAGATTCTTGCTCTTCATTATTTTGAATATTTCTTGCCACTCGCGTCTGGCCTGCATCGTTTCTGTTGAGAAATCCGCTGACAATCGTATGGGTGCTCCCCTGTAGGTAACCAACTGTTTTTCTCTTGCTGCTTTGAATATTCTCTCTTTATCTTTTGCTCTTGGCATTTTAATTATGATATGTCTTGGTGTGGTCCTCTTTAGATTCCTATATTTTGGAGTTCTGTGTACTTCTTGGGCTTTTAAGTCAGTTTCTTTCACCAGGTGGGGAAAGTTTTCAGTCACTATTTCTTCAAGTAGGTTTTCATTAACTTGTTCTCTCTCTTTTTCTGGTACCCCAATAATTCGGATGTTGGCTTGCTTGAGGTTGTCCCAGAGGCCCCTTACACTATCTTCAATTATCTGAATTCTTTTTGTTTCTTGCTTTTCCAGCTGAGTGGATTTTGCTTCTTTGTATTTCAAATCTTTGACTTGGTTCTTGTGGCCCTCTGAACTGCTTTTAGGACTTTGTGTAATATTTTTTATTTCAGTCTGTGTATGCTTGATTTCTAGTTGGTCCTTTTTTTTATCTGTGAGGGTCTGGTTTGTATCCTCAGAGGTCTTGTTAATTTCCCTGAGGGTCTCATTCATCTCCTTGTAATTCTCATTCATTTGCTGGTTGGTCTTGATTATTTCCTGGTAATTCTCATTAAGTTGATCGGCCTTTTGTAGGAGCCTCTTGAAAAGCCTTATAACCGTGGTTTTGAACTCTATGTCTTGTCGTCTTTTCTCCTCCATTTCTTTCACACCTGATTTCTTTCCATGTCTCTGCATGGTGGCTGCTTTATGTGGTGGCTATCCTCAAAGGGACAGTGGCTCAGTCTCCCCAGTTACTTGAGGTGGGTACTCTTACTGCAATCCTTTATGGGTTGTATTCAGTGTTTTTGAATTTAAACCCCGCTTTTTGTTGTTAGCCCTAGGAGGGTTTGACCTCCAGGCCAATTGGCTGTGAAGCTCAGCTGTGCTCAGGTTGGATGGGCGGAGTCTCTGGGCTACGCCTCGGCGGCGGCGGCGGCGGCGGCGCGGCTTCCGCGGCGGCGGGGCGGCGGCTGCTGGGTCCTATGCAAAGCTCGCGGGCTCGGGTCTGTGCTGGGTGGGGATGGCTGCAGACTCTTCCAAGAGAAAGCCGCTAGTCTCTTCCCCTTGCCAGACAACTCTGCCTTTCCCCAAATGTGCCTGCACACCAAAAGTCTAGCCCAGGGCTGTAAAATAGATGGTTTCTGGAACCAGGAGACAAGTTTCCAGGGGACAAGTCGCGGGTTTGCTGTCCCTTGGGACTAGGAGCTTCTGCCGCGCTCCCCGGACCTCGGACCTCGCCGGTTCTGGGGAATCTGTGTAGGGAGACTTCTCGTACCCCGGATCTCGGTCCTCGCCCGGCTCGGGAAATCTGGGCCCCGTCGGAGAAATCCGGCCGGTCCCTGCTCCAGCCCCAGCCCGCGCGCGCGACCAGGGCGGCTCCTAACCTGTTTCAATCTGCGCTCCCGCTGGTCCTGAGTCTGCGTCCCACCTTTGCTCCTATTAGTGGAGTTTTCATTCAGCCAGCTTTCTGGCGATTCTGGGTGCTGTCTGTTCTGCTGTTATGTTGTAGTTCTTAAATCGTTGCGCGGGGCAGAACAATAGGTGTTTGCTTATGCCGCCATCTTGGTGTCCCCCAATCTATGGCCTTTTTAAAAACCAATTATGAACTTGCATAGAGAGAAACTAAAAAAGCAATCCCATTTATCATTGCAGCAAAAAAAGTAAGATACGTAGGATCATAATACCAGATATCAAGCTATATTACAAAGCCACTGTTCTCAAAACTTCCTAGTACTCGCAGAAGAACAGGCATATAGACCAATGGAACAGAACATACAACCCAGAAATCTACTCAAGCCATTACACTCAATTAATATTTGATAAGTCTTGGATTCAGTCCCTGGCTTTGCATCACTTTGTATACTTCATTCCATTCCCTTCAGGCCTGATGTGCTTCTGTTGATAAATCATTTGATAAAATAATGGCAGATCCTTTGTAGATAAATCTTTGTCTCTCTCGTGCAGCCTTTAAGATCCTCTTTTTTTTAATGTTTGCCATTGTAATTAGGCATGTCTCAGTGTGGGTTTTGGGAGCTAATCATGTTTGGGACTCTGTGCCTGTATGACTTTTTTCTTCCCCAAATCAGGGAAGTTTTCTGTCATTATTTCTTTAAATAGATTCTCTAATTCATGATCCCCTTATTGCCATTTTGGCATTTGTATTATACATATGTTACTTTGTTTCATGTTGTCCCAAAGCTTCCTTAGGCTCTCCTGCTGCTTTCTAATATTTTTTCCAGTTGCTGTTCAGATAGTGCTTATTTTTCTACCTTCTCTTTTCGCTAATTCAGTTCTTCACTTCTCCTAGTCTACTATTGAAAACTTCCACCATGTTTATTATAGTAGCTATATCATTTTTGATTTCCTCTTGATTCTATCCATCTTATGAGTGGTATAAACATTACTCGGAATTATTTTTATAACATTTTGCATGTCTCTGTTTCATTTAGTTTCTTTTTTTAAATGCCTCCTTTACTCCTTTGAGGATTGTTTTGTTGTCTCCCCATTTTTGCTATCACTAAACAATCCAAGCACCAAGTTGAGCCATGTTGATGGGCTTGGCGGGAGCAAAGTAGAATCCAAGAGTCACTGGAGATCTCAGGCACCAACACATGTGACCACTGTGGATCAGCAGGAGCTGCATATGCAATGAGAGTCAGAATTGAATGCCAGCAGAAATTTCATGTGTGCACACTAAGAGTCAGAGTCACTGGTGTTTGGAGGTCAGGTGGCATATCTGCCATAGGATGGCACCAGCTGGACATGCAACAAGAATCAGAGTCATGGGCACTTTGTGGCTGAGTGGCATGGACACCACAGGTAGGTGGTAGATGCATGTACCTGCTCATGCTGAGAGACAGAATCACAGGCCTGGTCAACACAGGTGTTCTCAAGAGCCCAGTCATGTAGCTGCAGGCAGTTGGTGGGGTCTCCATTCATGCTGAGAATCAGAGTCATGGGCATCCTGGGGGGCAGGTGGTAAGGTGAGGATGGCTGGAATGTCAGTGTCTGTAGGTCTGCAGCAGTGGTAGCAGATCTTTGTCCAAAGTGGCTATAGGGTCCCAGTTTGCATCTGAGGCCAGTCTAGGTGGTGATAAAGCTGGAATTCCAGTCATAGCAGCTCTGCCCTTCAAGATGGCATGGCTTCTGTGCCATGGCAGCTGCCTGTGAGTTCTTGCAACAGCAGAGGGGTCTGCCCATCTAAGACAGCCTGGTCCACCAGCCTACAACAATGTTGTAAGATCTAACTGTCCCTCACTCACATCCACACACCACAGATGTCCACATACTCCCCTTTAGTTCCCTCACTCTCTCCATCACTACTATCCTGCCAATCACCATCTTCCTTCAAATCCTGAATAAAAAGAAGGAACTCTTACCATTTGCAACAGAATGGATGGATCTGGAATGCATTGTGCTAAGCAAAATAAGCCAGTCAAAGAAAAATAAACATCACGTGATCTCATTCATTTGTGGAATATAAGATCAACATAAATTGATGAAGAAAAGTAGATCCAGAGACATAGAAGTATTGAACAGACCATCCAACCTCAGAGGAAGGAAAAGGAGATGGGGGTTGGGAAGTTAGAGATCAACCAAAGGACATGTATGCATGCATAGAAGCATAAACCATGGGCACAGAGAGTAGTGGGGTGAGAGCATGTTTTGGGATGTGGGAATGGCTGCAGGGTGGTCAATGAGGGAAAAGGATACATGTGTTATACTTTATACATTAAAGAATTTAAATATATATATATATATATATATATATATATTTAGAATGTGAACAACCTATACACAGAAAACTGTAAGACATTCTTAAAAGAATGTGAAGAAGACACAAAGAAATGGTGAGATATTTTGTATTCATTAATTGGAAGAATCAACATAGTTAAAATAGTCATATTAATCAAATCAATATACAGATTTAATGCAATTTCCATCAAAATCCCAGTGAATTAGAACCAAAAAAATAATCAGATTTGTGGCGAAACAAAAAAGACCCTTAATAACCAAAACAACCCTGCAGAAAAAATAACAAAGCCAGAGATATCATACTCCCTGACTTCAAATTATATTATTGAGCAAAAGTAATATTGGCAGAAAAGTAGTATTGGTAGAAAAACAGTCATGCAGACCAACGGAACAGAATTGAGAGCCCCCAAATAAACCCATAGTATATGATCAAGTAATCTTTAACAAAGGTGTCAAAACATACAGTAGAGAAAAGAAAGTCTTTTCTCTTCAAAAAAAATTGGAAAGTCACCTGCAAAACAAATGAAACTATACTACTGTTTTCACCAAAAATTAACTCAAAATGGATCAAAGATCTAAATATAAAATCCAAAACAAAAGTATATAGAAAAAGACATAAGCACTAAAGTTATGAATCTTGGTATTAGTTAAGATATTATGAATTTAACTCAGAGGAATATATGAAACTAAAACACTCTGTACAGAAAAATATAACCAAACAAATAAACAAGCAAAGAAAGAAAAAACAGCCTGATCTGCAAGGCTCAGTGACTGAATATCAATGAATGAACCAGGAGGAAACATTTCAATTACTGGTCGGGACACATGCCTGGGTAGCTGGCTTGATTTCCAGTGGGGGTTGAGCAGGTGGCAGCTGATCAATGATTCCCTCTCATCATTGATATTTCTATCTATTTCTTTCTCTCCCTTCCTTTTTGAAATCAATAAAAATATATTTAAAAAACAAACCACAACAAAACACACCCTGCCAACAAAACAAAAAAGGCAACCCAACAAATGAGAGAAGATATTTGCAAACAGCACCTATGACAAGGGGTTAATATCCAAAATACATAAATAATTCATGTAACTCAACAAAAACAAACAATCCAATTTTTTTTAAATGGGCAGAAGATCTGAACTGTCACTTCTCCCACCAAGATATACAAATAGCCAACAGATATATGACAAGATGTTCAACTTCACTAGCTATTAGGGAAATGCAAGTCAAAACTCCAATGAGATACCACCTCACACCTGTCAGAATGGCTATCATCAACGACAAGTAATTATAAGTGATGGAAATGTTGTAGAGAAAAAGGAGTCATCATTCATTACTGGTAGAAATGTAAATCAGTACCATCACTATGAAAAACAGCATCAAGATTTCTCAGCCCAGTTGGTGTGGTTCAGCAGTTCAGTGTCGATCCAAGAGCCAGTCAGGGCACATGCTCGGGTTCCAGGCTCGATCTCCAGTATGGGCCATGCAGGAGGCAGCCAATTGATGATGTTCCTCTCTCTCTATCCTACTTTCTTCCTCTCTCTGTAAAAATCAATACAAATATATATTTTTAAAGATTTCTTTAAAAAAAACTATAATAATAAAAATGTAATATGCAAATTTACCAAACAGCTGAACAGTGAAATGACCATCTGGATGACCATGCTATGACACCCACTGGCACCAGGCCAGTCAAGGTGGGTGTGATGTGATTAGTTGCCCGCAGAAGGAAGCCCAAGCCATGGCCAGTGAGGCAATCAATTGGGGAACTCTATTATTTCCCCAAAGAGAGAGGCCCAGGCCACTGACCATGGGCTGAGGCAGGTGGGTGGGGCCCCCATTGCAGGGTGCAATTGATCACCCCAAAGAGGGAAGCCCAGGCTACCTGGCAGCAGCTCTGCAGTAGGTGGGCAGGGCATCTTTCTGTGGGGGTGATTCATTATGGATCCCTAGCTGGGTTGGCAGGGCCTACCTCTTTGGGGTGATCCATCGCAGAGCCCCACGATCCATTGCCAATCAGAGGGAGGCCCAGGCTACCTGGACAGTGGCAACCATGCTATGGCAATGGGTAGGAGGGACCTCCCTCTGTGGGGTGATTGATTACTGGGCTGCCAGGCTGCAAGAAGGCACAGGTTGGGCTGAGGTGTCCTCCCAGTGCACAAATTTTGTGCCAGAGGCCTCTAGTAAGAATATAATTATGATATGAACTAGCAACACCTCTTCTGGGTATCTACTCAAAAATTTGAAAACATGTACCCAAATGCTCCTTGCAGCACTTTCATGCCAAAACATTAAAACAACCAAATTTTCTTTCAATGGATGATTGGGACTCAACCATAACAAAAGATGAATTCTGCCATTTGCCACAAAATGAATGAATCATAAGAATATTATGTTAAGAGAGAAAATGGCAGAAGAATAGGCAGCAGTGTTGTGCATCTCCTCCTATGGCTTAAATCAAAGAACATACACCCTGAATTAATGAATTAGACACAGCTGAGGAGACACTTTTCATAAGGAAGGTCAGTGAATCCTGCTTGCCAGCAATAATATGCCTGGAACCACTACCATCCCCTGGAAGTGAGTGGCATAGTACCTCATGGCAGGCTCCAAGACATCTGCACGGAGCATGCCCTGCCTGAGTGAACTTCCCCACCAGAGATACTCACCAGCTCACTGGGACCCAGTGTCCTAGGTTCTAGCTCCAAGACCCCACAGTTAGTGCAACCAGGGGAAACCCTATGCCTGACCCTTGTCCTGGATCCCAGAAACCTGCTGCTAGCCTGACCTGGAGACAATCATTACTCACTCCACCCCAAGCCCTAGGACCTGTTGCCAAGTTGACCTAGAGCAACCCAGAGCACACCCTACTCTGAGCCACAGAGGAGCATGGACTGTGAGACCCAGAACAACTGGTGCCTGCTTCACCCCAGACCCCTGGACAGCCCTGCTGGGATGATCCGGAGCAACCCACAACTGTTTTATCCCAGCCTGGAGGGTGTGACCCAGAGTAATCCAGCATATGCCTCAATTAATAGTGGAGCTCTGACTGTGTGACCCAGAGCAACCCACTGCTGCTCTACCTCAGATCCTGGAACAGTCCTGCTGGGCCATCCAGAAGAACCCAATGCACACCTCAATCTAGGAAATGGGAGACTCAGACTGAGCGACCCAGGGAAACTACCCCTGCTCTACACCGTGGCAGAGCAAAATGGATGAACCTAGTACATGTCTCGTTCTGAGCTACAAGAAAGCAAGGACTGTGTGACACAGAGAAACCAGCGCCCACTCATCCCTAAGCACAGGAACATGTTGCTGGTGCAACCTGGAAACCTGAGATAACCAAGCATGCACCCGACTCAGGCCACAGGGGAGCTCTGACTATGACACACTTCACCCCCCACTTGCTTCTCCCATGCCCCTGGGATAGTCTTGTAGGGGTCACCCAGAGAAAGCCAGTGTGCCCTGCCAAGGGACCACTCTGTAAGTGTACTGCCAGAGGGACCTAAGGTGCCTCCCTGCCATGGGTGCTAGAGCCTCACAGTGAATTATATGCCAGAGGGCTCTGGGTCCTCACAGGGAGTCACACACCAGAATACTTGTGCATACACTCCCCCTACCATTAGCATCTGAATCAGACAATTGAGGGATCAGATCTGTGGGAGAATGGGGTACAACTCAGAGCAGAGGTAATAAAGGTGTGAGACTCAAGGCAGATCCAGTCTCTGGATTAACGATTTCTAGACCATTTGCCTGATAGGGTCTTCAACCTCTCAAATCCCGAACAGGGAGTCCAGTGCCAGAAAGAGACAGCAAAAATGGGGAGACAGGGAACCTCCCAAAGAAAGAAAAGGAGTCTCCATAAAAGGAATACAATGAAACGGAGGGATGAACTCTGTCAGAAAAAGAAATCTGAATAAGGGGTCATAGAATTCATAAAGCAGATGGATGAGAAAATCAACTTTTGTAAGACTCAAGAAGCAATAAAAAATGATATAGCTACAATAAAAAAACACAACAGAAGGTTTCAAAAGTAGATTAAAATAAACAAAGGACTAAATTAGTGAGTTAGAAGATAAGGCAGAAAACCACCCAATCTGAACAGCAATTGGAGAAACAATTAGAAAGGAGGAGGACAGCCTAATAGAGCTTTGGGAGAACATGAAATGAAGTAACATTCATATAATAGGCATGCTAGAAGGACAAAAGGAGCAGCAAGGATTAGAAAACCTATTTGAAGAAATAATGACAAAAATCCCCTGATTTGGGGAAGAAAAAGCATCACAAGCACAGAGAGTCTCAAAGAAGATAAATCAAAAAGACCAAAACAGAGACACGTCCTAATGACAATGGCAAACATTAGCAACAAGGAGGAAATCAAAAGCTACAAGAGAGAAACAGAGAGTTATATACAAAGGATTTCCCATTAGATTATCAAATGCTTTCTCAACAGAAACACATCAGACCAGAATGAAATGAAATGAAGTATACAAAGTTATGCAAAGAAAAGGATTGGATTCAAGAATCCTCTATCCAGCAAGGCTATCATTCAAAAATGAAGGGGAAATAGGGATCTTTCCAGATAAAAAGCAGCTAAGGGAGCTGTCCCAGCCAGCAATACATAAAATGCTAAAGAGAGTGTTGTAAAAAAGAATAAATAGAAAGGGAAGAAGGGACACAGGCATAAGAATAAAAATGGCTACAAACAAGCACCTATCAATATTAACATTAAATGTAGATGGATTAAATGCTTTAATCAAAAGACATAGAGAGGCTGAATGTATACGAAAACATGACCCATATATATGCTGTTTGCAAGAGATCCACCTCAGAAAAAGGGATTCACATAGACTAAAAATGAAAGGATGGAAAAATTATTATTCATGCAAATAGAAATGAAAAAAAAAAAGCTGAGGCAGCAACACTTTTATCTGACAAAACAGAACTCAGAGTGAAGGCTATAACAAAAGGTAAGAAAGGCCACTTCATAATACTAAAGGAAGCAATTAAATAAGAGGATATAACTCTGATAAGTATATATGCACCCAATGCAGGAGCACTGAAATACATAAAAACCTTCTGGAAAATATCATGGGAGAGATCGACAGTAATATGATCATACTAGGGGACTTTAATACCTCAGTGACATCACTGCCTAAGTCCTCTAAACAAAATATCAGCAAAGAAACAGCAATCATAAATGACCTACTAGATCAGATGTAGTTAATTGACATCTTCAGAAGCTTTTACCCCAAAGCTACAGAATATACATTCTTCTCAAGTGCACATGGGACATTTTCAAAGATAGACCACATATTGAGGCACAGGCAAATTTAAGAAGATTGAAATAATATCAAGTATCTTCTCAGACCTCCAATGAGTGAATTTAAAAGCATGACTATATTTTGTCTATGAGAACCTCAATTCAAATGCAATGATATAGGTAGACTAAAAGTAAAATGATGGGAAAACTGTATTATAGAATCATTAATCAAAGAAAACTGTATTATAGAATCATTAATCAAAGAGTGACAATTACCAGAGATAGAGAAGACATTATACAATGAGAAAAAGGTTAATTCACTAAGTCATAGCAATTCTAAATGTGTATACATCAAACAATAGAGCTGCAAAATAGGTGAAGCAAATTCTGATACAACTGAAAGGAAAACTGGAAAATTCCCAATTAAAGTTGGAGACTTTACCATCCCTCTTTCAGCAACTTACAGAACAACTAGAGAGAAAATCAAC
Source organism: Antrozous pallidus (assembly GCA_027563665.1). NCBI lineage: Eukaryota > Metazoa > Chordata > Mammalia > Chiroptera > Vespertilionidae > Antrozous > Antrozous pallidus. The sequence continues at coordinate 9,352,250 of CM050513.1, forward strand.
TAATGTCAATAAAAACTCAACTATACATCAACCAATAAGATCTGATCAACATTTATAGAACACTTCATGCAGACACTTCCTCTACAAACACTCTTGGAACATACACCAAGATAGACCACATCCTAGATCATTAGACAAACCTCAACAAACTTTTAAAAACTGAAATCACACAGGGTTTATTACATAACCACAAAGGAGTCAAACTACAAATCAATAACAGAAAGACAACATTGAAATCTCTAAACACTTGGAAATTAAACAAACTAACTCTGTGGGTCAAAGAGGAAGTCTCAATTGAAATAAAAAATACAATAAGTGAAATGAAAATAAAAACTTGTGGCACATGGCTAAAGCAGTGCTGAGAGGAAACTTCATGACATGAAGTGTTTACATTAGTTAAAAGAAAATATTCCAAACAATTCATCCTACCTCAAGAACCTAGAAAAAAAAAAGATAAAAATAAACCCAAAGGTGGCAGAAGGAGAAAATAACAAAGATAAGAGCAAACATCATGAAAACAGAACATCAACCGAGATGAAATGTTAGGACAGTGGTCAGCAAACTGTGTCTCATGAGCTGCAAAATATACTACCTTTTACCTCTTTGCACAGAATACGCCACAATTGCCTAATCCTCACAGCTTCCAACTACATGGTAACATTTAGTCTAGGCCAGTGGTCAGCAAACTCATTAGTCAACAGAGCAGCAAACCGAGGCTTGTGAGCTGCATGTGGCTCGCGAGCCGCGATTTGCCGACCACTCTGTTAGGAGATATAGCTCCTAGATTTGGTATGGATTCAATAACCATAAATGCCACTATCTAATCACAATATTTCTTCTGCTTCAGCAATAGGAACAATAGAGGCGAAAGGAGGCATGGCGTGCATTTCTAATACAACCTTTCCATGAGCTAGAGTTGTTCATTCTTCATAGAATCAGAAGTTTCTGTCCCCTCCCACATGAAAAAAATGTAATATGGAATTATTTTTTATTTATTTACTAGAGGCCTGGTGCATGAAAATTTGTGCACTTGTGTGTGTGTGTGTGGGAGGGGGGCGGGGGGTCCCTCAGCCTGGCCTGCCCCTCTCACAGTCCGGGAGTCCTCAGGGGATGTCCTACTGATGCCTTATGCCCGCTCCCCCAGGAGCTGCAGTCTGGCCTCCCTGTGTGGGAGGCGACCAGCTGATCAGGGGAAGGCAATGCCCCCATCATGCCACTGCTGCTGCCTCTGCTGGCCACCATGGTTACCTAAGCCTCCGCCCTCTCAGGCACCATGGTTGCCTGAGCCTTAGCCCAGCCCTCGCAACAGAAGCAGCTTTCATCTGCTGCTTGCATGAGCTTTGGCCTGGCCCTCGCAGCAGCAGCAGCTGCCATCCAACACTTACCTGAGTTCCTCTAAGCATGTAGCACATCAGCCAGGCCAGGTGGAGCCTGGGGAGGCCATTCTCAACCTGGAGCCATTCTTCCCAGGGTAGCAGTATCAAACATATTCTTTTAAATTAATTAATTTTTTTTTGAAAGAAAGCTCTGGGCTTGTGGTTGCTGGGGTCTCTAGGCCATAGCATGTGCCTCCAGCCCTCACTGTGCCCCCCACCTCCCCTCCTTCATTGAGTGGCTGGGCCCTGGTGATTGTTAAGGTTGTTATGCCCTTAGGGCTTTTATTATATAGGATTTGCTCATTCATTCATTCATTCATTCATTTCATGGATTTTTTTTCCTCATATTCATGGACTTGGCTACCACAATGAAACAGAAGAAGAATAAAAATGAATCTGTACCTTCCATCATGGAAGATGGTTATAATGGCATGTGATGAAATGAAGTCTGATTCCCTTCCCTAAAGCTGTTCAGAAGTTCTCAGTGGTTTAATGCCTTCTTTTCCAACTATGAGGTTACACATTGGAATGAAAGATCATACTTCCCAGAAAAACTGTCATGTATGGCAGGAATGCACTTTTGTAAATTTTGCAGCATGAAGCATGGTACCCTATGACTGCCAACCTTTTCATCCAGCTTCTTTCATTCCAAGTTCTCTCACAGTAACATGTTCCTTTTAATGATGTCAGAAGAGGAAATAACAGAGAGACTTTGTTTTTGTTTTTGCTGTTTAGCATTATTTAAATATTAGGTTCACATTCTTAGAATTGTTCCAAAACTAATAAAACTAAACAGATCATCACTTACTCAGTTAGTAGGAAGGGAACTCATTGTCTCAGTGGTTTCTCAAGCATAACATAACATTTTCTAAGTCTGATCTGATATCAGCTAATGGGATGATTTAGATATGCCAACTTTCAGAAATACATACAATTATGTCTTTTGGTAAAGCTAAACCGATTAGACACATGAATATGCACACAAAGCTGAAATCTAAAATGAGGAAGAGAAATCAACTTTCATTTGTAGATAACATAAGTTGAGATGTAAAGGTTTAAGATTTATATATCATAAATATACAAAACCTATTGTTGCAATATGTGTCCAATCCTACATAATAAAAGCCTAATATGCTAAGTGTCTGGTTGTCCAGTCATCCATTCAACCAATCAAAATGCAATATGCTAATGATATGTTAAGGTCACTCAACTGTTTGCTATACCGTAGTGATCACTAGGGCCAGGCTGTTGAATGGTCAGCCAGTCGCTATAACGTGCACTAACCACAGGGGGCCGACACTCCAACCAGTAGGTTAGCTTGCTGCTGGGGTACAGCCAATTGGGACTGAACAAGATGAGCCAGACCCACTCTGGAGTCCTCCCATGACCCCTCCCCATATGACCAACCTCCCAAGTCCCTCTCCAGGCTTGATCATGCACTAATGAAGTCCCTTGGCCTGGCCTACACACTCTCACAATCTGGGATCCCTTAGGGGATGTCAAAGAATTGGTTTCAGCCCGACAGTGGCACGACTGATCACTATGATATGAAGGACCACCAGAGGGCAGGTGCTCAACTCAGGAGCTGCCCCCTGTTGGTCAGTGCATTCTCACAGGGAAAGCACTGCTCAGTGAGAAGCCAGGGTCACAGCTGGCAAGTGCAGTGGTAAGGATGTCTGACTGACGGCTTAGGACCGCCCCCCTGAGGAGCGCGTCTAAGTGGTCAGTCGGACTTCCCCTGAGGGCTCACCAAAAGGTCTGCAAATCTGAGTTGAACCAGCTCTGCCTCTAAACTTGCCTGTGATATTTATAAAGTTATATAAACTAGCTATATCTGGAATTTTCCAATCTGATAAAAAATTAACATACTGCACTTAATGAATTAATTCAATTTTCTTATAATTACTTTCTGAATAAATCATAATTGTTCTCCCATGAAAAACAATGGAGACTTATACAGTCAGGTAACTTGTGTATAGTCATGTAGTTCTTAAAGTAGATCAAGGCTTTGGCCCTAGAACGTCTGACGCCATATCCTTTTAATGTGTTGATCTTCGAATATTATATTTGCTAGTAATGTTAATACTAATAGTAGTAAGGCTACAATTAATATTGAGAAGTTCTTACATACCAGATTCTTGTAAGATGTTATGTGGATGTATTACCTTTGCTCCTAGTTGTCAAATGGTAACCATTTCTGTATCACTTATCTAATAGCATTTATACTGTCATGACATACATGTAACTCACAATTATCTTGAAATAATTTGTATTCATCTTTTTAATGCTAGTCATAGCCTTTAATTTCATATTCCCCCTTTTTTTCAGTCTTTTTTGAGTACTTGCCACACTCCAGTTAATTAGAGGAATATCTTTCACTCCATTAGAAATTAAGATCCTGAAAGGCGGGGGTGATACTGTATTCGTCCTTACTTCCTGAAAGCAGAGTTAATATACAATGAATATCTAAAAAGTATATGGCTGTTTCCTCCCTAACAATTCCCACTTTTCAATTTTCAGGAGTAAGAAATATAATAAAAATCAAGTGTTTTGGCATATCAAGAATTTCCACCACATTTAATTTGCTCTAAATGTTAAGATTGGTTTTGAAAATATTTGAAGCTAAGAATAGGATTCTATTCTTCGTAAATAGGATTATACTGACTTATTCATATCCTTGCAACAGCAAAAAAGGTCAACATCCAACATAAAAATGAGAAGAAAGTGATCCAAATACCTGGCTGCTTCCATATGCAAAGTGATAAAATGATTATAAAATTTTCCTAGGTATCAATTTATGTTTAGATAAAAGTGAAGATAAATAAACCATCTACACAATTTTGTGGTTATAGAACTTCTAGTCTCTGAATTCTTAGCCTCAACACATATAAAAAGAACAAGGCCAATAAGGATGGTTGAAAGTGACCACGGGAACAGCCATAGATTAATTCTACAGCTGCCTGTATATCTAATTGTTCTCAATAAATTGAAGCCTACATCAATTCTATTATATATTTATGTAAATAAGTTGTTTAATAAACCTTAGATTACAATAAATGATCAGTAAAAAAACATAAAAAAGAAAATGCAAGTGTCCTTCACAATAATGCTTTCTTTATGTGAGTGGAACTTAGATTTTTGACTTCACAGTAAGTCTGTAATTCACAGTAAGTTAGTTATTTAAAAGTTACTATTTGATTATAGGTTCTAGTATGACATAATAAAAGGAATGAAAGGCTCAGTTCAAAGCATTAGCTATTCTAAGATACCTTTCTTTTTCATAATTTAATAAATCTTTTTTGTTCAGATTATTACAATTGTTCCTCTTCCCCCCCCCATACCTTCCCTCCACCCAGTTCCCACCCTTGACCTTACCACCCCCAACCACTGTCCTCTTTAATAGGTATATGATTTTTATCCAGTCTTTTCCCGCACCCCTGCCCCACTTTCCCCTGAGAGTTGTCAGTCCACTCTCTCTGCCTCTGATTCTATTATATTCACCAGTTTAATCCGTTCATCAGATTTGTTCTTCACTTCACTTTTAGTTTCACTTTTTGATAGACATGTATTTGTTGTTCATAATTTATATTTTTACCTTTTTCTTCTTCCTCTTTTTAAAGAATATCTTTCAGCATTTCATATAATATTGGTTTGGTGGTAATGAACTCCTTTAGCTTTTTCTTATTTGTGAAGCACTTTATCTGACCTTCAATTCTGAATGATACCTTTGCTGGATAGAGTAATCTTGGTTGTAGATTCTTGCTATTCATCACTTTGAATATTTCTTGCCACTCCCGTCTGGCCTGCATCATTTTTGTTGAGAAATCTGTTGACAATCGTATGGGTGCGCCCTTATAGGCAATTAACTTTTTTTCTCTTGCTGCTTTTAATATTCTCTCTTTGTCTTTTGCCCTTGGCATTTTAATTATGATGTGTATTGGTGTGGTCCTCTTTGGATTTCTTTTGTTTGGGGTTCTGTGTGCTTCCTGGACTTGTAAGTCTATTTCTTTCAACAGGTGCAGGAAGTTTTTGGTATATATATATATATATATAGTTTAAAGTATTACAAATAGTAGTACATATGTTTCCATTTTCCCCACCTTGACCTCCCTTACCCCCTAGCACATACCCTCACCTGCTCCCCCCGCAGTGTCTTGTTTCCTTTGGTTATGCTTTTATGCATGCATACAAGTTCCTGGGTTGATCTCTTGCAACCCCCTACCCCCAATCTCCCCTCCCTTCTCGCTGTAGTTTGACAGTCTGTTCCATGCTTCTTAGCCTCTGTATCTATTTTTATTTCCCCCATTTCTTTTCTTTAAAAAATCTTGCCTCTGAAGACTAGAAATAAACATATGAGAACAAGAAATTTTTGAGTCCCAATTTCAATGACCAACAGTTCTGAGTCCCAGTTTCAATGTCAAACTGTTCTTTATGTGTACATGTCGGCAATGATATTTGGACGGTGGACAAGTGTTGGCAATGCAGGCTCAATTCTCTCTTGTTTGGTCTTGGGTCATTATTTCTTCAAATAGGTTTTCAGTATCTTGCTCTTTCTCTTCTTCTCGCATTCCCATAATTCAAATGTTGGCACCCTTGAGGTTGTCCCAGAGGCTCCTTACACTCTCTTCAACTTTTTGGATTCTTTTTGTTTTTCTGGCTGAGTGTTTTTTGCTTCTTTGTATTTTAAATCTTTGACTTGATTCTTGTGGTCCTCTAGTCTGCTCTTAGGTCTCTGTATGATATTTTTTTATTTCAGCCAGTGTATGTTTAATTTCTAGTTAGTCCTTTTTTATGTCCTTTAGGGTCTCACTAAATTTATCAGCCTTTTTTAGGAAATTCTTGAAAAACCTTATAACTGTGGTTTTGAATGCTATATATAGTCTTTTGGTTTTCTCCATTTCTTTCATTTGTGATCTGTTTCTTAGTCTCTACATTTTACTGATTCCCTAAATTGGTCAGCTGTGTCTATGCTGGGAGAACTTCGGTGGTGGAGACACTGTTATGAGGCAAGCCTTGCAAAAGCCTCTGTGCTCAGCTTGAGTGGTGTGGAGACTCAGGGCTGAGCAGACAGCCTTGGCTTCCCATCAGCCCTGTCCCACGAGGCCCCTGGGTCTCAGTGTCCCTCGGTAATTGCTGCAAGCACCTTTGAGAGCAAGTTGCTCTCAAGTTTTGCCTGCTCCCAGACAGTCCAGTTTCTCCCAAAAAATGAGTTGAGGTTCCCAGAAACATGCCCAGAACTTGAGTTCAGGGCAGTTGGGAGCTTTTTTTCTCCCTCCCACTTTAGAAAGCCAGCCACACACTCAGCTTCTCTGTGCACAGACACCTCTGGATCTCTGCCTTCCACAGCTCTCGGTCAGTGTGCTTTCCCTTTTCCTGACAATCTAGATTCCTCCCAAATGAGTCTGGTTTCTCAGCATCTCACCCAGGACTGGAGAACAGTGTAGTCAGGTGCCTCTGTCTTCTCCTGCTTTAGAAAGCCAGCCGCATACAGCCATCCTTTCTCTCCATGTATGTGGCTTTGTACCTCAGGCCTTTGCAGCTCCTCTGATTCTCAATGTGCTTTCCTCTTTTCTTCTAGTTGTAGAATTTCCTGTGGTTCTGGGTGGTGTCTGTTTTGTCTTTTAGTTGTAGTTTTGATGTTGTTGTACAAAGCAGCAGTTTTGGTGTTTACTGATGCCGCCATCTATGCTTCTCTAAGAGACCTTTCTTGACCCCAGCTGCTTCTAGATAGAGCTGAGTACTCTCTTCCCTGAACCTGAACCCCCATCATACCTACATCTCTGTAGTTCCTATCAAGTCTTTATTAGTGTATATACCATGATATAAGCCACTTACAGCAAGAATCCATCCTGTTTATTTACATTTATGTATCTACATGATAGGCAAATGCCTATACTCATTTGCTTAATGAATAAATGATCCAACAATATATTAAGTCCAACATATAAATTTAATTCCTTGTGACCCTTTTAAGATACATCTTAGGTATATTTAAAGTCTCATATAACTTAACTAGAGGCCATGTGCATGAAATTCATGCACATCGGGGGGGGGTGTCCCTCAACCCAGCCTGTATCCTCTCCAATCTGGGACCCCTTGAGGGATCGGGCCTAAATGGGCAGTCGGACATCCTTCTCACAAACCAGGACTGCTAGCTCCAAACTGCTCACCTGCCTGCCTCTCTGATTGGCCCTAACTGCTCTGCCTGCCAGCCTGAGCACCCCTTAACCACTACCCTGCCAGCCTAATTGATGTCTAACTGCTCCCCTACCAGCCTGTTTGCCCCCAACTTCCCTCCTCTGACAGCCTTTTCACCCCTAACTGCTCTCCCCTGCAGGCTTGATCACTGCCAACCACCCTCCCCTGCTGGCCTGATGGCCCATAACTGCCCTCCCTTGCAGGCCTGCAACCTCCTACTGTCCTTCCTTGCTGGCCATCTTGTGTCCACATGGGAGCAGGATCTTTGACCACATGGGGGCAGCCCTCTTGTTTGTTGGAGTGATGGTCAATCTGCTTATTACTCTTTTATTACATAGGATAGAGGCCTGGTGCATGGACGGGGACTGGCTGGTTTGCCCTGAAAGGTGTTCTGGATCAGGGTGAGGGTTCCCTTGGGGTGTGGGGCAGCCTGGGCGAGGGGCCTGTTGTGGTTTGCAGGCCGGCCACACCCCCCAGAATCCCAAGTGGAGGCTCGGATCTGAGATGACTTTATGTTCTATAATTGAAACTTTGTAGCCTAGAGCAGAGCCAAGCCTTCTGCTCGCTCTGTGGTGACAGCCATTTCTGTTTGAAACTTTGTAGCCTAGAGTGGAGGCCTAGGCACTAGGGCTGCAGAAGCTATGCTTCCTCTATCGCCCCAGAAACTGTAGCCTCTTCTCTCTCCAGCTCCGTGGCTGCTGCCATTTCTGTTCAGATTATGTATCTTTCATAATTGAAACTTTGTAGCATTGAGTGGAGGCCTAGGCCCACAACAGCAGGTGAAAAGCTTGGCTTCCTCCTTTTCTGGGGAAACCCAAGCATCCCTCCTGCTCTCAGTGGCTGCAACCATCTTGGTTGTGGTTTATTTGCATAATTTGCTCCTTATTGGATGGTGGGTGTGGCTGTGGGCATGGCTTGATCAGAGGTATGGTCAATTTACATATTACTCTTTTATTAGATAGGACTAGAACAGTAGTTGTTCTAGTATTTTTCATTGTATTGACCTTTGCATCAATGGTAGAAAACTTTGGCAAATAAAACTTCTGGAGAATGGACACAAATCAAGTCAGTGGGCTTGAGAGGCTATAGTGGAAGGGTTCCCTGGTCCATGAAAAATTCCCCCTACTCATCAGGAGAGATCATAGGGAACTTTATTTCTGACTAGAGATGAGGTTGCAAAACGGGGGAATTAAAAAAACTCAGTAATGTTAGCCATGTGTTCTGGGGACAATAATATTTATACTATCTTTATGTGTAATAGGAACTACAATATGAGAAAAATAACATAAAACATTAAAAACCTCTAAAGCCAAGATTAAAATAAATTCAAAACTGCCCTATACATACACTTTTAACATGCATAATACACACAGAACTCTTGGAAAAACAACCCCCACTTTGGATGGGCTCCAATAAAATGCTAGATATAAAAAAAAATAAATGAAACACCATACAAGACAAAACAAACTAACAAATAGGAAAATTAATATTCTAAAAACCTGAGATAACAGAATAATCTTAAAAGAGGTCATGGATTAAAGAAAATTTCAAAGAATTAAGGGTGGATTTGCATAGGATAGAAACTTGATCCTGGAAGAAAGTACTACAATTAAAGAAGCTAAAGTAAGTAAAATAATAATTATACCAAGGCCACCATGTTCATATAGCAAAATAAGCTATTCTAATTAGCTATATAATAACACAATTAATAATTAAGTAGGATTAAAGGAAACTGAAAAATTACATACATTAACACAAAAGAGTAGGTAGTTGGAGATAAAATATTTCTTAATTACTAAAAAAAAGCTGATATTTGAAAAAATTAGGTTTCAACAATGGGCTTCTTTAAATGAAACCCCAGAATTGTATATTCCAATGTCACAAGAACTGCTTCTTATAGAAAATGTACAGAATGGAGGAACAGAGTGATCCTAATTGTGGGAAGACAGATCCATAGGAAAGGAAAAAAAACATACAAAAAATATCTGTACTCTATGTACACAGACCTCCCCAAATTTATCAGTAGGTCAGTTCTGTTTCCTCTTACAGGTGGACTGGTAAAGGGGTGAAGAAACATAGAAGTGGGTTGGAGAAAATGGTGGCGGAATAGATGGATGCATTCTGAATCTTGTCCCAGGGAAGATGGAGGAAGCAGCTGAGGGTCACGCTGGGAGTGTTTGTTTTCAAGTTGGGGGACAGCTGTCTCCAGGAGAAGGTGGGGGACTGCTGGACAGGCCTCCCCTGACTGAGCGGCCTCCAGTGCTGCTGGGTTCTCTCATGAAGCCACCGGCTTGGAGGTGGACCGGCCTGAAGGGGAAGGGCCTAAAAATATACAGCTGCAGTACCCACTGGATGCCTGAGAGCCCCAGAACACCAGTTCCCATTTGCCACAGACACACAGATTTGGAGTAGCTCTGCACTCTGTGAAGGAAAGGTCAAGTTTAGCCTGGGGTTGGGTTGGGTTGGGTTGCACACACCTATGTAACTAGAGGAGCAGGGAGGTCTGTACCTAAAAAAAGTCCGTGGCTGTTGGAGCTGGTGAATGAGGAAGGGGGCCCTCAGAGCTGGTGGCAGAGGGGATCCCTAGAAAGCAACCCATTTGGACCTGACAGAGAAGGACAGCCCAAAAATTTTGGGAGGGTATTGGCTGCTAAACACAAGGAGGAATGGAGGTTTGCGCAGACATATGTGCAGAACCTGAGTTCAGGCACTTGCATTATTGCCTCTCCAAATCCATGCTTCTGAGTGCTAAGCCAGGAACATGGAGTCGCCTGGTGGGGGACACCCTGGGAGACTGCAGGGGAGAGCTGTTTTTCTGGAGCCTGGGGATCAGAGCAGGAAATCACCATTAGAGATCCAGCTCTGGGGCAGCCCTTTCCCACAAATTAGTATTGAATACCACTGCATAGTTCAGGGATCTGGGATCTTAGTTCAGGCTAGAGAAGACCAATAAACTCGGAGGTCAATCTAGAAACACTCCTACCCAGAGGCTGAATCACAAATTGACCCTTGCCTAACACAAATTAAGGAATCAATTTTATTACTACTGCTATTTCACATTTTTTTAAAGTGCAATTTTATTTTCTCTTTATTCTACTTTGGGATTAGTGTTCTACAGTCTATTTTCATCTATCCTTTAGTATCTTTTTACTCTACCTCAACTCCACCTTTATGCCACCACTCTCTTGCTAACTTTTCCCTACTTAGTGTCTTGTTTCTCTTACCCTTTTACTGAGTCAGATTTTCCCTATTCTTTCTTTTTAACCCCTGTTAATATTTCACCCTACTTATAACCAATCTACAACCACCTACTCCAAGTCCATACACAAGTCTCGCCTCTCTTACTTCACTATTCTAAATTGTTTTTCTCTCTGTCCTGTTGTTGTTGTTTACTTGACTGTTGATTTTATCAATTTTTTATGCTTGTTTGTGAGATTGTATTGCTTATTCTTGTCTTTTGGTTGTTTTGTGGGTTTTTTTGGTATTGTTTTTTCTGTTGATGTTGTTTGCATTGTTTCTTGATAGATTATTGATTCTGTGTTCCCTCACCTTGCTTGATATTACTTGTTGTATGCAGTTTGTATCAATCTCCAGGTACTTGTTGCTGGCTTTTGTTGGGATTAGTGGCTTTCCTATAGAAGTTTTTCACCCCATATTTATAGTTTATTCCCCTTTTGTTTCTTATTCTTTTTCTTTCTCTCTTACCTTCTTTTTTTATTCTTCTTCTTTCTTTTCTTTTTCTTCTTCTTCCCATTTTCCCAAATTCATTTTGGAATTCCTTTCTTTCTTCCTTTTTTTTAGTGCATGGGTGCGTGTATGAGTGTCTGTATGTGTGTGTGTGTGTGTGTGTGTGTGTGTGTGTGTGTGTTTTCTCTTTCTCTCTCTTCTTTCTCACCTGTCACCTAATTTGCCTTTCTCTGTCAATCACCTTTATTTGGAGTTACCAATACTGTGAATACATTCCTGTTCAGTGCCTGGTGCGTTGCACCTGGTTGTGTCATATTTGGTGCCTTTAAATCAATGGAGGAGAGAGAACTACATAACCAGACACATGAAGAAGAGAGACCAAGGAGAGACAAAGAAATAGCCTGCACATAAAAGAAAAACAAGCCTCACCAGAAAAGGAGGTAAACAAAATTGAGGCAAGCAACCTGTAAGAGAAAGAATTCAAAGAAATGGTCATAAGGTGGCTGAAAAGAATGGAAGACAAATTGGACAATATGAGTAAGAACCAAGAGGAAATGAAGAAGAGCCAGAAGAAATGAAGAAGACCCAAGAAGAAATGAAAAGTGACAATGTTGAGGTAAAGAACTCAACAGAAAGTATCAAGAGTAGACTAGAAGAAGCAGAGGACTACATCAGTGAGCTAGAAGACAAGGTAGGAAAAAACACCCAAGTAGAGCAGCTTTGAGAAAAAAAATTAAAAAGCAGGAGAAGAGCCTAAGGGAACTTTGGGACAACATGAAACAAAACAACACCTGCATCATACAGCTTCCAGAAAGACAGGAAACTGAGCAAGGAATAGAAAACCTGTTGGAAGAAATAATGACAGAAAACTTTCCTGATATAGGAAAGAAAAAACCCACACAAATCCAAGAAACTCACAGAGTCCAGGCAAAATGAACCACAAAAGAGTGACACCAAGGCACATTATAATTAAATTGGCAAACACCAACAAACAAAATAAGAATCTTAAAAGCTGTAAGAGAAAGACAAAAAGTCACCTACAAAGGAACCCCCATCAGACTAGCAAGTGATTTCTCAACAGAAAATCATCAGGCCAGAAGGGAGAAGAATGACATATATAAAGTCATGGAAAGGAAGGGTCTGAATCCTAGAACACTGTACCCAGCAAGGCTATCAATCAAAATTGAAGGTCAAATCAGGAGCTTCACAGACAAAAAAGAACTAAGGGAATTCATTACTACCAAACCAGCAATGCAAGAAAGGCTAAAGAATTTGCTGTAAAAAGAAATAGGAAGTGAAGAAGGAACATGGGCAAAGAACAAAAATGGCGACAAATAAGTACCTATCAATAATAACCTTAAACGTAAATGGATTAAATGCTCCTATCAAAAGACATAGGGTAACGGAATGGATGAGAAAACATGACCCATATATCTTCTGTCTACAAAAATACAACCTCCAAAAAAAAAAAGATGCACACAGACTGAGGGTAAAAGGATGGAAACAGTTTCTTCAGGTGAATGGAAATGGAAAAAAAGCTGGGGTAGCAATAGTTATATCCGACAAATTAGATCTCAAAGTGAAGAACATAACAAGAGATACAAAAGGCCACTTCATAATACAAATGGGAGCAACACAACAAGAAGAAATAACTCTGGTAAACATATACACACCCAATACAGGAGCACCCAAATACATAAAAACACTCTTGGAGGATATCAAGGGAGAGATTGAAAACAACACAAACATAGTAGGAAACTTTAATACCCCACTATCACTATTGGACAAATTCTCTAAACAAAAAATCAGTAAAGAAACATCAGTCTTCAATGACTCACTAGACCAAAAGGAATTAATTGATATCTTCAGATCATTTCACCCCAAAGCCACAGAATATACCTTCCTTTCAAGTGCAAATGGGTCATTTTCAAAGATAGACCATATGTTGGGTCATAGTCAAAGTCTCTCCAAATTCAAAAAGATAGAATTCATATCAAGCATATTCTTATATCACAGTGTCATAAAGCTGAAAATCAACAGCAATAAAAACAATCCAAAGAAATCAAACACATGGAGACTAAGCAGCATGCAATTAAACAATGACTGGGTTATCAATGAGATCAAAGAAGAAATTAAAAACACCTTGTATTATAATGAAAATAAAAATAGAACAATCCAAAATCTATGGGACACAGCAAAAGCGGTTTTGAAAGGGAAGTTCATAGCTCTACAACCACAAAAAAACAAGAAACAATGGTCATAATTATCTAACCCAATAACTCAACTGGTTAGAAAGGGAGCAATAAGAAAAACCCAGTGCAAGCAGAAGGAAGGAAATAGTAAAGATCAGAGCAGAGATAAATGACATAGAAACCTAAGAAGCAATACAAAAGATCAACAAAGCCAAGAACTGGTTTTTTGAAAGGATAAACAAGGTTGGTGAATGTCTAGCCAGACTCACCAAGAAGGAAAGAGAGAGGACCCTAATAAATAAAATCAGAAGTGAAAGAGGTGAAATAACAACAGACTCCAACAAAATACAAAGGATTGTTAAAAAATACTATGAACAACTCTACTCCAACAAACTGGACAACCTGGAGGGAATGGATATATTTCTAGAAAAAATATAACCTCCAAAAATTCAATCAGGAAGAATCTAAACAACTCAATAGACCAATAACTGTGGAAGAAATTGAAACAGTCATCAAAAAGCTTCCAGTAGTACAGCTGGAACAGGCCCACTCCTCCTCAAATAAAAAAAACCTACCCTCCTCAGACTATTCCAAAACAAGAGGATGGAACACTTCCAAACTCCTGCTATGAAGCCAGCATCACCCTAATAACAACACCAGATAAAGTAGACACAATGAAAGAGAATTACAGGCCGATATCTCTCATGAATATAGATGTAGAATCCTCAATAAAATCCTAGCAAATAGGATCCAGCAATACATCAGAAAGATCATACACCCTGACCAAGTAGGATTTATCCCAGGAATGCAAGGATGGTACAATATCCACAAATTAATAAATGTGATGAATCATATAAACAAATTGAGAGATAAAAATCACAGTCATGTAAATTGATGCAAAAAAAGCATTTGACAAAATCCAACACCCTTTCTTGATAAAAACTCTCAACAAGGTGGGAATAGAAGGATCATACCTCACCATAATAGAAGCCATATATGATAATCCCACAGCAAACATCATACTCAGTGGGCAAAACTGCAACCATTTCCCTTAAGAACAGGAACAAGACAGGGATGCCCATGCTCACCACTCCTGTTCGACATAGTACTGGAATTATTAGCCATTGCAATTAGATAAGAAAAAGAAATAAAAGGCATCCAAATTGGAAAAGAAGAAGGAAAGCTATTTTTATTTGCAGAGGACATGATATTGTACATAAATAACCTGAAAGACTCCATAAAAAACTAATAGACTTATTAAATGAGATCAGCAATGTAGCAAGATACAAAATTAATGTCAAGAAATCTGACATTTGTATACACCAATAGCGAACTTACAGAAAGAGAGACTAAAAAAGCAATCCCATTTACCATCGCACCAAAAAAATTAAGATAGCTAGGAATAAACTTAACTAAGGCGGTTAATGACCTATTCATGGAAAACTACAGGACACTGAAAAAAGAGATCGAGGAAGAAGCAACAGGTGGAAGAACATACCATGTTCAAGGATTGGGAGAATTAACATCATTAAAATGTCCATACTACCCAAAGCAATCTATAAATTTAATGCACTCCCCATTAAAATACCAATGGTAAATTTCAGAGACCTAGAAAGAACTCTCCAAAATTTCATCTGAAATAAAAACGATTCCGAATAGCCACAACAATCCTGAGAAAGAAGCACAAAGTTGATGAGATATGATATCAATACCAGATTTCAAGCTATATTACAAGTTGTTGTTCTCAAAACAGCCTGGTACTGGCACAAGAACAGACATTTAGACGAAAGGAATAGAACAGAGAATCCAGATATTAACCCAAACCACTATGCACAAATAATATTTGACAAAGGAGGCATGAACATACAATGGAGTCAAGACACTTTCTTCAATAAATGGTATTGGGAAAGTTGGACAGATACATGCAAAAAATGAAACTAGACCACCAACTTACACAATACACAAATATAAACTTAGAATGGATACAGGACTTAAAGATAAGCCTGGCAACCATAAAAATACTAGAGGAATCCACAGGAAGAGAAATCTCAGACATATGCTGAAAGAACTTCTTCACTGATATTGCTCCTAGGGCAATGGAAGCTAAGGAGAAAATAAACTAATGGGACTACATCATAATAAAAAGCTTTTGAACAGCTAAAAACAACATCAACAAAACAAGAAGAAAACCCACTGTATGGGAGAACATATTTGCAAATGTTATCACTGATAAAGGTTTAATCTCAAGCTTCTACAGGCAACTTATGCAACTTAATAAAAGGAAGACCAATGATGCAATAAAAAAAATCAGCAATGGACCTAAATAGAATCTTTTCGAAAGAAGTTAAAAGGAAGGCCCAGAGACATATGAAATCCTGCTCAAAGTCACTAATTTCCTGAGAGTTGCAAATCAAAATGACAATGCGGTACCATCTCACACAGGTCAGAATGGCTTTCATCAACAAATCAACAAAGGACAAGTGCTGGCGAGGATGTGAGAAAAAAGGAATCCTCGTGTACTGCTGGTGGGAATGCAGACTGGTGCAACCACTGTGGAGAACAGTATGGAGTTTCCTCAAAAAACTAAAAATGGAGCTCCCATTTGACCCAGTGATCCCACTTCTAGGAATATATTCCAAGAAACTACAAACACAAATTAGAAAGGATATATGCATCCCTATGTTCATAGCATCACAGTTTACCATAGCTAAAATTTGGAAACAGCCTAAGTTCCCATCAGGAAATGAGTGGATTAAAAAAACTGTGGTTCATCTACACATTGAAATACTATGCTACGGTAAAAAAGAAGGAGCTCCTACCATTTACAACAACATGGACGGAGCTGCAGAGCGTTATGGTAAGTGAAATTAGCCAGGCAGATAAAGCTAAATATCACATGATCTCACTCATTTGTGGAATATAATGAACGGCATAAACTGAAGAACAAGAGTAGATTTATATATTGAGAAACGTCCATCAGAATGTCTAACCTCAGGAAAACAACTCCAAGACCATATGGATTCCTGCAACAAAGAGGATCTACCAGGTCTGTTCCAACCTCGAAGACAATGCAGAGATGGAAGATACTGACAACACCTTGCCATGCTAGCAGTCAGCAGCTGTGAGTCACTGCAGGCAGCCCAGGACCAAACCAGAGAGAGTGGAACCTGCATTGCCACCATTTGTCTGCCATCCAGATGTCACTGCTGACATGTACACATAAGGAACTATTTGATATTGAAACTGGGACTCAAACATTTTTTGTTCCTATATGTTTATTTCCAGTATGCAGATGCAAAAAAAATTTAAAGCAAAGAAATGGGGGATAAAGATAGATACAGAGGCAAAGAAGCATTGAACAGACTGTCAAACTACAGGGAAAAGGCTGGGGAGGGTGGGAGTGGGGGCTGTAAGAGATCAACCGAAGGACTTGTATGCATGCATATAAGCATAACCAATGGATACAAGACACTGAGGGAGTGTGCTGGGGGGTAGGGGCGACTGGGGGGAGTTCAATGGGGAAAAAAGGAAACCTATGTACTACTATTTGTAATACTTCAAAGAATAAAGAAAAATAAAGAAATTAGAAAACATCAAAATAATTCTGAAAAGTTAAAGAAAAAAATAATAGCATGAAGAACAGAATTAATGATGTTTATCATTTGAAAAGACTAATAAAAGTGATATAAAATGTATGTTTATATTGCTCTTGTAATTAAAAATTGATAAAGAAAATAAATGCAAAAAAAATAAAAAATAATACCAGAAAGTGATGTTGAGACTTTGAGTCATATATATTAAAATTTTGAAGATGACTACTAAAAAAATGGAGGAGGAGTCTCACTTATTAATTAATAGAGAAGAAATCAGGAATAGTGTGAATTCAATAATCCAAGAAGAAAATAAAAATAA
Source organism: Antrozous pallidus (assembly GCA_027563665.1). NCBI lineage: Eukaryota > Metazoa > Chordata > Mammalia > Chiroptera > Vespertilionidae > Antrozous > Antrozous pallidus. Next base: position 9,369,615 of record CM050513.1, read on the forward strand.
GAAATAAAGATTGAGCAAAGTAAGGAACTGAATCCAAGAATACTCTATCCAGCAAGTATATCATTTGAAATTGAAGGGGAAATAAGGGGCCTCACAGACAAAAAAAAAAAAAAAAAAAAGGCTAAGAGAGTTTATCACTACCAAGCCAGCAATGCAAGAAATGCTAAAGGGACTGGTGTAAAATGAAGAAATAAAAAGATAATAAGGAACACAGGCACAAAAAATTAAAATGGCTATAAGCAAGTACCTATCAATAATAACTACAAATGTAAATGGACTGAATACTCCAATCAAAAGACAGTGAGTGGCTAAGTGGATTAAAAAAATGACTCATATATGCTGTCTACAAGAGACCCATCTCAGAACAAAGGACTCACACAGACTGAAAGTGAAGGGATGGAAAATATCTTTCAGGACAAATGGAAATGAAAAAAAAGTGGGGGTATCAATACTTATATTTGACAAAATAGATCTCAAAGCGAAGGCCGTAATAAAAGATAAGGAAGACCACTTCATAATATTAAAGGGATCAATACAACAAGAGAATATAACCCTGATAAACATATATGCACCCAATGCAGGAGCACCCCAATACATAAAAACACTCTTGGAAGATATCAAGGGAGAGATAGACAATAATACAATCATAGCAGGTGACTTTAATACATCATTGATATCACAGGATAAATCCTCTAGGCAAAAAATCAGCAATCTTAAGTGACTCAATAGATCAAATGGATTTAATTGACATCTTCAGAACATTTCACCCCAAAGCCATGGAATATGTGTTCTTCTCAAGTGCATACGGAACATTTTCAAAAATAGACCACATGTTGGGTCACAAGGAAAGTCTCCCCAAATTCAATAAGATTGAAATCATACCAAGCATCTTCTCAGACCAAAATGGCATAATATTAGAATTAAACTACAATAAAAACAATTCAAAACATTCAAACACGTGGAAGTTGAAAAGCATGCTATTCAACAATGATTGGGTTACCAAAGAGATCAAAGAGGAAATTAAAGACTTGCAGGAAATGAATGCCAATAAAAACACAACAATCAAAAATCTATGGGACATGATGAAAGTAGTCCTGAGAGAGAAGTTTATAGCTGCACAGGACTACCGAACAAACAAAATAAAACAAAACAAACAAACAAACAAAAAACAAGAAAAAATGATAGTAAATCATCTATCTCTACAACTTAAAGAATTAGAATGAGAGCAACAAGAGAAGCCCAGAGTGAGCAGAAGGAAGGACATACTAAAGATCAGAACAGAAGTAAATAACAGAGACAAAAAAAAATTAATAAAACCAAGAGCTGTTTTTTTGAAAGGAAAAATAAGATTGAGGAACCTCTAGCTGGACTCACCAAGAAGAAAACAGAGAGGACCCAAATTTAAAAAAAAATCAGAAATGAAAGATGAAATAACAACAGACCCCACAGAAATACAAAGAATTGTTTAAAAATACTATGAACAACTCTATTCCAACAAACTGGACAACATATAGAAAGTAGACATATTACTAGAAAAATACAACCTTCCAAAACTTAATCAGGAAGAAATTGAAAATCTCAATAGGCCAATAATTATGAAAGAAATTTAAGCAGTCATCAAAAAGCTTCCAGCAGCCCTAACTGGTTTGGCTCAGTGGATGGAGCATCGGTCTGCAGACTGAAGGATCCTGGGTTTGGTTCTGATCAAGGCATGTAACTTGGTTGTGGGAACATCCCCATTAGGGGGTGTGCAGGAGGCAGCTGATCCATGTTTCTCTCTCATCAATGTTTCTAACTCTTCTAGCTCTCTATCCCTCTCCCCTCCTCTCTATAAAAAAATCAATAAAAAATACATATTTTTTAAAAAGCTTCCAACAAACAAAAGCTCAGGGCCAGATGGCTTTACAGGGAATTTGTACCAAACATTCTAGGAAGAACTAAAACCTATCCTTCACAGACTATTCCAAAAAATTTAAGAGGCAGGAACACTTCCAAGCTCATTCTATGAAGCCAGCATCACCCTAATACTAAAACCAGATAAAGACAACACAATTAAAGAGAATTACAGGCCAATATCCCTCATGAACATAGATCCCCAAATCCTCAACAAAATTCTAGCAAATCAGGTCCAGCAGTACATCAGAAAGATTATACACCATGACCAAGTGGGATTTATCCAGAGAATGCAACAATGGTACAATATCAACAAATCAATAAACATGATATATTACATAATTTGAGAGATAAAAATCACAGTCATATCAATTGATGCAGAAATATGTTTGACAAAATCCAACACCATTTCTTGATAAAATCTCTCAGCAAGGTTGGAATAGAAGGACCATACCTCAACATAATAAAAGCCAAATATGACAAACCCACAGCCAACCTCATACTCAATGGGCAAAATCTAAAACCATTTCCCCTAAGAACAGGAACAAGACAGGGCTGCCACTCTCACCACTCGTCTTCAATATAGTACTGGAAGTATTAGTCACTGTGATTAGACAAGAAGAAGAAGTAGAAGGCATCCAAATTGGAAAAGAAGAAGTAAAACTGTCCTTATTTGCAGATGACCTGATACTGTACATAAGAAACCCTAAAGATTCCATAAAATATTAAACTTAATAAATGAATTTGACACCGTAGATGCATACAAAATTAGTGCCAAGAAATCTATGGCATTTCTATACACCAATAGTGAACTTACAGAAAAAGAGACTAAAAAAATCCCATTTACCACTGACCAAAAAATTAAGATACCTAGGAATAAACTTAACTGAGGAGGTAAAAGACCTACAAGTGGAAAACTATAGGTCACTGAAAAAAGAGATAGAGGACAACAGAAACAGATGGAAGAGCATACCATGTTCATGTATTGATACAATCAACATCATTAAAATATCCATACTACCCAAATAAATCTATAGATTCAATGCACCCCCATTAAAATACCAGTGGCATATTTCACAGACCTAGATTGAACTTTCCAAAATTTCATCTGGAATGAAAGAAATACCCCGAATAGCCACATCAATCCTGAGAAAAAAGAACAAAGTAGGTTGGATCTCAATACCAGATATCAAGCCAATGTTCTCAAAAGTGCCTGGTACTGACATAAGAACAGACATATAGGTCAGTGGAATAGAATAGAGAACCCAAAAATCAACCCAAACCACTATGATCAATTGGTAATTGACAAAGGAGGCAAGAACATACTATGGAGTCAAGGCAGTGTCTTCAATAAATGGTGCTGGTAAAATTGGTCAGATACATGCAAAAATATGAAACTAGACCACCAACTTATACCATACACAACAATAAACTCAAAGTGGATCAAGGACTTAAACATAAGATGAGAAACCATAAAAATACTAGAGGAATCCTCAGGCAGCAAAATCTCAGACATATGCCTAAGTAATTTCTTCACTGGTTCCGCTTCTAAGGCAATGGAAACTAAAGAGAGAGAAAAAAATGGGACTACATCAAAATAAAAAGCTTTTGCACAGCAAAAGAAACCATAAAAAAAGGGAGCCCACCTCATAGGAGAACATATTTGCCAATGTTATCACTGATAAGGTTTAATCTTCAACATTTTCAGGGAACTGTTACAACTTAACAACAGGAAGAAAAACAACCCAACTAAAAAGTAGGCAATGGACCTAAATAAATACTTTTTGAAAGAAGACAGAAGGAATACCAAGAGACATATGAAAACACACTCAAGGTCACTAATTATCTGAAATATGCAAATTAAAACTAGAATGCAGTACCATCTCACACAGGTCAGAATGGCTATCATAAACAAATCAATAAATGACAAGTGTTGGTAAGTATGCAGAGAAAAAGGATCCTTGTGCACTTCTGGTGGGAATGAAAACTTGTACAGACACTATGGGAACATTATGGAGTTGCCTCAAAAAACTAAAAATGGAACTCCCATTTGACCCAGTGATCCCACTTCTAGGAATCTCAAGAAACTAGAATGACCCAAGAAACTAGAAGCACAAATCAGAAAGGATATATGCACCCCTATGTTCATAGTTGCACAATTCACCATAGCTAAGATTTGGATTCACCAAATCTTTGGATTCACCATAGCTAAGTGCCCAACAGCAGATGAGTGGATTAAAAAACTGTGGTACATCTACACAATGGAATACTATGCTGCAGTTAAAATGAAGAAATTCTTACCATTTGAAACAGCATGGATGGAATTGGAGAGTATTATGCTAAGTGTAATAAGCCAGTCAGAGAAAGAGAGATCACATGATCTCTCTTGTTTATGGAATATAATGAACAACACAAACCAATAAACAAAAACAGATCCAGAAACAGAGAAGCATCTATCAGACTATCAAACCTCAGAGGGAACATATAGGAGGGTGGGGGTAAGGGTGAGAGATCAACCAAATGACTTATATGCATACATATAAGTCTAACCAATGGACATAGACAAAAGAAGGGTGAGAGCATGAGTGGGGGGGTGTGGGCAATGGGAGGATAAGGACACATATGTAATATCTTAATCAATAAAGAAATTAAAAATAAATAAAAAAGAAAGAAGGATTGATAAATATAGAGAAAAAGAGAGAGAGAAGATGGAAGGAGAGAGATCATTCTGATCTCTTAATAATCATAGGGTATTGCAACTTTTCTTTAAAGTTTTAAATTATCTATACTAATAAAAGGGTAATATGCAAATTAGCCACGATACTCTCACAATAACAACCAAACAGCAGGCTGGGTGGGATAGCAAGACTGGCAGGGGGCTTAGCAAGGGATGACCAGCAGGCTGTGTGGGGCAACCAGACCAGCTGCGATGGCCATGAGGGGTGACCAGGCCAGTTGGGGAGGGGCAGTTGGGGACAACCATGCTGATAGAGGTGGGCAGTTAGGGGTAACCAGGCCGGCAGGGAGGAAGCAGTTAGGGATGATCAGGCTGGCATGCAGAGGCAGTTAGGGGTCATCAGGCTGTTAGGGAAGGCAGTTAGGAGCAATCAGGTGGCAACCAGGTGAGCAGTTAAGAGTCAGTAGTCCCAGATTGTGAGAGCAATCTCCAACTGCTTGTTTTAGCCTGATCCTGGGATTGGACCAAAACCAGCCATTGGACATCCCCCGAGGGGTCTTAGATTGGAGAGGGTCCAGGATGGGCTGAGGATAACCCCTTCCTGTGCATGAATTTCATGCACCGGGCCTCTAATTATCAAATAAAATGCTCTAAAATATTAAAATAGAGTTTACAACAGAGTTTGTAATTTAATTATTTTAAACACAAAAATAATACATTTGTAGTATAAACTAAAGGATTGGAGCATGAAATACATGCATGGGGTGGGTGACCCTCAGCCTAGCCTGCTTCCTCTCCTATCTGGAACCTTTCATGGGATGTACAACTGCATCTCACAATCTGGGACTGCTGACTCCTAACTGCTTTTCTGCCTGCCTCCCCTGATCTCCCCTAACTCCTCTGCCTGCCCACCTGATCACCCATTACCACCTCTGCCTGTCTGATTGCCCCTAACCACCTGTGCCTGTCTGCCTGATCTCCCCTAACTGCTCTCCTGCTGGCCTGATAGCCCCTAACTGCCTCTGCCTCTCTCAGCATCTAGGACCCAGGATTTTCTCCTCTGGATGGTCACAGGCACTCTGTATCTGGGCTTCTCTCCCTCTGACCATCCACAGGCTCCCACTACCCAGGCCAGCTCCACCTGGGCAGGCCACAAATGAAGAGGACCATGGGGCAGGGTGGCTTGTCCCCCTCCCAGGCTGCAGGAATAGTCTCAGCCATTGACCCTCAGGACTGTGGGTCAGGTGGCTTTTCCCTCTCCCAGGCTGCAGGTGCAGGTGCAGCTGCTGGTGCCTGGGACCACAGGGTCGGTGGCTTATCCCTCTCACAGACCACAGGTGTAGCCACTGGTGTCCGAGACTGTGGGGTGGGTATCTTATCCCTCTCCTGGATCACAGCCCTAGCTGCTGGCACCCTGGACCTCAGGGTGGGTGGCTTGTCCCTCTCCCGGGCCGTAACCTGGCTGGTTCCCATTCTTCTCTCATGAGCTCATTTGTACCTGGATGATACCTGTACCTCTCTCCCTAGTGTTGAGTGTCTGAGCCATTACAGCGTGACTGTGAGAGGGCATGATGACCATTTGCATATTAGCTCTTTATTATGTAGGATAGTATAAAATCATAGGTGAGAAAGATATCACCAATTAGAGAATGATGATTTTGGAGAAGAAGGAAGAAAGGAAGAGAAAGGAGGAAAGAGACAAGGGAAGGCACAAAAAGGATGTCAATTGTCTTGCTCTTAATTAGGAAAAAAGAAATTTGAAAAAAGAATGGCAAAATGTTTACACTTAAAATAGGGTAAAAATCTCTTATATTTGACTCAGCATTTTCTATTTGCTATAATTCTTTATTATAGATTTCCCCAAAAATATATATAATATTTTCATGTTACATAAAAAGGGAACTAATAAAGAGGTTAAAAATTCCTTTCTGGCATGGACAGTTATCAAAGATATATTCTTAACTGAAAACAGGTTCAGTTAATTACATATAGTACAATACCATTTGAATCAGTATTTTAAAAGATAAACCTGAAAGAAGAGACATACCAGCATCAAAATGTGCAGTTATCAAATGATCCATATTTGCTGATATCACTTGCTGATATAATAAAGTTTATTTGAGTAACCTTAACCTACAAAGTGTTCCTCTAAATGCCATGGAGAATACCACAGTGGATCCACAACCACTTCATTTTGAGTTTGTACTCTAACAAAAGGCTAAAATGAAGTATCCAACAGTGATTGACAATAATCTGAAGAGACCTTGACATCATGTTGAAACCTCAGCAGTGGGGAAGTGAGGTTCTAAGCACTATATCCTGGAGGTATAAGGTTAATTAACTGAGATCTCTAGAGCTGTTTTCTGAGGGTGACCAACAATAGTCAGAATGCACAAGGGAAATTATGATATGTGATTTGGTTTTGGTGAGGTCAAAATCAAGGATGAAACTGTTAAGAGAAAGCAAAATAAATAATTTATATCAGTCATAATACCAGGAAGAAACATATGTGATACTAAAAAAATGACCAACAAGAGTTGTGGGAAAGTATTGGTATAGTTGTACTGAGGGATTAAGGAATGGCGAAAGTCTCAGGGACAATGACAATGAGTAGCCATTGTCACCTCAATCTGTAAGGGAAGTGTTTCTGGAATATCACTAAAACAGCAGCCTTGGGAAAGGGGCTGCCCCAAGAGAGCTGTGGTTACAGTCTGAGAAGATACCTGCTGCCGAAACTACAGCCTAGCAGGACAAAACAGCTCTCTAGTTGTCTGCCATCACTTCCTTTTGACCAAATCCAGTTAGAAAGTTGTGACAAAGAACAAATGCAACACATCATGGGAGACAAGGCACCTGGGCATAACAGACAAGAACTGAGAACAAATCTGGAGGGACTAGGACACAAATAACACAAAAAGTAAGGTTCATAATATAAATTTTGAGTAACCAGGGCAGAAAGACACAGTCAGACTACATGGTTCATTTGTTAGACAGTCTAAAGTCTATTGTATCTACCCATACAAATCATAGATGGCAAAAAATAATTCCATCAAAGATATTTGTACACATTGTTATGTGAATGACCATATCCATTGACATCTATATGAAAGGGGCTCCCTGAATTGGTTTGTTCATGGCAACCTTGCCAACTCATTATCTAAATATTATCTAAAAAATGTCAGATGTTTCATCTAGAGAGGTTTACTTATTTATAACCTTTATTTATAATCTTAATGGAGAAGTCAGTATTCTTTAAATATTTACATGTTGCCCTTTCCATTAACAATCTTAGAAAGTAACATAACAAAAAATTCTTATAACAATAATGTTATGGATTCTAGTTAGGCTAGAATCCTGCGGTAGTGTATTTTTACCTTCTTGGTGTCTACACAGTCTACTGGGGACAGCAGAAAATGTACCAGTAGCGCCTGTGTTGTGTCATGGTGTGCAAAAGGGAAAACAACACCTGTTTGGGCAGTAGGAGGAGATAGAAGAAGGAGGACAAAGGCTATACACCTTGAGCTGCAACTATAAGATGACCACTTCTTAAAAAGCAGTTTTCAGGAATATTCTGTTTAAAGTCATTCTAATTTAGTTTTTTTTCTTTGAAAGCAAAGGAAAAGTGAACCAAGGCTCAGATCATCCCCATAACCCATAACTTCATAAAGTGCAGGGATGATCTCTGTAACTATACATCCCCAAAGCATATTCTCCTTACTAATATGGTTGATTTGAACCAGAAAGCATTTACAAATAGAAATATATATTTATACACTCACATACGTACATGTCTGGCTGGTATTGCTCAGCAGTTGAGCACAGACCCCTAAACCAGAAGGTCATGGTTCCATTACCAGTCAGGGCACATGCCCGGGTTGTGGGCTGGATTCCCTTAGGGGACATGTAGAAAGCAGCCAATCAATGATTCTCTCTCAACATTGATGTTTCTATATATCTCCTTTCTCCCTTCCTCTTTGAAATTAATTTTTAAAAGTATATAGGTATAAATACTATATGTGCGGGAGGGTGTATATACATGCATACATGTGTGCACACACATATAAATATATACACATTCCTCATTATTTTCCATGGTTCTTTCTGCCATAGGAGGATGAACTAGCTTTATGAATCCTAGGAATTTAAGAATAACTAAGGCCTTCTGGAGTACTTTATTCACCTCCCTAGACATGAACAGGCAGCTGTCTTAACTTCTGAGCTCTATAAACTAAATCACATTTGATCCAGGACTCTCAGATTCTAGATCACATTCACTCAGTTTTCTCTTCAGGGAAGTGCCCCTTCATTCTGATTTAAGGGCACAAGTGAGGAATGGCTCCGAGTTATTTCAACCTTTTCCCTAATTGACAACACTATAAGCTGATAACTCCCATGAATTCAGTTTTGATTGTATGAACATTTATATAAGACAGGGACTCCTGGGAATTAAAGTCCTCTGGCAGAGACTTCAATTACATTCTGACTCCCCTTAATAAATCCGTTCTTCCAACAAATTCTCACTGAATATATACTGTTAGGCTCTTTACAGACTTCCAGGAACAGAAACCTATCCTCCTGGACACTGTGCTCAGAAAACTGACAGTTGTCAACCAAAGATCATGGTCTACAAACTCAACTGCTAACAGCAATCCCAAATTTTGAATATGGTAAGGAGAAAGACTTTATTCAGTGAAAATGGTTGTGGCACTAAGAGGCTAGGGCAAGGCAGCCTAGGCTCCAATTCCCAGGAGACAACTCCTCCTGCTCTGCAAGACTGGATGAAATATAGTCTTACATGGAAATTGAAAGTGTGTTCCCTTGAAGCAGAAGTAAAGCTGGCTTAAACAGAGAAGAGTGCCCACCCTCATCACTCATTGGTCTATTTCTATGCAAATAAATTCTCCAAATCCACGTAGTTTGATTAGCCCAAATAGCACTGTCTTGATTGGTCAGAATGGGAGTCATTCTAATTGATTGTGATGATGCAAATGAGGATAGAACTGTGGAGCCCTGATTGGCTGGGGCAGGCCTTCAACTGATTAGTTTATTTGCAGCCTAGGAACTCCTTTATGAGGCTGGGGCTCACAATGGGCAGGAACACAATGCAATAGGCAGGCAGCTGAGTGCAGCTTTTTCCTGAAACTGTAAGGCAGGAGACACCCCTTGGAAACAATAGCTACTCGACTCTAGTTATGAATTTTGGCCCAGTTAACTATAGGAATAATTTTTACAGGGATATTCCTTCTTTCTGTCTACACAGTCTCCTGGGGACAGCAGAAAATGAACAGTAGTGCCTGTGCTGAGTCATGGTGTGCAAAAGGGAAAACAACACCTGTTTGGGCAGTAGGAGGAGATAGAAGAAGGAGGACAAAGGCTGTATATCTTGAGCTGCAACTATAGGATTAGTAAGGATGGTCAGACAGTCAAAGGAGAACATGAGTCCAGGAAAAAGGGTCACCCCGCATGTAAAGACAGGGACATCTTTGCAAGCATGGCAGTTTTAGGGAATAAGAGTATGAATATGAGGCAGGCAAAAATCCTGTGTCCTACAAAGCACAGTGAGTAATCATAACAGCTAGAGAGAAAATAAAAATGCCCCCACTCAAATGCTGCCACTAGAGCAAACAATCATTGGTCTTCCTCATCAACTAGGTCTGCCACTGTTTTACTGCCAGATAGTAAAATATGGAAGTATCAGAAGCATATCAATAGTATCTCAGCTTATAAATTTGCACTGCATACATACAGGTCCCAAGAAAGAGAATTTGAAGTTCTACTGTTGACTTTCAAAATTGTCATTATTATTGTCAATGGCTGTTTTTAAATAGAATGCTTTAGGTATTCAAAAGTCTACTTTTCAAATAGTAGAATTCTAAATAAATCATAATAAATTGTATAAGTGAATTCTCATTTTCAGTGTGTCTAAGCTTTAGTAAGTTGTGTGAATTGGTTTATAAGATCCAAGGGCCTTACACCACACCTGTTGACTTAGAATATCCACATTTTATCTCAGGGATAATAAACTTTGTGAATCTGCTCTTCTTCATTGAAATCCTTTGAGAAGGCACTGTGAGGGAGAGTCACCATCCAAAGGCCCTCTGTAAAATGGTGGCTGCTGTGTTGACTACATCGTGATCATACATTACCTAGGAACAGAGTGAATGACAACCTTGGTTTGGTATTGACTCTATGAACTGGCAGGAGGTTTGTCAGGTAGCTTCCCAGGTACCCTTTAACCCTAGCGCATTGAGTCTTTTTGTTTTACAGTATTTCAAAACCCTCACCCACAGATCAGTGGCGGGAGTCGAAGGTCACAGAAGTACAAGAAAATGGAAACCTTAGCCCTAACCAATTTGGCTCATTGGATAGAAGGTCAGCCTGTGGACTGAAAGGTCCGGGGTTTGATTCCAGTCAAGGGCATGTACCTTGGTTGCGGGCACATCTCCAGTAGGGGAGTGTGTAAGATGTAGCTGATTGATGTTTCTCATCGATGTTTCTAACTCTCTATTCTTTTCCCTTCTTCTCTGTAAAAAATCAATAAAATATATTTTTTTAAAAAAAGAAAAGAAAATAGAAACATTAGATATATCAAACCAGAAGATGAGCATGTGGACACACACCCACACATGTGCATACACACACTTTTTCTTGAGCTCTTTCTTCTTGCCTCAGAAACAGAGAAAACCCCTAAATAACCATTTCTCTTTTTAACATATATCAAGTTTCTTGTATCCAGAGATAAAAGAAATTCAGCTTACTTTAGTTATCACAATTCAAGCTTGGTGTTCATTAAAATCCAAGGAAACTATGGCTAAATAATTTGCCAACCTCCAATTATTAAAAAAATTATTGAAATTCTTTATTGAGGATCTTGCAACAAGGCCAACTATCAGTGCAATTAGAGTTCTTCCTTCAAGAAAAAACAAAAACAAACAAACAAACAAAAAACAGAGGCAGAAGGACAAAGATGGTGGCAGAGGTAAATGTCCATACTTGCTGCCTCCCACAACCACATCAAAATTAATTACAACTGAAATACACAACAACTATCATTCAGAACCATGGGAAGCTGTCTGAGTGGAAATACTACAACTAGAGAAGTAAAGAAGAAAGCACAGAGACTGGAAGGAGGTGCGGAGGCTGGTCCAGAACCAGGATGTGCTGCTTTTCTTATTAGAGGGAGATCACCTCTGTGGAGACTGCCTGGAGGAATGAGGGGTTCCAGCCCCACACCAGACCCCTAGACTAGGGTCCCAAGCTGGGGAAAGAAGACCCTATGGACAATAAAAACTACAGACTATAAAAACCAGTGTGGATTGGGGCTGATTGGCACATGGGCTGCTCCTCTTAAAAGGCCAGCACTGCCAACTGAACTTATAAGCTCCCATTTCATCTGAGCTCCAGTGCCAGGTGAGGTTCTGAGGGCCCAGATGCATACGGGGAGAAACTGGACTGCCTGGAATTGGAAAGGAACTCGGGGGCAGCTTTCATCCAGACAGAGGTGCTCACAGAAGTCCTTGTTCCTGTGCTGGGAACTCCCTGGTACAGGGCTGACTGGGAGTCAATGTTGTTTGCTCCACCCTGGTGATTCCCTGAGACCACACCCCACCCAATTTACAACTCCACCCAAGCTGTGCACAGCAATTTTTGCATATGAATGGCCTGTCATTTCTCAGCCTAAAACCTGTCAAATAAGTTGCCCCTGTGTCAGGGAGCTCCAAAGCTATCAATAAAAGTTTCAAGGTTGGCACCAGCACCAGCAACAGCACCAGCAACAGCCTGCCTTACTTCACAGCTGAGCCTCCTCTGGATACTTTCAAACCCTATACAAAGAGGAGGAATCTGCAGATCTCTGTAGCTCCTGCTGGGAGGCCCAAGAGCCAGTGTACCAGTGGTCACTGTGAGACTATAGCAGATTACAATTTTTCACATCCATAAGCAACACACTCAAGAGGCAGACATAGTGAGCACCAAAACCCTACTGAAGTAAATTTAGCTTCATAAGGTCATCTCCTGCACAGCAGCTTTCTCACTGTAGTAACAGCTGGTCCCCACAGCCAACTGGCATGGAGGTCGATTTCGCCCAGTGACACCAATAGCAATCAAGTCTCAACTACAACAAAACTGTGTACACAGCCCACAAAAGGGTGCACCAAGAGTGTCCAGCTCAGGTGACTAAGGAGGCTGAGCCACTGGACCCTATAGGACACTTACTACACAAGGCGACTTTATCAACTCAAGGAAACTTAGCAGCCACCCAATACATAGAAACAAACACAGGGCAGCAGCCAAAATGTGGAGACAAAGAAACATGTCAAAAATGAAAGAAATGGAAGAAAGCAAACTACTGGATATAGAGTTCAAAACTATAGTTGTAAGGTTACTTAAGAATTTTTTGGAAACCTCTGAGGAACTTAGTGGGAGCTTCAAGGATCTTAGTGAGAATGAAAAAAAAGGAGGGGGGAGAGGAAGGACCAGTCAGAAATTAAGCATACACTGACTGAAATAAAGGATAATATACAGGGATTCAACAGTAGACTAGAGGATCCTGAGAATCAAGTTAATGTTTAGAACTATGAGGAAGCAAAAAACATCTAACCAGAAGAGCAAAAAGAAAAAAAGAATCTAAAAATATGAAGACAGTGTAAGGAGCCTCTGGGACAACTTCAAGCATACCAAATATCAAAATTATGTGAGAGCCAGAAGAAGAGAGCTACCAAGATATTGAAAACCTACTTGAAGAAATAATGACAGAAAACTTCTCCTACCTGGTGAAAGAAATAGACTTACAAGTCTAGGAAGCACAGATAACCTCAAACAAGAGGAATGCAAAGAGGACCACACCAAGACACATCATAATTAAAATGCCCAGGGCAAAAGACAAAGAGACAATCTTAAACGAAGAAAGAGAAAAACATTTAGTTACCTACAAGGGAGTACCCATATGACTGTCAGCTGATTTCTCAACAGAAACTATGCAGGCCAGAAGGGAATGGCAAGAAATATTCAAAGTGATGAATAACAAGATCCTATAACCAAGATTACTCTACCCAGCAAAGCCACCAGTTAGAATTGAAGGTCAAATAAAGAGCTTCACAGACAAGAAAAAACTAAAGAAGTTCATCACCACCAAGCCAGTATTATATGAAATGCTGAAGGGTATTCTCTAAGTAGAGGAAGAAGAAAAAGGCAAAGATATTCTATAAACAAGTGAGATTGTATGATATTTATCTTTTTCTGGCTGGCTTATTTCACTTAGCATAATGCTCTCCAGTTTCATCCATGCTGTTGCAAATGGTAAGAAGTTCTTCTTTTTTACTGAAGCATGATATTCCATTATGTAGATGTACCACAGTTTTTTAACCTACTCATCTGCTGTTTCCAAATATTAGGGGAGAGTTCAACCAAAGGAATTTATGCATGCATATAAGCCTAACCAATGGACACAGACACTAGGCAGATGAGTGCATAAGTGGGGGGAAGGGGGTAATAAGGACACATATGTAATATCTTAATCAATAAAGAAAAAAATCAAATAATAAAAAAGAAAATTAAATAAAAGTAAAACATAATGAACAACAAATAGATATTTATCAATAAGCGAATCTAAAAATTAAATGGATAAAATATCTGATGAACTGGTGAATGGAATAGAATCAGGGGCTTGGAAATGGAACAAACTGATGAGTCTCAGAGAGAAGGAGGTGTGAGGGGTATGGGGAGAGAATAGAAAAAGATATTAAATGCATATATGCATTATCTATGGAAACAGACTATAGGGTGGAGAGGGCCTGGGGTAGGGTGGGAACTGGGTGGAGGGGAGTTATTGGTGGGGAGGGGCATCTGTAATAATCTCAACAATAAAGATTGGGGGGGAAAAAAGATCCCAAGATGGTTTGGCTCAGTGGATAGAGCATGGGCCTGTGAACTGAAGAGTCCCAGGTTCAATTCCAGTCAAGGACATATGCCTGGGTTTGTGGGCTTGATCCTGGGTAGGAGGTATGCAGGGGATAGTCAATCAATGATTCTCTCTCATCGTTGATATTTCTATCCCTCTCTACCTCTCCCTTACTCTCTGAAATTAATAAAAATATAATAAAAAGTAAATAAAATAATTTTTAAAAAGAAGAAAAATGCAGAAAGGTGTCAGAGATATTTTAAGAGTCTTAGAAGGTAGAGCCATCCTTGATCAGGCCACCTTAACCGAGTAAACTGAATGAGGGTTCTGAGGCTTGGGAATTCTGTATGTCCAGAGGTGGGGACAGGACTATGAGTGGAGGTAAAACCAAACAGAACCAGGAGCCATAAGGCTATATGGGCACAGGCCTCACCTAGCCATATAGGGGACAACTACTGGGAAGCATTTGAAAGTTGGAAACTCCTCCTGCAGCTTTAAAATCCTCTCTTTAAAACTGTCCACAACTTTACACAGAAACACAGCCTCAGGGGAAAACAATGTTCAAACTGAAGTTACAAGAATAAGACAAAGCAGCCTAATTAAGCAGATTGCAATCTGTTCTTTTCCTTTTCTGGGCTTTCTTTCCTGGGTTACCACTAAGCCACTTCTAACCTTTCCTTTCAATGAGGCTGGGAGGTGGGGAGGTTGGAAGGAAGGCAGGAACTCAAAGCTTCCAATAGCCCATCTACTCTAGTCCTCAACACATTAATTAGGAAACCACTGGAATTTAGATTCCTCAGTCTCTTCCTACTTAAAAGTTTCTGAAATTGTGACAGTAGCAACCTGAGAAGGAAGAACTCTCAGCCAGGCTGGCTGTGCATGTATCCAAATGGGGAGGCTGTCAAGTGCTAAGAATTATATAAATGAAGGCATTGTGTGTTCAAAAGGAGATTGGTATGTGTGATCTCAGCATTACTGATTTACCTTTTCCACACGATAACATTCATTAAGTAAGATAAGTAAATATTGGTGTGTTTCTTCTCTTTCAGTTGTCCACAGGTAAAACACAGGGCAGCCATCACTCGGGTATAACTTCCATCCATTATCAATTAGCTGACACAAAACCCATTTTCTTACCACCATTACCTGAAATGACTTATGACTCCAAAGCACAAAACCACTATAAGCTCCATTGATATTTTTTGGGGTTGTGGGAGGTTGCATTTGCCTTACAATTCAAAGGGCCAAAAGCAATTGAGAGAGGAAGCTACTCAGTGACAAGATGTCCACCATGTAATTAAAATCCACACTGACCCACAGTGTGGTTTCTTCTGAGCCAGACCTCATTTATTTAAGGTCCTGGGCCTGTGGACCATAAATGATTTATAAAATCAGCAACCTTTATAACAACCCCATGCTTTAAGTTACTTAATTGTGACTGAATAATTTTGCTAATTCAACCAGTTGAGTATCCATCTAGTCCTTTTTTCTTATCAAGCTGATATGTTTTCATGAGTCATGCCATTTTCCATTCAGGATACAACAAGGAGTCATTGCTGAGTTGCCTTAGGGCAGTTTTCTCCTGACACAACCATCAGGATGTGCCTATAAGTCATCAAGTGGACCCTAACATTCAAGGCTTTATGGTCACCATCTGACTATAGTGTCTGAAGGAATTATGATGATGATGAGACATTCATTTAAAACTTTTGCTTTTGTAAATCCTGTAGATAGGTAGAGACCTTCATTTCCACAGACTACTCATTTTGGACATGAGAAAACTATTAAACAGATAGGTTAATTGCCCTAATTAAACTATTAAAAGAGCTTTCTGACACTGCCTGTGGGGTTCCCCCCTTGACCCCTACAGCTTTGGATAATATTTGCCAACAGCGTGTTGTTTTCCTTAGTCAGTTGCCCAGGAAGACTGTACCCTCCTAAAGATCAGAGATCTTGTGTTACTCATTTGTTTGTATAGGCAGCACCTAAAGTAATATCTGACACCAGTATTTGTTGAAGTGCACAGGGAGCTGGAACAAAAAGTAGGTCTTTTGATGGTGGTGGGATCTTAAGAGAAAGGTCCTGAGTAGAAACAATATAGATGCTCCCATGCTTCAATCTCTACTGAGATACATAAACCATAAGTTAATCAGATCATGTTGGCCAGTTTTCCTGAAGACACCAGAATTAGAAAAGGGAAAAAGATTTGTGAGGTGAGTAGTTGGATCAAAGCAGGCAGGAAACAGATCTCTTTATTGAACATATCTCTGAAGATAGCAATTTACAACCTAGAAACACACATGCACTTCTGCTTATGCCTGAGACTTTGTGAGATGGGCCACAGAATGATTTAGGGAAGAACCTGAATTGCAAATTTTAGGTGTCATATTCAGTTCTGCCACAAAGTGTTGCATGACTTCAGGAAAGCTACTTCATTTCATAAAGCCTCAATTTCCATAAGTTTATAAGGAAGAGTTTGAATTATGTCATTCAATGCACATTTACCAAGCACCTGCCATGAGAAAGGTCCTATTATAAGTGTTAGTGACAGAGGCAGAATTAGAATATTGGGTAACAGCTATAATTATAAGAAATATTAATCAAACTCTGTTAACGGTGATTGTTTTGTTCTGATTAAATAAGGCACACGCTAAACTGGCTGTGAGTTGCATGTGGGATGTGAAAACTCACCTAGAGATACAGCTCATACTCTACATGCTAATTCTTATGGAAGGATTAACAACCTTGTTGCAGAAACCAGAGCCTCCAGGCCTTTTGAAGACCCCTTAGCCCTTTGCTTACCCACAGGCCTTTTCAAATGCCCAACCAGCATTACCTGTATACTGCCCATTTGGCACACACTTTTGTCTACTTCTCCATGTAATCTGTGTCCTTCTACCCAATATAATCAGTTGGGTTATGGTGGTGAGCAGAGCATATTTTTGTGGATGACCTCTCTCCCTGATTGCCAGAAGTATTGGAATAAATGTTCACATATGATTCAACCACTGTCTCTGCTTAATTGGCTCAAGTAATGCCAGGCACCCCAGACCCATTGATTGTCTGATTACATGTTCTGATGACTATGAATGGATTTATTAAACAAGTGACTTTCTGAGATGAGTACTGGGGATTCCACTTGATGCCTGGACTGGAGGTTCCTGGAGCTGAGGCCTATACTCTTATTTTCAGTGCAGCCAGGAATATTCCTTTCTGAGTCTCCCCAGTTGGCAGCCTCAGCAATCTCAGTTTTCTCACCTAAGACCTAAGTTGAATCAAGATTTTTTTGTGTGACAGGAGGAGGAATTAAGCATTTTCATATGTTATGAGAAGCTGTCTCTTGTCTGGGCTTTTTTGTAAGGAATGCATTTACCGGACAAGCCAGATCACGTCTGGGTGGCAAGAAACCTCCAGCGGCCCTTGCCTGGTCTCTGAGTCCTTAGCCTGATCCACTCTGGAATGAGAGACATTGCTCTACTTTAGTGACTTTTTTAGTGCAGGGCATTCTGAGGTTTCTTTGGATAGACAGACAAGGAGCAAGGTGTAAAGCTCTTGTCTGGAGGTTGTACGCAACTGTAAATATTGCATGTACGAGTGTATCTGTTGACTGCTGCTTTTTGTGTCTCTTTGTTGTTTTCTTTGTTTAAAAATGAGGCACGTCCACTGTGAGGAGCCAAGCTACTAGTGGCAGGCTAAATCCATGGCAAGGGTGGCAGGTATTTTCCAGGAGCTGCTGAGAATTCTCAAATGTGGGGATCCTCCCTGCTCTTCTTCTCAAGGCATCAGCCATCGGAATTTCTTTGGTAGCGAGTTAATGTCTGTCTGTCTGTAATGTAACTTTGGTTATCGATATTCTTTGCTTGCTTTCTATCTTTTGGGGTCTTAGTTTTGCTTAGCCATTTTATGAACATAGGAAATACTCTGTCTCTGCTGTGTGGGCTTTGTGGCCACTCAGAACCAAAGGTCATTTGCTGTGCTGGGTTAGTATAAGATAAGATTCTAAGGCTAAAGGCCCATTCCATCCTTTTGAGAGTGTTCATTTATTTACTGTTTCGTTTTGGATTTTTTTTTTTGCAAAGACAGTACTTTCACATTAAAGCCACCTGAGGCCCTTGAGTTATCCCTTTTATAAAAGTTTCTAAGAAAATGCCTTGGGTAATAACAATTGGCTTTATAATCTCAAAGTTGTTAAGATATAATAAATAGATATAATTAAAATGAAAGGTTTATGATAAAGCTTCTCGGTGAAGCTTTATATAGGCATATATAATTATATATAGGCATATATAATAGTTTTCCAAACTCTTTAGTAACTTTAGTAACTTTGGAGTTTGCTGGGTCAAATACTAGAAATGATTAAATATCTAGGTATTTTGAAATAACATGATACTGAAATATTAATTAATGTGAGTTTACCTATTTTTGGATTTTTATTGTAGAGAATCTAGAGGATAGATTTGAATCTGTTCATGAATATCCCTTTCATTTTATTTGAAATATATATCTTAAAAATGTGAATGCATTGCTAATCTGAGAAGTGCTAAAAACTTGATTGTCACCTAAAGTGTGAGGTTTCTAAGAGTTAAAAATTCTAACTAATTGGAAATAAATTGTATATTTTTGGTAATAGAAAGCATGAGGTATTGAGATGGAAAAAAGAAGGGAAAAAGAAAGTCAGTTGTCCTAAAGCTGAAAGGGTTAAGAAGGTTGTGAAAGTTATAAGAGGATTGTAAAGAGAAATTATAGCTAATCTGAATAATAAATTTAATTAGATAAATGAATCTAAATAAGCTAATACAGAATTTGTTTAGTAGTTTTCCAGTCTGTTAAAAGGAAAAAAAATAAGTTTTTTCCTGTATTTGCCTAGGAAGCAAAAGTTCTATAAATTACTTATTTAATTATGTATTGAGTTATTTTAATCAGATAACTAATTACTTTTAAAACATGATCTTAATTGTGGGATGGGAAGTTTTGCTAGCTTGTTTGTGTTAATACCATTTTGTCAGTTTTAATGAATAGTCTAATACTGTTTCATAATAATGATGACAACATATAATCTTATAGTAAAATAAGTTTGACAACCTTCTCAGATTTGTATTTTAAAAACTTTTTATTATTTTCATTTTTTTTCTAGAATTGGTTTTAGGTCATTCCAATAGGCCCTGGAGTGCCTCAGGATTTGTCTTCTCTCTCTCTCTCTCTTTTTTTTAATCTTTATTGTTCAGTTTATTAATTACATTTTCACCCAATAGCTCCCCTCCACCCAGTATCCATCCCACTCTACGCCCTTACCTCCCCCGCCCTCTGACCTCTCCCATAGTTGCATGATTTTGGTCCAGTCTCTTGCTGTACTTCCCGCACCCTTTTTCTCACCAAGCATTATCAGTCCATTCCCTCTCTATGTCCATGATTTTGTTCTATTCCTCATTTTATCCTGATCATCAGGTTGTTAATTCACTTGATTTTTTAGATTCATTTGTTGATAGATATGTACTTGTTCATAATGTACATTTTTACCTTTTTCTTCTTCCTCTTCTTAAACAATACCTTTCAGCATTTCATATAGTGTTGGTTTGGCGGTGATGAACTCCTTTAGCTTTTTCTTATCTGTGAAGCACTTTATCTGACCTTCAATTCTGACTGATAGCTTTGCTGGATAGAGCAGTCTTGGTTGTAGATTCTTGCTATTCATTACTTTGAATATTTCTTGCCACTCCCGTCTGGCCTGCATCGTTTCTGTTGAGAAATCTGCTGACAATTGTATGGGTGCTCCCTTATAGGTAACTAACTGTTTTTCTCTTGCTGCTTTTAATAGTCTCTCTTTATCTTTTGCTCTTGGCATTTTAATTATGATGTGCCTTTGTGTGGTCCTCTTTAGATTCCTATATTTTGGGGTTCTGTGCACTTCTTGGGTTTTCAAGTCAATTTCTTTCGCCAGGTGGGGGAAGTTTTCAGTCACTATTTCTTCTAGTAGGTTTTCATTATCTTGCTCTCTCTCTTTTTCTGGCACCCCAATAATTCTGATGTTGGTATGCTTGAGGTTGTCCCAGAGGCCCCTTATACTATCTTCAATTTTTTGGACTCTTTTGGCTTCTTGCTTTTCCAGCTGAGTGGATTTTGCTTCTTTGTATTTCAAATCTTTGACTTGGTTTTTGTGGTCATCTGGACTGCTTTTAGGTCTTTGTATAATATTTTTTGTTTCAGACAGTGTATGCTTAATTTCTAGTTGTTCTTTTTTCATATCCTTGTAGACGTTGTTCATTTCTTTGTAGGTGTTATTTATTTCGGCATAGTTCTCATTAATTTTCTCGGCTTTTTCTAGTAGCCTCTTCATAAATCTAATTACTGTGGTTTTGAACTCTATGTCTAGTCGTCTTTTTTCCTCCATTTCTTTCACAGCTGAGTTCTTTCCTTTTCTCTGCATTGTGGTTGCTTTCCTGAGTTGGTCCCGTAGCAGTGTGTGATAGGTATCCTCTAAGGAACAGTGGCTCAGCTTCCTTATGCAGTGCCCAGTGTCAGCCTTAGGTCTGCCCTACTTGGTGCACAGCTTCAGCGTCTAATGGGCGCGCGGTGTCAGCCCTAGGTCCGCCCTTCCTGGCGCACCGCTTCAGGTCTATGGGGCTCGCGGCGTCAGCTTATCTGTGCGGCTCACGGGTCTCGGTGTTGGGTGGCAATGTAAATCCACCGCTGGTCTCCCCGTTGCCAGACAACTCTGCCTCTCCCCAGATGAGTCTGCACAGCCAAAGTCTCACTCAGGGGTGTAAAACAAAGCAGTATGGTGGTCTCCGAGCAAGTGAGTCGCACGTTCTCTGCCCGCGTTCTCTGTCTGGTTGTGCACTTCAATTTACTCGTGCACTCTCCCCAAACACACAGACCTCAGCTGCTCCCAGGATCCTCCTTTCCCCGACCTGGGAGCTCACCTGGAACTGGGGGGGTCGGTGCTGTGGGAGGCCTCCGCCTTCCCCACTGGAGAAAACCAGCCGGGCTTGCTGTCTGCCTCCCGTCCCTCACCACTCGCTCGCACTCTGAACCTCAAAGCTGCGCACCGCTGCTCCCTGCCTCTACTTTTATGTGCGGAATTTTCCCTCAGCCAGCTCTCCGGTGATTCTGGACATTGTTTGTTCTGTTGTTAAGTTGTAGTTTCAGAATTGTTGCGTGGACAGCTAGATAGGTGCTCACCTATGCCGCCATCTTAGTTCTCCTCCTCTCTGTCTTCTCTCTTTATGAAGAAAAGTTTTATACTTAAGGTACATGTGAAGATTTATTAAATAAAAGTTGGTAACTACATTTTATTTACATATGCATATTATTAAAGTGGATTCTGATATTGTATTTTCCATAAAGGACAAAATTCCAAGTCATTGCATTATAATCAGATCTTTAGCTGTGTCATTTTAAATGTCTTCTTATTATTTAGAGACAGTCACAGCTTTGTCATAATGCATTTGGAAAAAATTTATATCAGAAGGGATCCATGGAAAGGACTCTCGCATTTTCAGATCATCCCCTCAGAACCAGATGACAATTATTAGCTATGCATAGAGTATCTGGATTTATAGAACTACTGGCAGGAAAAATCAGGAGAAACAAAATAAATTTGATTATGGAACTGAACGAACTAAAAATAATTATAGAGTTTTGTATATTTTGTGGAAAGCATTACTGATTATTAAACTGTCTGTTTTTCAGATATAAGAAAACAATTTATCTCTCATCTTGAATCTTTTGTTTGTTTGTTATTTTATTGTTTAAAGTATTACATAGCCTCCCCTACCCTCTGTCACATGCCCTCAACCCATCCCCACAATGTCTTATGTCCATTGGTTGTGCTTATATGCATGCATACAAGTCCTTACGATGATCTCTTTCCCCACTCCCCAACACTGCCCAGACTTTCCACTGTAATTTGGCAGGCTGTTTGATGCTTTACTGCCTCTATATCTATCTTTTTGTTCAAGAGGTTATAATGTTCTTTATTTTTCATAAATAAGTTAGATTTTGTGTTATTTTTCTTTCATTGCCCAGCTTATTTCATTTAACATAATGCTCTCCAGGTCCATCCATGCTGCTGAAAATGGTAAGAAGTCTTTTTTTACAGCAGAGTAGCATTCCATTGTGTAGATTTACCATAGTTTTCTAATCCACTCATCTGGCTGATGGACACTGAAGCTATTTCCAAATCTTAGCTATTGTAAATTGTGCTGCTATGAACATAGGGGTGCATATGTCCTTTCTAATTAGTATTTCTAGTTTCTTGGGATATATTCTTAGAAGTGGGATCACTGGGTCAAAAAGGGGTGTTCTATTTTTAGTTGTTGTTTTTTTTTTCTTTGTTTGTTTTTTAGGAAACTCCATACTGTTCTCCACAGTGGCTGCACCAGTCTGCATTCCCACCAGCAGTGCAAAAGAGTTCCTTTTTCTCCTCCACCTTGCCAGCACCTGTCGTTTGTTGATTTGTTGATGATAGCCATTCTGACAGGTGTGAGGTGATATCACATTGTTGTTTTGATTTGCATCTCTCCGATAATTAGTGACTTTGAGCATATTTTATATGTCTTTTGGCCTTCCTTCTGTTCTCCAAAAAGTGTCTATTTAGGTCACTTATCCATTTTTTTATTGTATTGTTTATCTGCCTTGTGTTAAGTTGTATGAGTTCCCTGTAAATGTTGGAGATTAAATCCTTATCAGTGATGACATTGGCAAAAATGTCTCCCATGCAGTAGGCTTTTTTGTTGATGGTTTTGTTGATGGTTTTGTTGTGCAAAAGCTTCTTATTTTGATGTGGTCCCATTTGTTTATTTTCTCTTTAGTTTCCATTGCCCTCGCAGTGGTATCTGTGGAGAAGCTCCTTCAGCATATGTCTGAGATTTTGTTGCCTGTGGATCACTTTACTATTTTTATGGTTTCCCATCTTATGTTTAAGTCCTTTATCCATTTTCAGTTTATTATTTTGTATGGTGTAAGCTGGTGGTCTAGTTTCATTTTTTTTTTTTTGCATGTATCTGACCAATTTTCCCAACACCATTTGTTAAAGAGACTGTCTTGACTTCATTTTATGTTTATGCTTCCTTTGACAAATATTAATTGGCATAGTGTTTTGGGTCGGTATTTGGGTTCTCTATTCTATTCCATTGGTCTATATGTCTGTTCTTGTGCCAGTGCCAAGCTATTTTAAGAATTGTGGCTTTGTAATACAGATTGATATCTGGCATTGAGATCCCACCTACTTTGTTCTTCCTTAGGATTGCTGCAGCTACTTAGGGTCTTTTATTATTATTATTCCAAATGAATTCTCAGAGAGTTCATTGTAGGTCTATGAAATATGTCATTGGATTTTAATGGGGATTGAATTGAATCTATAGATTGCTTTGAGTAGTATGGACATTTTAATGATGTTGATTCTACCAATCCATGAACATGGTATGTTCTTCCATCTGTTTATGTTTTCCTCTATCTTTTTTTTCCAGTGTTCTGTAGTTTTTTGCATAAAGATCTTTTACTTCTTTAGTTAAGTGTATTCCTTTGTATCTTAATTTTTTTGGTGCGATGGTAAATGGGATTGCTTTTTAAGTCTCTCTTTTTATAAGTTCACTATTGGTGTATTGGCAATTCTTGATCTGCAAATCTTGGCAATATGTTTCTTTGCATGAATTCAATAAGATGAGTTTCTAGTTGTGGTTTTATAAACAAAGACTTTGGAATGTTGTGTCTAACATGCCCAGACTCTGGGTGTCATCAAAAAGCTTTAAGGAATAGAGCCAATAAAAAGCCTCTTAGAAAAAGCCTGGTATCTTGCTTGGTCAGATGGCTCATGTAGTCTTTCCAGGTAAGAAATAAAGGCTTCTACCTAAGTGATGGCAAATGAAGAAACCCAAGATATCATTGGGGTCTTCAAGAACTTCAGGAATTCACCCAAGTCTGCAGTAAAACCTGATGACAACTAGGTGGTTCAGTTTCTTTGCCCTGTGTGGCTAATTAAAGCTCAATCATGAGATTCCAGCAAAGCATATAGTTTATTTAAAAAAAAACACAACATATATGATCAATTGTTATTCTTATTGTTTTCATGCAAATAGTCATAACTAGGCTTAATACAGTAAATAAATTGCTCTTAATTTGGCTCTTCCAGAAAAATGAGGGTGATTTTTAGGAGGAAAAAATAGTTTCAATAGGGAATTATAAGACCTGAAGTTTTTTTTTTCTTCTACCAGACCATTTGTCCTAATTCTTGCTGTTCTAACTTTTGCCCAATAACACTAAGTTTTATAACACAATTTGTATGCACTAGGTAACAAGCCTTACTTGCACTTAGGGAATGCCGTCTCTAGACATCACTGCTACCTCCTGCCATGCCCAGGCCTCATAGTCCCTCTGACAGAAAATAAGGACCTCTTGGCACTGAAAGAAAACTTTGCTCCTCCTCAGCATGGAGTAGTTTCAGAAGAAACCCTACACTCCTTTTTCATGAAAGAATTCAGAGCCAAGATCCTTGAGGGGTGATGTGGTATGCAATTAGAAAGACATAAGCAGGGAAAGGACAATGTGGTCAACCAGAGGATAAATGGACAGGACCTTCAGATGTGGGTACCACTTCTCCAACTGCTCTGAATCTGGCAATGGAGGAACCTGTGTAGAACAAACTTTTACATTTTGCCAAGTAGGAGTTGGGATGCCATTGCTAATATACAGAATTATTCAATCCATTTTGGGAACAAAGTCATAAGTGGGGACCTTAATACATTTGGACCCACTGTCCAGGAAAAGGATGCAAGGATGTTTTCTCTAGAGGTTGCTGCAGTAACTTCCTGTGGAGAATGTCTGACTATTACCAGGTGTTCTAGTTATTGCCTTTAAGTATCTAATAACTATAATATGAACTGTTATGATAATTTCAACCTCCATTATGGTAATGGACATACTAAGCTGTCAGCTGGTTGGTTTCTGATATATGGAATACCTGTTTATTCATGTGCCCTTGCCAACAACATTGGAGGCCCTGGTTCCTTAAGATGACTGACAATCTTTATGCTTCAGAAACATCTCAGGGTCCAAACCAAAAGAGACTTTCTCACTGCCTTGATACCAAACTACAATGGTGATTTCTACCTGTGGAGCCCTGCTGAATACATTGCTTTAAGCATTTTTGTTAATGTAGAAGTGACTCAGCTGGCTTGTAGAATGCTAAAAACCCTGAATGCCATCTCCAGGGCTATACATGTGATAAATAGGGTTCAGGGAGGCATTTCTAGAGAATCAGGCAAAGCAGATCATTTGCTGCTGTGGCATAACCATTATCATGATGAATTTAAAGGAATGTGCTATTTAAATCTTTCTGACAATTGCCAATGGATAGAAAACAACATTCAACAAATTATGGAAACCATCTCCAAAGTAAAACAATGAGAAGGGTTTTTTTGGATTTGACTGATCTAACCTAATTTCCTGGCTACTCAACCTGTCTGGGTTGCAGAAATGTTTTTTGATTTTTTCTCCTGTTTATTTTTTTGTAGTCTGATAGCTTGGTGGTTGCTGTATTCAATGTCTTCCTCTTTAGATCCTGCATTCACTGTATTCCATCCCTGGGAACTACTTTCAAGGCAAAAGCAAATGCTGGATGAGATTTTTCATCTAAAACTGATCTCATATATATGAGATGACAAAAATAGCAGTGGGAAAATGAGAGGGGCAGAAATAGAATATTGGGGACCAGCTATAATTGTAAGAAATATTAATCATGCTCTGTTAACCATGGTTGTTTTGTTCTGATTAAAGAAGGGACATACTAACCTAGCTATGAGGTGCATGTGGAGTTCACCTGGAAATCTGGCCCATCCTCTACCTCTAGGAGCTGCCTATTACCATGGAAAGATTAACAACCTTATAGCAGAAACCAGGTCCTCCAGCCCTTTGCATATTGCCAGCCTTTTGAAGACCCCTCAGCCCTTTGCTTATCTACAGGCCTTTCAAATGCCCAACCAGCATTACCTGTATACTACCCATTTGGCATACCATTTTGTCTACTTCTCCATGTAATATATTTTCTTCTCCCAATATAATCAGTTGGCTTATTGTGGGGTGTGAAGCAGATTTTTGTGGATGACCTGCTGCCCTCCCATACTGCCAGCACTATTGGAATAAATACGCATATATGATTCAACCACTGTCTCTGCTTAATTGGCTCAAGTAATGACAGGCAGCCCATACCCACTTGTTGGACTGGTTACACTAAGTTTTGTCAGTGATTAAAACAAACAAAAGCCTATCTTCTATGAGTTCATCTTTTGAGGAAAACACACAACAAGTAAATAGCTACAGTTTTTGAGAAGTGATAAATGTTATAAAGACAAAGAAGGGCATGGACAACATTAAAAATACAGCAAACTTTCTGGGTTAATCCAGGAATCAAGTGTTTCCATGAAATAAGTACCATGAATTCAATCACACAAAGTCAAAACTGAAACTTGCCTTATTGATTATCTGGCCTCACATTTAATTTTATAAACAAGGACCATGAGTTTGAAGTAGATGGGTAGATAAATAGCTTAATAGGTGAGTGGATGGGATGGATGGATGGATAAATTAATGATAGAGAGATGATAGAAAATACATGATATACAGGTAGATAGACAGATGATAGACAAATAGATGGATGGACAGATGGATTATATATAATTCTTCTTCCTAGATTCACTATCAGTGGCCTAATGACTTCATATTGTAGCTTAAAATCAGGTATGGTGGAGTAGGTTCACCAAGGAAATTGGCAAATGCTATAAATCAGGGCAAAAAATATTTTCATTTCTTTGGAGAGCTAGTTGTTCAACTGTAACCAGCACCCTCCTGATCTGAAGATTCTTACCAAGTCCCAACCACTGGGATTTTGCACTATTTTGTTTATGAGGCAAGTTAATATCCAGTCTGAGAACTATCATGACTGTAATAGCTAGAATGGTAACAAGAAGAAAAAAAAAACCTCTCCTCTGAGAAGGTGTGCTGACAAAGGCTGTCCTTGTTATTCTTAGGCCATTGTGAGAGTTTCTCCACTTCAACAAAAGCCTCTTTTGGTTTTTGGAGCATGTCTCCTACTTTTGAGTGTGAGAATCTCTTTCTTAGTTTTATGTAATTGCCTCCAGCTGTTAGGAATCCCTTTTGCCTCCAGTCTATTGAAACCAGCCTTTTGGTTAACCTCCCTGTTTGTTTAAACTCCAAACCCACAGACTGTTTTCCCTTCTTTTGTTTTATGTTGTTTCAGAAATGAAATGTGGGAGGTAGAATGGAGAAGGCAGCCTGGAGCCCGGAGGACCCATTATGACCAGTGCTAGCACTTATTCTGCTGGGGAGGAGGCAAAGGTTTTCAGGTCCAATGCTTATGGGACGTTGCTAATTAAACAGTTCCATGGAGGCAGAAAAGCCCAAAACTGAAGATCATGACCATATTGGCACTGGATGCTGGGTGACCTTGAATAAGTTGCCTGCCTCTCTTTTAACCTTGAGTTTCTCATATGGGGATGAGTTGGAATTAGATATGTAATGGTGAGCCATTACATTTGCCTCTAAAATTCTATACTTCTCAAGAGGGGCATCCAACTTTTTAATTCAAAACTTTGCTTATTTAGTTAGAGTTATTGGCTGATCCTATTGGAGTCCTTTATATGCCATAAAGCATTGCATCTACACAATAATGTTCCAGTTCTATGAAAGCCATCACTCTAGGTATATCAGAACCTAAAAGAGACTCATAAGTAAATGAAAGGTGTTTCTCAATGACATAAATATATGCAGCTGAGCCAAGTCTATATACACAGTCCCTGAAACTTTCAACCAGGCTCTACTTACTTTATCAGACATTCAAATACAAATAGAGTTACATGCTCTCTCATCTTTCAGCATATTAAAACCAGAATATCAGAAGGGCTCCAAACTGCTACAGTTGGCATACTGAGACATGAAAAGATGGGAACTACAATGCAAATAAACAGAGAATAAAAGTAGGATAATTAGCTCATAAAGCCAAAATTCTGGAGCCATTTGGTTTAAAGAACTTTCCTTCAAACCTGAATGGTATCATAGTGCCAAAAATTATTCTAATAATGAATAGTTAAGAAATAGCTGAAAATTATCCATATGATATTATTTAAATATGAAAATTTGTTTAAAATCTTACCTTTTTCTAATAACGTTTTTGTACATAAATATGTAAACTTTATATAATTGTAAAAAATTATTTTATGTAAAAAAAAACTTTTCAAATCAGGCTCTTTTGCAGTCCAGGCCTTTGCACACACTCTTGACCTCCTGCAGTTCCTGTCCCTCCCTATTGGGTGCCACCTGTTTCTCATCTTTCGCCCTCCTTGATATCTTGGGTGTAGCCTTCATTATATGCCAAGCACTTGTCTAAGAACTTTATATATTAACTAATTTAATTCTTACAACAACTCTATGTATAAGTGAGAGTCATTATCTCTGTTTTATAAATGAGAAAACTAGGCACAAACACATTAAGGAACTTGTCCAAGATCACACAGCAAATAAGTGGCAGAGGTCAGATGAGAAGGCAGGTGGGCTTACTCCATAATGGTCCTCCATCCTTCATGCTAACAACTCTGCACACAGACACCACAGATGCACTGTTGTCCTTTTCCTAACACCATGGTGTCTTATATTTATTTTCTCAGTTACTTGTTTATTGTCATAGCATTAGCTCTATGAGGGCCAGGGACCAGATTGCGCTTGTTCACAAACATATTCTGTGGGTTTTATCTACTACTGACAAATGCCAGAGGGGGAGGTGAAAAGATCAATAAATGTAGTTTACAACTGAGGAGCATGAGGAAGACGTAGCAATTGTAGTCTGAAAAAGGATCTTACTGCTCAGTTCCTGAATTTATAAATGAATTATTCATGCAACCAGATGAAAAGCAACTAGAGGGAGGAGAAAATGGCGGTGGAATAGACAGATGTGTCCTGAGTCTTGTCCAAGAGCAAATAGAGGGAGCAGCTAAAATGAGTAGAATCCAGCCTGAATTTACAAAGGAGACATAGCTGGTGAGATAGTTGGCAGCTGGGAAGGGCAAAGATCCCCTGGAAAAGGTAAAATAAAAAATCTAGGCAGTAGAATCTGCCGGACCTCTGTACTCAGAAGGTCAGGAAGAAACTACAGGGTGCCAAGCCTTGTCCCTGAGGACAAACAAAGCCTCTGTATGTGAAAAAAGGGTCCACGGGACTGAGGGAGATAGAGGAATTTTGGAACCGGAGGTCAGAGAGAGCCCTAAGGAATGCCAGAATGTGCAGTGCCTGAAAGAGAGGAGCTTGCAGAGACACAGTCTCTCCTTGTACTGGGGCCTGAGCTTTCTCCACTGAACTTAGTTCTGCACCTTTCTTCCCTGAAACTAGTTTGTAGGACCTTTCAGATACAGAAACTTACGCGTGGCTGAGGTCCAAGGGAAGGCGTGGAGTTGTGGAATCTGGGAAAGTGGGTGGCAGGTGGTCAAAGAGAGATGGTATAGCAAGTCTGGTGCTAAATCATACCTAAGCCACCTTGCCATTTTCTCCTGATAGCTCCTCCCACTAGTCTCCAGGCAACCAATATAGCCACACACAGATTCCACCCTGAATAACACCAGGGAATCTGAATACACCCTGGGGCCATAGGAAAAGTGTGCCCTGGATTTGTCACAGTGGAGGATGCTTCACTTTAAAGAGCCAGAAGAGTTCTCTTTTGCCTCTTGGCATTTTTAAAGAATTAGATTATTCCCATAAGAATACAGCAAAAATTAGGACACTCTCCTCCCTGGCTGCTGACTTCTATACACCACAGTTGTGCCTCTCAAGCTCGCAGGCCTACATCAAGAGAACCCAAATAGCTCAAGTAGGGAGCTACACTAGATTACTAAGCCGAGGAGAACTGAGAGATTACGCCAGTAGCACCATCACCAAAAGAACCTGGGTAGCAAAGAAATTGGATTTACAATTAAAACATTACAGGAAAACATGGGGAGACAAAAAAGCAATTCCCAAAGGAAAGAAAAAGAGGAATCACCAGAAACTAAGGCTAGCATCTTATCAGAGAAAGAATTCAGAGTAATGGTTATAAGGTTATTAAACAGATGGATGACAAATACACACAACTCAATGAGAACTATAAGGAGCTGAATGAGAATGTCACCAACATGAAAAGAAACCAAAAGGAGATAAAGAACGACATAACTTCAATAAAAATACATTGGAAGGTTTAAACAGTAGACTAGAAGAACCTAAAAACCACATCAGTGATTTAGAAGACAAGGTAGGAAAAAACACACAAACATAGCAGCAACTGGAAAGAAGACTTAAAAAGAAAGAGGAAAGCCTAAGGGAGCTTTGGGACAACACAAAAAGAAACAACATTCACTTAATTGGAATGCCAGAAGGAGAGAAATAGAAACAAGGAACAGAAAATCTGTTTGAAGAAATAATGACAGAAAACTTCCCTGATATTGGCAAGAAAAAACTATGCAAGTCCAAGAAGTACATAGAGTCCCAAACAGGTTGAACCCCAAAAGACCAACACAAGACACATCATAAATAAATTGGCAAACACCACCAACAAAGTAAGATTCTTAAAAGCTGCCAGAGAGAGACAGAAAGTTGCCTACAAGGAATCTCCTATTAGAATATCAACTGATTTCTCAACAGAAACATACTGGGCCAGAAGGGAATGAAATGAAATATACAAAATGATGCAAAGCAAAGGACTGAATCCAAGAATATATACCCAGCAAAGCTATCATTCAAAATTGAAGGTGGAATCAGGAGCTTCACAGACAAAAAAGGACTTAGAGAGTTTATCACTACCAAGCCAGCAATGCAAGAAATGCTAAAGGGGCTGCTGTAAAAAGAAGAAAGAGAAAGGCAAAAAGAAACACAAACATTAAGGAAACATATAACAACAAACATGTACTTGTCAATAATAACATTAAATGTATAATAAATGGATTATACGCACCGATCAAAAGACATAGGGTAGCTGAACGGATAATAAAACATGACCCATATATTTGCTGTCTACAAGAGACCCACTTCAGAGCAAAGGATCCACACATACTGAGTAAAGGTATGGTAAAACATTTTTCAGGCAAATGGAAATGATAAAAAAGCTGATGTTGCAATACTTATATCTGATAAAATGACCTCAAAGTAAAGGCCATAACAAGAGATAAGGAAGGCCACTAAATAATACTAAAGGGAGCAATACAACAAGATGATATAACACTGGTAAACATATATGCACCCAAATGCAGGAGCACCAAAATTCATAAAAAAAAACTCCTGGAAGATATAAAGAGAGAGATCCACAACAATACGATCATAGTAGGAGACTTTAATGCACCACTGACATCACTGGATAAATCATCTAGACAAAAAGTCAGCAAAGAAACAGCAATTTTAAATGACTCACTAGATCAGATGGACCTAATTGACATCTTCAGAGCATTTCACCCCAAAGACATGAAATATATGTTCTTCTCAAGTGCACATAGGACATTTTCAAAAATAGACCACATATTGGGTCACAAGCAAAGTATCCCCAAATTCAAAAAGATTGAAATCATATCAAGCATTTTCTCAGACCACAATGGCATAATATTAGAAATAAACTACAATAAAAACATTCCAAAAATTCAAACACTTGGAAGCTGAAAAGCATGCTATTAAACAATGACTGGGTTATCAATTAGATCAAAGAAGGAATTAAAAACATCCTGGAGACTAATGACAATAAAAACACAACAATCCAAAATCCATGGAACACAATGAAAGTAGTCCTGAGAGGGAACTATTTCAGGATAGTTCTACAGGCCTATAGCTCTACAGGCCTATAGCTCTACAGGCCTATCTCAAAAAATAAGAAAAAATGGTAATAAATCATCTAACTGAACAACTCAAAGAACTAGAAACAAAGCAACAAGAAAAACCCACAGTGAGCAGAAGGAAGGAAATAATAAAGATCAGAACAGAAATGAATGACACAGGGACCAAAAAAAGAAAAAAAAATCAAAAGATAAATAAAACCAAGAGCTGGTTCTTCGAAAGGATGAAAAATATTGATGAGTCTCTAGCCAGGCTCAGCAAGAAGCAAAAAGAGAGGATTCAAATAAACAAAATCAGAAATGAAAAAGGTGAAAGAACAACAGACCCCACAGAAATACAAAGTATTGTTAAAAAATACTATGAACAACTCTATTCTAACAAACTACACAACCTAGAGGAAAAGGACACATTACTAGAAAAATACAACCTTCCACAACTCACTCAGGAAGATTCTAAAAATCTCAATAGGATGGTAACTATGGAAGAAATTGAAGCAGTCATCAAAAAGCTCCCAGCAAACAAAAGCCCGGGGCCAGACAGATTCACAGGGGAGTTTTACCAAACATTCAAGGAAGAACTAAAACTTATCCTCCTCAGACTATTCCAAAAATTTCAAAAGGA
Organism: Antrozous pallidus; assembly: GCA_027563665.1. NCBI lineage: Eukaryota > Metazoa > Chordata > Mammalia > Chiroptera > Vespertilionidae > Antrozous > Antrozous pallidus. Next base: position 9,402,554 of record CM050513.1, read on the forward strand.
AGTAACACTTCCAAGCTCTTTCTATGAAGCCAGCATCACTCTAATAGAAAAACCAGATAAACATAACACAATGAAAGAGAATTACAGGCCAATTTCCCTCATGAATGTAGATGCCAAAATCCTTAACAAAATTCTAGCAAATCGGATCCAGCAGTCCATCAGAAAGATCATACACCATGACCAAATAGGATTTATCCCAGGAATGCAGGGATGGTACAATATCTGCAAATCAATAAATGTGATACATAACATAAACAAATTGAGAGATAAAAATCACATAGTCATATTAAGTGATGCAGAAAAAGCATTTGACAAAATCCAACACCCTTTCTTGATAAAAACTCTCAGATAGTGGGAATAGAAGGATCATACCTCCACATAATAAAAGCCACATATGACAAACCTACAGCTAACATTATACTCAATGGGCAAAAACTACAACCATTTCCCTTAAGAACAGGAACAAGAGAGGGATGCTCACCCTCACCACTCGTATCCTATATAGTGCTGGAAGTACTAGCCATTGTGATCAGACAAGAAGAAGAAATAAAAAGCATCCAAATTGAAAAAGAAGAAGTAAAACTGTCCGTATTCGCAGTTGACATGATATTGTACATAGAAAACCCTAAAGATTTCATAAAAAATTACTAGACTTAATAAATGAATTCAGCAATGTAGCAGGATTCAAAATTAATTCCAAGAAATCTATGGCATTTTTATACACCAATAATGAACTTACAGAAAAAGAGTCTAAAAATCAAAACCACTCACCATCACACACAAAAAAATAAGATACCTAGGAATAAACTTAACTAAGAAGGTAAAAGATCTATACGTGGAAAACTACATGACACTGAAAAAAGAGATAGAGGAAGATATAAACAGAACAAAGAACATACGATGTTCATGGATTGGGAGAATCAACATCATTAAAATGTCCATACTACCCAAAGCAATGTATAAATCCAATGCACTTCCTATTAAAATACCAATGACATATTTCACAGACCTAGAGCGAACTTTCCAAAAATTCATCTGAAATAAAAAAAGAACTCAAATAGCTGCAGCAATCCTGAGAAAGAAGAACAAAGTAGGTGGTATCTCAATACCAGATATCAAGCTGTATTACAAAGCTACTGTTCTTAAAACAGCCTGGTACTGGCGTAAGAACAGACATGTAGATCAATGGAATAGAATAGAAAACCCAGAAATTGACCAAACTCACTATGCTCAATTAATTTTCAACAAAGGAGATAAGAACCACATGTGGTTTTATACAATGGAGTCAAGACAGTCTCTTCAACAAATGGTGTTGGGAAAATTGGACAGATACATGCAAAAACATGAAACTAGATCAACAACTTACACCATACACAAAAATAAACTCAAAATGGATAAAGGACTTAAACATAAGATGGGAAAACATGAAAATACTAGAGGAAACCACAGGCAGCAAAATCTCAGACATATGCCAAAGGAACTTCTTCACTAATACTGCTCTTAGGGCAATGGAAACTAAAGAAAAATAAACAAATGGGACTACATCAAAATAAAAAGCTTTTTGCATAGCAAAGGAAACCATCAATTAAACAACAAGAAAGCCCACTGGATGGGAGAACATATTTGCTAATGATAACAATGATAAGGGTTTAATCTCCAACGTATTCAGAGAACTCATACAATTTAACAAAAAGATAAACAACCCAATCAATAAATGGGCAATTGATCTAAATAGACACTTGTCAAAAGTCCTGGGTTCTATAGCTACATTGCAAAGAGGTGGATCAGAGCTCCCCTATGAGTTCAGGTCTTGCTTCTCTGGGAAAAATAGCCAGTGCCCACCCTGTAGAACCGTGATGGCAAATATATAGCACATGTGTCAGCACTGACACACATAGCCATTTTCGATGACATGTGGCCACATGTGGTTTTATACAGAGAAGTATGGGGCCGCATGCTGAGAAGGATGTTTTATCCTCAGCTACTGCATGGCCCTTGCACAACATCTCTTACACAGATATCAAGGTTTACCTCCATAGTCATGCAGCCTGAAGTGTTAACACCAGCAACAAAAGGGCCAACAACTATCAAGCCTCAACTAGAACAGAGGGTTAATATCCTATATAATAAACATGTAATATATAAATGGTCATTACACCACTGGATCAGCAGGAGAGTGGGGCAGTGAGCTACAAGTGGGTGGCAGAGAGTTACAGGATGGGGACGAAGAGAGGAGAGCAGGGGGAGCTACAGGAGGGCAGCAGCGAGTTACTGGCTACAAGTGGACAATGGAGAGCTACAGGAGGGGACAGGGCAGCAAGCTATGGGGGGGGGGGCGGAGGAAGTTACAGAAGGGTGGAGCAGTGAGTGGAGAGCTACTGGAGGATGTCAGCGAGCTACTGGCACATGTATTCATGCGCAGAGCTACTAGTAAACCATAAATGACAATCCTAGATCATAGAGCTCAAGTGATCCGGAAGATTGTACTACTAAGCACAACAAGGCACCTCAAGATGGCACTGGAAAAGCAGCTGGAATGAGTGGTCAGGGGTAAGCCTCTCAATCACAAAGCCAGAGGGTTGATCTCACCTACATACAGGCCAAGAAAAATCAATATCCAATTACAAAAGGAGGGTTCACATAACCTACAAAAGGGACATTCCAGAGCACCCAGTTTAGTAGATCAAGGAAACTGCATCATTGAACTCCAGATAATATCTACTATATAAGGTTACCCCATGAAAACTGGGAGTCAAAGCAGATCTATCTAATACATAAAAACAAACACAAAGATCCATAGGCCAAATTGGGAAGGCAAAGAAACCAGCCCCAACTGAAACAAGGGGAGTAATTTCCAGAAAAAGAGATAAATGAAATGCAGGCAAACAAATTATCATATATAGATTTCAGAGTAATGGTTATAAAGATGCTCAGCAAACTTTGGTAGAACTACAACAGCATGAAAAATGACAAAACATGAAAAATAACCAGTCAAAAATGAAGAATAGCATAAAAAATACTGTGTAAAGAATAAAAAGTAGGTTAGATGAAGCAGGGGATTGAATAAGTGATTTGGACAACAAAGTATTAAGAAAACCCACCATACAGATGATAAAAAGAAGAAAAAAATTAAAAGCATGAGGATAGCTTAAAGGGAAATTGGGACAACATGAAACATAACAACATCTGTGTCTTAAGGATAACATAAGGAGAAGAAAGTGATCAAGGGATAGAAAATGTGTTTGAAGAAATAGTAGAGAAAAATTCCCTAATCTGGTGAAAGAAAATTCACACAAGTTCAGGAAGCACAGAAAGTTCCAATCAAGATGAACTCAGAGACCTACACCATGACACATCATAATTAGAATGGCAAAGGTTAAAGACAAAGAGAGTATCTTAGGGCAGCAAGAAAATACAGTAAGTTACCTACCAGGGAGTTCCCATAAAGTTGTCAGCTGATTTCTCAACAAAACTACCAGATCTCAACATGTGGCCAGCAGGACAACAGAGAAAGAGAGTGTGTGAGTGAGTAAACGAGAGGGATGATTATGGACATGTGTTGTGGGTGTTGGGTGAGTGAGGGACTGTTAGATCTCATAGGAGTCTCAAGGACTAGCAAAGTGGTCTCTCCTGGACTTGCCATCTTGAAGAAAGAAACAGCAGAGACCAGAAGTGCAGCTGCACCAAGACCCACATTGCCCCCTGGACACCACCCAGAAACCACACAGTGAACCACTTGCCTGTCAGCCCTGCAGTGAGTGGTGCACTACCTCACTGCTGGCTCCCAGTAGTGACCACAGGCCAGAGAGACCTCCCTCATTGCACCTCCTCACCCACACGCCCAGACCCAACACTACATGGTGCCATACACACCAGGGCCCAGTTGTTGCACCAGTACTCCATGCCAGCACCCCATGTACCAGAACCTGGGTCATTTGGACACTGCACTCCATTTTTCATGCCTGGACCCGGAGCTTCAAGGACCCCGCCCCTTTCCACACATGCATGCACACCTCACGCCCAGTCCCTGTGCCAGGCCAGTTACTTCAAGATCTTGTGCATGACTAGATCTAGCACATCAGGACCCCAGGCAAGCCCATCCCCAGCAACTAGAATGGGCACTTCATGGACCCCACTGGAATTACACACCAGGAGAAGTGTGCACCTGGCCCTGCGACCCCAATGGACAACTGAGTCAGATCCATATGGGAAAGTAATACAATTCAGAGCAGAGACAAAGGCAGACCAGTTTCTGGGCTGAGTACTGGGTGATTGCACCGCTAGGGGCTTCAACTTCTCAGACCTTAGCAGGTTGCCTTCAGCCAGAAAGTGACAACTAGTCATATTACATAGAAACAAATATAAAGAGATGGCAAAATGGACAGATAAATAATCTCCAAAGGCAAGAAAATAAGGTATAATAAGAAAATAAAATAAATGAAATAGAGACAAGCAATTTGTCAGAGAAAGAATTCAGAATGGTAGTTAAAAAGATGCTGCAAAGATTGATGAAAAATTCACCAACATGTGCAAGAATCAAGAGAAAATGAAGAATGACATAGCTGCAATAAAGCACACAATGGTAGGTTTCAACTGCAGACTAGAAGAAGCTGAGGACCAAATCAGCAAATTAGAAGACAAGGTAGAAAAGCACCAAAGAAGAGCAGTAACTGGGGGAAAAAAACTTAAAAAGGAGGAGGAAAGTCTAAGGGAGATTTGGGACAACACAAAATGAAAAACAATCTGCATAGTAGGGGTGCCAAAAGGGGTGGAAGCTTAATAAGGAATAGAAAACCTGTTTGAAGAAATAATGAGAAAAAACTTCCCTGACTTTAGGAAGAAAATGTCACACAATGCAAGAAGCACACAGTCTCAAACAAGATGAACCCTAAAAGACCAACATCAAGACACACCATAATTAAACTGGAAAATATAAACAACAAATTAAGAATCTTGGAGATTACAAGAGAGAGACATAAAATTACCTACAAAAGATCTACCATTAGTCTCTCAACCAATTTTTCAATAGAAACACATCAGGCCAAAAGGGAATGGCATGGATTATGCAAGGTGATGCAAAGCAAGGGAATAAATCCAAGAATACTCTACACAACAAGGCTATCATTCAAAATTGAAAGGGAAATCAGGAGCTCTGCAGCCAATAAAAGGCTAAGGGAGTTTATTATCACTAAGCCAGCCATATAAGAAATACTAAATGGACTGCTGTAAAAAGAAGAAATAGAAATAGAAGAAGAAACACAGGCATAAAGGAAAAAAATGGCAACCAACAAGTACCTATCAATAAAAACCTTAAATTTAAGTTAATATATAAAATTTTCCAATCAAAAGACATAGGGTGGTGGAATGGATAAGAAATCATGACCTATATATTAGTATATGCTGTCTACAAGAGACCCACCTAAGTACAAAGGACCCACAGAGACTGAAAGTGAGGATGGGGAAAAAATTCAGGAAAAAAATTGGGTAGCAATACTTATATCTGACAAAATTTACCTCAAAGTGAAGGCCATAGAAAAAGATAAGGAAGGCTACTTCATAATACCAAAGGTATTTATTCAACAAGAGGATATAACTCTGGTAAACATATATGTACCCAATGCACAAATACCCAAATACATAAAAAAACAAAAAAACTTATGGAAGGTATCAAGGGAGAGATTGACAGTGATACAATCATAATAGGATACTTTAATACCCCTTTGATACCACTGGATAATCCCTCTAAACAAAAAATCAGCAAAGAAACAGTAATCCTAAATGACTCACTAGATTAGATGTAACTAATTGACATCTTAGAGCATTTCACCCCAAAGCTACAGAATATAAATCCTTCTCAAGTGCACATGGGTCATTTTCAAAAATAGAGCACATATTAGGACACAGGCAAAGCCTATTAAAATTCAAGAAGATAGAAATCATAACAGGCATCTTCTCAGATCACAATGACATATAATTAGAAATAAACTACAATAAAACAATAAAAAACAATCAAATAGCATGCAATTGAACAAGGATTGGGTTACCAAAGAGATAAAAGAAAAACCATTCCGGAAACAAATATAAATGAAAACACAATAATCCAAAATCTATGGGACACAATGAAAGCAGCACTGAAAGGGAAGTTCATAGCACTACAGGCCTACCTAAAAAAAAAAAAGAGGTATTAAACAATATAACCTTACAACTTAAAATACTAGAAAGAGAGCAACAAGAAAATCCCTGAGTAAGTGGAAGGAAGGAAATAATAAAGATCAGAGCAGAATAAATGACATCAAGAGACCAAAGACAACAACAAAAAGATACAAAAGATCAATTGAACCAAGATCTGGTTCTTTGAAAGGATAAACAAGATTGATAAACCTCTATCCAGATCACCAAGAAGCAAAGAGAGAGGACCCAAACAAACAAAATCTGAAATGAAAGAGGTGAACTAACAACAAAACACACAGAAAAGGATTTTAAAAATAGTATGCACAACTTTATTCCAACAAACTTGATAATGTAGACGAAATGGACATAATCCTAGAAAAATATGACCTTCCAAAACTCAATCAGGAAGATATAGAAAATATGAATAGGCTGATAACAATGAGTAAAATTGAAACAGTAATCAAAAACCTTCCCGCAAACAAAATACCCAACCTGGATGGCTTTACAGAGGAGTTTTACCAAGCACTCAAAGAACTAAAATCTACCCTCCTCAAACTATTCAAAAAAATTCAGGAGGAAAGAACACTTTCTATGAGGCCAGTATTATCCTAATCTCAAAACCATATAAAGACACTACAAAGAGAATTACAGTTCAATATCCCTAATGAGCATTCATACTAAAATCCTCAACAAAATATTAGCAAAATGCATTGATCAACACATTAAAAAGATCATATACCATGACCAAGTGGGATTTATTCCAGGAATGCAAGGCTGGTATAGTATTCACAAATCAATAAATGTGATATAGCACATAAAAAAATTGAAAGACAAAAACCACATGATCATATCAATTGATGCAGAGAAAGCATTTAACAAAGTCCATAAACCCTTTTTGACAAAAATGCTCAGCTAAGTAGGAATAGAGGGATAATACCTCAACATAATTAAAGCCTTATATGAAAAACCTACAACCAACATCAAAATCAATGGGCAAACACTAAAACCATTTTCTGTAAGAATAAGCACAAGTCAGTGAAGCCCACTTTCACTACTCCTATTTGACATAGCATTGGAAATGCTAGCCATAGCTATCAGACTAGAAGTAGAAATAAAAGGAATCCAAATAGGAAAAAAAGTAAAATCGTCATTATTCGCAGACACCATGATAATGTACATAGAAAACTCTAAAGACTCCATCAAAAATCTACTGGATTGGAAGGAGAAAATGGAAGCCAAATAGGCAGAAGTGTTGAGCATCTCTTTTTGGAGCCAGGTCAGAAAACAACTAAATCAGATGGGAACCAAGATGGCGGCTTAGGTAAAACACCTATCTTGCCGTCATGCTCAACAATTTTAATACTACAACTTAACGAAAGAACAAACACCTTCCAGAATCACCAGAAAGCTGGCCGAGTGAAAATTCCACAAATAAAAGTGAAAATAAGACACTGTGACTCGGAGGAGCAGCGGCAGACGGCGTTGAAAGATTCCTGGGGAGAGAGGTTTGGAGCGCACGCCAGAGGAGAGGGCGGGCGGCTGAAAACCGGCCAGTTTTCTAGAACGGGGAGACACAGATGTCCCACTGGACTGATTCTCCAGCTCTGGGCGAAGTCCAGGGAACCCACTATCACACAGGGTGAAAACTGGACAGTGGGAGGGCACACCGAAGCTCGGGTGCTGCCGGGTCTGCTGGCTTGTGGAGAAGGCAGCTTGCGCGAACAGCTCGGCTGCAGGACCACGCAGAGAGCGCTCTGCGACTTGCTTTGTCATTCGCAAAACCGTCAGACTGCTTTGTTTTACTACCCTGGGTGAGACATTGGGCGTGCAGTCTCATTTGGGGAAAGTCTGAATTCCCTGGCAGCCAGTGGAGCTTGGCAGCAGCTCTCTCAGAGGTGCTGGTGGTCATTGCCCCCGGCACAGAGTCCCTGGGGCCGCATAGGGCGGAGCTGACGCTGTCTGCTTGGCCCAGAGACTCCGCCCATCCAACCTGAGCACAGCTGAGCTTCACAGACAATTGGCCTAGAGGTCAACCCCTCCAAGTGCTAACAACGATTAACCTGAGCTTAACTTCAGCAAGACTGTGCAACCCATATCCACCTCAGGTAACTGGGGAGGCTGAGCCACTGTCCCTTGTAGGAAGTCTACCACACAAAGCTAATTGACCAACTCAGGGAAGCAGCCACGATGCAGAGACATGGAAAGAAATCAGATGTGAAAGAAATGGAGGAAAAAAAAGGACTGGACATGGAATTCAAAACCACGGTTATAGGGTTTTTTAAGAGGCTCCAACAAAAGGTCGAGGCTTATAAGGAAATAAGCAAGACCACAAAGGAAATGATCAAGACCAACGTGGAAATGAATGAGTCCTATAAGGAAATGAACAAGACCCTCAAGGATATGAACGAGACCTGCAAGGAAATGATCAAGACCAACGTGGAAATGAATGAGTCCTACAAGGAAATGAAGGAGACCCTCAAGGATATAAAGAAGACTCTCAAGGATATGAAAAAGGACCAACCAGAAATTAAGCATACACTGACTGAAATAAAAAATATTATACAAAGACCTAAAAGTGCTCTGGAGCACACCAAGAACCAAGTTCAAGATTTGAAATACAAAGAGGTAAAATCCACTCAGCTGAAAAAGCAAGAAACCAAAAGAATCCAAAAAATTGAAGATAGTGTAAGGGGCCTCTGGGACAACCTCAAGCATACCAACATCCGAATTATAGGGGTGCCAGAAAAAGAGAGAGCGCAAGACAATGAAAACTTATTTGAAGAAATAGTGACCGAAAAATTCCCACACCTGGTGAAAGAAATTGACTTAGGAGTCCAAGAAGCACACCGAACCCCAATATATAGGAACCCTAAGAGGACCACACCAAGGCACATCATAATTAAAATGCCAAGAGCAAAAGACAAAGAGAGAATATTAAAAGCAGCAAGAGAGAAATAGTTGGTTACCTATAAGGGAGCACCCATACGATTGTCAGCGGATTTCTCAACAGAAAGGATGCAGGCCAGACGGGAGTGGCAAGAAATATTCAAAGTGATGAACAGCAAGAATCTACAACCAAGATTACTCTATCCAGCAAAGCTATCATTCAGAATTGAAGGTCAGATGAAGTGCTTCGCAGATAAGAAAAAGCTAAAGGAGTTCATCACCACCAAACCAATATTATATGAAATACTGAAAGATATTCTTTAAGAAGAGGAAGAAGAAAAAGATAAAAGTGCAAATTAGGAACAACAAATACACATCTACCAACAAATGAATCTAAAAATCAAGTGAATTAATAAGCTGATGAACAGGATAAACTGGTGAATGTAACAGAATCATGGACATAGAGAGGGAATGGACTGACAACTCTTGGGGAGAAAGGGGATGTGGGAAGTGCAGCAAGAGACTGGACAAAAATCATGCAACTATGGGAGAGTACCGTGGAGGGGGGTGAGGGCGGAGAGTGGGATGGGTACCAGGTGGTGGGGAACTATAGGGTGAAAAAAAAAGGGAACAATGTAATTAATAAACTGAACAATAAAGATAAAAAAAAACAACTAAATCAGAGAACATCTACTCTGAATGAACAAATTAAACACAGCTGCAAAGACCATTTCCAACAAGGACGGGCAGAGGACAACTAGAGAATGTTGTTTGCTAGCATTCCCTACATGGAATCAGCATTGTGCCCTTACGTGCTTGGTGCAATAACTACTGGCAGGCTCTCAAATGTCTGCAGTGAGTGCTCGTCAGAGTGACCTCCCACACCAGGCCTTCTCATCAGCCCTCTCGAAACTGGTGTCCCAGGATCTGGCTCCAGAACCCTTCAGTGAGTGTGAGCTAGGGAAAACCTTGTGCTCCACCTTCACCCCAGCCCCCAAAATTGTGCTGCCAGACTGACATGGAACCACCTGATGCCCACTCCACCCTGAGCCCCGGGACCTGCTACCAAGGTGACCTTGAGCAATCCAATGCATGCCTCCCTCTGGGTCACAGGAGATCATGGACTGTTCAACCAAGAGCCACTGGCGCCTACTTCACCCCAGCTGCCAGGACAGCCCTGCTAGGGCAACCCAGAACAAAACAGTGTTTGCCCCACACCAGTCCACAGAAGATAGTGGACTGTGAAACCCAGAGAAACCCATGCCCACTTTCACCCAGAGTCCTTGGAGGGGAAGTCTAGAGCAACCCAGTTCATGCCTCACTCCTGACCACAGGAGATGTGGGATGTGTGACCCAGAGCAACCTGCCTCCGCTCCACACCAGAGAGGGGTGAATTGGAGCAACTTAGTTTGTGCCTCACTCCAGGCCACAGGAAAGTGAGGACTTTGTGACACAGAGAAACTCATGCCTGCACTACCCTAAGTCCAGGGACTTGCTGCCAGGGAGCCTGGGGTAACCCATGATGTGCCCCTTCTGGGATACAGGAGAGTTCTTACTATGCAAGCCAGAGCAACCCACATCTGTACCACCCCGACCTCTGGGACAGTATTGCAGGGGCTACCCAGAGCAACCCAGCAAGTGTCCCACTCTGGACAAGAGTACAGCACTGATGGAGCAACCTGGAGAAATCCAGTGTGCTCAGTCAGGGGCCACAGGACCACACTGAAGTGTGTTGCCAGAGGGCCCCATGGTGCCACCCTGTTACAGGTGCTGGGGCCGCACAGTGAATTGCATGTCAGAGGACTCTGATTCCTCATAGGGAGTCACACACCAGAGGAACTGTGCACATGCTCCCCCTAAAATGACTATTTGAATCAGAAAACTGAGGAACAAGTTCCATAGAACAGGATATAAATCAGAGCAGAGACATTAAAGGAATGACACTCAAGACCAACCCAGCCTCAGGGATAATGATTTCTGGACCATTGGTCTGATAGGGTCTTCAACCTCTCAAATCCCAAGGAGAGTGCCTGGGCCAGAAAGAGACAGAAAAACTAGGGATATAAAGATAGGATGCCCCTAGGAAAGAAAAGGAGGAATTGTCAGAAAAAGAACACAGTGAAATGGAAACAAGAAATATGTCAGAGAAAAATTTCAGAGTAACGATCATAAAGTTCCTAAATTGGCTGTATGAGAAAATCAACAACATATGGGATAATCAAGAGAAAATAAAGACTAATATGCCTGCAGTAAAAAAACACAGTGGAAGGTTTCAACAGTACACTAGAAGAAGCGGAGGACCAAATTAGCATGTTAGAAGACAGTGTAAGATAAAAGCACAATCTGAACAGCATTGGAAAAAAAGGAGGAGGAGAGCCTAAGGGACCTTTGGGACAATGATAAACGAAGCAACATTCACCTAATAAGGGCACCAGAAGGTAAAGAAGAGGAGCGAGGAATAGAAAAACCATTTGAAGAAATAATGACAGAAAATTTCCCTGATTTGGGGAAGAAAAAAAAGTCATATAAGCACAGAGTACCAAACAAGATGAACCCCAAAAGATCCACACAAAGGCACATTATAATTACAATGGCAAGCATTAATGGCAAGGAAAGAAACTTAACGACTGAAAGAGAGACAGAAAGTTACCTACAAGGGATCTCCTATAAGACTATCAAGTGATTTCTCAAAAGAAACACAACAAAAGGGAATAGAATGAAATATACACAATGATGCAAAGCAAGGTACTGAATTCAAAAATACTCTATCCAGCAAGGATAACCAATCAAATCTGAAGGTGAAATCAGGACATTCACAGACAAAAGGGCTAAGAAAGTTTATTACCACCAAGCTAGCAATGAAAGAAATGCTAAAGGGACTGTTAAAAAAAAAGAAGAAATTGGAAGGGAAGAAGGAACAAAGAAATAAATAATAAATATGGCAGCCAATAAATACCTATCCATAATAACAATAAATGTAAATAGATTAAATCCTCTGATCAAAAGAAATTGGGTGACTGGATGGATAAGAAAACATGACCCATATATAAGCTACAAGAGACCCATCTCATAAAAAAGGACTCACACAGATTGAAAGTAAAGGGATGGAACATTTTCTTTCAGGCAAACAGAAATAAAAAAATCTGGGGTAGCAAAACTGTATATCTGACAAAATAGACCTCAAAGTGCAAACCATAAAAAGAAATAAGGAATATTACTTCATAAAACTAAAGGAATGGATACAACAAAAGGATATAAGTCTGGAAAAGATATATGCATCCAATGCAGGAGCACCCAAATACCTAAAAAAACTCCTGGAAGATATCAAGGTAGAAATTGACAGAAATACAATTATAGTAGGGTTCTTTAATACCCTACTGACATCACTGGAAAAACTGTCTAGACAAAAAAATCAACAAAGAAACAGCAACCCTAAATTATTGAACTAATTGACACCTTCAAAACATTTTACCCTAAAACAAAGGAGTATATTCTTCTCACGTGCTCATAGGACATTCTAAATAAAGACCACATGTACAATAGAGGCTAAATCTCTTTAAATTCAAGAAGATAGAAATCATATCAAGCATCTTTACAGATCACTATGGCATAAAATTATAAATCAACTATAATAAAAACAATTAAAACATAAAACACTTAGAGGCTAAATAGCATGATATTAACCCATGATTGGGTTACCAATGATGATCAAAGAAACAATAAAAATGTTCCTGGAAACAAATGACAATAAAAACAAAACAATTTAAAATCTATGAGACATAGAGAAAGCAGTCCTGAGAGGGAAGTTCATGGCTCTACAGACATAGCTCCAAACACAAAAATAAATACAAATAAATTATTTAACTCTACAAGTTAAAGAATTAGAAAGAGAGGAACAAGAAAAGCCAGGGTAAGCAGAAAAAAAGAAATAATAAATATCAGAGCAGAAAGAAATGACACAGAAAACAAATAAACAAACAAACAAAAATGAAAGATCAATAAACCAAGAGCTGTTTCTTTGAAAGGATAAACAATATTGATGAACCTCTAGTCAGGCTCACCAAGAAACAAAGAGAAAGTACCCAAATAAACAAAGTCAGAAATGAAATATGTTAAGTCAAAACCAACACTATAGACACACAAAGGATTGTAAATAAATGCTACAAGCAAGTCTACTCTGAAGAATTGAACAGCTTTAGATGAAAAGGGGATATTCCTAGAAAAATACAATCTTCCAAAACTAAGTCAGAAAGAATAAAAAAATTAGAATAAGTGGATAACTACTGATGAAATTGAAGTAGTAATCAACAAACTTACAGCAAACAAAAGCCCTTGTCCAATGGCTTCAAAGGGGACTTTTACCAAACATTCAAAAAAGAAATAAAATCTATCCTCCTCATATTACTCTTAAAAATTCAAGAGGAAGGCACACTCCCAAGTTCTTTCTATAAAGCCAGCATTAGCCTAATCCCAAAACCAGATAAAGACACTGCAAAGAAAGAGAATTATAGGCTAATATTCCTGATGAACAGATATGCTAAAATCCTCAGCAAAATTCAAGCAAATCAGGTTCAGCATTACATTTTTAAGTTCATACACCATGACCAAGTGGGATTTGTCCAGAGGATGCAAGGCTGGCATAACATCTGCACATCAATAAATGTTATACATCACATAAACAAATTGAAAGATAAAAACCACATGATCATATCAATTGATGCAAAAAAAGCATTTGACAAAACCCAACACTCTCTTTTTAAGATTTGTATTTGGCTTTATTTTACTAGTCTATTTTTAAAGTCTTGTGATATGAGAACACTCAGCAACAAATACATTTATTTACTTGCAAACTTCAATTCAGCAGATATTCAATAATATTGTGACAAGAGCATTTTATTTTTAATTTATTGTTTAAAGTATTACAAATAGTAGTACATATGTCTCATTTTTCCCCATTGACTTTCCCCCTGCTTACCCTACCATCTAGCACATGCCCTCACACTCCCCCCAGTATCTTGCATTCATTGGTTATGCTTGTAAGCATGCATACAAGTCCTTTGGTTGATCTCTTACCTCCCTGGCAACCCTCCCCAGCATTCCTGCTGTAGTTTGATAGTCTGATTGCTGCTTTCCTACCTCTGTATCTATTTTTGTTCATCAGTTTATAATGCTCTTTATTATCCATAAATGAGTGAGATCATGTGATATTTTTCTTTCACTGACTGTCTCATTTCACTTAGCATAATTCTCTCCAGTTACATCTATGCTGTTACAAATGGTAAGAATTCGTTCTTTTTTATAGCAACATAATATTCCACTGTGTGGATGTACTATAGTTTTCTAACCTATCATTTGCTCATGGTCTTTTAGGTCATTTCCAAACCTTAGCTACTATAAATTATGCTTTTATGAACATGGGGGTGCATATATTCTTTTTTTTATTAGTGTTTTTGTTTGCTTAGGTTATATTCCTAGAAGTGGTATTATTAGGTCAAATTGGAGTTCCATTTTTAATTTTTAGAAGAAACACCATACTGTTTTCTACAGTGGCTGTACCAGTCTGCATTCCCACAAGCAGTAAAAAGGGGTTCCTTTTTCTCTGCATCCTCACCAGCACTTGTCATTTGTAGATTTGCTGATGATAGCCATTCTGACAGGTGTGAGGTGGTACCTCATTGTTGTTTTGATTTGTATCTCTCAGATGATTAGTGACTTGGAGCATGTTTTCATATGTCTCTTGGCTATCTGTATGTCCTCTTTCAAAGAGTGTCTATTTAGGTCCTTTGCTCATTTTTTTAATTGGATTTTGTAGCTTCCTTTTTGCTAGTTTATATGAGTTCTCTATAAATGTTGGAGATTAAACCCTTATTGAAGATAACATTGGCAAATATGTTCTCCCAGGTGATAGGCTTTCTTGTTTGGTTGATGGTTTCTTTTGCTGTGCAGAAGCTTTTTATTTTCATGTAGTCCCATTTTAGTATATTTTTTCCTTAGGTTCCATAGTCCTAGGAGCTGTATTATTAAATACTAGAGGCCCAGTGGACAAAATTAGTGCACAGGAAGGGGGCAGGGATGTCCCTCAGCCCAGCCTGCACTCTCTCCAATCTGGGACTCATCGAGGAATGTCTAACTGCCCATTTAGGCCTGATCCTACTGGGCCTAAATTGGGCAGTCAGACATCCTTCTCACAATCCAAGATGGATAGCTCCAAACTCCTCACCTGCCTGCCTCCCTGATTGCCCCAAACTGCTTCTGCCTGCCAGCCTGATCACCCCCTAACCACACTACCCTGCCAGCCTAATTGATGTCTAACTGCTCCCCTGTCAGCCTGTTTGCTTCCAACTTCCTTCCTCTGCCGGTTTGGTCACCCCTAATTGCCCTCCCCTGCAGGCTTGACTGCCCCAAACTGCCCTCCCTTGCAGACCTGGTCCTTCCCAATTGCCCTCCCCTGCTGGCCTGATGGCTCACAACTGCCTTCCCTTGCAGGCCTGGAACCTCCCACTGTCCTCCCATGCTGGCCATCTTGTAGTGGCCATCTTGTGTACACATGAGGGCAGGATCTTTGACCACATGGAGGCAGCCCTCTTGTGTTTTGGAGTGATGGTCAATCTGCATGTTACTCTTTTATTAGATAGGATAGAGGCCTGTGGTGACTGGCTGGTTTGCCCTGAAGGGTGTCCTGGATCAGGGTGGGGTTTCATTGGGGTGTGGGACGGCCTGGGTGAAGAGCCTATGGTAGTTTGAAGGCCATTCATGACCCACAGCAACCCAAGTGGAGGCCCTGAGATCTGGAATTAATTTATGTTCTACAATTGAAACTTTGTAGCCTGGAGTAGAGCCAAGCCTTCTGCTCACTCCGTGGTGACAGCCATTTCTATTTGATACTTTGTAGCCTAGAGTGGAGGCCTAGGCTAGGGATGCAGAAGTTTGGCTTCCTCCTTTGCCCGGGCAGCCCTAGCCTCTGCTCTTTCCAGCTCTGTGGCTGCTGCCATTTCTGTTGGGATTATATATCTTCTATAATTGAAAGTTTGTATCATTGAGTGGAGGCCTGGGCCAGCAATGGCAGGTGGAAAGCTTGGCTCCCTCCATTGCTGGGGAAATACAAGCCTCCCTGCTGCTCTCAGTGGCAGCAGCCATCTTGGTTGTGGTTTATTTGCATAATTTGCTCCTGATTGGCCAGTAGGCATGGCTTGATCAGAGGTATGGTCAATTTGCATATTAATCTTTTATTAGATAAGATATTGCTACTACATATGTCTACTATTTTGTTGCCTATGGCTTCTTCTAAGATTTTTGGTTTCTCATCTTACTTTTAAGTCCTTTATCCATTTTGAGTTTATTTTTGTGTATGGTGTAAGTTGGTGATGTAGTTTCTTTTTTTTTCTTCTTTTTGCCAGTATCTATCTAGTTTGCCCAACATCACCTATTTAAGAGACACTTTTGACTCAATTGTATGGTATTGCCTCCTTTGTCAAATATTAATTGAGCGTAATGGCTTGTGTTGATTTCTGGATTCTCTATTCTATTTCTGGATTCTCTATTCTTGGCTGTTCTTGTGCCAGTACCAGGCAGTTTTGAAAATAATGACTTTCTAGTATAGCTCAATATCTGGTATTGTGATCCCTCCAACATTGTTCTTCTTTATCATAATTACTGCAGCTATTTGGGGTCTTTTTTTATTCCAGATGAATTTTTGGAGAATTTGTTCTAGGTCTTTGAAGTATGATGTTGGGATTGCATTGAATTTATAGTATGCTTTGTGTAGTACGGACATTTTAATGATATTGATTCTACCAATCCATGAACACGGTATGTTCTTCCATATGTTTATATCTTCCTCTATCTCTTTTCTCACCATCCAGAAGTTTTCTGAGTACAGGTCCTTTATCTCCTTGGTTAAGTTTATACTTAGGTATCTTAATGTTTTTGTTACAATGGTAAATGGGATAGCTTTTTAAATTTCTCTTTCTGTGATATCATTATTTGTGTATAGAAAATCCATAGACTTCTCTGCGTTAATTTTGTATCCTGCTACATTGCTGAATTAATTTATGTCTAGTAGTTTTTTGATGGCATCTTTGGGGTTTATGATATACTATATCAGGTCATCTGCACATAAAGACAGTTTTCCTTCTTTTCCAATTTGGATGTCTTTTATTTCTTCTTTTTTGTCTTATTGGAATGGCTAGTATTTCCAGTACTATATTTACCAGGAGTGGTGAGAGTAGGCATCCCTGTCTTGTTCCTGTTCTTAGGGGAAATGATTTTAGTTTTTGCCCATTGAGAATGATGTTGACTGTGGATTTGTCACATATGGCTTTTATTATGTTGAGTTATGATCCTAGTCCTACCTTACTGAGAGTTTTTATCAAAAATTGGTATTGGATTTTGTCAAATGCTTTTTCTGCATCAATAGATATGATTATATGGCTTTTATCTCTCAGTGTGCTTGTGTGATGTATCACGTTTATTGATTTGTGGATATTGTACCATCTTTGAATCTCTGGAATAAATTCCACTTGGTCATGGTGTATTATCTTTATAATGTAATGCTGAGTGTGATTTGCTTGAATTTTGATGAGAATTTTGGCATCTATGTTTATGAGGCTTTTTGGACTGTAATTCTCTTTCTTTGCATTGTCTTTTTAAAAAATATATATTTTATTGATTTTTTACAGAGAGGAAGGGAGAGAGATAGAAATTCAGAAACATCAATGAGAGAGAAACATTGATCAGCTGCCTCCTACACACCCCTAATGGGGATGTGCCCACAACCAAGGTACATGCCATTGACTGGAATTGAACCTGGGACCTTTCAGTTCTCAGGTTGATGCTCTATCCACTGAGCCAAACAGGTTTTGTCTCTTTGTATTGTCTTTATCAAATTTTGATATTAGGATAATGCTGGCTTTGTAGAGAGAGCTTGCAAGTGCTCTTCCCTCTTGAATTTTTTTATATAGTCTGAGGAAGATAGGTTTTATTTCTTCTTTGTATGTTTGACAAAACTTCCCTGTGAAGCCATCTGCCATCTGTCCCTGGGTTTTGTTTGTTGGAAAAAAATTTTTTGTAAGTAATGCCTCAATTTCATCCAGAGTTATTGGTATATTCAGATTGTTTTATTCCTCCTGGTTGAGTTTTGCAAGATCGTGTTTTTATAGGAATATGTCCATTTCTTCTAGGTTAACCAATTTGTTGGAGTAGAGTTGTTCATAGTATTAGTTTATGATTCTTCCTATTTCTGTGGGGTCTCTTGTTATTTCACCTCTTTTGTTTCTGATTTTATTGATTTGAGTCCTCTCTCTTTGCTTTTTGGTGAGCCTGTCTAGAGGTTCATCAATCTTTTTTATCCTTTCAAAGAACTAGATTTGATTTCATGATTTTTATATTGTTTAGTTTTATTTTTTGTCTCAATGTCATTTATTTCTGCTCTGATCTTTATTATTTCCTTCCTTCTGTTCACAATGGGCTTTTCTTGTTGCTGTCTTTCTAGTTCTTGAAGTTTCAGAGTTAGGTGGTTTATTACCAGTCTTTCTTTTTTATTTTTATTTTTTTGGGGTGGGCACGTAGATCTGTAATGCTATGAAGTTCCCTCTAAGGATTGCTTTCAGTGTGTAGCAAAGATTTTGGATTGTTGTGTTTTCATTGTTGTTCATTTCCAGGATGTATGTGTGTGTGTGTGTGTGTGTGTGTGTGTGTGTGTGTGTGTAATGTGATGCAAAGTGAAGGTCTGAATTCAAGCATACTCTCTCCAGTGTGTGTGTGCGTGTGTGTGTGTGTGTGTGTGTGTGTGTGTGTAATGTGATGCAAAGTGAAGGTCTGAATTCAAGCATACTCTCTCCAGCAAGATTATCAATCAAAATAGAAGGGGAAATCAGGAGCTTCTCAGACAAAAAAAAAAAAAAAAAGGCTAAGAGAGTTTACCATTACCAAGATGCAAGAAATGATAAAGGGAATGCTATAAAAAGAAGAAATAGAGCCGAAACCAGCTCTATTTGTTGCGTTTTCATTGTTGTTCATTTCCATGATGTATATGTGTGTGTGTGTGTGTGTGTGTGTGTGTGTGTGTGTGTGTGTATCTTTGATGGGTTTGGTAACCCACTCATTGTCCAATAGTATGCTATTTGGTCTCCAAGTGTTTCAGTTTTTGTGATTATTTTTACTGTAGTTTATTTTTAATTTTATGCCATTGTGACCTGAGAAGATGCTTGATATGATTTAAATCCTCTTGAATTTTGAGAGTCTTTGCCTGTGTCCCATATGTGATCTATCTTTTAAAATGTCTCATGTGCACTTGAGAAGAATATATATTCTGTAGTTTTGGGGTGGAATGTTCTGAAGATGTCGATTCAGTCCATCTGGTCTAGGGAGTCATTTAGGATTGATGTTTGTTTGTTATTTTTTTTGTCTAGAGGATTTACCCAGTGATGTTAACGGGGTATTAAACTCTCCTGCTATGGTTGTGTTGCTGTCATTATCTTCCCTGATATCTTTCAGAAATTTTTTTATGTATTTAGGCATTCTTGCACTTGGAGCATAAATGTTTACCAGAGTTATATCCTCTTGTTGACTGACCCCTTTAGAATTATGAACTGGCCTTTTTTGCCTCTTGTTATGGTCTTCACTTTGAGATCTAGTTTGTCAGATATAAGTATTGCTATTTTTTTTCATTTCTATTTGCCTGATAGATAATTTTTCATCCTTTCCCTTTCAGTCTGTGTGAGTCTCTTGTTCTGAGGTGAGTATCCTGTAGACAGAATATATGGGTCCTGTTTCTTTTCCATTCAGTTACTCTGATAATTTAATCCATTTAAATTGTCCATTTTTAATTTAAATGGATAATTTAATCCATTTACATTTAATGTTATTATTGATTGGTACTTGTTTGTAGTCATTTTTGTACTTGATGCCTGTGTTTCTTCCTCCCTTTCTATTTCTTCTTCTTTTTTATAAATATATTTTTTATTGATTTTTTATAGAGCGGAAGGGAGAGGGATAGAAAGTCAGAAACATCAATGAGAGAGAAACACCGACCAGCTGCCTCTTGCACGCCCCCTACTGGGGATGTGCCCACAGCCAAGGTACATGCCCTTGACCAGAATTGAACGAGGGACCTTTCAGTCCGCAATCCTAAGCTCTATCCACTGAGCCAAACCGGTTTCGGCTCTATTTCTTCTTTTTACAGCATTCCCTTTAGCATTTCTTGCATCTTGGTAATGGTAAACTCTCTTAGCCTTTTTTTTTTTTTTTTTTTTTTTTTTTTTTGGTCTGAGAAGCTCCTGATTTCCCTTTCTATTTTAATTGATAGTCTTGCTGGAGAGAGTATGCTTGAATTCAGACCTTCACTTTGCATCACACAGTATACTTCATTCCATTCCCTTCTACTTGATATGTTTCTGTTGAGAAATCATTTTGTAATCTGATGGGGGATCCTATGTAAGTAATTCTCTATCTCTCTCTTGTAGCCTTTAAGATTCTCTCTTTGTTCTTAACATTTGCCATTGTAATAATTATGATCTCTTGGTGTGGGTCTTTGGGATTCATCTTGCTTGGAATTCTCTGTACTTGTGTAATTTTTCCCCCCTTATCAGGGAAGTTTTCTGTCATTATTTCTTCAAATAGATTCTCTAATCTTTGCCTCTCTTCTTCTCATTCTGGCACCCTATTATATGTATGCCAGTTTATTTCATGTTGTCCCAAAGCTCCTTCAGGCTCTCCTCATGCTTTTTAATTTTTTGTCCAGTTGCTGTTCAGATTGTGATTGTTTCTCTACCTTATCTTCTAACTCACTGATTTGGTTCTCTGCTTCTTCTAGCGTACTGTTAAAACCTTCTATGGCATTTTTTTATTGTAGCTATATCACTTTTGATTTAATTCTGATTTGTGCATGGGTTGTGATTTTCTTGTCAATCCAGTTTATGAACTGTACCACTATTACTCTTAATTACTCTTAATTCCTTTTCAGTAATGTTTTATGCCTCAGTTTCCCCCTGTGCTGGTGATAAGAATCCCATATTGGAGTCTCTGTCACTTGGTGTCAGAGCTCCAAGAATCAGGGTCTCTGTGAGTGTATGCACCAGGAATTGGAGTCACTAGCTTTTAGTATGTACTCAGAATCAGGGATCCTGTGTGTGGGCAATGAGAAACAGAGTCAAGTCACTGGTGCTCAGGACTGTCTGTTGCGTGAAGAAAGAGGATCGCCAGGCTTCACAGCTGCCCTGTGTTGGTGGGAGGTCCACTCCTGCACTGAGGGAGACACACTTCCATGTGCTCTCAACCCAGAATTAAAATCAGGTGGCACAGTTGCCCTGCGTGGACCTGGGGTTCTTGTCACATGAGTGTGTACTCAGGGAAACAAACTCCCAGTGTCCATGCACCAGGCTCAAATTCAGCACAGCCTCTCCATGTGGGTTTGGGGTCTGGTCAGGGGAGTGAGCAATGCTGGAAACAAACTCCCCATGAATGCACACCCAGGCTCAAGTTCAGCACAGCCTCCCTGTATGGGTACAAGACCTGCTTATGCAGAGATGGTCTAGCAGATCCTATTCTACTGCAGTGGGCCAGTGGAGAGGGGGATGGGTTCTCTAGCTCACAGAAATCCATGGCTGGGGTTCCTGGAGTTTTGGTGTCCCTGGGTCTGCAGCTGTGATAGCAGGTCTTTTACCCAAGTGACTGTAGGGTCCCAGTTTGTGTCTGAGACGAGATTGGGTGGCAGCACGGCTAGGATCTTGTCTCATGGTTTCCCCAACACTCTTTCTTGATAAAAACTCTCAGCAAAATAGAAATAGAGGATTATACCTAAGTATAATAAAACCCTAATGACAAACCTACAGCCAACATCATACTCAATAGGCAAAAAGTAAAAATATTTCATCTCAGATTAAGAACAAGACAGGATGCTCCCTTTCACCACTCCTGTTCGACTTAGTACTAGAAGTGCTAGTCAAAGCAATCAGACAAAAAGAAAAAAAATATAAAAGGCATCTGAACTGGAAAATAAAAAATAAAACTGCCATTATTCACAGATGACATGATATTGTACATAGAAAAGCCCAAAGACTGTATCAAAAAACCATTAGACTTAATAAATTAATCCAGCAATGTACCAGGATAGAAAATTAACATGCAGAAATCTATAGCCTTTTTATACACCAATAATGAGCTCACAGAAAGAGAAACTAAAAAAAATCTCACTTACCATTGCACCAAAAAAATTAACATACATAGGAATAAACTTAACTGAGGAGGTAAAAGACCTGTACTCAGTAAAGTATAGAACATTGGAAAAAGAGATAGAGGAAGTCATAAACAAGTGTAATAACATTCCATGTTCATGGATTGGTAGAATCAACATTATTGAAATGTCCACATTACCCAAAGCAGTTTATAGATTCAATGCACTCCCCACTAAAATACCAACTGCATGTTTCACAGACCTAGAACAAACTCTCTAAAAATTCATCTGTAATAAAAAAAAAGACCCTGAATTGCCACAGCATTCCCGAGAAAGAAGAACAAAGTGGGAGGGATCACAATACCAGATATCAAGCTATATTACAAAGCCACAGTTCTAAAAACTGCCTGGTACTGGATAAGAACAGACATATAGACTAACAGACCCAAACCTAAAACCCAGAAATAGACCCAAGTCACTATGCTCATTTAATATATGACAAAGGATGCAAGACCATACAATGGAGTCAAGATAGTCACTTCAATAAATGGTGCTAGAAAATTTGGTCAGATACATGCAAAAAAAAAAATGAAACCAGATGATGAACTTGCACTATACACAAAACAAACTCAAAATGGCTAAAGGAACTAAATGTAAGACAGGAACTCATAAAAATCTTAGAATACTCCATAGGCAGCAAAATATCAAATATATGTTGTAGCAATATCTTTACCAATAGAGCACCGAGGGCAATGGAAACTAAGGAGAAAACAAACAAATGGGACTACATAAAAATAAAAAGGTTCTGCACAGCAAAAAATAAAAAAATCAACAAAATAACAAGGAAGCCCACTGCATGAGAGAATATATTTGCCAGTGCTATTTCAGAAAAAAAGTTTAATCTGAAAAATTTACAGGGAACTCATACAACTTATCAAAAGGAATATAAACAATACAATAAAAAATGGGAAAGAGGACATACAGAAGGCCTAGAGACATGAAAACATGCTCAAAGTCACTAATCATCTGAAAGATGCGAATCAAACCAACAATGAGTTACCATCTCAGACCTGTCAGAATGGCTGTCATCAACAAATCAGCAAATGATAAGTGCTGGTGAGGATGTGGAGAAAAAGGAACCCTCTTGCACTGCTGGTGGGAATGCAGACTGGTGCAGCCATTGTGGAAAACATTAGTAGATTACTCAAAGAGTACAAAATGGAGTCCTCTTTTTTTAAATATACATTTTATTGATTTTTTTTTTTTTTTTTTTTTTTTTTACAGAGAGGAGGGAAGAGGGATAGAAAGTCAGAAACATTGATGAGAGAGAAACATCGTTCAGCTGCCTCTTGCACACCCCTACTAGGGATGTGCCCGCAACCAAGGTGCATGCCCTTGACTAGAATCGAACCCAGGACCTTTCAGTCTGCAGGCCGATGCTCTATCCAATGAGCCAAACTGGTATCCGCATGGAGTCCTAACTCTTATGGCTCAGTGAATAGAGCATCAGCTTTCAGACAGAAGGGTCCCAGGTTTGAAATTGGTCAAGGGCATATACCTTGTTTGAGGGCACATCCCCAATAGGGGGTGTGCAGGAGGCAGCTCATCGATGTTTATCTCTCATCAATGTTTCTAACTCTCTATCCCGCTCCTGTCCTCTCTGTAAAAAATCAATAAAGTATATATTTTTTAAAAAATCAAAAATGGAACTCTCGCTTGACCCAGTAATTCCACTTCTAGGAATATATTCCAATAAATCAGGAACACTAATTAGAAAAGATATGTACACCCCTTTTGCTGGAGGCTAAGACCAACAGTAATTAGCATAATAAATGTGAGAAGTCCTCAGAAGACTGATGGACTTTGATATTCAGCAGAGCTGAATCTCAGCATTATAATACCCTGCTGCTGGCCAAATGGCTAAAGGCAGTTCTCCTAACCTGATAACCTTTTACTTTTTAACAAACCTAACCTTTGATATGTGTGTTTGCTTTACTAAATGGCAAACTCCTATATAATAAAAGAGAAACATGCAAATTTGACTGTACCTTCGCTCCTGATTGGTTATGCTACCAGCCAATCAGGAGTGGGGGCAGGGCCAAGTGGGGTGGAGATGAAACGGTGGTGGCAGCGGCGAGCGCCCAGCCCCCCGGCACTGTGAGCAGAAGTGACAGAGAGCGCCCAGCCCCCGGGGCCGGGTGGTCACAGGCAGCCAGGGCTGAGCTGAGCAGGGCTATGTGAGTCATCAGTTGGACATCCCCTGAAGGCTCCCAGTATTTGAGAGGGGGCAGGTTAGGTTGAGGGAACACCCACCGCCAGTACACAAATTTTGTGCACCGGACCCCTAGTGTGTAAATAAAAAGCTGTGGGTCTGGACATTCAGAAAGCCCATTTCACTAAAGCATGAGGCCCCTTCCTGGTCCCCCTTGCTTTCCAAATTTATATTTCTTGCCTAGTGTATCCATTTATGTGCAGCCCTTTCTCCAGATTTCTGAACTCTTGCTGCAAAAGACTGTGGCACCCTCTGTTCATAGTAACACAATTTACAATCATTAAGATTTAGAAACAGCCTAGGTGTCCATCATTAGGTTAGTGGATTAAAATATTGTGGTACACCTACATAGTGGGATACTACACTGCTGTAAAAAAGAAAGAACTCTTACCATAAGCAATAGCAGGGCTATGTCAGGCTGGGGGTGAGCTATCAGTTGGACATCCCCTGAAGGCTCCCAGTATGTGAGAGGGGGCAGGTTGGATTGAGGGACCACCCACTCCCAGCACGAATTTCTATTTACTGGGTAGCTGCTAAATCTCCTTGAGTTGATAGAGTGGCCTTGTATGATAAGTGTACTATAGGGCCCAGTGGCTCAGCCCTCCCAGTCACCTGAGGTGGACACTCTTGGTGCAACCCTTTGTGGGTTGTGTGCACAGTCTTATTGTAGTTAACTCTTGATTTCTGTTGGTATCACTGGGAGAAATTAACCTCCAGAACAATTGCGCTGATGACAAGCTGTGTCTACACTGGAATACATGTTGCACAGGAGACACCCTTATGGGGCAGGATTTACTTCAGTGGGTCTTTGGTGCTCACTGAGTCTGCCTATTGAGTGTGTCTCTTAAGGATGTGAAGAGTTGTAATCCAGCATGGTCTCACACTGACCACTGGGTGCACTGGCTCTTGTATCTCCAAGAAGGTACAAGGTCAGCCATTATTGTTTGGATTTGTATCTCTCAGATGATTAGTGACTTTGAGCATGTTTTCATATGTCTGTTGGCCTTCTGTATGTCCTCTTTCAAAAAGTGTCTATTTAGATCCTTTGCCCATTTTTTGATCGGATCATTTATCTTCCTTTTGTTAAGTTGTATGAGTTCACTGTAAATTTTGGAGATTAAACCCTTATCTGAAATAGCATTGACAAATATGTTATCCCATGCACTGAGCTCTCTTGGTGTTTTGTTGCTGGTTTCTTTTTCTGTGCAGAAGGTTTTTATTTTGATGTAGTCCCATTTGTTTATCTTCTTCTTAGTGTGCATTGCCCTAGGAGTTGTGTCTGTAAAGATATTGCTGTGACATATGTCTGCTATTTTGCTGACTAGAGAAGCTTGTAGGATTTTTATGGTTTCCCATCTTACATTCAAGTCCTTTAGCCATTTTGAGATTTTTTTTTGTGTGTGTATGGTATAAATTGGTGATCTACATTTCAGTGAGGTAGTATTGGGTTAAAACACTATCATATACTAAAAAAATGTGAGCCCACATCCAGCCTCCTTTCCTCTGAGGTTGGTCAAAACTTACATGCTTAACTTTGAAAGCAGTTGTTTATTTTACTAAGTTCTTTTTATCTAGGTTTAATGCTTCATTTAAAACACATACTTACTAGTTTAAAAATGAATGTAAACTATTTTATTCAAAACTAAATGATAAATTATGACATGATATTCTAGTTTCTAAATTATCTTAGATAATATTATCTGAGAAAGCATGACCTCATTCAGATTCAACATATAGTTTAAAAGAATCAGCATTTTAAAATGTACAGAGACCAATCTATCACAGCTTAAACAAGCTGTCACTTCCCATCACACACTTGGGTGCTTGCAATAATCATTTTATCAATATTGACAAGTTTAGTTCTTAATATAACTGTAACATAGCGCCTCCCCCTCCCCGTTTTTTAGGCCTAACAAAAGATTTCCAGATTCAAAAATAAGTTTCTCTTCATTATCTACATAATTAAGCTGTAAAAGTACAAGTTTCAATGGCAGAACAATTTAAATCATCTTTACAAAACCAAGTTTTCTATAAATACAAAACAATGATGTATACACATTTTCAGTTTACAGTGTCCTGTCACTGATAGAGAAACTTCAGTCAGTTGCTTGCTGTTTGTGACCCTACAGGGGATTTAACCTGAAACCTAGGTATGTGCTCTGACCAGGAATTGAACCCACAAACTTTTGGTATATGAGAAGATGCTACAATCAAATGAGCCAATCAACCACGGCAAAGTTTGTTTTTTCATACCTGTTTTTATAGAAGAGGATACCAATGTTTGTACAAACTCACACAAGGTCACATAGATAAGTGGAGGAAAGTGAGGACCAAAACCCAATTTCTACCTTTAGTTATAACATTCCTTTTATTATAGGTCTAAAAAGAATCAGCATATGAAATTTTTCTGCAGCCCATTACCTAGAATTCTTCAGTTATTTTAAACTATACAGAGACCAATCTATCACAGCTTAAATGTCTAAGGATCTGCTATAGATTCTGAATAACTGTCTGACTGCATCTATCAAGGCTTAGTTTTATAGAATCATAAGACACTGAATTACATATTTTAGTGTTACAAAAAAAGCTTTGTTCCGGAGGACCTGTTTCTTTTAACAACTGGGGATTAGAGTGTGGTAATTTATGGTTTGGTGCTTGGAGAGTTTATTTTCTGCCTGGGGTCCTCCCTTTCACAGCTAGCCATCTGAGTGTTTGGAGGAGCTGTGTGGGTGTTTGGAAGTGTGGGCTGGCCCTAACTATGTAGTAATTGGGTTAATTGCAGTAAGCACATCATTTGCAACAAACTTAATGCAGCTATTTTATGGTTAGAAAGACCTAAAGGCTTTTGAATACTTGGTTCTTTTTACAACATAGTTTCAGAATATTCACCAGCAATCATTGTCTTCATAGAAACACATGTTTTTATTAAATTCTTACACACACAAAGTTTTGGAGAAGACTGTGAATATGTTTGATTTCCATGAGGACATTCCTAATTCTCTATTTCTTCTATTTCTTCATAGCCATATAACAGTGGAAAATAATTAGTGCTTTTCTTTTCTGTGTCTGGTCACTGTGCAAAGAGGATATGCTTACACTAGGATATAATTATTCCTCTCTTGGTTGCCTAAAATGTGGTTAGCTTTCTTTAGCTTTCCAGTACAGATCCCACAGGTGATAGCCTTTTATTTCGGAATGGACCACATTTGTCTTGGTTGAGCTATAAATTTCATTTTCATTGCACATTATCCAGTGTATTGTCTTCATTCTCAAAATATTTTCTCATTCTCACTCCC
Source organism: Antrozous pallidus (assembly GCA_027563665.1). NCBI lineage: Eukaryota > Metazoa > Chordata > Mammalia > Chiroptera > Vespertilionidae > Antrozous > Antrozous pallidus. The sequence goes on from CM050513.1 coordinate 9,430,350, forward strand.
GAATTACACCTCCAACTTCTTTTTTTGTTTGTTTGTTGGTTTTTCTTATTATTATTTTTATTGTTTAAAGTATTATATATATATATATATATATATATATATATATATATTTTTCCCCCATTGACCTACCCACCTCCCTACCTCTTGTCATATGCCCTTATCCTGCCACCACCCCCCCCCCCCCAGTGTCTTGTGTCCATTGGTTGTGCTTATATGCATGCATAAAAGTCCTTTGGTTTATCTCTTTCCACCACTACCCAACACTCCTCAGCCTTCCTGCTGTATTTTGAGAGTCTGATGCTTTATTGCCTTTGTATCTATCTTTTTGTTCATTGGATTATAATGTTATTTATTTTTCATAAATGAGTGTGATCATGTGGTATTTTTTTTTTCATTGCCTGGCTTATTTCACTTAACATAATGCTCCAGGTCCATCCATGCTGCTGAAAATGGTAAGAATCCATTCTTTTTTATAGCAGCATAGTTTTCCACTGTGTATATGTAACAAAGTTTTCTAATCCACTCATCTCCTGATGGGCATTTAGGCTGTTTTCAAATATTAGCTATGGTGAATTGTGATGCTATGAACATAAAGATACATATAACTTTTCTGATTAGTATTTCTAGTTTCTTGATATATAATCCTAGAAGTGGGATCACTGGGTAAAATGGGAATTCCATTTCTAGTCTTTTGAGGAAACTCCGTACTGTTCTCCACAGTGGCTTCATCAGTCTGCATTCCCACCAGCAGTGCACGAGGGTTCCATTTTCTCAGCATCCTCACAGCACTTGTCATTTGTTGATTTGTTGATGATAGCCATTCTGACAGGTGTGAGATGGTACTGCATTGTCATTTGATTTGCACCTCTCAGATAATTAGTAACTTTGAGCATCTTTTCATATGTCTCTTGGCCTTCCTTCTGTCTTCTTTCAAAAAGATTCTATTTAGGTCCTTTTGCCATTTTTTATTGGATCATTTATTTTCCTTTTATTAATTTGTATGAATTTCCTGTAAATGTTGGAGATTAATTCTTTATCAGTGATAACATTTGCAAATAAATATGTTCTCCCTTACAGTGGGCTATCTTGTTGTTTTGTTGATGGTTTCTTTTGTTGTGCAAAAGTTTTTAATTTTGATGTAGTCCCATTTGTTTATTTTCTCTTTAGTTTCCATTTCCCTAGGACCAGTATCAGCGAAGAAATTACTTCAGCATATGTCTGAGATTTATTTGCCTGTGGATTAATCTGGTATTATTATTGTTTCCTATCTTATGTTTAAGTACTTTTTCCATTTTGAGTTTATTTTTGTGTATTGTGTAACTTGGTGGTCTAGTTTCATTATTTTGCATGTATCTGTCCAATTTTCCCAACACCATTTATTGAAGAGACTGTATTAACTCCAATGTATATTCATGCCTCCTTTGTCAAATATTAATTAAGCATAGTGGTCTGGGTCGATATCTGGGTTCTCTATTCTTTTCCATTGCCGATATGTCTGTTCTTGTGCCAGTACTAGGCAGTTTTGAGAACAGTGGCTTTGTAATACAGCTTGAAATCTTGTGTGGAGATCCCACCTACTTTATTCTTTTTTCTCAGGATTGCTGTGGCTATTCTGGGTCTTTTTGTGTTCCAGATGAATTTTTGGAGAGTTCTTTCTAGGTCTGTGAAATATACCATTGGTATTTTAATGTGGAGTGCATTAAGACTATAGATTGCTTTGGGTACTATGGACATTTTAATGATGTTGACTCTACTAACCCAGGAACATGGTATGTTCTTCCATCTGTTTATGTCTTCCTGTATCCCTTATTTTCAGTGTCCTGTGGTTTCCTGTGTATAGGTCTTTTACCTCCTTAGTTAAGTTTATTCCTAGGTATCTTAATTTTTTGGTGCAATGGTAAATGGGATTGCTTTTTTTAGTCTCTCTTTCTGTAAGTTCATTATTGGTGTATAGAAATGCTATAGATTTCTTGGTATTAATATTGTATACTGCTACATTGAAGAATTTATTTATTGAGTTTAATAGTTTTTGATGGAGTCTTTAGGGTTTTTCATGTACAATATCATTTCATCTTCAAATAAGGACAGTTTTACTTTTTCTTTTCCAATTTGGATGCCTTTTATTTCTTCTTCTTGTCTAATTGCAATGGCTAGTACTTCCAGTACTATGTTGAATAGCAGTGGTGAGAGTGGGCATTCCTGTCTTGCTCCTGTTCTTAGGGGGAATGGTTTTAGGTTTGCCCATTGAGTATGATGTTGGCTGTGGGTTTGTCACATTTTATGTTGAGATATAATCCTTCTATTCCCATCTTGCTGAGAATTTTCATCAAGAAAGGGTGTTGGATTTTGTCAAATGCTTTTTCTGCATCAATTAATATGATTATGTGATTTTTATCTCTCAATTTGTTTATGTGATGTATCACATTAATTGATTTTGGAATATTGTACCATCCTTGCATTTCTGGGATAAGTCTTACTTGGTCAGAGTGTATGATGTTTCTAATGTACTGCTGGATCTGATTTGCTAGAATTTTGTTGAGGATTTTTTCATCTATGTTCATGATGGATATTGGCCTGTAATTCTCTTTAATTGTGTTGTTTTTACCTGGTTTTGGTATTAGGGTGATGTTGGCTTCATAGAATATGCTTAGAAGTGTTTCTCCCTCTTAAATTTTTTGGAATAGTCTGAGGAGGATAGGTTTTAGTTCTTCCTTGAATGTATGGTAAAATTACCCTGTGAAGCCTTCTGACTCCAAGCTATTGTTTGCTGGAAGCTTTTTGATGACTGCTTCAATTTCTTTCATAGTTATTGGACTATTGAGATGTTTAGATTATTTCTGATTGAGTTTTGGAAAGTTGTAGCTTTCTATGAACATTTCCATTTCTTGAAGGTTGTCCAGTTTCTTGGAATAGAGTTGTTCATACTATTTTAAACAATATTTTGTATTTCTGTGGAGTCTGTTGATATTTTTCCTCTTTTATTTCTGAATTTGTTTATTTGGGTCCTCTCACTTTCTAACTTCTTGAGTAGTAGGGTTAGGTAATTTATTATCATTGTTTATTCTTTTTTTGCAGTAGGCTTGTAGAACTATGAACTTCCCTCTCAAGACAGCTTTCGCTGTGTCGTATAGATTTTGGATTGTTGTGGTATCATTGTCATTTGTTGCCATGATGTTTCTATTTCTTCTTTGATCTCTCTGATAACCCATGCGTTGTTTAATAGCATGCTATTTCGTCTCCATGTGTTTGATTTTTTGGATTGTTTTTATTGTAGTTGATTTCCAGTTTTATGTCATTATGAGCTGAGATGATGCTTGATATGATTTCTATCTTCTTGAATTTGAAGAGACTTTGCCTGTGATCCTATATGTTGTGTATCTTTGAAAATGACCCATGTGCACTTGAGAAGAATATATGTTCTGTGGCTTTGGGGTGAAATATTCTGAAGATGTCAATTAATTGCATCTGGTCTAGTGAGTCATTTAGGATTGATGTTTCTTTGCTGATATTTTGTTTACAGGATTTGTCCAACAGTGATAGTAGGGTATTAAAGTCTTTCACTGTGAATGTAATGTTGTCAATCTCTCCCTTGATATCCTCCAGAAGTTTTTTTTTTTTATGTATTTGGGTGCTCCTATATTGGGTACATATTTACCAGAATTATTTTTTCTTATTGGATTGCTCCCTTTAGTATTATGATGTGGCCTTCCTTATCTCTTTTTGTGTCCTTCACTTTGAGATCTAATTTGTCAGATATAAGTATGGCTACTCCAACTTTTTTTTTGCATTTCCATTCACCTGAAAAACCTTTTTCTATCCCTTCACCCTCAGTCTCTGTGTGTCTTTTTTTAGGTGAGTTTCCTGTAGATAGCAGCTATATGGGTCATGTTTTCTTATCCAATCAGTTACCCTATCCTTTTAATTTGGGAATTTATTCCATTTACATTTAAAGTTATTATCAATAGGTACTTGTTTGTCACCATTTTTATTCTTTACTCCTGTGTTCCTTCTTTGCTTTTCATGTCTTCTTTTTATAGCAGACCTTTTAGCATTTCTTGTATTGCTGGTTTGGTGGCAATAAACTCCCTTAGTTCTTTTTTGTCTGTGAGGCTTCTGCTTTCACCCTCAATGTTGATTGATAGCCTTGTTAGGTACAGTATTCTTGGATTCAGACCCTTCCTTTGTATGAATTTGTGTATTTCCTTCCATTCCCTTCTTGCCTGATGTGTTTCTGTTGATAATTCAGTCACTAGTCTGATGGAGGATCCTTTGTAGGTAATGTTCTGTCTCTCTCTGGCCACTTTTAATGTTCTTGCTTTGTTGTTGGTGTTTGCCAATTTAATTATAATGTGCCTTGTGTCAGACTTTGGGGTTCATTTTGTTTGGACCCTGTGAGCTTCTTGGATTTGTGGGGGTTTTTTCTTCTCTATATCTGGGAAGTTTTCTGTCATTATTTCTTCAAACAGGTTTTCTATTCCTTTCTCATTTCTTTTCCTTCTGGAACCCCAATTATGCTTAAGTTAGTGTGTGTGTGTGTGTGTGTGTGTGTGTGTGTTATCCCAAAGTTTTCTTAGGCTCTCCTCCTGCTTTTTAATTTTGTGTTTTAGATGCTGCTCTGTTTGGATATTTTTTTTCTACCTCATCTTCTAACTAACTGATATGGTCCTCTTTTTCTTCTAGTCTACAGTTGATGCTTTCTATTGAGTTCTTTATAGCAGCAATTTTATTTTTCATTTCTTTTTGTTTGTTTTTTTCATTTCCTCTTGGTTCTTACACATATTGTTGAATTTATCTTCCATTCATTTCATCCATAATATGACCATTTCTCTGAATTTTTTCTCTGACAGGTTGCTTGCTTCCATTTTTTTTACTTCCTTTTTTGGTGATCCTTGCTCTTCTTTCATATGTGGGCTGTTTCTTTGTCTCCCCATAATCTCTCTTCTCTGGGTGTCTTGTTATATAGTTCTCTCTTGCCTGGTTTGGTTTAAAGGCACAAAATACAACACAACAAGGCACTGAATACAAATGTATTTATGATACTAAAACCCGAATTAAAGGTGACCAACAGAGAAGAGCAAATTGGAGGATAAAGAAGAAAGAAGATTTTTTTAAAAAGGAGTGCAAAAATGAAAATTTGAAAAAAAATATGTAAGATAGAAATGAAAGAGAGTAAGGAAAAAGAGGGGAAGAAACTATTTATATGGGGAGAACACTCCAATAGAACCACCACTAATCCCAACAAATGCCAGCAACAAATACCTAGAGATGAATACAAACTAAAACAACTAATATAAAGCAAGGTGAGGATAAACAGAAGGAAAAAACAAACAAAAGCAAAACAAAAGAACAAAAAGTAAAAGCAAAATAATCTCAGAAACAAGCAAAAAAAGGATATAATCAACAATCAAGCCAATAGCAATAAAAAGGACAGAGAGAAAATAATTTGGATAGTGAAGAAAGAAAATATAGAGATGTGTATGGACTTAGAGCAGGGAATTTGAAATTAGATATATAAGTAGGGTGAAATTTTAACAGGGGGTAGGTAAAAAGAAGGAATAGGGAAAATCTAAATCAGGAATAGGCAATAGAAACAGGACAACAAAAGGGGAAAACTGAGGAAGAGAGTGTTGGCATAAAGATAAAGTTGAGATATAGTAAAATGGTATTAAAGGAAAGATGGAAATGGAATGTAGAACACTAATCCCAAAGTAAAATAAAGAGAAAATAAAATAACACTTAAAAAAGGTAAAATAGTAGTAGTAATAATATTGATTGAAAATAAAAATGTAATAGTTAAAAAGCCAAAATCAAGTGGGGAAAAAATAGAAAAAAGTTTCTTAAGTAAAAGATGAAAAAAATAAAATAAAATAAAAATGTGCAGTAGTGACTGTCATTCAACTTCCTCTACTGTTTGGCATGCCTGTTTCATAGTCAGTACAGTATTTAAGTTCCCTGCATTCCACTGCTACTCAGTGTTTTAGACCATTGTCCTGATTTTCAAGCAGGTAGTACATTTTTATTTCTTATACTTTTTTATTTGTGTTTATACAAGAGTCAATTTGTGATTCAACCCCTGGGTGGCAATGTTTCTGGATTGACCTCTGGGTCTATTGGTTCTCTATAGCTAGTGTTTAGATTTTGTTTTCTTAGTGGCACTTAATACTGGTTTGGGGAAAATGGGCTGCCCCAGAACTGGTTCTCTGATGGTTATTCCCTAATTTGATCCCCAGGTTCCACAAAACAACTTTCTCCTGCAGTCTCTTAGAGTGTCCCTATTGGGTAATCCTATATATTGGGCTTAGTAACCAAAAGCAAGGATTTAAAGAGGAGAGAGAGAGAGAGAGAGAGAGAGAGAGAGAGAGAGAGAGAGAGAGAGAGAGAGACCAGAGTAAGTGTGTGAACTCTGGCAATGCACCACAAGTCTGTGCAGTCTTTTTTTTCCCTTGGGTCTAAGCAGCCAGCACACTTTAAAAATTTTTAGGGTGTCCTTTTGTGCCCACTTCCGCTATGGGTTGCTTTTCAGAGTTCCCTCTTATTAGCAGCTCTGTGGATCCCCTTCCACATTCATGGATCATGCCAGTCCCAGCTGCTGCAGATTTTTCTGGACACAGACTTCCCCAGGTCGTCCAGCTCCTTCTGTGTGTGTTTTTCTCTTCTGGTTGAAGCACAGACCTCACCTTATCCCAGGCAAAATCTGACCTTTCCATAAGGGGGCACAGAGCTCCTCTGAATCCACATGCTGGCGCCACTTGAGGAACAGTGTTCTGGGGTTAGCAGCTGTTCGGTGGGTGCCATAGTTGTAGATTCCAGGGATTTTCAGGCTTCCAACAACATCCACTCTCCCCTTCAAGAGGGTGTGGTCTCTGTGTTAGAGTTGGTCGCTCCAGGGGGGATCCTGGCAGCAGTGGAGGCTGCCCAGTCAGGGGAACCATATCCAGCAGTCCGCCTCAGTGCCCTGGAGTATAGCTGTCCCTCAACTCGCCAACAAACACTCCCTATGTGAACACATACTCTCCCTTTGTTCTCTCACTCATGTACTGTCTTAGAGTCTGCCTTCCCATTGGCAGCCATCTTCCCTTTTCCTCCAACTTCTTTATTCACTCTATTTTGAAGATTTCCATGTGAAGGAGGTGGTATTTTATTCTGTAAACCTAGTGCCCATGTCCTATTAACCAATGGGTCAGAGCCAGCAAACCTACTTACAGTTAAGAATGGATTTAAAAGAATCAGTTTTTGGGTGTGAAGGAGGTTGCTTCTCACTTACTGTTTCTCATCAGCACAACCACCCTAAGCCATTAAGTCACTGTAATAGTTTTGCCAATTTAATTTTCTGCACATAAACAGAAAATTTATGTGCTCTACTTTGAAGTTCTCAAGAAAGGTATGAAGAGTTTCAAATTCCAATAATTCAATTCCAAGTGCAAGGCTATTTCATTTTTTTAAAATAAATCAGTAAAACAGCAGTTAATTAAAGTGTAAACAATGGACAGCATTATGGCCCAGAGTCTCAGCAAAGGAAGCTTTGAAATTCTTTGTGTAATGAATATTACCAAGTTACACTCAGAGCAAGGTACAGTTTACGGAAGGATCAACTTGCTGAACTCTTTTTCTTCTTCTCCTAACTTGAAAAAAAGACAGAAAAATAGCAACAACAGATACTTTCCAAGCTAGCTGATGTCTTCTTAAACAGAAGTTTTCCAGAGAGACTTGTTAGGGCAGACTGATAGTGGAAATTTGGGAGAGGAGGCTACTGAAGGGGTGGCAGGAAAGCAGTTCCCATAGCAGAGAGGATGTCACTGCAGTGACACTGACACCAGGCCAAGTTATGCAAATACTCAACTGCCCTCATCACTGATGCCAGGGGCAAATAGGACTCTGCCAGTGACACAGATATGATCAAGGACAGCCTCTTTCTGCCAAATGGAAGGCTTGGCTAGAGAGGGAAGATGTGGCCAAAAATAGTCCAAACTCCAGGTTTTTCAGGACAAAGCCTCTTATTTTTTATCTTGACATTCAAAGGCAAAAGTTCCAGCACTGCTAGGGCAGGTGTCTAAACTTCTCTCTTCACAGCAGCCTGGACATTGGACTCCTGTTTTCTTTGAATATCAGGTGGTATAAGGGGATGAAGCATTTTTCTTAAGAAAAATACAAAGAATAGTAAAGTGATATTGTATGTGGTTACCTGTTAACATTACATTTAATAAGCAAACATACCTGTCAAAAGTGTCTCCTGACCATCCTACAATACCGATTGTCCATGTGTAAATACTTGTGTACTAGCATGTTCACAGGTGTGTGAATTTGTGTGCACATGTGTGTGGTAGGTCTGTTGGCAAGATTGCTAATGGGGAGAAAAGAGGAGATGGCAGACACAGAACTAACACAGAGAAGCAGGTGGCTCTTATGTGCAGTGTGGTAAGAGATTTCAAGTAATGTTTGCAAAACAATACACAGCAGATTGTTTGAAAAATCTTAAGTTTACCTTAGACTACCAGAATTTCTATCATTAATGACCCAATTTTACAGAAAAGAAGATCCTCTTTTAACAGGCAGACATTCCTCTTAAATGTCTATGAGCAATTGATATCTTAGAAATAATTAGTATAATGAAAAGCTTCTTTCTACCATCAAGCTAAAAATGTTGGCCTAATGGAGAAAATAAGGTTATATATGTTTTAAGTGTAAATACTAGATGCTTTCATTCTTCAGGAATGAGATTCATTTGAAAGTGATTTTTTAAACATTCTAACTTATTTATGGGTCAAAAAGCTTATATATAAAAGCAAGTGTTTTGTTTTTTTAAAGATTTATCCTTAGCTATAAAATTTGCTGCATGTGGAAGAAGGTAGAACCACATCTACCCAAGACTTGTTATATCCTAAGTATCTCATCAATAGTATTTTATTTAATTTAGTCATCCAGATAAATCATCCATATAAATGTAATCTGCCCCATTATAGAGATGAGAAAAACAAATTTCAGAGCTAGTATGTGTTAAAGCCAGATGCTAGCATAGTGATCCTAACCCCCATGCTAGAGCTCTTTCTACCATGCCCTGCTCCCAGCTAAGCTTAAAATGTTATGCATATATTTCAAATCTAAATGTTGGCAACACTTTAAAAAAGCATGGACCTTCCTAGACAATATATATAAGAGAAGTAAGAACATTATTTTTATTGAATTTATTGAGGTAACATCTATATTATAAAAGGTCAATGGCTGTAATGCCGTAATGACCAAATGACCGGTCAGTCACCAGGAGGTGTACTGATAGGTCTCGTGGAGTGGCGGGCTGAGTCTTGTATGATTTCGTGGCTGGGCCTCTAGTTAGTTAATAAAACTATACAAGTTTCAGGTATACAATTCTACAGTACATCATCTGTGTATTTTATTGTGTATTTACCACTCCACGTCAAGTCTCCTCTGATCACCATTTATCCCTTTTTCTTTTCACTCCCTTTTTTTTCCCCTCAATCTACAAACTGAGAACTAAGGTTAATTCAGAACTATATGGAATTATAGAAATATACACTGAGAAATGCATCTCTGGTTGCTTTACTTTTTTTAAATATTTTTTTATTGCTTAAAGTATTACAAATAATAGTACATAGGTCTCCTCTTTTTCCCCCCATTAACCTCTAGAAAGAGATTGCCCACCACTCACAGTAGAGTAGGGACTGAAAGTGCAGGACCAACAGATGTCTCAGCTAGACAGGGGTCCAATGAGACTTCCTGCTGTGCCAGCAAGAAGGTAACCACACTGCCTACCCCAGAATGGGGCCTCCAATGCACTGCCCTTATTGTCTGGACAAAATTCATCTCCTGGGGCTTCTGAGAGGGGCTAGGCTGGCAGCTCCTTCATTAGGAACCTAGCTGGAGGCAGTTTGGACCTGTGAAGGACAGCTGTCTAATTGGATTTGTTGTGTGCCCTGTCTTAGACTTTATAGTGGGAATAGGCTACCCAGACTTTCTAATTATACTGTTAAACATAATAGCTGAATGGCATCTCAATAAAGAATTTGCCTTACTCCTTGTAAGCATAAATAGGGCTAGGAGAAGATTGTGGATATTTCCAGCCCATATCCCCCATCATTGTATCTGATGGTAATGAGACCTAGTTTATTTCTTTTTAAAAGCTCCTAAAGGAGCACCCACCAGGTTGAAGTTCAAACTAAATGTCAAAACACACACATGCCAGACAGTATCAAACTCTTGCTTTCCTCTGACCTCTTGTTTCCACTAATCGGTGAGAGAACAAGGATGGCAGGGGACTGAAAATTGTGTTACCCTGTCACCCTCAAGATGGTGTCCAGACTGAGCTGAGAAAAATCACTAAAGAAGATGGAAACACACCACTTGCTAGGGTTCTGAATTCCATCCCCTGCGTCTCCTGGGAACCTGCAGTGAGTGGAAGAACAACTGGGGGACAGAAGAAAGGATGGTGAAGGAGTATGGAGCTCCATGATGCTGATTCTAAGCCTGATGGTACTGCAACATGAAAACCATTTGTAATCACACCAGGAATAACCTTTTGCCTGAGGCTCTTGATTCTCTAAGGTTTCACCCTACACCTCATTTCCTGGCTGTCATTGATACATTCATCACTCAGGGAACATTTACCAAATGCTTAGCATGACTCAGATTGATATTACAGAAGACCCACACATAAGATTTTATATCTTTAATATAAAAAGAAATGCATTCCATCATGTCTTCTTGCTCTTTAGTCGTACTGGTAAAATACTTGAATACATGCACCCAACACATGACAGGCATTGTGTTCTGTGCAGAAGTTACCCCAAACAACCTGACGTTGGAAAACTGTCAAAGCTCTGACCCTATTGGACATGTTCTATCTCATCAGAGGGAACAGGTTTCACTTTTCTTCTAAGGCAGCTGTCAATACTTTGCCCCAAGGCCCATGGTCCAAAAGATTTGGTCTCTAAAGCAAGATAAAGAATTTCTTCTTAAATTTCAGGAACATAAGATATGATTCCAGTACAATAAAGCACTAATTCTAACCCTGATATCATTTTTGTCATTTTTATTCTCTTTTGACAGCATCCCAGAGAGCTATCTACCTGATTTTCAGGAATATCAATAATAAAATCAGACAACACTTTACTGAAAATTACAAAAAAATGTAATAAATAAGTGAGTGGACAATGAGTTATCTCCCACTTACTCCTCAGTCCTTCACCTCTCTCTACAGATGCCCTCTCTTTGATTGAATCTGAAGTAAGTTTGTTAGGATTCTACAGCTTTGCCAGGATTTTGCCAGGACTCCAGAACTCAAAGCTATTCATAGTCCTTTGTTTGCTCCAGGGAGTTGTAACATTCTGTCTGTGCACTTGTACTGTCTCTTCACTGGGACACTCCCTTTCCCTAATAAGTGCCAGGCTCTTGGGTTGCAAACTCAGAGTTCAGAGATATGGCCATTATTTGTTCCTTTCAGGTGGATCAAGAATGCTACAACACTTGTGGACACTTCTATTTTATCTGGCCACTTGTCGCCATAGTTTACCTGTCCACACGTTGAAAGCATGGAAGATGAAGATCCTATTTTTTCTCATATATGTTGTACTTCTGCCTGCACATATCTTCAGCCATTTCATCTCCAGGCTTTGGATAATTACATCCTCAAAATTCAATAGCCCTCCCTTCACCATGATCACCAGAAATGTTTATTTTGTTGTTTTGAACTCTCCTCAAAACTCCTTTGAAGTGTGGTTTGAGCTTTATTTCTGAGTAGAGGCCCAGTTGATGAATTCGTGCACCAGTGGAATTGGGCCGAAACCAGCTCTCCGACATCCCCCAAGGGATCCTGGATTGTGAGAGGGTGCAGGCCAGGCTGACGGACCCTGCTGGTGCACAATTGGGGCCCAGGAGAAATGCAGGAGGTTGTCCAGCTGGGAGGGACCATGAAAGTGCTCCAGGGTATTTCTAGCCCATCTCACTCAGTCCTGATCAGTCAGACCCCAGCAGCAAACTAACCTGCAGGTCAGAGTGTCTTCCCCCTAGTGTTCAGTGCATGTCATAGCAAGCAGTTGAGTGGCCTTAGCATATCATTAGCATATTATGCTTTGATTGGTTGAAAGGACAACCAGAGGACTGGACACTTAGAATATTAGGCTTTTATTATATAGGATACACGCTCAATTGAGAAGGATGCTTAAGGAGAAATATGAGAGGACTCATTACAATGGCAACAGGCACAATCTATCACAGTGGGTCTCCCTGTGCTTCTATACTCTTATTTAGATTATGGGGCTTGGATAAGACCTGACCCATTATTCAGGCTCTATGTAATCCAACCCAGCACAAATTTACTGTGAAGTGCATTTTTCTAAAGTGATGAGAATATGTAACCCCAAATGGAAACTGTTTAAAGAAGTTTAAAAGAGTTCACCTCACATATTACAAATTTTTGAAAATAGAACCAAAAAATCAGTACAGATCCTGGCCCCTATTTCTTCAAATAAAACAACCATATTCCTGAAATGAAGATAGTTCCACAAAAGTTGTGCAGGCAAAGCAAACCCAAATACTAGTTTTGTTTTGAAATAAGAGTCCCTTCTGTAGTCTGCTCCCAAGTGGTGTTTCTCATTTCATTCCTCAGTCTTCACACATGGATGAATTTAAGTCAGCATTTGTGAAAACAGTTAAAAAAATCTTGAAGTGAGAAGTGCATTATGTCAAGGACTAAAATTACGTGGGAACTGTTAGATCATAGAGGTATTCGAGCATGATCACTTTGATATGTGTGTTCATAATGATATAAATACATGTGTAGTCTGTATTTCTGTGAAAACACAGAAGATGTGTGCAGAATGAAGTTGCTCCAAATGCTTTATATAATGTTTCATTTAGTTCAGAACAGGTGTGTCAAACAGTTCCCAAGTATTACTAGAAATGGTCTGCCACACTTACATTCCTAGCAATTCTCTACTCTCCTTCTAAAAGCTTATTGACAGCTGATTTGGCTCCTTGAATTTCTAAAAAAAAAATAACGTGCCATTCATATGAGAATATATCATTCCTGATTTTCAAGATAATCTGGGTCTGTGTGACAAATGGGAGTTGAAACACAGGACTTAACAAAAAAGGGGGGTGGGACTCACAGAAATATCTCCTTAGCATCTCACTCCAGTTCTTTGTCTATTTCTAATATGAGTTCCAAAATCTACTCCTACAATTAAAATGTCCTGAGCTGAAGTTAATTTCTGATTATTCAGTTGTATTTTCCTTATATCTTATTTCATTTCATGTCAAAGATAAGTTTTAAAAAAGAATTAGGGGACATGATATTGAAGAAGAACAAAGTTGAAGCATTGACACTTCCTGACTTCAAGACTTACTATAAAGCTATAATAATCAACACAGAGTGGTGTAGAAAGACCAGAAATAGATCCATATGAATGCAGTCAACTGATCTTTGATAAAGGAGCAAATGCAATCAATGGAGTGAAGATAGTCTTTTGAACAAATGGTGCTGGAACAACTGGACATCCACATGCCAAAAATGAATCTAAATACAGACCTTGTACCCTTCACAAATATTAACTCAAAATGGACCACAGACCTAAATGTGAGACACAAAACAATAAACCTCCAAGAAGATAACAGGATGACACCTACATGATCCATAAAAGATACAATTGAAAAGCTGGACATCATTAAAATTAAGAACTTCTGTTCTGTGAATATGTAAAAGAATGAGAAGACAACCAGAGACTGGGAGAAAATATTTACAAAAGACACATCTAATGAAAGACTTATCTAAAATTACAAAGAACTTAAGACTCAACAAGATAGCAAATGAACTGATTAAAAAATGGGCCAAAGACCTTAGAAGATATTTCACCAAAGAAGATATACAGATGCAAATAAGCACATGAAGAAAGGCTTTTTATCTTATGTCATCAAGGAAATGCAACAAAGAACCCTAGCCAATTTGGCTCAGTGGATAGAGCAGTGGTTAGCAAACTAATTAGTCAACAGAGCAGCAAACCGTGGCTCGCCAGCCACATGTGGTTTGCAAGCTGCAGTTTGCTGACCACTGGGATAGAGCATCAGCCTGCGGACCGAAGGGTCCTGGGTTTGATTCCGGTCAGGGGCACAAACCTTGGTTGCAGGATCCTTCCCAACCTGAGCCCTCATCAAGGCGTGTGCAGGAGGCAACCAATTGATGTGTTTCCCTCACATCAATATTTCTCTTTGTCTTTCCCTCTCGCTCCCACTCTAAAAAATCAATGCCAAAAATATCCTCGAGTGAAGATAAAAAAAGAATTTTAAAAAATCTAAAAAAATAAACAAATGAAAGGCAACAATGTATACCACTACATAATTATTAGATTCTCCAAAAGCTGGAACACTGGCCACACCAAATGCTGCTCATGATGTGGAACAGCAAGTACTCTCATTCACTGCTGGTGGGAATGCACAATGGTGCTGTCCCTTTGTAAACATTTTGGTTGTTTCTTTCAAAACCAAACACACTCTTGCCATATGATATAGCAATTGCACTCCTTGTTGATCCCTAGGATGGACATCTTCAGTGACTATACTTTTTCTGCAATTAAAAAAAGATACAGAATTTCTACTTAATTTCTCACTGGGAGGCCTCTGTATTTACACATATATCATTAGCTAAGACAAACATAATTTAATATTCCTTCATCTTGAAATTGCTAATTTGCTTATTTATTCATCAATTAGTAAATATTTATTAGGCATAGATGATAAACAGATAAGACAGTAAGGAACCTAAATGTGAATGAAATAAAATAAAATGTAAATATTATTGCACTGGCCAGTGTGGCTCATGGATTGCACCTCATTCCAAGCAATTAGAGGTCCACTATTCAATTCCCAGTCAGGGCACACACATGTCCAGGCTGCAGGCTTAATCCCTAGTAGGGGGCATGCAGGATGCAGATGATCAGATGATCGCTGTTTCTCTCTTCCTCAAAAAAAAACAAAAACACAAAATCAATAAGAACATATTTAAAATATGTAAATATTCCTAAGTAGGAAAGAAGGGCATAAGTGTAAAATACCAGAATCAGTTTCTTGTTTCTTTGTCTGTCTGTTAGTGAGCCCTCTGTCTGTCTGTCCTCACCTCCCTGGTGAGAAAGACCTACCACACTAGGGACACTACTGAAAAACCCACAACTCCAGGAGTGACTCCAAACTAACAGGCAATATGTCAGTAGATGTCTACACTGGGAAGGCTGAGGATGGTTTCTCCCCATTCCACTCTCATCGCCAGGTTCTCCTCAACAGAGTTCAGGAAATAACACTTGTGTGTGTGTGTGTGTGTGTGTGTGTGTGTGTGTGTGTGTGTGTGTGTGTGTGTTTGCCTTAGGCAATGTTAGTATTAAATCTAAATGAGGCCTTGAGAAAAAAAGTCATATTGGATTGTTACTCATGGTATGTGGTTAAACATGTTTTCATGCTGTCAAAGATTAAATAATTTGAAGAACATAGTCAAGATCAAAAGTTAGTCCCATACTACAAGCAATTAGGAGGCCGCTATAGCTGTGACAACCAGGAATCCTGCTGGTCCAATACCTGTTTCAGCCAGCCATGTAAGCTCAATATGATATCTGGACTTAGATCTTTCCACTGAAATCTCATTAAGATAGTTGCAACACAAAAAATACAAAAATAACAGAAGTAAAGTAGATAGAAAACTAAGGACAAAGTAAGAGACATATTAAGAAAAAGAATGAGTCATTTGTAATGATTTATAAACTAGAAATCTATTATTGCAAGAATATTCTAAATAGAAATGCTTACATTTGTTAATACAGATTTTAACCTAGGATAATTGTAACACCATTTTTTCAATATATCTGTTTATTCTCATTAAAAAGGAAAAACAACTGATGACTCAAATGGATATTCAAATAGACATGTAAATTATTATAGAATTATTAAGTAGATATCTTTTTAGTGATTCTATCTGCTATCTAATCCTCTATATTGGAATATCAGTGAATGAACTAAACAATGTCACTTGAGGGTCTCCCTACTTCATACTATGGCAGTTAAATTAAGTGACATGAAAACAACAAGAGTGAGGCTAATATTAAACTTGTAAAAATTGACTGATTACCATATGTTTAAGTCAAGAAAAGCCAATCTGACTTCCTCTAGTAGAAATATCCCTCCATGGCCCCACCCAGCCACCAAATTACCCCTCCGTAGTCCGCCCTTGCCACCAAACTGTTCCAATCTCCAAGACTTCCAAATCCTTTTTCTTTTCCAGGGTGCTGGGGCGGGGGGGTGTAGGAAGTCCCGGTGCTTCCAGCTGGAGACTGGAGTCTAGTGTCCACAGAGAACAGATTAGTGAATAAAATCCTGAGAGGTCCACATATAGGCTATTTTGGACCCAATTAGGCACATAAAGTCATAACACTAAAAGACTATTTCACTGTTACTTCTCACCACAAATATTTCACTAAAAGCAATGTCCAGCTCAAATGGTTAGCTCAAAACATTTCTGTATAAGAAAACTCCAATGCCCCTAGCCTGATTGTGTTACAGAAACCACCAGTGTCACATCTAAAGACCCAATAGCCTTCTGACCAATCTAAGGCCCTTATACCAATACAACATTTTCCTGGAAGTCAAAGATACATCTCAACTGCTTCACAGAAGTATGGGCTGTTGCCTGCACCCCCAAAGCAGCTTTGTTCCAGGCACTGACTCTACTGTGCCTTTCATACCCTCATTCCCAAGACACAGTGACACCACCAGGGGTTTTCTTCTGCCCAAGGCCCCTGCGCCCACCTGCACAAGTGCTCCTCATTGCCAGATCTCTCCTGGGTCCTGCCTCCATTCAGTCAGTACTACTTCAAACTTCTGCCCTGTCCTGGAGACAACTGCTTTCTCCAGAATTCTTCCCACATCTACTCTGTCCACTATTCAGCTGCAGTGTCCCTGTCATTGACCATACCTGTCTCTGCTCTTTCCCCTACTGCAGCACTTGGCAAGGCACCCAGGCTGGCAGACTTACCTTGCCCATCACAACAAGCATTCTATCCACTGATTTTCTAGGTTCTCTTTGTTTGCACATCCTAGTGCAAGAGCAAGTTTTAACACAACTCTCCCTCTCAGAGTGCCCAAACCCAAAAGGGTCCTCTCTGAGAGGGGTTTCCTAACACTGCAGCCCATAGGCTCCACTGCTGAGAAGCCCCTCCTTGCCACCAGTCCTGCCCAGGGCTCAGTCCTCCATCAGCTGCCTTCATGTTACCTGACATGCCTGCTTGTCTGAATCTCTGGCACAGACATAATACAGGATTTCCCCCTCCTGACTCCCTTACCCCATGAGTTTTGAATATTCTAGCAAGATTTAAAATGACTACAATCATAATATAAGTGAACAGTTCGATGTAACCATTAAAAATGCTAATGCCATCTCAGGCTGAAAAGTTACAAGATGCTACATATATAGCATCCAGATGGAAAGAAAGACTACACCCACTTCAAGACACCATGCTCAATTGAAGCAATTCTTTGTCTATTTCTTTCTAACAAGAGTTGCTCAACAGGGTGTTCATGGCCTGGCAATGCAGTGATGGCCCTGTCGTTTGGAATGCAGTTAGGAACTGAACCACGCTTTACAAAGGCTCACAGGAAGGCACACTTGAAGTCAGGTGGGATATTACACTCTAACATCTCTAACATTTCTTCCAAAGCCAACTCCCTCTCACCAGAGTTGTTTGAGCAGAGGATCCCCAGGCTACTATGGGCCAGTGTATTTAATGAGCCTTCTTTATAAATGGCCCAAAGATACATTCTCATAGAAAAATTAGAGAACCCGCCCCCCCCAAAAAAAAACACACACAAAAAAACTAATTTATAATAAATTTATTAGAAATAAACATTATTGGTGTCTTTCTTTAGTTTTTTGCTCATCATAAATTATATTAATGATGTGTTCTATGCCTCATAATGTGTGTGTGTGTGTGTGTGTGTGTGTGTGTGTGTGTGTTTTAACTTGAATGTGTTGAAATGTATTAAGTTGTTTTCGTCCTTGCAGCTTTCAAAAGAGAGGCTGAGGATCTAGGGTAGGAAGGCAGCATGATGAATTCTTCAAGGAAAATTAAATGGAGAGGCTTCTTTCAATGTGAGGTTCTGTGCAGTAAGACTGACCAGTCCAGTTCAAAAGGAATCCACAAGATGCTGGTAAGCTGGCCCCCACTGCACCCCCCTACTAATAGTCTCAGCACATTGAACCAAATGAGAGAAATGTTTTTCCTAAAATCCAAAATCCTAAACTTAGGTTAGTGTTGGTAAATAGGCATGTGGGGGAGTCTATACCAATGAGAGATACAATCGAAATAACTCTAAAGAGGCTGTGCAGAGGGCACAGGAACATCACCTTTGATAAGTTCTCCTGAGGCCAGGGCTGAAGTGTGTCTCCCGGTGTGTCAGGGAAGAGCCCTATAATGCTCTAAATGGGAAAGTCACTGTTGAAAGCCCTGACAATCTCTGTTCCCATCTCTTGGGCAGAGGAGTATGACTTGGAGAGAAAGAAGTAAAGGAAGCTCAAACAGAGGGGACATCAGCAAAGAACAGAGGGGGGCCATCCTGTTACTTTAATCTCTCCTTCCATCCTCTGTCCTTTGTCCCCTCAAGGCTTTTTTTATTGACAGGAACACAGACTGTCAGCAACCTATGGCCACATGAAGGTACCAGGTCTTTTCAATCTCTAAAGATTTTCCCGAGGAAGAATGATGCCTATAAACTCATTCCAAGGTCTTCCTTAAATTCTTAGACTCCATAGCTTCTTTGTAACATAAATAAAGTTAAATGAGATACAAGAGTTCAGTCTGAGAATCAGAGACGTCCTATACAGGATATCCTGTCTCAAGCAAGAGACAGCCTGCCTGCCCAGTCCCAGTGGAATGTTCTGGGATTGCTTACTGCCTGCTTTCAATTCAGCTTCTGAAGTTAGTCTGACAATGGAGAAAATTCCTTTACATGATTAAAATCTTCCACTCTCTAAAATTAGTCCCAGGAAATGAAACACCGGTAATTGTAGGAGGTCACATAATCCTCGCAATTTGAAGTAGAGTCATTTATAGAAATCACCACGGCAAATTTCTTGACAGGTATTTCCTCACTAGTCTGGTCCCATAACTTGAAGCATCAAAAGGTCATCACGTTTCAATGACTCTCTGAGTGCAGTCTCCCAGTTATTAAATTCATCCCAGCTAAGGTAATCCAGAATTGTCAGCAAAGAGAAGTTGCAATATGCTGTCCTTCACAGAAAGGGAGGAGGATTGGTATGTTTTTTTGTTTGTTGTTGTTGTTGTTGTTGTTGTTGTTGTTGTGTGTGTGTGTGTGTGTGTGTGTGTTTAATGAAGTAATTTGGGACTGAACAATTTGAGGCTCTGTTCTTTAAATAATTTTGTCATTATTTTTTAAATCACGAAGAGAAAAATCAGAATCATATTTTGTCCTTCTCCATAGCCTATGCTTTAAACCTAATAATGTAAGAGTTTTGTAAATCAACATAGGTTGTAAGTCAATGTTGCTAAGGATAGTGATACCACATATGATGTGTTCCATTGAAAGAATCTGACAAAGTGGACTTGCCAATGAGCTACTGAATAAGTAGCTCTACATTTTGCTTGTATGTACTACACTTTGTTTCTCTTGAATGTATTGCACTTTTCTTCGAAAGTAGTTTGTGGTTTTATTGTGTGTGTGTGTTGTTTTTTGTTTGTTATTTTGTGAGTATATGTGTGTGGGTGTGTATATATGTGCCTTTTCTGGCTAAAAGTATAAAAAGTCAAAAAAGAGAGGGTTCATGAGAAGTGGCTTGTGAACAAAAAAGGAGCAAATTACTGTACTCTGAAGTTAGGTTGCCAGTCATGGACCCAGAAAGCTGTCCACTTTCTGACTCTGTCATAGCCATGGTGGCCTGGCTATGAGGAAACAGATAGCTGAGGTTCAACCTCAGCCTCCTTCCATTAATCTGAGTTTGTTGGTTCACATCCTGGTCAAGTTTCCCCTCCCTCACCTTACCCATTATTTCATTTTTACTCCACAGACTATCTTACCTTTTCTCTGGTTTTAAAGCAGTGACCACAAGAGTGGAAAGCCTGAGCAGAATTACCCCACCAGATCCAGGGTACCTCCTATCATGTCCCACTTTGTACAGGATGTTTTGGGCACTCCAAAAATACTCTGTTTCTTAAGGTCATTCATGCATTCTTCTCCCTGACAAA